>OZ007554.1:35554062-36754062 GCA_963931855.1 Philhelius festivus | reverse complement strand
ATTGTTTTAAGACCACTCTGTATTTATTTTAAACCATTCTTCATGTCACCATCCGTCTTACAGAGATTTTACTGCTGGTGAATAAAATTTGCGGCCCGACTTATATGAGAACACCAAAATTGAATAATAGAAGAAGAAAAATTAAATACAAAAAAAAAATGATGAATAATGTTCCATCAGAGGAGCAAAAGCAAACGATATTAAAATTTGTTAACGTCTCCCCTTTTTAGTGTCATTTGTCCACAATTGTTCATTTATTATTTTCTTTCTTATTTCTATTTTCTTTTTTTGAAAAATTAAATTGATTTGAAAGAGAAGTGGGAGTAAAATTATTGCATACGGAGCCCAAACCAAAACGGGTGAACCAGCCGAGTGAAAAAGAGAAGCAAGAAGGTGCATTCACTTAAAACCAAAATCAAAATCAAGTACTCTCAAGGCATATTATACTCGTAGAACTGGAAATAAATCAAATTTAATTTGATGTGATTTGTGCATCCTTCTTGATTTGTGACAACGCGCCCTGCTGTTGTCGGACCCGTTGATGCGATGATGCTGATTTGATATACGCTCGGTGCGGTGGTTGCAATGATAATTTGTGTGGGACTCGACTCTGGATCTGAATTTGAATCTGTGTGCGCAGATTGACGTGACATTGTTTAGATTGTCACACGGAATTGAGTTCAATTTGTTAGCTGAGAAAAGCACGACCGGCGCGTGGGGAGGAAAGGGAACAGACGACGTCCACCTAACTCTATATTCTCTCCTTAATTTTTCCTTTTCGTCTATATGGTGGCAGTGGGTGTCATTCAGACTCTTTTGCTTAAGTGGATGTGGCATGGGTTAACGATCTGTGATTGTTGTTATTATAAGCTGGGATTACAATGACTTTTGATGTTTCTCGATTAAAAGAATTTTTTTACTTTAGAAGCATCAATTTAATGTTATGAATAGCGTTGGAAACAATCAAGACTGATTGAAGAATGAAGGGTTCGTTGATAAGGGTAAGAACGTAACACACACAAACTATATGGGGATGATGATGTCGTCTTGTTAAAGTCGATTCATTCAAGGAATTAATAAAACAACAAGAACTTTAGAGCTACATAAGTGAAGGCTTGTAATTTGTAATTGAAATTATTGTTTGAAGTCTGAATGGTATTAATTGTCTGGAGGTAGCAAGGTATCAAAGTATAATTTATCTGGAAAGGCAAAACCCGAAATGTTTTATATTACAACTACAAGGCCAATGGATTTTGCTAACTCAACTAATTTTTTTCTATTTCTTATATATTTTTAAGCTTTTTTACATAATTCATTTTTATTCAATCAAATTTCAAACTATTTACGCAGTTTCAAAAAAATTTATTTGAAGAGGGGTGCCATCTTGATGACTTAATGTTTTTCGATAAAGCTTTAATTCATCAGCATATAAAAGACACTGATAATTTAAAAAAAAAATCGGAAATATCGTTAATAAATAAAAATAATAACAGTGGCCCAATGTAGCTTCCCTAAGGAACTCCAGATGAACTATTGGTCCGAAAAGTAACATTCGATTTTTTTTACAATCTGCAATCGAACAGTTAAAAAAGTTATCTATCCACATGTGGAGGTTCGAGTGTAAAGCTAGATATGCAAGTTTATGAAGAAGATGCTTGTGGCTAAATCTATCAAAAGTTTTTGCAAGTCCCTGGAGTTTATATCAGTTTGGAGGTTTTTCTCAAAATTTGTTAGAACATAATTTGACAAAAAATCTAAGATTTGTTATAGTTGGCCATGCTGTGATGAAACCATGTTGGTCAAAGGATAAATGCTCACGAACCACGAACAGGATCTTATCACAAATTTTTTTTTTTTTTTTTTTTGAGTACAGTTTAGATTTTACAAATTTGTGTTTTATTTAATTATATTTAGTGGTAAAAAAAAGTAACTGTCCATTCAAGAGAAATAATTCACTTCGCCGACGCCATCCAGTTGCGCACCCCAAAGCTTCGGGCGTCCTGGTCTACGCGATCTCTCCAGCGCAAGCGTGGTCTACCACGCTGTCGTCTACCATAGAATGTACCACAAAGAACTTTCCGAGCAGGTTCCTCTTCGCTCATGCGAGCTAGGTGCCCTGCCCACCGGAGTCTACCGAGCTTAATTTTTGTCACGATATCTGCTTCTAGGTAGATTGCGTACAGTTCATGATTGTACCGTCTCCGGAATCGTCCTTCCTCACATATGGGGCCAGCAATTCTCCTTAAGACTTTTCTCTCGAACGCAGCTAAGAGGTCGGAGTGCCTTTTGCTAAGCACCCAACTCTCGGATCCATATGTGAGTAGTGGCAGGACCATGGTCCTGTACAGCAGCAGTTTTAAAGTTATGGTGAGATTTCTGGATTTGAAGAGCTTTGACAGACTATAGTAGGCTCTGTTAGATTTGAGAAGCCGCTCGCGTATTTCTTCTTCTATATTGTTATCGGCTGCTACTATTGACCCCAGGTATTTAAAGGATTGCACCACTTCAAATTCGTGCTCCGCTACCTTGATTGTTTGACCAACTGTTCCTCTCGCATTCGACGCCACCATGTACTTTGTTTTACCTTCACTAATGTGCAGCCCCAGATTTTGTGCCGCCTGTTCCATCTGGATGAAGGAATCGTGTACAGCTTGTTCGGTTCTTCCGATGATGTCAATGTCGTCTGCGTAAGCCAGTAACTGGCTGGACGTGCTGACGACGGTCCCTCTTGTTGCCGTGCCAGAGTCACGGATTGCTTTCTCCGAAGAGGAGGCAGGCCAAACCGTCCCCTTGTCGGAGTCCATTAAAGATGTTGATTGGTCTGGATAGCAATCCGGCTATTTTTACTTGGCTTGTTACGTTGGTCATGGTCAACCTACATAGTCGTGTCAATTTATTTGGGATGCCGAATTCTCTCATGGCTTTGTAAATTTCTACCCTGGCTATGCTATCATAGGCGGCCTTAAAGTCTATAAACAGATGGTATGTTGGGATGTTAAATTCTAGACATTTTTCCATCGCCTGCCTAAGGGTAAAGATCTGATCAGTTGTTGATTTGCCTGGAATGAAACCACACTGATATTGTCCGATGACGGTTTTAGCGTATGGGGTTATCCGGTCTTTTCGTATGCTACATGTTGTTCCCCCTATTCTTCTGATGGCTGACCGCCACTTGATCAGCCTAAATACATGCTATGTTTGAGGATAGACTATGTGAAGGTGTTAAAGCTTTTGCATATAAACCAGATTAGCTATATGATAACTTATACTGCAGTTTATAGTGGACAAGGCTATAGTATATTGAAGTTATAATCTTTTTAGAGCAGAATGGTTTTAAAAGATACATTTTACGCGTTATAGGCATTAAATAATTGTTAATAGTATAACTTTGGTCATCCAATTACATAATTACACATAAATACTTAAATTTAAAAGATTAGTTCCATATCTTCAAGAGGAAAACAGTTACTGTAAAAGTTTTTGTAACTCGTATGGACTGAGAATTCAAAACGGTACGAACGAACGTGGATTTTGGGACGAGAATGGAAACACTATGTTACGAATTTCGAAGTTAAACATGTCTCATACTCAGAACAGTTACCAATTGTAGTGACATTCCAACACAGCACATTGAATGAAGCGAAGGTTCGAACTATGAAGCTATTAACCAAACTTGTTTGGAAAGATGCAAGAGCAGACAAATACAGAACACTTAGATTTAAGCTTACAGTTAGAAGCAGAGTTCGATATGCAGAAACTGAAACAGATAATAAAAGTTTCGAGTCCTACTAGAAATATTACATGAAAACAAGGAAATTTTAAAGAACCGTGGTTCGGAATGTAGGAGACAGGCTTCTTTTTCAGGACTCAAGTTGTTTCGGAAATCAAACGAAAGGTTTCACAAAAATAGTTTTAATTTCAGCGCATTGTGTATACAGTCTTTGCAAAACAAATAAAATGCACGACTGGGTCGCACGAACTTGCTCCTATGTAATCGACTAGGAATTTTAAAAACGAATGTTATTAGAGAAAACTGTTCATAAGGATAAAATTAATTTTTAAATTCTTTTAGTAGTAAGAGAAAAAAACAGAATGCTATCCAACTATGAATTTATGCAAGAACATAAATTATAAGTCGTTGTAGTGGTTTCTTAAAAAAAAACTTTTATATACAAACTTTTTAAGAAAAAATTTAGATACGCCAATTTAAAGTTTTTATTATTGTTCGAATAAAAATTAAATTTACGAAAAGAAATATTGACCCGTTTCGGAGATATCGAATTTTCAAAAAAAAAGAAAAAATAGATTTTGTTTTTTCAAAAATTCAAAAAATATTTATTTTAAAGTTTTGAAATGCAATTGGTTTTAGACTTTTTAGAAGCTTCTCTATAAAAATTTTCATTAAGATCCGTTATGTGGATAATGAGAAATTCAAAATTCGAAAAAAATGGTTCTATGGTAGGTACAAGCTGTAATATCTTAATTTCAAAATTTTTTTTATTAAATTAAAGATCGTAAAAATTAATTGAAAGAAAAAAAATTTTATCAAAATTCTAGGTGCCGTTTTCGAGAAAAATACGATTTTTGAAAACCATTTTTTAGCATTTGTATGGTAGGTACCTTTATTTTTAGGTAAAATAAAATTTTTTTTATCACATTTTGTAGATTATATTAAGAAACTTTTATTTATCAAGTTTAAAAAAAATCTAACATGGGGTTTTCGAAATATTGAGTTTTGAAAAAAAAAAATTTGAAGTTTTTTTTTAAAAATCCAAAATTTTTTTTTTTGAAAATTTGAGTACACAATTCTATTTATAATTTTGGGGAGCTTTAGCAAAAAAAAAATGATTAAAATCGGTTAAACCGTTTTTGAGAAAATCAAAAACAAAAAAAATGGTTCCATGGGGGGTACCCTCAGTAACCATTTTTCGGAAAAAAATTTTCAACCAATACCTAGATTTAATTAAATGAAATTTTTCTGTATATTTATTTTTAAAATCTGTCGAACAGTTTTTGAGAAAAAAAAATGTTTATAAAATTTCGAAAAAAATTCGTATGGGGGGTACCGTTATTTTTAGTCTTAAAAAAAAAAAAGAAAAAAACGTGTGGGGGGAAAAAATTAAAAATGATATCTACCAAGTTTAAAGAAAATCGGCCCAGCCGTGTAGCCTGTAGTCGAACAGACAGACAGACAGACAGACAGACAGACAGACAGACAGACAGACAGACAGACAGACAGACAGACAGACAGACAGACAGACAGACAGACAGAATTGCGAGACCCACTTTTTTAGTCTTCGCTATCATCGTAATGTCAACTTTGATCAAAATCTCGAGTTCGATTTTTTTTACGAATGCATAACTTGCCTTATAACGGGTGATTTTTTTGAGGTTAGGATTTTCATGCATTAGTATTTGACAGATCACGCGGGATTTCAGACATGGTGTCAAAGAGAAAGATGCTCAGTATGCTTTGAGATTTCATCATGAATAGACTTACTAACGAGCAACGCTTGCAAATCATTGAATTTTATTACCAAAATCAGTGTTCGGTTCGAAATGTGTTTCGCGCTTTACGTCCGATTTATGGTCTACATAATCGACCAAGTGAGCAAACAATTAATGCGATTGTGACCAAGTTTCGCACTCAGTTTACTTTATTGGACATTAAACCAACCACACGAATGCGTACAGTGCGTACAGAAGAGAATATTGCGTCTGTTTCTGAGAGTGTTGCTGAAGACCGTGAAATGTCGATTCGTCGCCGTTCGCAGCAATTGGGTTTGTGTTATTCGACCACATGGAAGATTTTACGCAAAGATCTTGGTGTAAAACCGTATAAAATACAGCTCGTGCAAGAACTGAAGCCGAACGATCTGCCACAACGTCGAATTTTCAGTGAATGGGCCCTAGAAAAGTTGGCAGAAAATCCGCTTTTTTATCGACAAATTTTGTTCAGCGATGAGGCTCATTTCTGGTTGAATGGCTACGTAAATAAGCAAAATTGCCGCATTTGGAGTGAAGAGCAACCAGAAGCCGTTCAAGAACTGCCCATGCATCCCGAAAAATGCACTGTTTGGTGTGGTTTGTACGCTGGTGGAATCATTGGACCGTATTTTTTCAAAGATGCTGTTGGACGCAACGTTACGGTGAATGGCGATCGCTATCGTTCAATGCTAACAAACTTTTTGTTGCCAAAAATGGAAGAACTGAACTTGGTTGACATGTGGTTTCAACAAGATGGCGCTACATGCCACACAGCTCGCGATTCTATGGCCATTTTGAGGGAAAACTTCGGAGAACAATTCATCTCAAGGAATGGACCGGTAAGTTGGCCACCAAGATCATGCGATTTGACGCCTTTAGACTATTTTTTGTGGGGCTACGTCAAGTCTAAAGTCTACACAAATAAGCCAGCAACTATTCCAGCTTTGGAAGACAACATTTCCGAAGAAATTCGGGCTATTCCGGCCGAAATGCTCGAAAAAGTTACCCAAAATTGGACTTTCCGAATGGACCACCTAAGACGCAGCCGCGGTCAACATTTAAATGAAATTATCTTCAAAAAGTAAATGTCATGGACCAATCTAACGTTTCAAATAAAGAATCGATGAGATTTTGCAAATTTTATGCGTTTTTTTTTTAAAAAAAAGTTCTCAAGCTCTTAAAAAATCACCCGTTAGTACCTATAAGTCGCAAGTAAAAATTAACAATATTATGAAAAGGACGCTCAGAAGATGGCTGGATGTGGTAATGCTACCGATTTTTGGAAACTAGCATGAAAAATAAATACGTACGAATCTTATTCCGAGATTTCTGGGAACACATTTTGAAAACTTGCTCAACCCTACCGTTGGATTATGCTGCTCGAAGATTCGAAAATATAACTTTATATTGTACTATATCAGTTATGGAGGTTGCAACAGCTCTTAATAGTCTGAAAGACGGTAAAGCTGCAGGATCACACATAATACTGGTAGAATTATTTGAATACGGAACTATTGATTTTATCATTAATCTAACAGGGTTGTCTAACGTGGTTATTCCGGAAAAATTCAGGGAGGGTTTAATTTTCCCAATTCATAAAAAGGGCTCCAAAACTTATTCTGACAAAATTAATAAATATTTTCGGATTAGCCGCGTTATTTGAATTTTAAGAGTGCAATTTAGAACTCACCCGAACGTTTCGCATCAAATTGCATTGAGAGTGGTCACCGTGCTAGCCGCGTTATTTGCTACCGGAACTACGCTCAATTCAAAATTTGATGCGAAACGTTCGGGTGAGTTCTAAATTGCACTCTTAAAATTCAAATAACGCGGCTAATACGAAAATATTTATTAATTATTTCCAACAACTGCGAAAACCCTAAAAGTTGTCCTAACAACTTTCGCGGCATATGGTTTCACAACACCCCGTATAAAATATTTACAGCAGTCTTTTAAAAGAGACTCACGTCATGGGTTGAGCAGAATTAAATGCTTAATGATTTCCATATAAGGCTACAAGGCAGCAGTGTTGTATGGTGAAGGGCAGTCAGATTCGTTTCGTAATAGCTCAGGGGTACGACAGGGATGCACACTTATTCCAATACTTTTCATATTTTTCATAGAAGATATAATGGACATTCTTGTAGGAGAAAATGAATATGCAGGAGTTCTGATTAAGACCTTGCTCTTTGTTGATTATATAGTCATGCTAGCCATCTCACCCCAATCACTACAACTCATGATAAATACTCGTAGATTAAACCAGTACTGATAACTATGGAACCTAAAAGTTAATCTAGACAAGCCTAAAATCCTTATATTCAAAAAAGAGGGAGACGGAATGCAAATAACGAAAAGTGGAAATTTGATGGATAAAATATTGAAATTGTTAAGCTGTATTTTTTTCAGGATTCTACTGCCTCTTGCCGAGAATTGACAAATCCTCCAAGAGTATCTCTGACGTATGTCATGATAAGTGCTGCTCAATGGCAGTTCGCAATCGGCAGAAAATTGTAGGTCCTCTTGATTTTCTGTTAACACGAACCCATGAATCGTTGAAATTTGTAAGTCACTAGGTCCTAGTTCTGTTCGAGCTGTTGCACCACCAAATTTATAATTATTTTTAAAATGGGTGTACTTCTTTGTCACCACTGGACAAGTGGACACTAACAGGAATTCGTGATGTTTGTTCACAATCCTTTTACAAATGAACAGTCTTACTGGAGCATTAAACATCAATCGGGAATAAAATACACAAACCTCGGTGGAACATAGTCCCTCATGATGTCATTTAAATATCAAGGAATATTTAGCTTAGTGTAACTATTTAAATATATATCAAAACCGATTCTTTAGCTTATTTTATTTCAAAGATTGACAGGGAGAGAGTTCAATCAACCCTTGGGCAAGAAATTCCCTAAAATGTACAACAAGGGAAAGGAATACATGATCCCCATTTTATCTGATCTAATATTATAAAAGCAGTATAAGAAAGTTGAACAGAAAAAAGTCTTAATTCGTGTTCTGATAGAAAAAAAAAACATATAAATCCAATTTGAGGCTTGTGAGCTATTGTGTTCACGATCCTGAGCAAACAAAGGGATAACGAAGCTCCCTCCGCACTTTCATGTCTGTAATCTTATCATAAACATTGAACAACTTTATTCAAATTTTTATTTGATTTTCTTCGAACCGAATACAAAACCTATAGCACATCTGTGAAGGGTATCAATAAAATTAAGTTTGTCTTAGGTATACGACTTTTCTAAAGAATGGACACCTTCTTTACTTCTTAACGAACAAAAATGGGTTCTCATAAAATGAAAATAAAATAAAAGAACGAAACGAAACTAAAACCTTCCTACACATTTGTCAATAACAACAAAAAAAAAAACCATAAAAAGGGTCCCAGTCCCAAAGCCCTGACATGTCACACAAACTCAATGAAAAATGGATGACACTTAACTCTTCCCTGATGAAGGTAGGTTGTTTTCATTTTCTTGATTTTTATTCAACAAGTGTGTTTGGGTTGTGGGGAAGGGAATCATTGTTGTTCTCTTAGTTGGGACTTGGGATTCATTTTTCGTTGTCGTTTTATGCAATACCCATGAATGGTGAAGAGAAGAAAAGGTTTAAATCCTGAAAGGCATTTCGAATCGATGGGGAATCGATCTCTCCTGGTTACAATAGATTATAATTTTTTTTTTATTCAGTCCGTATAGGTATCTGTGGCTGCGGAGTCAAAAATGGACAAGAAGGATTGATGGGTATGCGGTAGTAAAAGATATATTCCAAAAACCCAGAATACGAAGGGAGAATAAAGTATAAGGGAGATAGAATTGAGGACAAAACAAAAACAGAAAAAAAAGGTAGGAGAAAAGGAGTGTAATAATAATATATGAAGCACGTTATTATCTTGATTGGAAGATATGTGATACGATCGATTAAAAACACCTCAGCGTCTTCCTTGGATGATGGTGTGATATTCATATTATTAAAGCCGCCCGAAAACAAAAAATAAAAAAGGTTTTTTTTGTGATTTTCGAAGAATTTTTTTTTATCCAATCACTTCAACAACATGTTTGAGACGTGTTCGATTGTTGATACTTGGTAACGAAATTGCAATGTCATTTGATATCGGAGAATTAATTTAATGATGAGAATATTTCTTGGGAAAAAAGATCGCTAATTGAATAGACTTGAAATTGAGAATAAACACGATGGCAGGGGGATCGAGTGTGCAAAGGTTTCGAAAACTTGTTTTTATTCAAATGAGTTGGGCTGATGAAAAGAACCAAACGAAATATGTGAAACCCTCCTTTAAAATCGGTTTAAATGTTTTGTTGGTACGAAAAATACATTTAGCTCACAAGTGCTCTTGCAAAAATCGTATTTTTACAATACATAGAAATATATCTTGACAAAATGAGTTAGAAATGAGACACAAAGAATTTTGAACAAATGTCTCATGTCATCATCATGTTAGTTGAAATGTGTCCCGAGTTTCTCCGGGACTGTAGAACCATTTGAAATTTTGAAGTCTCTTATTAAAAAAACTATCATTTAAAATACGGAGTTCCTCAGGGAAGCTACTTAGGACCCATTCTTTTTATATAAATTTCCAAATAATGCCATCAGTATCAAGTAAGCATGTACAATGTACATATATGAATAAAATTAATTCAAACGGATGGTGACATCGCTTAAGAATACATTAAAATTATTTTTGGCTTTGAGGTCTAAATCAAACTTTATACATACTACGGTGAAGGAAAAGTGGCTTTCTTTTTACAGTTCGGCGACATGTTGAGCCGTGCGTCTGAACTAGACCGTAAAAGCCTACAAGATAGGTAAAATAGAGCGCAGACTGAAACACATTAACTGTGGCTTCCAGAGCCAAATAGTACCGGCCAAACTGAAGACGAGCAAGGAAAGAAAGTAGGGGATTACTGCCTCTTTCTAGGAATTGACAAATTTTCTAATAGTAACTTTAGTCATGAAAAGTGCTGCACATTAGCCGCTCGAAATCGGCAGAAAATTGTAGGTCCCTGCGATTCCTTATAAAACGCACACAGGAATGGTTGAGAGTTGTAAGTCACTAGGTTTAGGGTCTCTACGAGCTGTTAAGGTGTTACGTTTATTAATTTTGTAAAATTTTTGGTTAAACTGTTTTTTAGAAGGGCATGGATGAACAATTTTAACACAAAGCTAAGAAAAGGCGGCATCTATGGTGGAGAGTGCTGCACCAACTGTGATAACAGATTGATAGCGAGCCATTATATTTTAGTCATTGAAGATAGAAAATTATTTCTGTTTAAGTGGAGTGATTGAATGAAATTCAATTAAAAGCTCAAGTGACCTCAACTCCAAGGTGCGTTTCGCCCAGGTACGACAGTTGGCTCATCAGTTAGATGCTGCCGTTCCCTTCTAAGACGCAAATATTGGTCGATGTTTACCGACTCTTATAAAATTTACAGCTTTAATAGAGTCGGTAAACATCGACCAATATTTGCGTCTTAGAAGGGTACGGCAGCAATAGGTCGGAACTCCGTAGCAGTCCTTGTTTGCTTTTTAAAACTGGGAATATTTTAGGCCTTCTTCCATTCTGAAGAAAACTCGGATATAGTTAAAATACTATTGAATATGTAAGCTATAAAGCGTAGTATATGAGGAAGCAATAACTTAACGAACTTAGGTTATGTTAGGTCGAGGCCAGTAGCATTCGATTTAATTTATAAAATATTGCCTCAACTATGTCTTCTTCTCATATTCTTTTACAGCTTAGCGAACAGTTGACACCTTTTGATTCCACTTCAATAGGGCAATCAGTAGGTGTTACAACGTCCAAGGATTGTAGCGTGGAGGTGAACTTTTTATTGAGAGCATCACAATCGATGTTATCAGCAAACTTCGTAGATTGCTTCCCAATACTGATTTCTCGCAGGTCGCCGCCGCCGCCGTTCAGCCAAGGTGATGACGTTTATGACACGGGTTTTTAAAGGAACATGAATATCAAAAATGAACAATGAATATCATTGTTATAGGCAGCATGCATTTTCCACATCTCAACATTCCCAAGGGGATATGGACATTACCAGATCGAGCAACTATCAGCTTCATTTGCCATTGGCCATTGTTCACGACACAAGGTAATCTACAAGTATGAAGAAATTCCGAAATTTCCAAGGGATCAACTTTGATTGGGACCAATACCCTAGCAGGAACGAAGTTTGGAAGATTTACAAAAAAAAAAAATATAAAAAAAGAACCTCTTAAAACACCCGAACTGAATCCTGAAAGTACGATGGAAAGAACTTGGTAGTAGAAATTCTATCTGTGCGGAAAAATCATTTCTGTAAGCTATGGCTCCTATTGCGAGTGCCGTATGATATTGTGCAAATGCTTGCCCCGAGTTCTTACGGTGGCACGGACCGAAGTGGTCCAATTTTTAATGACTCTTTCGGATATATCCGGCTTAATTTGAGCGATGGCCTGTGATATGTTGAACCCAAGGACATCGGTCGACTGAGATTTATCCATTTAGACCAGCGACTTCAGAAAGACCTCAGAAGAAAAAGTCTAGCGGGGTCAAATCACGTCACCTCTGCGAGAGATAAACTGACTCACAAATCGTTCATGCAGAATGTTAAACATGGCGACCGCTGTGTTGCACGTAGCGCCGTCCTTCTGCAACCACATGTCGTCTAGGTCAATATGGTTCAATTTGGGCCATATAAGGAATTGGTTATCATCGTTCTGTAGCGCTCTTCATTGTCGGTGCAGGCCTCAACAACGTTGTTTTCTAAAAAGTACGGATCAATGATGCCGCCTCGGCATAAAATCCACAACAAAAGATGTATTGCGAATTTCGTGTGGATTGGTGTCGTCTTACACATATATGACAATTTTGCTTGTTCTCTTCTAAACGCTCCAAAGCCCTATCAGCGAACAAACGGCGTTGTCTATGATAATGAACTTTGAGCTCCTGAGTCACTGGGATCTTGTACGGCTGTAGGCTCAAGTCCCAAATCAAAATTTGTCAAGTTGAAGTCTGCGAAAGGCTGATTTCTTGTGCACGGTGAGGAACTGACGATTTTCTCAGCCTTGATTGTGTTTGTTTGACCAGCGAATGTTGGCTGATTGATTGCCGAGCACATCGTCTTAAATTTATCTCACACACGTTGAAGAGTCGACGGTGAAGGGCAACCAGTTCAACCGTAAAATGGACGCAATGTTGGCACTAACGAACTATTTGTTTTGACAATAAAGTTTTATCATTTGAACGTACTGTTCAATGGTGAATAACTTTTCACGGTGGTTATTCATCAGTAACTGAATATGTAATAAACAACAGATTCGACAGATGCAACCGAAACAAAATGGGCGCCGTATGCCATCAATATCTACCCACGCCAATTGAAAAACCCTTTTTAAGAAAAACTAGACGAAACCAAAAATTTCGTGGAAACGAACTCGACGAAGTAAAAAAGGGCATATTTTAATTTAAATCTAATAAAACAGCCGTAGCTGACAGCCTTGGTGCCGAACTGTTAAAAGTGGCAGGCGAAGACTTGCTTAAAAATATTCATCCAAACATCCTTCGGAAGTGGAATTGCAACGGTATCGTATGATAAGCTCATTAATCTTCGATCTTTACAAGATTCTTTAATGTGCTTTACAAGCTCGTGTGGAGTTTAATGCTTCGAAACTTCAATGCTGGCTTTTGACGTGCAAGGGAAATGTTCCCCAATGCCATTTTCCTTGAACGGCGCTTGCAGCGAAGAAAATCTTTCAGTACTCGGTATATCTGTCAAGGACGATCTTCGTTGGAATGACCCCATTCTCGAGACCGCTTTTATGCTTAGGATTTCTATATCGGTGTGAGAAATTCCTAAACCTGCATGACCTGGCTACAATTTATAAGGCGTTTATAAGTCCAAAACTCAAGTAAGATTCGCATATTTGAACCGGTACAGCCCAAACTTCACTTCATTTATTAGACAGAATCCAGAATAAAGCGTTAAAACTGATAGGAAGCAGAGCTATCATGGATTCTTTTTCATCTCTTGATCACCGTCGCAATGTTTCAGGTATTTCCTTGTTTTATCGCTCCTTTCACAAGCAATGCTCACTCGAATTAGCCAGTTCCATTCCTACCCTCAATCAGTTCACCCGTGATACCCGTTTGGCTAGGAATGCTCATCAGTTCAAACTCGAGGCTAATATTGGTCGTACCTTCAAATAAAGAAATTTCTTTTTTAGTCGCACAACACGAAAATGCGATAATTTCCCCGTCAAGGTTTTACCTTGTCATTTCAATTTGCAAACATTCAAAACCAGGGTCGCAATGGATGGGTGTGAATTATAAAAAAAAAAAAGAATTGTGGTTGTATGAATGGAATCTCAGCGCATCTGTGTGCATCTGTGAGATCCTCAAGATAGAAGACCATCTGAACACAACAAATAGCAGACGCTTAGGTTTCCTTAACATCGCCTAGATTTTTCCCGTCGTTCTATGTAGCTCTTTAGCTGTTCGTCAACGACCTGAAAGGTCCATATCAGTGTGGTTTCAGGCCAGAAAACTTCACCATCGACATTTGGTCAACATAAATGTCAAAAAAGTGTAAAAAATAACATAACGGTTTGAAAGATATCCTAATAGTAGATCAAACTGTTTTAATTGCAGCGTTATTGTTGAATTGTAAGGGTGTGGGAAGTCCTACGTACTCCAATACCAAAATGCAGCTATGTCGCCGACTTTTTCCGGCAAACCAATCATTGCCATTCATTCATATCATAAACAGTGACTGACCTTATAATAAAATTCGCTTTAAGGTTTTTTTTTTAATTTAAAACTATTTTCAACTTGGTGGATTTGACAGTTCTTCTTCTCGGTCAAAGCTGTTTTTTTACGACTATAATTTCTGTCTTTAGAAAACCTAAAAAGTTGTAATACAAAAAAATTATTACAAATATGGAAATTAACAGCGTCTGCTCCAAATGAAATTCAAGCTTCTTCACCAAAAAATTCGTCTCCATTCATAAAAGCTTCACATGTGGTGGGCAGATAGAAACGGTATTGTGTGGGTTAAGTTTATTATGTTGCTTTGGCCACGTTTCCTCCGAATATTCAAATCAAACTTTTTTATGGTTATGATAATGAAATCTTCTGCTTTTTTGTACAGTCTATGTTAATGTTGTTAATTTAATTCTAAAGCCCTATAAAGGAAGCCTATTATAGCCTACGAGAGAAACATTTATGTCTTAGAGTCTTAACAAGTATTTTGTCAAGCGTTTTTTTTTATTGCTTAACATAGAACAAATATACAACCTCGCAAAACACGACTGTTCGAATGGATCTGAGCTTTGGTGAAAGTCATAAAAAAAAACTTGTTTAATTTTTCCAATTTGATTTTAAGTTTTCGAGCAGTAATACCTCCATTTTGACAAAACACAGGTGATTAACAATTTCCGCTCGAAGCTGAAATTTGCATAAAAAGATCTCCATAACCAACCACACACCCAAATAAACAACATGGTAGGTGTGTGCACAGCTATAGCTATCTACTCGAGAAATTAACAACCTAATTAGAGTGTTGATTTGTGTTATATTGTTGAACAGAACACAAATTGTCGGTTGATTAAGGCTACTTTTTGTCGCAATAGTGTAGAGCCCGAGAAAAGGTGGTGTTAAGACATGTAGATTGTACCTACCACTGCAGCATTATTGTTATAATGGAAGTTTATTGTTATGCAGTTGAAATGAGGAGCGTGGTGCGCTTTTTCCTCCTTTGCAAAGGGAACTTAGGTGTCTTAAGTCTTTGTTGGGTGCATTTAAATTGATTGTTATAATTTGAAAATTTGGAGGTAATCTCGACAAATGCTTGGAGTTGATAGTTAAGGCTTGATTTATTGCATGGTTGTGTGACTATATTGGATGTTATATATATGGAAATTATACCTTTTTTAAAGTGGTTAAGCCTTAATTGGCTAAGCTCTTACCAGCTAAGCTTAAGCGATTATTGGAATTGTAAAAGATATAGAAAAAAGCTACATGCATGTTTCTTTTAACTTACCACAAGGAGGCTTAGTCAGTTTAGGCACAAGCCAATCTTAATTTTTTCTAATACCCATCAATTTTAGTGTTTTTAACAAGATTTTATTATGAACCCATTTTTTGATTTGTGTTTTTTTTTTTTTTTTTTTTGAAATTTCGAGAAATGAGTTGGAAATGCTGCTTCTCTGTTTAGGTCCTAATAAGCCGAGCTTATAAACTGTTATTAGCATTATGTATTAAAGTGAAGTTTGAATTATTACATTCGGTACTTACGGCGTTCGGTACTGATTCCGCTAATAATAATGCATTCAATCCAATAAATGGAGAGAAGTTTATGCAACTGTCCAAAGAAGTGAGTTATACTCGAGTTTTGGACGCCTTATAAATTGTAGCCACATCAGACGGAGTGAAAAATTTCTAGGGAATGTTCCAACGAAAATCGTCGAAGACACACATAGTACTGAAAGCTTTTTGGTTTCTTCGATGCAAGTGCCATTCAAAGAAAATGGCAAAAGTGGTACATTTTGCTTCAACGACAATAGACAGCATTGAGTTTTCGAATCATTAAACTCCACACGATTTTTTTAAATCCCATTTAACAATCGGAGTTTAATGAACTTATCATACGATACCATTGCAATTCCACTTTCGAAGTTAATGGACGTGAATTTGAGAACGAGTATGAAAAGCTGAGGGTAGAGTTGTTGGCAAAACAATGAAGTGGATTAGAAATTTCAGACAAGAGATCATTTATAAAAATAAGAAAGAGAGTAGGAGACAAAACGGAGCCTTGAGGAACACCAGCATTTATTTTGTGCAGATCGGACTTGAAATCGTCCAATACACCGATCCAAAAGGAAATTTCTAATCCAAGAAATAAGGGATTCATTGATACCAAACGCACGCATTTTCGAAAAGAGAGACTGGTGCCAAAGTCTATCAAGTGCTTTAGAAATATCAAGCGCAATAATCTTACTTTCTCCATAAAAATGTAAAGATCTGATTAACTATTCGGTGAGATATGTCATCATATCCCCAGTGGAACAATTGTGGCGAAAGCTATATTGCCGGTCATTGAGCAGATTTCGATTTTCGAGACATTTGTTGATCGGTGATTCTATGACCTTGGAATGAAGGGACATAAGTAGATACGAGGTGGGGGAAGAAGGGTCACCTTTTTTAGTAACAGGATGGACAAATGCTGTTTTTCATCTTTTAGAGAAAATTTCCGGAACAGTAGGAGCGATGGAATAGCCTACGCAATGGTTTCGCCATTCAGGATAAGCAGATTTGTTTATATCAAGATCTCGAAGGGCTCTTGCAGCTATACGAGTGGAGACATATGTAAATGTATACCTACCTGTCCTAATGAATGATTTACGTTCTCAAGTACAGGAGGGGGCAATGTTGCTGTTTGGCAGCGTAGAACTAGCAGAAAAATGATCTGCGAGTACAATTGCCTTGTCTGAAGAAATGGTTATATGATGATGAGTTTTTGTGTGTTTTTGACAAATGGACAGAGATTTCGTATGGCTTTTGGGACATTGCTGGATTTTTTGCCTTATTTTGGTCATGTAAGAATTTGGTTCTTTTTATAATAACGTTGCAATGGTTTGTGACTTGATTGTACCTATCCGATTATTCTCAGTTAAGTTGGCTTTGTAAAAGCGGGAACTTACTTCTCTCAACCTGATAGCTTCCTTGCAACTTGTGTCGAATCAAGACTTTTCTTTAAGTTTTATACACTTAATTATGTTAGGAATAAAAGAACGCATCCCAGAAAAAATCAGTATCAGCACTGACATGGACGTCACTATAGAGGAAACAAAGTGATCAGTTAAAGATTCGAAAAAAAGTTATCAAGACCGTCAAATCATGTGGTTCTAGAGGCTAAAAGAAATTATTCAAATTTATGAGCGAATTGGCCCTGACTCTCCACGAACTGTTGTGACTAAAATTTATTTTATTTTTTATTTTGCTAGACCAAAAAAGAGATACAAAATGGCAGATCTCTAGGAAATCAATTTGGTAAAACGTTCTACATGTTGTAGTTGGTTCCAGCACCTCGAAGAAAGCATGTATGTACAATACTTACCAAAATGTACTAAAATAAATAAATATAGTCCATAGTAAAAGCGTTACTTACCTGAAAAGAAGAGAAAAATATATTTAAAACAATTTTAAATCAGATAACATTCAAAAAATATAATAATCATTTTAATTTTATGGAAAGGACTGCAAAGTACTGTTAAATATAGAGGTTCTTTTTTTTAGCCACACTACTAATTAATTAGTAGACATGCTCATAGAGAGAGAGCCTAAGCCTTGTGACTTAGAACTCCCAACCATTCCTGTGTGCGTATTACCAGAAATGGGGGAGGACCTACAATTTTCTGACGATTCCAAACGGCTAATGTGCAGCACTTCTCATTACAAGAGATACTCCTTGAGGATTTGTCAATGCCTCGAACTACTAGAATGTGGAATGCTTTGCCCTTCTTGATTTTTTCCCCAAACTTTCTCATCAAATGTGCATCGACATCTCCTGGAAAATCCTTTCTACTTTTCTCAAATGCTCGCACTGTGATACACAGTAACATTATAAGTGTAAGAGATTTTATTTAATATAATCAAGAAATAATTAAACGCGATCACCCTGTATTCATCTCGTTACCTTAACTTTTAGTACTCAACTATTACACATAACGTTCTTGTATAAATTCATTGCATAATTACTTATACCTACTGTAAAATCGAATGATTTATGTACCTATTGTATGTACTATTATGTAATGTACTCTCCTTGACTGACAAAACTGTTAAATATTAAGATAAGAAAAAGATCACTTGTAATAAAGCTCTCAATTAGACAAGACGTGTCTGTTTTATTCTGATTTGTAACTTTTCTTTTTGCACGATCATATTTTAATTTGCTTGCTAGTTTTGCTTTTATTAAAATCTTAACAGTCGCTTATATAAGTGTAATTATAGTCATTATGAACTATAAAATAAAATGCACGACTGGGTCGCACGAACTTGCTCTTATGTAAACGACTAAGAAGTTCAAAAATGAATGTTATTAGAGAAAACTGTTCTTAAGGATAAAATTCATTTTTTAAATGACTTAAACAACTCCTTTAGTAGTTAGAGCTAAGCACAGGATACCATGTGCTTTAAGCAAAAATTAGTTTACGCAAGAACAAAATTATAATTAGTTGTAGTGGTTTCTTACAAAAATAAGCTTTTATATACAAAATATTTAGAGGATTTTTAAGAAAAAATTTTGGAACGCCAATTTAAAGTGTTCATTAATGTACGAATGAAAATTAAGTTTACAAAAAAAAATATTGATCCGTTTTTGAGATATCGAATTTACAAAAAAAAAAAATATTTTTTTTTTGTTTTGAAATGCAATGTTTTTTAAACTTTTTAGAAGCTTGTCTATAAAAAATTTCATTAAAATCCGTTTTGCCTATAATGAGAAATTGGAAAATCGTTCTATGGTAAATACAGTCAGTAGTATCTGGATTTCAAATTTTTTTTTTATTAAATTATAGATTATTAAAATTAAAGAAAACAAATTTTAGCGAAATTCTCGGAACCGTTTTCGAGAAAAATACGATTTTCGCAAACCATTTTTTAACTTTTGTATGGAGGGTACCTACCGTTATTTTTAAGTAAAATAAATTATTTTGTCTTATATCTTGTAGACAATATAAAGAAACTTTTATTTATCGAGTTTTAAAAAAATCGAGCATGGGGTTTTCGAAATATTGAGTTTTCAAAAAGAAATTTAAAAATTTTTTTTTAAATAATAGTCAAACTATTGGGGACCTTTAGCAGAAAAAAATGATCAAAAACCGTCGAACCGTTTTTGAGAAAATCAAAAACAAAAAAACTGTTTCCAAGGGGGGCATCAAAAATAACAATTTTTTGGAAATTTTTTTCCATGAAATTTAAAAAAAAATTTAAGAAAATCTGTGAGACAGTTTTTGAGGAAAAAAAAATATTTATAAAATTTTGAAAAAAAATCGTACGATTGCGATTGCGAGACCCACTTTTTTGGTCTTCGCCATCATCGTTATGTCAACTTTGATCAAAATCTCGAGTTCGATTTTTTTCTTTCGAATGCATACCTATAAGTACCTATAAGTCGCTGGTAGTACCTCAAAAGTTTCTCCACCGGCTCATATTCAGAACTTCACCATAAAAAAGCATTGGTTCTGCTAGAGTTCCAAAGACACGCCTTTGTCCTTTATGAATTTGTTGTTGAAACAATTTTTTACAGAAGCGTTTATTGCAGTCTTCGTTGTAGCTAATTTTTCGTTTAAATTTGTATCCATTTTTATATTTTATGTGAACAATACTCCAAGATATTTGTATTCTTTTACAATCATAACAGCGTGGCGCGATGGATGTGTGCTCGCTTGTGAACCTCATGATCACAGGTTCGATCCCTGCCGTCGTCTATGTCGTTTTAATTCCATTAAAAACCTTCTAAAATTGTCATCAACGGGTTGCTGGTTTACTCATTACATGTTGTTCAGGCATAACACTAACAACATGTAATTGAGTTAAACTAGTATGCCCAACAAAGATGAACACGAATAAAATAATGTGAACTAAAAGCGAAATAGAAATAAGACACGGCATTCTCCGCTTTAGTTCAGCCGCCATCCCTGGAGATAAAATATCTGAGACAACAACCTTCAGTCTCAGAACATCGTGCCACACATCTTTCCTATCCTCCTTTCTCTTCCTTAACTTCACGCCCGCGCTGTGTTCAAACATTTAAAGGGTACTCATAATCCCTTGAGCACGTGTAGATTATTAAAAACAAAAAAAAAAAAAAAATCATAACAGCATTGCTTCCATAAAACCATTTCTCGTTCGCGCTGGTCCTGCCTTCTTCCTTCCTTACATACCTTACTCTTCAATTGTCCGAATTAGTACCAAGATTCCACAGTTTACAAAATTCATGATACATATTTAACATTAGCTGTAGTGTTTCAGGTGAGCACGCCATCATCACTATATCATCAGCAAATACGAGCCCAAACGCAAAATAGTTGGACTACCTATGGTAAAAAACAAAAATCTTCTGATTCTTAAATTCCATCGGAAATAAAATCCATATTTTGGTATTTTTCTTAAGATATATTTATTTTGAATAGGAATAAGTAACAAAAATAAAATGACTTCAATTAAATAACGGTATAGAGCAATCTTACAAAATAAAATAACGATTTAAACATTTTTTTAAGTGCAAAATAGTTGGCCTATGGGTCTTAATTTTTATTTCACCATGGTGTTACGTCACTTTTGGCCTTGATAACTGCTTCTATGCGTCGTGGCATTGTGTCAACTAATTTTTGACATTCTTCGGTGCCAAAAGTTTCCCAAATATTTATGATTTTAGCTTTAAGGTCTTGAAGAGGTCCGGCATGGTTCTTTTCGCGGTTTTTGTTTCATTTTATGCCAGACAGTTTCGATTGGTGAAAGGTCAGGGCTGCTGGAAGGCTATTCTAGTATAGGAATAGCTTCAGCAGATAGCCACGCCATTTTAGACCTTGCTGTATGGCAAGAAGCTCCATCCTGTTGGAAAATGTAGTCTCGATCACTAGCTTGAAGTCGTGGTATTGATGGGAAAAGCTCATTTTCCAGAATATCCCTGTACCTGGCAGCATTGACACTTCCATTTACAAAATGCAAATTGCCCAAACCCCGCCCCGACATGCATCCCCATATCATTAGAGATGCTGGAAACTTGACGGTTTTTTTAAGGCAATCTTTGTGAAAAACCTCTTGAATTTCTAATGACTCGTTTTCGTTCATCGCCCACGCAAACTTCAAACCTGGACTCATCACTCCAAATAACGGACCGCCATTGACTTAAAGTCCAGTTTTTACGTTGTTTGGCCCACTCTAGCCGCTTTTTCTTTTGTTTAGGTGTTAAAAGTGGTTTTTCTTTGGCCTATGTTTTTAACGAATTAAAATTGCTCTAATTTAAATAAATCTTAAACAAACCTTATAAAATTTGTATCCAATTTTTTTCATAGTCTGTTTGCAAGTGTCGACCGAAACACTTTTTTTTATTCTTTCCCTCCATTGAACAGTTATTGCAGCGGCCGTTTGACGTCGATTTTCTTTTATTATTTTTTTTAAAACTCGGCAATCTCGAGGTTTTCCAATTCGTGGGCGTCCCGTTTTTTTACCGATCTCCACATTTCCACTATTTTTGAACTTTGAGATAATGTTTCGAATTGATGAGCGCGGTAAATTGAATTGTTTTGCGATTTTATAGCTCGATAATCCCGTTTCGAAGCCTTTATTTATGGATTCCCTAAGGTCTCTTGATAATGCAACGCCACGCACCATGGTTGACATTAAATTGTTGCTAGCTTGCATAAAACAAGAGATCAATAAACAACAAAACAAGTGAATGTCATTTTTTTAATAACGGTTAACTGAAAATCTATTTAAATCTTCATAGGCCAACTATTTTGCATCCCAGAGAGAGTAGTCCAACTATTATGCTCTATCTTTGTTTGAGGGAATGCAAACTGGAGCCATATGTGCTTTCTCGAATTTAGTGCTGTTTGGTCTAATTTACTTATTAAATGTAATTTATTACATCGACAAAAAAAAATTAAAAAACAACTGCTTGGGGACCAGAAAATATAGGCACATAAAAAATGTTAATTTGTTAATTGATGAGTAGGCCAACTATTTTGCGTTTGGGTCGTAGAAGGGCTTTTATTTGAAGTCCCGTGAACTCTACACCATCAGGTAGATAATTAACCAAGTCATCAATTATAAAAAGTGCAAATAGATCGGAGCTTACTGCACAGCCCTGTCTGACCCCAGTTTTGGTGGTATACCACTTAGATTTATCTGAACTGTCGATTTTGTATCTCTATGTATATTTTGACTAAATTTCCCACATTTAAAGGACATCCCAAGCTTGTACAACTTCTAGATTAGGGTATCCCGGTTAACTGGGTCAAATGCTGCTCTGAAATCAACGAAAAGGACATAAAGCTTTCAACTTCTTGCAAGTCATGATTCAGCAATACCCTTAAATACCTTAAGTCAACTCTGCAGTACTGCGGTGAAAATTTTGTAGGTGCCAAGGAAATACAGGATTTTAAATAAGTTAACAGGATTTTAAAGAATGAACACTAAGCCTTCCCTATATTGTTCAGGTATTATACCATCGTCAGTTACTTTGGTCATTAAAGCAATCAGCGTTTGAATAAGATTATTCGTCTCATGCTTGTAAAAGGGATCCTATTCGACCCAGCTGCTTTCCATCTTTGTTTCTACTTACTTACTTATTTAGCCGGCTCCCGATGCATGAAGGGTCTCTGAGACACGGCAGCTTTCCATCCTCTGGGATCTCAAGTACGATGCTTCCAGTCATCTAGACCAAGTACTCTGGCATCCGCGATGGTTTGGTCTTTAAACCGAAGGTTCTTTCTTCCCTGTCGGCGCAAGCATGGCTGCTGGGATTCGAAGACTCATTTAGGTAGAGCATTGCTATCCATTCACTCAATGTGGCCGAGCCAAAATTGTCGACGTATTTTGACTTTTTGGACTACATCCACATCTTGGTGCAGCTAATAGAGTTCGGGGCTATCTTTTCTTCCATTCGGCCTCCTCGCACACAGGGCCAAATATCCTTCGAAGAGATTTTAGTTTGTCTTGCTACATCGAAGTAGCAGCAGTTTTCTAGAATAATTCTTCGTCGGATCTCCGCTAAGGTGTCGTTCGTGGAGTTAATATTTACTTCGAGGTAAATGAATTTTTTAACTACCTAGAGGTTTTTAATATCAATAATGACGTTTTGCCCTAACCACTGGACAGGTGTTAGTTTGTTTGTTCGAGACATATAATTGGTCTTGTCCTCATTACTTCAAAACAAACTAGACCCGCACTCTATTCTAGAAGCTTTGGAACGGCCGATGAGGTCGATATTGTCCGCATACCCCAACAGTTGAACAGATTTGTTGTGTATATTGCCTTCCCTGTTAACGCCCTACCTGCGCACCATCTGCTTTAGAACGAGATTGAAAAAATCACATGATAGGGCATCTCCTTGCCGAAACTCTGTGCATGTTTGAAACAGTTCAGAAGAGTTGTTCCCTAGTTCTAATGTCACGCGATAGAGTTGGATCAGTTTTCCCGGGATCTCGAGTTCGGCCATCGCCATATAGAGCTCCTCACGGCTTTGAAGTCGATACATCGATGGTGAGTCTCGAAATAAAATTCGTGAGTATTTAGTCTATGGTCAACCTGCAGGGCCTGAACGAAGCCACACTAATATTTTCCGAATAATTTCTACAGTTTAAGACTATAGTAGAGCACGTGGGATAGGAGTTAGTTCTTACAAGGCATCGGATCAGCTTTTTTGTAGATGGGACATAGGGAGCTGATGGTCCCGTCGTCGGGCATGCTCCCTTCCACCCGTATTTGGTTAATGGTTTATGCATGCACTCTATCAAAACATCACCTCCGTATTTGAAGAGCTCTGCAGGTCAGCCATCAGATCCTGCGGCCTTGTTGTTCTTAAACATATTTATAGCAAGCCCTATCTCTTCTATACTGGGTGGTGGAACTGGTTCTTCGTTGATTTGAAGAGGGTTGTCTTCTTGACCTATTAAACACTCTACATGATGCCCATTTAACACCTGCTGAAAATGGTGCTTTAAAGCATCCACAATTCCCTGTGGTTCGGTGAGTAGGTTACGTTCGTTGTCTCGAAGAGCCTGCGTTGCCGTCTTGAAACCAGCAGCCAATTACTTGGTGTTTTTTTATAAAACTTTCTCGGGTTGTGAATCTTCTGTCACTCGTTTCCACCGATCTGCACTATTTTTACTGGCTAATTTATCCACAGTATTCGTTAAACATTTACCAATAAAAGCCGACTATAAGTATGTAAAGCTAGAAATTAGCTTTTTGTTAAAAAATAAAACGAAATGATTAATTTTTTAAGTAGAACAGAGTAGGCAGAATCAATTAATTAATTATTATTCACAAACTTACAACACTTCTTTGTTTGATTTCCCCATTTTCAGGTAATTTACATCAAAGAGTTAAAAACTTGTTTTATAAAATAAAAAGTCTTAATGGTTTTTTTTCTATTTTTTTTTTTTTTATATGAAACATTGATTTGTTGTTTCCTGTAGAAATTCTCTTATCGGGTTCATTATATTATATTACCATATTACGATTTTCGATACGGAAATAAACCTGAAGAGACTACTGGAACAAATTTTCTCCAATCAGTTTATGCATCAACACAGTATACAAGTTTTTTTTTTTGTAAGGGATTCTGTTAAAAACAAGTAAAATTTATCAAGACTTCATTAACATCTGATTGTTAATCGATTTTAATCTAGACATCAAATTTATCTTTAATATATGGATCTCTAGATGATCGTCGGATGAATAAATTGACACATTTATCTTTCCATTTAGAGAAATAAAAACAGATCTCAAAAAGTTGCTGTCAGTTGGGTTGTAGCTGTCGTAGGAAAATCTAGATTTAATTAAATGAATGATTTGATAGGGTATATATTTTTTATTTGTTCAATTTCTTTTTATATCTGGTATCTCTTAAGCCCAATTAAAAATTGGCCTTGAATGTTTTTGATAGTAAATTTTTTTGAATGTGTCAAAATTGTTGAAACATTTTTGATAATATTCTATAAATTGAAACAAATTGAAGCTTTTTTTTCAGTTCTTAAATTTCGCTCGCATGGTTAAGAATCTGCGGTAACCGAAGAAATTTTTCTCACAATTTTTTACTAATCGTTGAATTTCCCAGCTTTTCAGTTGCTTTTTGAAGAGGATTGGAACATTCCTTTAATTTGATACCACTCTTTTAATGGTGCAATAATTTTTACGCGATTTAGGTTTTTCACAAGGGCAAGGGAATATAGCCTTCAGCTATAAGATTATAGCACTGAATTGGATCCTTACTAGCCCTTAACTAGCTCCTAACGTTTGTATCATTAGATTTCTGATTTACAGTTCTGGCCGAGTATCTTGACGGACCTTATAAATATTGCATATTTACGACTATTTATATCTGAGGTAATTACAAGCTTACAAAACATAAATAAGAACTTCTTCTAAGAATAAATATATACTCGTAAATAGGTTTAAGTCTGTTATGATAAGAGATCATAGGGATAATTCCACCCTAACCTCCTAAGCACAAACTTGTGGAACGTTTTGCAATGCAATTGCTTTTAATGAGTTTTTAAAGATTGTAACATCGTAATGAAAAGCAAACACTTTGAATCCTCTAACACAGATGTTAAATCGTTTATGAATAATAATATTAAAAAGTAAAGGACCTAAATGGCTCCCCTATGATAGTCCAGAGTTAACGTTAAAAGTTCTGGAAATATGGCCATTAAAAAGTACCGAGTATGATAAATATTAAATAAATAAGAGTGAATTAATACAACAATATGGTTGCCAAACTAAAGTTTTTTTAGTTTTAATAAAAATATTCGACGCGAGAGATTATCGAATAAGGAACTAATAAAATCTTAAAATTTTCAGAAAAAAATAAAGGTGAATGAAGAGCGCCATTTTGTAAATCCATGTTGATTTGGAACGATAAATAATCTAAAATAGGAAGATAGTTTCAGAATTTCCAGCCTAAAACATTCTTGAAATTACCAATAATCTTTGAATAGGTCTAAAATAGCTTACTTTGCCTTTTTTTATGCACATAAAATATAAAAGAATTTGTCCATGTAAATGGAAATTCACAATAAAATATTGAAAAGTTAAAAAGAACGGGTAAAGGCAACAAGAAGTGGTTTACACAGTTTTTTTTTTGCAAAATCAGGTCCTGTTCTCAAGGTTATATATAAACTTCGCATTGTTGTCTATACGAATAGTCAATTAAAAGAAAGATTATAAAAAGCCATGGTTATTGTTTTTTTCGTCAAGTTTATAACAGTTAAAGGAAATTTGAATGGCATGTTTGACTTAAGAACAGACGGATAAGCGACAAGGCTTTCTTTTACTGTTTATGAATTTGCAAAATTATTTCGGATTCATTTGTTTACTTCACTATTGTACCAATCTTAAACTGTTATTGTGAATTTTAAAATGGCCAGAGGAACAGAATTAAGAAATCAGTCAAATAAAATATAAATGGCATTCAAAAACCATACAAACAATTATAAAGACAAGACCAGTCTACTTGTAATATCAAGGCCTTAAGTTATTCGCTCATTTAGCTTAATAATTCGAAAACTTTCTGATATAGGTCTGATAGGTCTGAAATGCATTCGAATTTACTTGGTTTTACTGTTGGTTCTAAGGCACTGCCTTGTAGTAGACCAGCTTAAATTGTCTTGCTCATACCGTATGCTTGAGAGCCTGTCTAAATTTGTTTTATATTTTGCGGGGCTATGACTAGGACTACCTTTAAAATGTTTAAGAGCGTTAAGAGAGTCAAAGTGGCTTGGAATGGCTTGAAATGGAGATACCAAGAATATTGGATTTAAATGTCATAAAATCACAATCTACATTCGTGCAGTGTGACTAGAGAAAGAACCTCCGAATTTAAGACTACGTCCAAAGTTGAGCTCAACAGTTAACTAATGGGCATTTCCAGAAGTTCGAGTATTACTTATATGAAGGTTTTTTATAATACAAACTCTATATACTACTGAAATAAATCAGCCAAGTAGAAGACTTAGCACTATTATTGGACTTGTTGAATTATTGATTCAAATTAGCTTTTTTGGCCTTTAGTCCATCAGTTGACTTGTGAGGACCTTGTCAATACGCAATTTTTTTCAAGGTTTCAAGGTTTTTTATTGAACTTAATATATACAATTGTGAAACTTGAGGATAATATATATAGGGTAGAAATTTGTTGGCACATAGGGGGCCTAACTTATAAAATGACTTAAACTCTAAAAATTATAATATTTGTAATGTACATGGTTCAAAATTAGCATTATGAAAAATTGTCTTGGTTTTTGACTCGGGTTGTTCAGTCCCGGTTGTCCAGTTGGTGGGTTATTGGGGGTTGTTTTTTGATGTTTTCAGCCACGGTGATATGCTGACTCGGCGTCAGCGTAGAAACGAACTACTGGTTCGTTGTCGGCTGGGATCCTTTCTATCATATCCAGAGCAGTGAGGTATCTAGGCTCTGGATGTCGTTCCTGGGTGGTCATCCTTCTCATCAACGGGTTTGGGTGGTTAGTGGTGCTAGCTATAAGCTTCTTCGCTAATTGCACAAGAAACTGGTCCAGTGGCTTGATTTTTGCTTCTTCATAGAGTCTTTCATTGCTGAAGTGCTTCCTTCGCTGTCGATCGAAGATAAGTCCGGTGCTTATCCTTAGTATTTTCCTTTCGAAGATTTGGAGCTTCAGCATTGCTGTCTTCGAAATGGTGTACCATGCAGGAAAATTGTAGCTGATGACGGGTCTGATGAGCTGTTTGTATATCAATAGCTTCACTGGCTGGATACGCAATTTTTGTTAAGTTCAGTTCATCTTACATGAATTTTTTGACAAAAATCCAATGTGAACTATATCCAACAAAGATTAGAATTGTAATCATTAATGTTGGAATTGGTCGTCGCGAATTACAATATGATTGCTACGACCGATTTATTTTCTCAAATTTCTCTCATTTTAGCAATTACAACGCAAATTTTAGTATATTAACATTAAATTAAACTAGATTTCTACCCTTTTGTAAAGTTTTTGTGGAGAATTTAGGCTTAGATATGTTTTAAATCCCATTTGTTTTTTTATTCGTTGGTCGTTGGTCGCTCTCATGTGAATAGTCCTTTACTTCGGGTTTTCGCCACGTCAAACAAATCCTTATTTAAAATTATTTTCTAGCCGTTTTAGTTACGTTTAGTTTGAGAACGAAGTTGACAGATATCTTGAAAATACACTGCAGGCCAAAAGTTTGAGTCCACTCTCATTTTTTAAAGGAAAACCAAATTCTAGCACCGAAAAAAACTTTTTAGTAAAAAATGAGTATGTAGAATTTATGACGAGCATAAATTAAGACAAAATAAGGAGAAAAATATTTCCATTATGTTGTTTACAAATAGCAATTTATTTAAAAAAGAAAAAATGATTTAAACCGATTTTTCGTCGAAAAAGCCTCCTTTACACTCGATTACTTTTTTTTACAATTCTTGGCAATCTACCTATAACTTTTTGAATTTTTTCATTTGGTATGTTGTTCCAGCAATCCTTTAATGCATTCCACAACACAGATTCCGATGAAGGGATGACGATCCCGGACCCTTCTATCCAGCTCCTCCCGCGATAACTCTATAGGGTTTATATCCGGTGATTGCGGCGGCCACGTCATGACTTTTAAAATTTTTCGTCTTCTCTCTGCTTTAGGTAATCCTGGCAAAGTCTCCCCAGACCACCTCCACGCTTGACGGTAGGAACTATACAGCCGGGTAGCATCTTTTGTTCAGCGCTGCGTCGAACGAAAACCCTCCGTTTTGTGCCAAATACCTCGAACTTGGATTCACTCTATTAAAATCTTCTTCCGTCCAGTCTCTATGCTTTTTGGCCCACTCTAACCGTTTCAGCTTGTTTTGTGGTCGAAGAAGGGGTTTTCGAACAGCAACTCGTCCAAATAGTCCAGCATCTCTTAGCCTCCGTTTGACGGTTGTCAAAGACAGCGGCTTATTCCATGTTGTATTTATTTCAGCACGTATTTCTGGTGCTGTTTTTCGCCTATTTTGTTGGCTTGTTGTTATGTACTATTAGCAGATCCTTGTGTTTATTTGTAGATCTAGGCCGTCCTGACCGCGGTTTATTCCAAGAAATCCGGTTTGAGCGTGCCGCTCAATGACACGTTGAACCCAGCTCTTCGATATCTTCAACTGCGAAGCAACTTCCCGATGCGATTTGCCTTCTTTAATAAGAATGCTGATTGCAGAACGTTTTTCAATCGTTGTTTCCGCAACTTTTCCCATTTTAAACTAGTTGTTTGCTCAAGATGAAGAATCTCAAATAATTGCTTGACTTCAAAACGTGGGTTTTATATAAAAAACTTACAATCCAGGTCTAAAATTTTTCGGTTTTGAAAACCTCAACAAGAGCCATAAAGATTTATGATTATGAAAAACCCAAATACGTCTCAATAATCCATATAATCGGTTTTTCCACATTTATTAAAAAAACACCCTTTTTAAGAAAAATCTGGATTAAAAATCCAAATTTTACTATCTGATGGTGTTGCGTATTGTTCAGCTAAAAAAATTAGGCAAAAAACCCAATCTTTAATTCAAAAAGATTGGCATTAATGAAGTCAGTTGACTATGTTGGACTCAAACTTTTGGCCTGCAGTGTAGAAGGATTATTAGAACAGCTATGGCCAAATCAAATTGAAAAATAAGTTTCAATGAACTCTCTTCTGTTACCACAAAGTTCTAACTTTAAATTTTCAAACAAAATCTTTTAGGAATTGAATTTATTAAATATTTTAACCTATTTTTGTACAACTTCCTTCAAGAATATCTCTTGTTATCAAAAGTCATTTTTATTTCAAACTGGGTCGACAAGTTACAGGTTACCTCTATTTATACTGATACAGAAATGATTGAGAGTTGTTAGTCACTAGGATCTAGATCTGGTTCTTCACAAACTTTAAATACTTGAAAGAACCAGTGTATTCTCAAGTCCCAAATGTCAAACGTTATCCACGACTCGATGAATGTATACTTCTTTTTCTGCAGTACATTTCCGAACAGTTAGAAATTCTATGAACTAGGTCTTTCGAAAACTTTTGCCTAGGATGATACTTCTGTGTACTCAAAAAAAAACTATGGCGACATTCTACGTAATTTAAACTCTGCAAAATGGAACTTCCAGTTTCGTCTTTAGGTCCTTAAATGCCTGGACTACATTCCACTAGAAAACAAATGACAAAAGGTTTATCAGCTGAAGTAGTTCAAATCGCCTTTGTAGGCGACTTGTCTTGCCATGCAGCCGCACAGTAGCGAATACTCGTACTCATTTTGTGTTCGACTTAAAAATTACACCTGGTAAGGTGTTGTGTGATATCTCACGTGTGCTCGCGTGTTTTTCGAACTCACTCAAAGCACCCGGTGTCCATGTTTTACACGAAATTTTTCACATAATGATCCTCGTATACTTTGTCGCGCTTGCTGTGCCAAACCAGCCACTGTGTTTCAGCTTAAAGATTTCTTCGCTGTTGTGTTTGATTTCTTTTTTTTTTTATTTCAAGCTCTTTTAGCCAGCCATAAAGTAACAATTTTTAATCCACACTCTTGAATCTCTCGGCTTATTTTCTTGGTAATTTATTTTCTGCCAAGTTGTAAGCTGAAACTGGCCATCTGCATCCTAGAAGCTAGAACCACAACTCACCAGAGGCCGCAACTCTCCTTTGGCCGGGTGATATTTCCGCGGAAATACTTATCGACTTCGCCGTAAATTCGAATTTATTGTGATTCCGCTATATAAGCTCTTGATGGTCGGGGCGAGCTGATGGTGGATGACCAAAAAAACAGAATAAAAAAAAGCAAATGCAGACGCGTCCATCGCTCGGTGGCAGGTAGAGGTTAGGTATAGGTAGCCTAATCGGTAATTTATTGCCATCTGTGTTTTTTTTTTTTATTTTCCTCCGCAGTTTGAAGAGAATCAACCTGGTCAAGCGGGGATAGGTATATACTCGTAATGTGCGCGCATCTATATTTGGACAAAACGAGGCGGACTATGCTTAGCTATGTACAGAAAACAGAACAAAAGGGGCCTCATAAAGAGAATCCTGGCAATTCTAGAAAAGGAACTGCTGCTGCTTGGTGGAATTGATATAATCTTCTTTACGAATGCACACTCATAAATACTTGGCCATTCTGGGATGCTCAAATGCTGCGGATGTGCGCGACTCTCTAACGAGAAACCAATTTAAGCCTTGCATGGAGATGATGATGATTCCGAGTTGAGATGCTTGCTGTGCTGGTTGCTGGTTCGGGCCTCGGAAATGCCTCGAAGTGTGAAGTAATGATTCCTTGGGAACGATAAGAGTTTGGCCAGGCGGTTATTATTTTTTGTTTTTGTTTTGCTCTGTCTGTGGATTCTTTTTCTTCTTCTCCGTCTCTCTCTCTCTCGTCATCGTTCATCCTCCTTCGTGCCGTGGCCAGTTTCGAGATGATCTTCTGTTTTTGTCTTCGACGACTTTTCGTTTTAAGTGCGATTTGGTTCGGTGCAAGTTTTCTCGTTATGGCTTTGGTACTGGCTGCAATTTATGCTGGCAGGCACGTTAGTGCCATATTCTCACGTAAAGTGTTAAAAAGGGCCTAAATGTTTTTTTTTATTATTATTCGCTTTTGTGAGTGCCCTTGTGTGGATGACCAGCATGTATGAATATATCGAATTCGGTCCATAAAAATGCATCCACATGCGATCGATGGAAGAACGAAGACGTCGATCGTCCGCAGCCATATAGTGACCATTATTATTACGATTCCTTCGATTCTTGGTCTTGAAGATACTCGAATTTCAACAATTCGATTCGGTTATGGATGCTCGTTCGTACGTCCCCATATCCATGATTCGTGCTGTCTTCGTTTGCAGCCTTAACAAATCGGAAGAAAGGTTCAGTACCCTCTGGTTGGTTGGTCGCAGCTCGGAGAGCTTATCCACTGGTGTATCTCTGATAACTTCGTATGCGGCTGTGTTGTGGATGGATCTTTTGGGGGCCAAAAAGGAAGAGACAGGGACGAAGGGAAAGGGAGGGAACATTGTGTTCTACACTGCAATTTGTGTTGACTTGCATTGAAATTACAAATGAAGGCAACGCGAAGCTTCTTTCTTTGCAAATCTCGATTGTTTTGCTGTTCCTGGATGCTTGAAGACGATACCCAAGGCTTAGGAAGGCCGATGATAGTATAGGTATACCTACGTATTATATTCCTGGGATCGAGCGTGCTGAGGTGATATTCCTTAATCAGATGTGTCATTTTAGCTTGTTTGTCGACTTGTTGTACACACATTCGGAATTGTCCGGACGCGTCGCCTTCGTCGTCGTCGTCGTAGGTAACTTTTGTACTCGTAGGTATACCTCTCGGAATACAAGAAGAAGATTTCCCTTTCTTGGTTCCAAAGGAATCGCCCAAAAAGGACGCAATAAAATGCGTCGATGCTTATTTGGTTGGCATTTGTTGGTGAATTGAATATTTTTTCACAGCGCGCATTGTTGCACAGAACTTATCGTTTGAATTCTCCATAAAAAAAGGACAACAAGAGGAGAGAAAATAATTGACACAAGGATTATCTGACCATCTATGGGGAAGACTAGCTATCCCTTAGAAGTTTCTTTTCTCTCTCCGTAAATAGCAACAGAGATTCCTTCCTTTTGAAATATTCGAATTGTTTGTTTGGCTCATATGACCAATAATAAATTTACTGTCGCAAGTAAGGAAAAGGTTCTTCCTTAGAAAGACCGTTGATTGGTGTAGACGATTATAATGACTTATGGGGGCTTGAAGATTCAGTCGAAAGATTTTTGTAACTTTACGAGTAAGTTGTTTATGATCGAAAAAAAAAATTTTTAAAATGTTTAAGTAAATTGACAATTTATCTACTTGAAGTTGAAAGTTGGGTTAACAATAGTGTTTTGCAGGCTTCTAAGATACTGCCAAATATTAAGTTTAAAAGAAAAAACAATTCTTAAAGAAATGACCAATTATGTAAAGGAGGGTGTTCTTATTCCTAAAAAGACTTCGTTTCGAAAACTCAATTGCAAAGAAGGTAAAGTATTTAAAAGAGTGCAAAATAACAAAATATTACAAACTCAAAAGAATTCTCAAAAGATTGCATTCAATTGATTTATATGGGCTACTGTGACATGTTCGGAGCCCCCTACTCCTCCTGTACTTAAGAACGTAAGCGATTTTATGGGACAAATCGATCTTTTCATCGTTTTGGAGAAACTAAGATATGTATTTCAAAAGCATTTAATAGAGTTTGGCATCAAGCTCTCTTATCGAACATGTGTACATTTGGTATAGATGAATCGTATCTTCTTTGGATTAAAAATTACCTTTGGGACCGCTCTATACAAGTCGTATTTGATGGTCAAAAGATTGAAATTTATGTGTACCTGGTGTACCCCAGAGTTACGTTTTGTCTCCTGCTCTCTTTCTGATTATCATCAATGATCTTTTAACTGAAACTTCTCATATTCGTTTCCAGATGTACGTCCTTGTTCTTCGGATGTTGATCTAGAACGGAGGCTATGATAAGCTCATTAAATTCTCGTCTCGATAGATTTGTCAAATGGGGAACCATAAACCCCCAATATCGCTATTCATGAGCGGGACTTGTATTGAAAAACCTTTCAGCTTTCAGATTTAGGCATGTGCAGAATACCTTGTGCGGTATTACCACTTATTTGACGCCGTCAAAAACTAAGTGTTTAGGTTTCCTTCGACGATGAATGAAATTATTCAACACTTTTGATCTGGCTGTATAATCTATAAGGCTAATATTCGTCCAAAGTTCGAGTACAGGTGAGCAGGTGTTCCAAATTCCAATAACCCATTTGAGCCTCTTCGATATAATTAAGGTACTAGTACGGTCTAGAATGGCAAGAAAACGGATGAGTTTTGGGAATTTTTTTCTCGGAAACCATATGGGACCATGTATTTTTTGATGAGTCGACGTTTGCGCCCCCTATAATTCGGCCAAAATTCGAAAATTAAAAAAAAATAATTTTTTTTGTACTCTTGACGCATGTATTCATTATTTAAAAAAAAAATTATGTAATTACCTAATAAGGTTTCCGAGAAAAAAATTCCCAAAAATCGTGCGTTTTTTTGGCATTCTAGACCGTACTATACTCTGTCCAACAAAAATTGTCAGTACATGCCTTATGGGAGAGCTTTTTCTAAAGCAGTGGCGCCTGATGCAACCTCACTACAATGCGTTAGGAAAAATGCCACTAAAAAAAGAGCAAGCCACTGACTTTTCCTAAGGAATTGTTGTTGTAATTCTTTGCAAAATGTTGTACACCCCAACACAACCGTCGTATCCCACTTCTGATGAGATACTGTCAAGATCAAGACAAGAGTGTCAAGTGTCACTCAATACGATCGTGCGCTCTTTATCTATATCAAAACAGAGTTACCATTATCATTCTCAATTGCAAGCAAGGAGCTTTTTCAGTGGTTTTTATTAAGGAGCTTTTGAGAACACATTTTAAGAAGATGAGTATGTTGAGTGTTGTCGTATTGCTTTTCAACTTAAAAAAAAAACGCGCCTATTATCTTACCGCTTGGCGTTGTGGGAAAAGGTAAATTGAATATTGTTTTCAGTCGTTTTGAATCGGCAGACGGTAGCCCTACGCGTTTTTTACTTTCATTTGCGGCGATTTATAATTTAAACTACGGAATCCCTGTGAGAGCTTTAAAAGGCGACACACTTATGCATGGCAATGCAACCAGAATGAGAGACAAACGTCCTATCTTCCCTGTACTGACAATTTTTGTTGGACAGAGTATAGAACCTTAAGCAAAAAAAAAAGTCTTACAAATGATAGATGATATAACTATAACAGACACATTTTCATCTGTAGAGCATGTTCGTTAGGCTGTCCCGTCGTTGTATGTAGAAAAAAAAATTCTCGATTTTTTTATCGAAAGGGTTATCAAAAGTTGCGTATTGACGAGTAGATTCTGAATATGTATTTACTTTTTGATTTTGAAATAACTTTTGGGGCTCAACCGCGGCTTAAAGATCTTGAAATAAAGTATGTAAAAAACTATATTTTTGTATTCTTTTTTGTATTTTAATTTATTGACTTCATTTATTAAATGAAAGTTAAGATAAAGTGAGAACTATTTTAGTGTACTTGAAAAATATAAAAAAAAGTTTATGAAAGAACTTAAAAAAAAATAAATAAATATATTTATATGACAAAAACGTTGAAAAAGTTAAAAAAAAAAGTAAAAAAAAAATTACATTGAAAATTGACATTTGAAATTAAAAGAGGGCATATTGATTCGTGATTCTATTTTATTTCTTATAAGTCCTTCTCTCGACTTTGCTCTTATAACACATTGGCTTGCTTTGGTGACAGATTTGATGCATCTTTCGACTATTTTCGAGCGACAAGGAAATTCTGATATTTTCAGTTCTTTTCTTTGCACCAGCAAAGGTAAGGCAAGGTGGTTGAGCAATTTGACATGCATTCCAAAAAATTATGTCTATGTAGTCCGCAGCGTTAAATTTAATGTTTGGCGGCTTAAATATTTGGTTTGATATTGTATGGGTTTTCCTCGCTTTTAAAATTCGTTTTAGAGCAAGCTCTCTGATATACGACCGTCGAAGAGCATTGCCACTAAAACGTTTTCAGGATGTGCGAAGAAATCATTTCTCAACTATCAACTATATTGATTTGAGGTTGTCTGGCCGCCATCTTGAAAAAGAGATGAGTTCAATAAAGGTTTGTTTCTTATCGAAAACCATACTGGTGCATACACTTTCATGATATACTGCACAAGAATTTTAAGATTTTCAGATAAGTTACTTGAAGTAATGTAAAGTCTAAGAATTCTGTTTGCTGTTGTGAGCCATCTTGAATGTGCTATTTTTCCAGGCTGTCGATTTGCTAGTGCGGGTGAACAGTAACCTGTTTTTATAGCTCCACACATTTCGAAAAGATATTTTTGTTCAGTACTCAATTGATCAATGATTTCTTGCTCGATTTCAAGTACATTTCGGGTCACAGGTGAAAATTGAGCAACATCAATAAGTTTGCAATCGGTTAATGACTTACCGATAGGACCAGAATATTCACGAGGGACCGAAGTAGATCCATCTAGCTTTGTGAAGAGATGTCGTAGTGGCAATTCATTCGCATGAAGTAAGCATATTGCCCACTCTAATGGGGGACCTAATTTCATTTATTTCCAGCCAATATTTAATGCAGTGCCGTCACATCCAATGCAAAGAATTTTTTTCAAACCTTTTTCTTTGAAAAAATTGAGCATTGAGTTACTTATTTCGGGTTGGGTACGATTTATCGATTTTTAAAATGTCGATTTAAAAAAATCTATCGTCAAAATGTCGATTTTCAAAAAGTCGATTGATAAAAATGTCGACTGATCAAAATGTCGACTTTCAAAAAGTCGATTTTAAAAATGTCGACTCGAAAAATATCGACAGTGGCAAAGTTAATGATGCTCACATGCATGCGGCGCCGCCGCCACTGTCGATCATAGTTGTGTTTATTTTTTGTATAAATAACAACTTAGGGAAGAAACCTTTTTTTTGGGTTGGGTACGATATCCCGCTTTTTATAATCCCGTCTCTTATAATCCCGTTTTTTATAATCCCCTTTCTTATTGCAACAGGTAAGCAGTGAGATATGCAACCCCCCTGCTTGGACACACTATAGGATTTGGGGTAGGTGCGAGGTTGGGTGTATGCAAAGTTTCTTAAGCATTTAAAGAATCGATACGCTCCTCTTTTTTTAATTTATAAAATTGAATTAATAATAAAATTTAGTTAACATATTAAAAGAGAGCATTCTTGTTTTATTTAACTCTATTTTGGAAAAAAGTCGACATTTTCAACGACAAGTTTTCAGTCGACATTTTAATGGCCAAGATTTTAAACTGTCGACTTTTTTTTTTGTCGATCAAACTTCAGTCGATCAAATTTATATTTGTCCAGTCGACTTTTTTTTTGTCGACATTTCGTACTCTTCCCACTTATTTCCTTTCATGTATACCTGATTTAGGAGTTATATGACCAAAGAAAATGGATTCTGGTTCTGTTATAATGGAAATAAGTTCTTGAAGAACCTCCTTCCGATAGTATCGTCCATTTTTCTCTTCGGAAGTTAGAGTTTTATCTTTTCGCCAATCAAAATAAATACGGCGAATTACAACATTATCGGAGTTAAAAAAAATAAGGTTCTTAACGATTTTTTTAAGAAACTTAAGTGAAAAAATAAAATAATTAACCTACATAATTAATTCTCAAAAAAAAAAAAAAAAAAAAAAAAAAAAAAAAAAAAAAAAATGGCGTTATTTTAATAATTTCAGAAGTCGGAGAGGCCCAAAAGTACCATTCGATTTCTTTTTGGTTTTTGATCCCGTTATATGCTATTCAATACGCAAATATTCCGATGTCTTTCATTAATATAATCTTGAAAAAAGCCTAATGTCCATCAGTTACCCTTGAGATCAACTTCGGACGAACTATTAAATTCAGAGATTTTTCTATAGCTGCACTACATGAATGTGTAACGCTTTTCCCGACTTAATATTTTCCTCGCATTACGATATTTAGACCTTCAAGACCAATGTGCAGCGGTGCCTCCTTTTAAATCCTCTCCAACTTTCTTTAAAGCTCGTACTATGCTCAAACATTTGAAGTGTAGTCATAATTGCTTAAGTGGACGCAAAATAAAAAAAAGTATCCATGAAGCATCCATATTTGCTGAATCCCAGTCTCTGATCGTTTCTACGAAGATCTCTCTTTTAGCGGTAGTAAGAGTTTCCACCAGTTGGAGAAATAATAGTGTCATAAGGTCCAAGTAACTCTTTAATTCGACCTAGAATCAAAGAGGCAGCATATAAACTAAATACCCCAGATGCAAACCATTCAATAGAGACAGTCTAATATACTCTGGATAAGGGAGACAATTTCTTGGCGAACTTTCAGCATGACCAAGGGAGGAGACGAAATTTTATGAAAATTTTACCTTATCATATTAGTGATAAAAAGTAGATGTGAACTCTAAGAATGCAGAAAATCTCTTCTAAAATACCACCATATATGTTTACGTATATAACTCTCCATTTCTGGTGAAATGTGAAACCTGGAGGGATACAGCACTGTTACAAAGAGCTATAACAACTACATAAGGTCACTATATTTAAAAATAAAACCCGTCCAACTTCCCCAATCCTATCTTATCTATAATTTTACGAGTATGTGCGCAGAACCTTACATCTTGAGCTCATATTGTCGAAAACAACAATCTCGCTCTTAAGCCTTTGAACTTTTGTGCAATAAGTCTTCTTGCCCGTTCAACATTAGATGGAGATTATTGTAATAAACCAAAGTACTTATTTTCACGCAACGCTAACTAGAATAATTCACATGTTTTCCAAAGTGTTAACCATCGCGCTAACCCCGGAGATTGTTTTGGTCCGAGAGTATTTATGAATTGGTTTTCTGGGCTTTTTTTCTGTGTGTCTATTATGATGACTCCTCTTAGTGCTGATCTTATGGCCTTTATCCTTCATGTTTTGAAAGTTTATATACGAAGAAAATCTAGTCTTAATGGAATAGCCTCTGGAGTTCTTTTACTCAAACTATAGAGTCACTGAACCTTCTCGCAACACGTGTAAGACAGGCGTTATGTTGGAAGATCATCAGTTGGTATGATCATAGATACATCTCTTTGGTGGGTGAAGTGTGTGGGATCTTTGCAATTATCTGGGATTGTATTATTTTTTTGTAGATGTTTCTGACACGACGTTAAACTCCACCTCCGCTAAGTTTATGGTTTGGTTTCTTCTTCACCCACTGAGTGTGTTCATCTTGGTAAGTGGTTTTCCACATCTTGAAGGTTTCTTCTTGTTTTGTTTTGATTTGTATTTTTTTTTATGACGCTTTGTTGCGTTAGATCGTTTGGTGTAGACTGGGAGAAGGAACTATCATTAATTTTGCGGGCACTTTACTCTTGAAGTTGAAATTTAAAAGGGATCTTGACCGATCGGGCTTAGGTAAAGCTCACAGTTTTGTTTTTGTTCCTTTTTCAATCCATTGATACAATTAATCAAAAGTATCTGCAAACTAGAGGCGGAGGCAATTACCTAATTCGTTGGTAGTTTCTTTTTTTTTCTCTCTGAGCATAATCAAAATCTAAATCTTTTATATTCAAAGCTAAATATCACCTTCTTTTTTAAAATTCAATGATTTAAAAAAAAAAATATTTGTCACGCGCCGGAGATTTATCAGTTCTATTGTCTGAAAGCCCCTGAATTTGTATATTGTTGTCCCTTGCTGATTATGCCAGCAGATAAATAAATGTTGATTGGCTTTGTTACGATTCTTTACAAAGAGTTACCTCGCAACAGTTAGTTATACTTTCCGGGTCCAAGTAAATTGATTGGGGCTTTCAAATTGCCCTGGAATGAAATATTTGGTTGGTCGCTTTAAAACAGCTATTTATAATTCAGAACTACCGGCACACCGAATTATGACAAAAGAAACAGTAGCAAATCCAATAAGTGGTTTAATTTTTTTTCCTCTGAATTCATTTGGTAAGGTTTTCTTTTTAAATCCGTGATATCTGAGTTGCGTAAGATTTAGATTTTTAAATTTTCAGACCAGCAGGGCTAAAGCGGATGAAATGGAGAGTAGGAAATGGAGATTGAAGATATTGAAGATAGGAAAAAAATCGAACCCGAGATTTTGAACAAAGTTGACATTACGATGACAGCGAAGACTAAAAAAGTGGGTCTCGCAATGCTGTCTGTCTGTCTGTTCGACTACAGCCTAAACGGCTCGGCCGATTTTCTTTAAACCTGGTAGATATCATTTTTAATTTAACCCCACCCCCCTCCCCCCACGTTTTTACGATTTTTTTTTCGAAATTTTATAATTTTTTTTTTTTTTAAGAACTGTTCGGCAGATTTAAAGACAAAATATACAAAAAAAAAACATTTAATTAGAGCTAGCTAATGGTTGAAAAAAAAATTCGTCAAAATGATTATTGATGGTACCCCCCATGGAACCATTTTCGTTGTTTTTGATTTTCTCGAAAACGGTTAAACCGATTTTGATCATTTTTCTTAAGCTAAGGCTCCCTAAAAATTACAATAGAATTGTGTATTCAAATTTTCAAAAAGATTTTTTTTAGATTTTTTAAAAAATTCTAAAATTTTTTTTTTTACTCAATATTTCCAAGACCCCCGACTAGATTTTTTTAAAACTAGATGAATACAAATTTCGCAATATAATCTAGCAGATGTGAGAAAAAAATTACTGTACCCAAAAATAAGGGTACCCAAGACACAAATGTTAAAAAATGATTCTCAAAAATCGCATTTTTCTCGAAAACGTCGCGGCGGCTAGAATTTTGATACATTTTTTTTTTCTCGATAAATGTTTACGATCTATAATTCAATAAAAAAAATTTAAATTTAGATATTACTGACTGTACCTACTCCACCCCGATGAGTTTCACCTTGTCGTGGTGGGGTGGCTTACGTCTTTCTCTGGCTTGCTAGAGTTAGACAACTGAGAAAACTTGTAGAACTTATAAAAAATAAGTCACGTGACATACATAACAATAAGCGATCGAGACATCTCTTTCGTGCGATGTATGCAAAAGCAATCTAAAGTATTGATATAAAATGATGTAAAAATGAGATTGCTAAATACTAAAGATGAAATTTTGAACGCAGTAAGGTCATCGGTTGTAGTTCAAGCCATGTCCGAAAAAATTTTGGTACCATACCCAATCTCAGAAATCAGATATCTGGAAACTGAGCAACGGGTCCCTGGTGCTGATTTATACAAATCTTGAACTATGTGATGTGGGGGTCACGGCCAATGACGAAAGGTAGTTGAGCGAATTTACCGTCTCTCTTGCTTATTAGTCTTGGTATAGCAATCACAATTGACGGTCCTTCCTGGTACCTGAAATTAAAGATTGCGGGGAGCGTCTCTATCCCTTTTGGTGTAGGACAACAAGACTAATCGTATTCGGTGCAGGTTGTGGTTGGCTTCGGTCAGCTGTGATCTGCACCTTCATTTGCTTAATTTATTAAGCGCATGTAATATTATTGGTGATATTTTTAAAATAACTCCATAATATTTTAAAGTAACAAGTAAGAACAACAAGATAAAGATATCTTCCGTAGAGTAATATCTGTAATATCTATTCGTAAAAAGTACAAGATTAAAATAACCTTTACAGATTTTATTAATTATTTTATTAAACGGATTTGTGACTTACTTAATTTTTATAGTTAAATAATAAAATCACTTCAAGAACAAAAAACATTAATTATCGGAAATATAATTCGTATTTAGAGTAGATTCTCTTTTATAATGAAAGATATTAACAAATATAATACCATTAAGCAAAGAAATCCATTTAAAAAAAAATGGATTTACACCACTTTTATAATGAACGACACATCTATAAGAGAACACCCTAATTGGGTACCTCGGGGATAGTGATTGCTGAATCCCCCGCTAATTATAGCCCCCATGGAGTAAGGACCATGGAATCACTGTCACTGGGAAGGCCCTCTGTAAAGAGAGCTCGAGGTGGCTGTTGGTTATACCAATCAATTTACGCGATTGGCTATTGTGGCTTGCTGCAATAGTTAGATAAAAACAATTAGATCCGTACCAAAGGGTAATGACTGCCTACACAGTACAAAATTTGGAACAGCCTGGAGATGCCTGATTCGCACTCCCTTGACAAGACCAACGATGATGCATTTGGACCGATGCGGAGAACAGTTTGTCTTGGGGGGCTAGTCTTGCACGAGGCTGGAAGGGAGTGGCTACCTTTCATCCAGATAAAAAGCAACTGGGACCCAGTCCTGGGCCGTCAGTGCTTGAGGTTAAGCAGTGGGGTTAAGTCATAATCGGCAGGTATCCACTTAAAGCTTAATTTCAGATCTGACTGTACCTACTATAGAACCTTTTTTTTTTTAGATTTAAAATTGATCATCTTCGACATAACGGATTTTAATGAAATTTGTTATAGAGATGCTTCCATAAAGTTTATTCACATTCAATAGTATCTTGAAAGAATGGGAAGGTGACACAATTAACTACCCTCTCAAACCGAAGACCATCAATTAGCACACTGATGGATCCAGAATTTCTGAACGGACTGGCCTAGAACTAAACTTTCCATACTAGCATTTTGCCAAGTAGATGCCAAAGCGAAATGTGTAGATCGAAATCTCAGGAAGAACTAAAACAAATATATAAATTTAAGGGATGTTGCTCCTTCGTTGAGAGCCAGGGCCTAGTGACTGGAGAGGATCTAAGGTATTCTGCCAAGTCGGAATGACTAAGATGAGATGACTTTTTTCATGGCAAAAGATACTCTTAAAAGATTTGTCACTTCCTCGCAACATGAAACACACTTATCATTACGCCATTGTAACATACAGCAAAGCCGAACTCCTCAAGCCATCAGATTCAAATAAGTATAGGAATGTGTAGGCAGGCCTAATGAACTTGGCAAGTTTATACATCGTGTCAGTTTAACTACGAACAATTTTAGAATAGGTATAATAACGGGATTCCTTAATGACCGGTTTATAGGATCAATTGCCGAATACTTGTGCTCTATAAAGAAGAACTGACAATGCTTCACGATCGATATGAAGAATGAATATAATTTCTTCTGTCTCTTTTTATTAAGATCGGCAATGTTCTAAAGTGACAAAAATATGGTTAATCGTCGAGCAGTTCTTCCTGAAGCCAGAATGGAATTCAGATAAGATCTTTCTGTCATGTATCCATCTGGTCAGCCTGTTGTTTTTGTAAAGCACATCCCCTGGGGCCTTATTAACGTTGACGCGACAACATTTTCAACTTCTTCGTCTGAGATCGGGGCAACTAAGAACTCGTCCAGGCTGTATTGCATCAATATCGATATATTGAGGTAGCTGAAGAAGTGGTTTCTTGTTAGCCTAATGCGATGCAATTTTATTTGCTTATGAGGTTTTTAACAGCGTTTTAAAACCCTGCAGAACAGCGGGTGTTATTGATAATTTCTATATTCGTATTCTCAAAAGCCGCCTTTTTAGAATACAATATTCGCTTGAAATTTCTCTACGGCATAGTTTTAAATATTGGTAGGTCCCAAGATCTAAGAAGATTTAGGTATTTAAACGATAGTTTTCTTGCTTTAATGTAACCTACGTCTCTTGGGCAACCTCCATTCACAACATGACATTTATATACGTCTGCAAGTTGCAAGATTTTTTACCCATTTCTATCACAAACTGAATCTTTATAGTTACAATTTGGGTCATAGATAGGGAACGGTTCACTGATAAGTTATTTTTTGACGAACCAATCTGGCATCGAAGTCTCCAATAAGCATTATATTTGTTGAATAAACGTCATGAAAGTTGTCACGCAATGTCTCAAAATCTGAATGCTAATAGTTGAAGTTCATGTAAGCTCAAACTTTACAGATTTTAACACCCAATCTCGATTTTTTTAACACAATCTCGACATGCGAAAAGTTCACTTCCACCGCCACAACTAAAAATTTTTAAAAGTATTAACATGCTGGTAAACAGGTTTATCTCATGCCTCGTGTAAACGCGCATCGCTACTAATTTCACTAAAAGTATTTGCCAACTGCTTCGTTGTCACCCTGTGATCTCAATTGTCAGTCCTGTTGACATTCCTACTTCTATTTGACGTAAAGTACAGATTTTTTTACATTGCATTACATATTACACTACTCCGTTGATAAATCTACGAAGTAGAGACAGTGAAAGCACTGGCAACTCAGACCATCGGCTAAGACATTACAACAGAGAGAGACACACAGAAAGAAAGAACAACAGAAGAAACACATGTCAACAGCACACGGTTGGTATTGAACGGTCCACCATCCAAGTACTAACCACGCACAATGATGCTTGATTTCGCTGATCGATGGGAAGCGATGCTTTCATCAAAGCCTAGTCCATTAACCACATTGTTTTTATTTTAACACTTTATTCAAAACATTTTGTAAAAAGGAAATGTCTACAAAAATGGAATTTAGTTGATTCACCACAGCATTTCACCACACATTAATCCTAAAGTGGAATTCCAGGTGAAAACTATCCCATCGACGCACAATTTGTCATCCGTCACTGACATTTTCTTTTGTGGTTCCTACTTAATGCGGACGAGTTTAAATTGTCACTGGCGAAAATTCAACGGAAGATCTTTATGTATGCTGATATATTTCCCTTTGAACGAACTTGAGGTCCGCAGCTCATTCCAAGCAATTTCACGGGACCTCATCTTTACCATTATTGTTGCACCTCGAGCGTTTCAATTGAGCACACTAAAAGTGGATTTAATACTTGCGTTTGAGTTGCTCTTGTTAAGGAGCTCTCCACAGATGGATTTTGCAGTTTCAGTCATTGGAGTTAGTGTCGAAAGGTAGGTGCACCAGTTTGATTCAGTGTTACTTGGAAGCATTTTGCCTATCTGTTCCTCCAAAATTTTGTTGCAGTTCTCTAACAAGCACTGCATTTTGCCTTATTTCTTCAAGACGACATTATATATTATCAAACTCTACATGATGGTGCCGTGATGCAAGTCCGATTTTGTGGCAAGATTTTTAAAAAGTTCGTCACTATTTTTTTGGACCAACAGTTTCGTTAGTGTTTCAAGATTTTGCCCACGTGATGCACTATAGCAACATAAAAAAGTATCTGGGACGCCACAAGGTTAGAAAGACCGATTTATTCTCTTTCAAAGTACTCCAAATATTAAGATTTCTCAACTTCGAGGAAGAGTTTCAGGAATTTTTTTTTCACTTTTTAACGTAAACAAACAAAAGCCTACTTAAACCATGTTTGTATGATTGGTATAAATATAAAAAATCTACTACTTGCGGCACAGAAGTTGCAAAAAAATCTTTTTATAAAGATTAGTTAAATATTTACATATGTCAGAGAGATCTTAGGTGCAAAACCAAATATTGTAATTTAAGTTAATTGGTATAAACTGGTCTAACGGAGAAATCAAAGTTATTTTTCAATTATTTATTATCAAAACGAGCTTTATCTCGCGAAAAAATTAACTAAGGTCGAAAAAGTCTAAATATAAAAAAGGTAGGTGCATTATTTGTAAAGGCTTGACATCTTTTCAGTTTTCAATCAAATACAAAAACAAAGAATATCTCAAAGCCTAATAATTACTCTCTTACTCCCACATCAGCGCATTAATTCATTGCCAAGTCGTGACTCGTGATTGATGGATGAATTATAAAACTATTAATTCACGATTAGCGTGAGAGGGTGGCAATTATAAAAACCATTACAATGTTGCAATATTATGCACAAAGTCAGACCTCTCATTATCATTTCCATCGAAACTATTAATAAAATCAAAATTGATGTATCCAATTCTATGATTTGATTTTTCCGTAAATAATCAAATCGATAAAAATCTGATACTGCTTCACTTCGACCTCTAATTATTTATAAAAAAGAAGAGAAAAACTATATCCAAGAACCGCAAACAAAGATATAATTATGTGCTAACAGAAACACGAAGCTTGTACCCTCCTCTTCCTCTTAACGAGAAAAACAAATCCAGAGATGAAAAATAAAAGGTTTACCGTATGACGATGGATGGCTGGAGTATGCACAAGCCCACAAAAGATGCAAATTATGATTTTTCTCATTTTCCATTTGCACCGGGCGCTGGCTGATATGGTGAGGCATAGCGTTCTAGTGGTGTTGCAACATTATGCGGCTATAACGACCAACCGTTCCGAACATTCTGCATGAAACGATCATAATAACGCTTAACCAAAGTGGATCCTGGAGAAACGTTATAGAATTGTGCATGAGGGGCTGTGCTGGCATATCGTACGGATATAATATCCAAAACACCATGCGATGCATTCCAACTGATTATGGGCTGGGGCACAAACCAAACGTTCGTCGACGTTTCGGGTTCCTAATCACCATGCATCCATCTGAAGGAACAAAAAAAAAACCCAAGTGTGCGAGAACGAACACATAAAGAGGTTGAATGCGCAATTCGAAGAGGGCCACAGCGCAGACTTAAAGATACTTAAAAAGTACACCACCAGGTTTAAAACAGGCCCATGCTGCACATGCCCATAGAGTGTTGGGTATCCTTTGGCATATATGCACAACAGCACTGCACACTGCAGCAGCGTATAAGAAAATGCAGTTTTGTTTTGGAGCAAGTTCGTGACTTATGTTCGAATAGATCGGAGAACTATAATCGCCGATTTGGCTTAAATTGTAAACGGCCAGACCAAGCACAAGACACTAATAGGTGTAGGTATAGAGGCTAGAATGAGGTTATGTGCAATGTGTACATTGTTAGAAAAATATCGTAAGTTTAAATTGTTCCCTGCGAACGTGGAAAATTGTTGGAAAAGAATTTCTGAAAATAATACGCAGTCAGATGCTGCAAACACTGAAACATCCAAACGTATCAAATTCAGAAAATATTGAGGAAAAAATCAAAGCATATAGAATTTAAAAAAAAAATATAAAAGTATACAAATTTTGGTTTGATTTCTGGTAATAATTACACGATGCGTTAATTTCCTTTAAAATTTCGAAAATGGTTTCTCCTGTTTTAAAATATTTTGGAGAGAACAAAAAATATTTTCAAATGAAACTGGGTTTGATAATTTTTTACAATGCACTTAGAGTTTTCACTTGGTACACGCGGAGAAAATCAGTGTTACTTTTGTGGAGACTTCCCTAGAAATAGTTTAAGATAGTCCGCGGGTGATGAAAATTTGGAAGGATGGGAAAGATATACCGATGTGCATTGGGTTTAAATTTCTGAATAGCAAATTGGGAAAAAAAACCATGTAAGGCATTTCACATTCGTGTTGTACGACTTAAGAAACAATCTCTACACTCTGAAATTGGGCTCGAGAGCGAACCGATATACATTCCTATAAGTAATAGTATTACTGTTGAATCAATTTAGAAGGGGGGATGCACCTGGCTATTTCACCAACAACGCGGTTTATAAAAATAACGATAAAGTAGTGAAAGACTTGAAACATAGCTCGAGCGATATAAATGCTTACGTTTTAGTTTCATCCTTTTTATAGCTATCTTTCGAGACCTGCATCGTGCCTGATCGGGAAACTATTGACTGCTCAGAACTTGGTCTGGGCCAGTAGCGCAACAATCAGTCATGGTGAAGTGCTTGTTTTACCTCCTCGTGGTGGTCCCCGGTGTTACGCCCCAACGGAGCTCTCTTCTGTCAAGGAGAAGGAGGTCTTTTATAACCGGCTGAGTGCTGCTTATGATGGTACACCACGTGGAGACATCATAATGGTAATGGGAGAATTGAATGCCAAGGTTGGCAATGACAATGATGGTCTCAGGCGTGTTATGGGAAAGCATGATGTTGGAAACCGGAACGACAATGGCGAACGTTTTGTCGATTTTTGTAACGCCAACCGCCTTGTTATAGGAGGAAGCATGTTTAAGCACAAAACGTGCCACAAAATCAGTTGGGTGTCGACGGACAGAAAAGCAAGTTCCAACCAAATTGATCACTTCGCGATCAGTCGGCGATTTAGAAGCAGTCTCCTGGATGTTCGAAACAGAAGAGGTGCAGACATGCGAATTGCCCGGGACCACCATCTGATGGTTGCTACCGTAAGATTACGAACAGCTGCAGTTCGGAGATCCCAAGAAAACACCCGAATGCCCAAGTTCAACACCGATTTCACCACAGAAGTCAACCTAACACGTCGGTTGGAACAAATTTCCGAATACGCACTGTATCCCCCAGTAGAGAAGAAATCTTAACCACAATCAGAGCACTGAAGAACAACAAGGCGGTTGGACTTGACGGTATTCCCGCAGAGCTCTTACTTGCAGCGCCAACAATATCGTCTGAGCTCCTGCACCCACTCATAGAAAGAGCTTGGGACACAGAAAGTTTTCCTGAGTGGAAAAAGGGGATGATTGTCAAGCTTCCAATGAATCTGCGAGGAATCTGCGTGCTGCCTGCTGTAGCGAAGGTTATTGCAAAAAGGTCGAATAAAAGACCACCTAGAAGACACGCTTGACGCCGAACAAGCAGCTTTCCGCACTGGATCTTCCTGTGTGGATCACATCAACACCTTGCGGATCATCATCGAACAGTGCGTTGAATATCGATCACCACTTCACTTGTTGTTCATCGATTTCGAAAAGGCGTTTGACAGTGTCAATAGAGAATTTATTTGACTTGCCTTGCGCAGGAGGGGCATCCCGGATAAATTGATCGCTATTATCAAGGCTACATATGAAGGATCCAAATGTCAAGTTCTGCATAAAGGAAGGTTGTCAGAGGAGTTTGAAATCCAAAGTGGTGTTAGACAGGGTTGTATGCTGTCACCAATACTGTTCCTGTTGGTAATAAGTGATGTGCTGCATGCAGCTTTGTCGACTTTAAATGGAGGAATTCAGTGGAATCTGCTACCACACCTGAAACATCTTTTCTACGCGGATGACGTGTGCTTACTCTCTCATAGGATCATGGATCTCCATCAAATGAAAACAAGGGTGGAGAGAGAAGCCGAAAATGTCGGGCATAAGATCAATACGGCAAAAACTAAAAGGATCAGCCTTGGAACTTCCTCATCTACTCAAATAGATATTTCTGGACAACCAGTAGAGACGGTAGAGAGTTTTCAATACCTTGGGAGTATTGTCCCTACTGATGGCGGGCCCGAACTATATATAACCAACGAATCGGGAAAGCAAAAGCTGCGTTCGGAATGCTGTCCAAAACATGAAGAAACAACTCTGCTATCACACCTGAAACAGAGAGTTTTCAATACCTTGGGAGTATTGTCTCTACTGACCGAACTAGATATAACAAACCGAATCGGGAAAGCAAAGGCCGCGTTCGGAATACTGTCCAAAACATGGGAAAACAACTCTATAAGCCTAAAGACCAAGCAACGACTGTTCCGCTTCAATGTAGAATCCGTGCTTCTTTATGGATGCAGCACTTGGAAAATAACACCCACTGTCACAAGAAAGCTGCAAACGTTCGTGAATAGATGTGATCTTGCGAATTTTCTGGCCTAACCGTATCTCCAATGATGAACTTCATGCGAGGGCAGGTCAGAAACCCATCGACTCTATAATACGAAAACGTAAATGGCAGTGAATTGGACAAGGCCACGAGTGCATTGCGAGCCAAGCGATGCAATGGAACCATCTCACGCAGCGAGGCAGAGGAGTGGGCCGACCCAGAAGTACTTGGCGAAGAACGGTCGAAAAGGAATCAGCACAACTGGGGAAGAGTTGGAGAGAGCTGAGGTACATCTCCAGAAACCGTACACGATGGCGCGTAGGAGTAGTGGAGGCCCTATGCCCCGCAAGGGGAACCACACGGACGTAACAGGTCCGAGGACGTAAGTAAGTAAGTAAGTAATATAAGAGAATTGTACTCGATTAGAGCCAAATTACATTTGTACGTCTAAAACTCGAATATAAATCACATCTTTGGGCAGTTGCAGCCTAAGATTCACTTCCATTATTGGATAGAATCCAGAACAGAGCATTAAAACTTATTGTGAATCATTCCCATCTGTTGAAGACCGTCAGAATGTTTCATGTATTTCCTTGTTTTATCGCTTCTTTCACAAGCAATGATGACTCGAATTAGTTAGTCCCATTCCTACCCTCAATCTTTTCATCCGTGATACCCGTTTCGCTAGAAATGATCACCAATTCACCCTCGAGCCTAATTTTGGTCTTACCGCCAAATGCAGAGATTTGTTTTTTGATCGCATAACACGATTATGGAATAATTTACCAGGTATTGAATTTCAAATATTCAAGACCAATGTTCAGATTCTAAGAATCTAAGATCTAGAGTTCCTTAATTTTTTTTTTTTTTTTTTTTTTTGTTTTTTTTTTTTTTTTTTGAGATCCTTAACCAGATTGAGAAACAATAGCTGATAACTGGCCGCAGGAGTTGTTTGTAAATAAGTACCTTCGTCTGTTGGCTAAGCCCTGATTTTCTCCACATCAAGGGGTGTAGTCGGTGGAATGCACTTCTTGAGTGCGGGTTGAACCTTAGCAACTAGTTGAAGTTGATAGCCAGGTACTTGACGTTCTTTTTGGCTGTAATGGTGGATCCATCTGGAAGTTTCAGAACTAAGTTTCTGCAGATGATTGCTGATCGAGATCAGCCCTCATATGGTCTCCTGAAGCAGACAAGCTCCGCATTTTTGTTGTATTAATTTTGATGCCAAATTTTTTGTAAAAATCGAACAGCCTGTTGGTCCCTTAACTTCCCCACGACTCATGCTATGTTAATGTTGATCTTTATAAGGTTGACAAAATCAACCCTTAAGGGGGTGTGATTATAAAAAAATAGATCAGAAATGGTGACAAATTAAGCACTTAGCAGCCTTCCTGACGACGAGCGACGTGCACATGTGCTGGTCTGTGAAAGTGCCGAAGACTGAATAGTCCAGTTTTTATGTACAAGGAAATAAGCTCAAATGGAAATAAAATTATTGCACATAGTTCTTTCACTATCCGTTGGAAGAAAAATAAGAAGTTTATGTTGGAGCTATAGCCGCCATTTTGGATTTAACGAAAAATTAGTTTTTCCTGTTTAACTCAACCATTTCTCACTTTTGAAATAAATGATTAAGGCTAAATTTAAAGTAAATTATTGTGTTCAATTTTAACTTAGGCGTCCGCAAGTGGTGCAAGAGGGGCATTCACTGCCCTCTGGCTGACTCTGGACTATACCATATTTCTGAGAAAATACAAGAATTTTCATGTGTTCTTGTATGTTAGTCTGGTCCTAATCTAATAAAGTTTCCTCCGATATTCTTTATTCGGTATATCTGTAAAGCCCACCCCTTAAAAAGTCCTGGACGTACTTATGAACTTGAAGTCTTTTTTCTTTACGAACAACATTTGTTGTCTTTAATCTGAATAGGGTTGAAACTGAATTAAATTCGACTTAAAATGCGATTTAAATGCAGCAGAGTGACGCTGAAAGAAAACTCTTCGTAGGTTAGATGTCATTTCCCCAGCGATTTCTTGTTAATGCAAAACAAATTGCATGTATATGTGCGATCGCCGTAAGCAAGGCTCTGTGCTTCTGTTTTATGTTCAATTACTTTCAGTTTTACTTTAAATATTTTTTCCAAAAGTTAGAAATGGTTCAGTGATTCACTTAACGACTTTTTGGCTTCTTCGAGCGAAGTCTCACTAATGGAGGAAAAGGGTTCACTTTAACAACAGGAGATTGATTTTTGAAGCCATAAATTCTACACGGTTTCTGAATCCCTATTGAACAACGTTGTCAAGATCACATCCGAAAAACAGGGATGTTAATCGTAAAACGTATATGAAAAGCTGAGAGCACTATCAACTACAAAAGAATTAAAGGCTAAAGAGTTTCAGACAAAAGATAAATATGAAGAAGAGAGTGGGAGATACAAGAGAGCCCTGTGGTATAACAGAATTTTTGTATGAATTTTATACTACATAGTAACCATCCAATACTTGTTGTAGTGAACGGTCCGAAAGGCAATTTCGAAGAAAAGATTCATCAATACCAAATGCACGCATTTTCAACAAGAAGTCTTGATGCCAATCTCTATCAAACGGTTTTGAAATATGCAGCGCGATATTCTTATTTCCCCAAAACGATGTAAATATTGTTTGGTGAGAAATACCATCAGATCACCAGTGGAATTCGAAGCTTTCGTTCTTCGAGATATTTCTCAAGCTAGTGAATAATCAGCATTTTAATGAGCATGGAAAGAGGGGACAAAACAAAAACTGTCATTGAAGAAGAGCTTCGAAAACAAAGACGTTTTTTTTACAAATCACCAAAAACGTTTTCTACCTTTGGGAAATTGTATACGGTTTTTCAATTGGCGCAGATAGATTTTGGCGGCCATGGTGATTTGGTGACTTCTGTCAAATCTGTGGTTATTATTCATTTACTGCCAAATCACAATGGACCCGCTGCGCCCATTTTGGTGTCTCTTCACAGTTGACTCTACAACGTTTGGTAGCCAAATTTGAAACGAGTAACGACCGGCTTGACCATCAATTAGCTAACATTCGTGTGTCGAAGGAACGCAAGAAAGCAAAAGCCAAGTTAGTCGATTCCTCGTTGTACACGAGAACTTGGTCTTTCGCAGACTTCAACTTGGCGAATTTTGCGTCGGGACTTGGAACTACACCCGTACAACACAAAATCCAAATGACTTAGGAGATCAAAGTTCATGACCATAAACAACGCCGTTTTTTGTTGACTGGGCTTCTCAGCGTTTGTCATGCGATTCGACCCCACTTGTGAGGTTTCCTGAAGTGACAGGTCTCTGCGAGTAAACGAAAATCGACCAAAGCCCTTAAGGTGAACATAAAACAGACCATCGCTCAAATTCAGCCGGATGAGTCATTGAAAATTGAACCAAACTGGAATTTTACATGAGTAGCATTGTGAGAACTGCTTGTTTTGTTCTTGGTTATAAAGATTTATTAACAAAATAAAAACTGGTTGCCCACTTTCTTTAATTTCCCACTGACGAAAGCCTTAAGATCTACCGTAGCTAATAACACATAACAGCCCCATTCCGCGATTAAAATACTATTGAACCATTCATTGAACTCTTTTTCGCAATTTTTTAAGCACCCGAGCTTTTTGTAAATGGGGCAGTAATTTACAAACAGAATTTAACCGATGTTTGTCTCAGTGTATAGTTAAAAGGGCAACACTTTCACAATCCCACCCCCCATTCAGATATCTTTTAAATGAACCTTTTTATGTACTATGAGTAAAGTGACTCTGAAATACCATACCAAAATCAAACGTAGAAAATCGATTGCTAAATTCTGTGCCATCGACTGCAAGCAAAACGTCTTCCACCTACAGACTATTGGCGACACCAACAATCGTCCCCGTTGGCCTAATATGAGCCGTACTCCAGCAAGAGCCACACATAACTGCTCATATTGCATGGCAAAGGCAAACCGATCGCCAGAGTCGATATAGACCTTACGGCAAGCAAAAACGAATAAAAGGCAAGAAATATGAAACTCGGTCTTAAACCGCATTTACCCTCGCGTGCAAATGAAGAAAACAATTCCAATTCATAGAGAGCTCACTCGCCTCCTGCCCAGGCGCAAGGCGCAATTCCAAGCCCAGGCACACAGCAGCAGACCTTGGCCCAGCTCTGAGCCCAATCATCCGGGAAGAGAGTTCATCGCATCCGCTGAACTCGACCAGCGTATTTATTATTGCGTTTGGTTATTTTCTCTGTTTTGGTTTTGAGTCTTGGATGAATGTTGAGAATGGGCGCGGGGCGCGCGCCGTGGCCAGCGAGGAGAGATGACAGACGATGATTATTGGAACCGTAAACGGACCCTTCCACATGCACCATCATCGGGCAAGCTGACTTTGGCGACTCCGTATGCAGTGAGACATGTTGCGCGCGATCTAGACGAATAAATTTTATATCGAACGAATGAAAAATTAGCAAAACTTTTGTAGGAGCATCAGAGACGTCCGACGTCCGGGCGGAGGGGTGTCCCATCCCATCCACATAGAACACATCGTTCTAATCTGATACAAAGTTTCCCATTTGTTTTTCTTTTGCACAGATGTATGCTTTTGGAAAAACTATGGGGGTACATATTTATATTGTTTCTGCTTGGCATCGCAGGAAAAAACACATTCAGACGCAGACACAGACACACTTTTCTGGGATGCACATAAATTTTCCCTTTGATATGGCTCTCGCTCTGTGATGTGATGTGCTGTGCTATGCATGCATGTGCACTGCGATCCCCATGGTCCCTTTGAAGTTGTGGCCGCTTTGAAAGAACATATCCGCGATTATATCAAAATAAGTTTTACGCCACAAGAAACATAAATACGATTTGTAATTTATTATTTTAACTTGTCCGTTTACACGGAATGTTTTTACGGGCGTTTGTTTTTTGTTTTAAATTGCTAAGACATAGCTGGCTAGCGAGCTAACTAGCTCAGAGGAGCTATTTATTTTCAAGCGATGCATGTTGTCACAGGTGTAACAGCGAATAGCAGCACATGGACTTTCATTTAATGAAAGCCGCTGTGGAGCTTAATTTTCTGTGACAATTTATCGTAAGGTCTGCTATTCGAAAACAAATGTCGTTAATCAAATCAGTTCATTGAGAAAATATTGATTCGCTTGGAAAAGTTTTGGCGTTACACAACAATTTGGAAAGTTTTATTTGAGGAAATAAGCTCTCATTTCTGCCTCTTGGAGGTGAAATAAGTGTAAACCCAATTAAGAGGAAAACAAAACACATTGACCTGATGCTGGGAAATAATTCCACATGAATCTGCTCTACTTGGGAATTTGTTTCACTTAAAAGTGAGAATCTGTTCCCACTTTCAAAGTGGACTCAATTCCAATCTCAAGAAAGGGAATTTATTACAATTTTCAGTGAGAATGAACTTCACCTCGGAAGGTGGGTTTATTTCCCACTTGGTGTGAGAAATAATTTCACTTCTAACTTTCTGTTTTTTAACTAAATTTATTTAATAGGACCACGCGGCCCTTTCTCATAAGAAAATATGAATTTAAAATTATTTTGTAAGTTCCTCTCGGGTTTTAAGTCCCAAATTTCAATTATTGAATAATTTGTGAGGGGTTGAGTCAAACAACACCGCGTGTAATAAGACTGCTATAGAAAAGATAAGACCACGCGGCTCCTTTTTCATAAGAGGATATGAGCTTTGATCCATTTTTAAGTTCTTCTCGGGTGTGAGGTCCCAAAGTAAAATTATTGAATAATTTGGGAGCGGCCGAGTCAAATAAGACCGCGTGTAATAAGACTGCTATAGAAAAGATAAGACCACGCGGCTTCTTTTCATGAGAGGATATGAACTTTGAACTCTCGGGTCTGAGGTCCCAAAGTGAAATTATTGAATAATTTGGGAGGGGCTGAGTCAAATAAGACCACGTCTAATAAGACTGCTATAGAAAATATAAGACCACGCGGCTCCTTTTTCATAAGTGGATATGAACTTTGCTCCATTTTTAAGTTCCTCTCAGGTCTGAGGTCCCAAAGTAAAATTATTCAATAATTTGGGAGGGGTTGAGTCAAATAAGACCGTGTCTAATAAGACCTCTATGGAAAAGATACGACCACGCGGCTCTTTTTTCATAAGAGGATATGAACTTTGCTCCATTTTTAAGTTCCTCTCGGGTCTGAGGTCCCAAAGTAAAATTATTGAATAATTTGGGAGCGGCTGAGCCAAATAAGACTGCTATAGAAAAGATAAGACCATGCGGCTCCTTTTTCATAAGTGGATATGAACTTTGCTCCATTTTTAAGTTCCTCTCGTGTCTGAGGTCCCAAAGTAAAATTATTCAATAATTTGGGAGCAGCTGAGTCAAATAACATCGCGTGTAATAAGACCTCTATAGAAAAGATAAGACCATGCGGCTCCTTTACATAAGAGGATATGAACTTTGATCCATTTTTAAGTTCCTCTCGGGTCTGAGGTCCCAAAGTAAAATTATTGAATAATTTGAGAGCGGCTGAGCCAAATAAGACTGCTAAAGAAAAGATAAGACCATGCGGCTCCTTTTTCATAAGTGGATATGAACTTTGCTCCATTTTTAAGTTCCTCTCGTGTCTGAGGTCCCAAAGTAAAATTATTCAATAATTTGGGAGCAGCTGAGTCAAATAACATCGCGTGTAATAAGACCTCTATAGAAAAGATAAGGCCACGCGGCTCCTTTACATAAGAGGATATGAACTTTGATCCATTTTTGAGTTTTTCTCGGGTCTGAGGTCCTAAAGTAAAATTACTGAATAACTTGGGAGGGGCTGACTCAAATAAGACCGGTATAGAAAAAAAATAAGACCACACGGCCCTTCCTCTAGGGTCTTAATTCCCGAATTTTACTATTGAATATTTACTATCGAATGTTAGGTGAAAAACAATATCACAAAATGTAATAGATTTTGCACGATCTTCAATAAAAGAGACTCTCTGAATCACTCCCAAGATCTTTTCTCCCTTACAAGGTGAAGGTCGTTGATCATCGACCTGATATAAACGTCCGTATAAGTGTGGCTTTAGGCCCCAAAAGTGCACCATCGACTAATTATTCAAGTTTTGGCTGATCTGGGAAAGAATACAGGACCGTCAAATGGACACATACGGCAATAGCAATGTCATCCGCATAGGTCACCATATATGGGACACCGCTCTATATAACTGGAACGGCTAAATATCTTGGTTTCGTTACCGATCGTAGACTAAACTGGAAAGATAACCTCAAAGAAAGAAAAAAAAGCTACAATAGCCTTCTACACCTGCAGTAGAATTGTTGGCAAGAGATATGGACCCAGTCCCAAAACCATTCATTGGATGCACACAGCCATTATAAGGCACATCCTGACGTACTCCTGTTTGGTTTGGAGGCCAGCCTTGGATAAGGGAACTAATCTTAAGGTCATGCCGAAAATTCAGAGGCTGCCATGTATCGGCACAACAAGTTCCATGAGTGCAAAAATTGGAACTGGGAAAACTGTGGTGCGAGAACCATTCTAAACTCCACTGACATAGACATTCAAACAGACTATATTTCACGGTACATAGATTTTAACCCAGCTAGTAAATTATCCAACAAGGGAGATATTGATGGAAAACCGGGTCCTAAACACAAATCATGTATCGGTCTTTACCAACGGTTCCAAAACGGAATCTGGGGAAGGATCAGGCTTATTCTTAGACAAACCACCCATAAATACATCTATAGCCAGACGGCAATCAGAGCCATTTCGTCAATTGTCATAAAGTCAAAACTGGTTGCCGTAGAGAATTGAGATAGCTCGGCGAAACAAATTCACCAAATATTGGATGGGTCCCGGGAAACCGTGACAACTATGGAAATGAAATGACTGATAAACTGGCCAAATAGGGTTCATCTCTTGAACCGAGTCAAATTGAATCCTGGGTACTTATACCACTTGAGCAGGAAAAATATAGATTTCACCAAAGATTTCTTAAGACCCCAATTGATAATGGTCAACAATTGACAGCGTCCGGATTTAAAGGAATCTTTGGCCAGATATTTCAAAGAAAAATAAAGAGTATGTACTGAAGATTAGCAGACCTCAATTGTATCTGTTGGTTAGAATCCTAAAGGACTTATGGGTCACAACTCAAGGGGAGCCCACATGAGCAGAATGGTTATCAACACATCTGACTTATACAGAGGGTGTTAAGACGAAGAGGGTGCATCACCCTTCCTTTGTAAATGTCCCGGTTTAGCCAGAACCAGAAAAGATGCCCTCGGAGAACATTTTTTCCACGAGTTGGGCAACGATTATTCTGGCTACTAAAAAGCATCCTTAACTTTATTTAGAAATCAGGATGGTTGAAGGGGTCCCCCCATACCTAAGACTACCTCTTACCCTTCCCATCCCTTTATTACCAACACCTTGGGGACCACAATGGATCCATTGAGATTCGAGTGAGGTGATACGACTTGCCGCAACATCTCTTTACCTAGCCTAACCTAACCATCTGCAATGGCAATCACTCTGTAACTCTCCGATTTCAGACAGGGAATTCACTATCAAATTCCAAAGAAGGGGAGATAGGACACCACCTTGTGGCGTCCCTCTACTTAGAGATCTTCTTGCAGAGAACTCGTCCCAACTTTGAATTAATAATCTTGCTAGTTTTTTTTTATAATGAGCGGTTATTACTACCCTTAAAATGATTATCACAGTACGAGCGTTAGAAAAGCAAAGAAGGGTTTAAAAGAGATGCACATTAGTTTTAAATTTCTGAATATTACAATGGGAACGAAAAATAGAGCTGGGTAGAGCATTCCACATTCGTGTAGTCCGGCTGAAATGTATTTTACAGCCCGTCCAAAGTTGGACTCATGGTTTAACTGATGAGCATTCCTAAAACCGCAAGTATTACCGTTGTACAGATGTACGAGTATCAACATTGTTAATAGCGCCCTCTATCTCAAGGCAACCAAAGTTTACTATTTATGATGGACGGAGTATTCGATGGTTCTTACCATTGTATGGAGAGCTATTTCCACCGATTTCTCTTTACAGCACGCGTGCTTAGTCATAGACAGAAGTCTTGTTCAAATGCTTGTTCGTAAATGGATATCAATCAGTTGCCAAAAGTTTTGAGAAGGAATGATGATGACTAATAGGTCTGAGATATTTTAGTTCTACATGGGAACATTAATTTACCCGCTTTGGGTATAAATACAACTCTAAGAAATAATTAAATAATAATCAATAATTGTAACACCCGCAAGAAGTTATAAAAGTGAAAAATGTAAGAAGTGACAATTTCCGAAAGTACTAAAATGAGCTGATAATCGTAGCAGAAGTTCCGATATCTTAGTATTTATAACTTCTTTTTCGAACTGTTGACTGAACTAATTTCGTATCCGAAAATAATTATTTAATGATAAAGAAGTTTTAAGATGCTTTTCTTAAAATTATTAATTTCTCACATTCATAATCAGTTTCATAAATCTTGGGAATGGTTTTTTTTTATGCTGTATTTTTTTCCCTAGGGTCTTTTGTTTTTGGTGCTGACAAGGTGCCCATTAATTTCGAGATTAAAAATATCTCATAATATACCTTGGAGAAGGTTTTCATTTTTCAATTTAAATCTTTTAAATTTATAATTTTGTATAATCAAATCCAGAAGCTGAGTTCAACAGTGTTCGCATTAGATATGAATGAACTTAACATTATTTATGTATTTTTTTTTTGTTTAATCGCTAAAATTCAATAAATCTCCCAAGGCAGAGGAACTTGTTTTCAATTTTCAAAAACAAAAAAATAATTATAATATCAAAAAGGCAATAACACCATTAAAACGATCAAGTAAATCAATTCGTGATTAACAATGAAAGTCAGAAAAAACCAAAATGTTAAGTGGAGGGATGAATTTATATTAAATTTCCAAAGATATGAAAATGATAGGAGGAGAAGAAGATTTTTGATAATAAATTTTTTGTCTGACAGTTTTTTGACCTACCGTGCATTTTTGTTGTTCGAATTTAAATTATATATCTCTCTGGCCCGTTTGACGCTTACGTAAACGGACAACGTCAGTATAGAAGTCAACCGCTGGAACAGACGACTGACAGCGTGAGGATGGCCACTGCTGTGAGATGATGTTGCCGACGACGAAGACGATGGTAATAATATTGATCATCATCATGATGGAGAGGAGATAAGCACCTGGTAGCAAAGGAAGAATTATAACTTGCACCCGGTTAAGATGAGGATGAGGCAGTACATGTGTTGAGGTGATATTATTGTAAAAGTAAATTACGACAGTCATTCCAAAACAAAAAAAAAAAATGAAGAAATAATTTCGTGTTAAAGATGAAGATTGTTTAAGACAATTTTGCCACCTTGGTCAAGAAGGACTTGTATAAACCATTTTTTAAATTTTTTCTTATATTTTATTTCAACTTATGTACTTATAGGCTTCACAAAATGTAGTCCATCTATTGCTTTCAAGCTTGATCTAGTAGACAAGAACAAGGACGACACCTTCTCGAGATATTAGAGATGTTTATTGGTTAAAACGTTTTTGTTAAAATACCGAATTTTTCGTAAAAATCATTAAGGGATTATTAGCCACCTCTGATTATTGTGATAAATCTCGAACCTAACTCTAATATCTTGAACCTTACTCTAATATCTTGAGAAATCTGTTCATATTGTTTAAGATGAGGGTTTAGCGTTGAGCAATAACTGCATAGTAGGTACATGATTATATGACGCAGTACGCACCACGCTGCACATACTGCAAGGACGGAAAGGGAAATCTGATCACTGATCCTGAAAGCATACTGGAGCGATGGGAAGTGTACTTTAATTAATTGCTAAATGGTCAGCTCAATGCAGAAGTGCATGCTCCACTACTTCAAGAAGAATACCCTATGTTGCCGCCACCAAGCATAGAAGAGGTTGAGAAGGCTATAGGCCGGCTTAAACAGAATAAATCCCCGGGAGCCGATGGCATACCAGCCGAATTATTTCATCACGGCGGGCCAGCCTTACGTCAAGCAATTCATGATATTATAGTGCACGTATGGGAGCAGGAAGAAATGCCAGAAGACTGGCGAAAAGGCATAATATGCCCCATACATAAGAAGGGAGATGTCACAACGTGGAGCAATTATAGAGGTATCACGTTGTTGAGTACCGCCTATAAGATACTCTCCTCTATCCTACAAGACCGGATAACCCCATACGCAAAAACCGTCATCGGACAATATCAGTGTGGTTTCATTCCAGGCAAATCAACAACTGATCAGATCTTTACCCTTAGGCAGGCGATGGAAAAATGTCTAGAATTTAACATCCCAACATACCATCTGTTTATAGACTTTAAGGCCGCCTATGATAGCATAGCCAGGGTAGAACTTTACAAAGCCATGAGAGAATTCGGCATCCCAAATAAATTGACACGACTATGTAGGTTGACCATGACCAACGTAACAAGCCAAGTAAAAATAGCCGGTTTGCTATTCAGACCAATCAACATCTTTAATGGACTCCGACAAGGGGACGGCTTGGCCTGCCTCCTCTTCAACCTGGCGTTGGAGAAAGCAATCCGTGACTCTGGCACGGCAACAAGAAGGACCATCGTCAACAGGTCAAGTCAGTTACTGGTTTACGCAGACGACATCGACATCATCGGAAGAACCAAACAAGCTGTACACGATTTCTTCATCCAGATGGAGCAGACGACACAAAATCTGGGGCTGCACATTAGTGAAGGTAAAACAAAGTACATGGTGGCGTCGAATGCGAGCGGAACAGTTGGTCAAACAATCAAGGTAGCGGAGCACCAATTTGAAGTGGTGCAATCCTCTAAATACCTTGGGTCAATAGTAGCAGCCGATAATAATATAGAAGAAGAAATACGCGGGTGGCTTCTCAAATCCAACAGAGCCTACTATTGTCTGTCAAAGCTCTTCAAATCCAGAAATCTCACCATAACTTCAAAACTGCTGCTGTACAGGACCATGGTCCTGCCAGTACTCACAAATGGATCCGAGACTTGGGTGCTTAGCAAAAGGCACTCCGACCTCTTAGCTGCGTTCGAGAGAAAAGTCTCAAGGAGAATTGTTGGCCCCATATGTGAGGAAGGATGATTCCGGAGACGGTACAATCATGAACTGTACGCAATCTACCTAGAAGCAGGTGACAAAAATTAAGCTCGGTAGACTCCGGTGGGCAGGGCACCTAGCTCGCATGAGCGAAGAGGAACCTGCTCGGAAAGTTCTTTGTGGTACATTCTATGGTAGACGACAGCATGGTAGACCATACTTGCGCTGGAGAGATGGCGTAGACCAGGACGCCCGAAGCAACTGGATGGCGTCGGCTAGAGACCGGGATAGGTGGAGAGACTTGTTGAAAGAGGTCAGGACCGGAACCCGGTTGTCGAGCCGATGATGATGATGATGATGATGATTTGATGCTTGAAGCAGTCATCACCACTCGCTAGTTTCAGAAATATCTTAAGATCATCAACATATTGAAATTAATTAAGTTCAAAATATCAGCAATAAATATAATAAAAAAAAAAAACTAAGATGGCTACCTTGAGGAACACTCGACGTGCATTTAATTGGCCTGTAGGTTCATGCAATCGTCTCCTATTGCACGATAAACGTTTGATATTTTGAAACTTCTACAGTTTGAGTTTTTTAAACCAACAGAATGCTTATTTTTTTTCAAATGCAAGTATTCCAGTTCAATGTACTTTAATTGAAGTACAAAAAATAACTTAAACATCCTGTTTGCAAAAGTAATCAGTCACTCAAGCTCCAATCAAATCAATTTATCATGAACAAGCATTAATAAAATATTTTATTACTGTCACAATAAGCTCACACTTTGTACAATTTATGATTGCAAAACCTTCCTTGTTATCAGATCAGTTAGATTATATATTGAATTTTTATTCAAGAATATTTTAATTCCTTTGTTCTCTGAAAGAAATCCAAAGGCAATAAATCTCAAATGAAGCATAGAACTGGTACTTGTTGCATATTGTGTTGACTTAATTGTTGGTTTGAGACTTGTATTAAATCAGATTGATAGAAATTGACAAGCTCTTGACTATGCATATTGACAGAACATAATTTACTAGAAAACTGCTAACAGAATCAGGACGGAAAATAACTATTTAAAATTCAAGTTCGTAAAAGGGCTTTGTACTGTACGAGTATGTATGGCCTCTTCGGTCTCAATTCTAAAAGATTTAAGTAAGTTATATTTAAGAAATTCCATCAGTGACGAGCTGTGCTTCTGTTTAACCTCTAATTGGGAAATCTAGTGAATTTTCTACTATTTTCACGATAAGTTGGACAAATATCATATTTAGGGCCTTTATAATAGTCGATTCTTTTTTATGCCCTAATAAATATTAAGGTTTTTTAAACATCTATGCCATTGGCAGATTATTTTTAGAAGACCCACACATTTTATGATGAAAAGATATAACAAAAGAGGCTCTAAGGGTACATTCTACAAGTCATATAAGTGCATTTATTGACTAACTCCTATGGACGGATCTAATAATGCGAAAGATCCGCAAAATCTTCGAAGCCATAATTCGATGAGAGGACACGCAATAGAAACACCATGACTAACGAGGCCTAATTTAAAAAGGAGGAACCTCAATCGAAATAGTGAACAGTGCAGTTTTAATAGCTGAAGACCCATGTTGGTTTAAATATGGCTTCATTGTGCCAAATTAAAGAACTGGCAAACGAGAATTTGAATTGTGAAAAAGTAATTGAATGACATTTGGAAACATTTATCATTTTTCAGGCACCAGACAGAGAAACTGTGGAGATCAAGTTCAAGAAGAGTAGAATCATATGTGTATGGAATGGTCTTGAAAAACTTGGTATCGTTGGCGTAGAGTGAGATTATTTAATAACCATTAATAGTAATAATATAAACGAGAGGTCCTAAGTGGCTACTTTGTGGCACCCCGGATGCAGCTCATCATCAGGTAGATGCTAGATAAGATGAGGTACATATGAATCACACTTTATGAACAGTTTTGCAGTTTAAAAAAAATCCATCTTAAGGAGATAGGTTCAACCCCAAGGGTAAACAGTTTGAATCGAATAACCTTGTGAGATTTTATCAAAGGTTTTACTGAAATCGGTTGAGACAACGTCGACTTCCTTTTCGTTCTCGTTTCGTTTAACCAGGGGTTGAAGGATTTGAATTCAGTGAAAACTTAAAATTTCGTACAAAATGCTTTCAAAGATTTCGGGAATATGTGAAAGTTTAGCAATTCGACAATAGTTTGTAACTTTACACTTTGGACCATTTTTATGTATTGGGGTTATGAAGGAGGTCTTCCATAACTGAGGGAATTCTTCTTGATATTTGTATAAACTGAATATTTTTGATAGCGGAAGAGACTTTGGAATATCTTTTTTGAGAAATATGGTGGAGATACCATCTGGGCCGGGGATATATTCATCATTGAGTTTATTTTGCTTATTTTCGAAGAGAAATAGGTCAACGGGCCCAACGAGAAATTCGTCAAATAATTGAAATAATTACAATTAGGTATAATAATATCGGTAAGAAATTGTTAAAAGAGACAAAAATTATCAAAAAAGATGACGGTCGTCTGTGGATCGTTTGAAGTTTCGATATTGAAAGAGAGAGAGAGCGAGGGTAACCATCGGAATTTTGTTTTAAGTTAAAAAACTGTAAAAAATATTTTAGGGGACTTTTCATATCTGTCGGGAGGCCTTTCTGCTGAATGGAAGCCATGACACTTGAATTTGTTTTACCTTCGTAGCAAACAGAACTTGATTTATCGTGTAAATACGCCAAGAAGTTTCGAATGTTTTCATATATTATTGTTACACTTATTCTAGAGAGAGCGTAGTGGAAATCACTTGAATTAAGGGTTCGTTGAGTAAGTTTAGTTGTGGGAGGCAAAAGGGGAATAATAAATAATGGAGTGGTTGTAGATGTAGGGGTAATGGAAGTACGGAAGGATGAAGAACTGGGTGCAGTATAAGATGAGGTGTTTGAAGCAGATATAGATGAAATTGTTGAAGGAGAAATTGGGTTGGACGTGTTATTTGAGACAGAGGTTAAATTTTTTTTTTTTTTGCGAAACGCTATGGAGTGCTAAGAAAACAGGATACAATGTCACTCTTACTAATTATTTCAACATATTATTTAGAACAATATCATCTGGCTTCGAAATAAATTTAAAATAGTTTGACAAGTTTTACTTTGACACAAGAAGACTATAACTAGGGCTTTGTTGTTGGGATTATATGCCTTCTACAGTGCACACAATATTAATCTACAGAACATAGGTTAGTCGAAACGATATCGTTTCTCTGAAAAAGCTAAGGAAGCTAGGAATAAGAACTGTCCAAGATTCAGAGAGCATTACACCAGAAAGCGGTCACTTATAACTTCTGAGCTTCTGATCAATAGCCTTCATAAAATCCCAAAAAACAAAAAGTGGAAGAATTATGTTTGGAAGTTCTAAGGCTTCTTGCATAAACTATCATAACGAATGAAAATTGAGAACCTGTTTGCACTGTGATCTAAAGATCTATTGTGCTCCTACATAAAACCTTAGTCTGTTTCTTGTCATATGTACTTTTTTTTAATCTCCAAATGAAGCAGATTTGTCTGATTCATCGGAAGATTGAGAAAAAGATTAGTAATTTTTGATATTTTTTTCAAATAATTGAACTGCTTGACCTTTCCTATGTTCGCCCGCCTTAGACAAATCAGCTACGGAATATTTTTTCCTGTTGGCATTAGTTGTACATTTTCAACCTTTAACCCAGCCACTAGTGTTTTTAAGCCCCAATATTCATATAATCTAGGTTCATCGTTAATGTAGTGTCAACAAAAGAAATGTGGGAAATCGAAGAAGACTAAGGAGATCTATGTTAAGACTTTAATCAAGAAAAGTTTAATCCAAGAGACAGATATCGGATGGTATACAAAATCCGAGCATTTGCTCAAAGTTGTTCTTTGCAGGTACTGCATTTGGTTTAAAAAAAATTCTGTATCACTTGAATTTTCACAAGCACATGCTCAGCATGGAGCACCTTCTCTGAGCAAGTACTTCGTTTAGTGCATAAATACCCCCATTGTCCTTTTTAGTATCAGCAAACACTTTCAATTTTGCAGTGTTTTTTTATCCTTTTTTTCAATCAATGTATAATCAGAGGAATGTTTAATGATGATGTCAAGTGTCTTTGCTAGTTTTACCATGATCTTGACTTCCGATATTTCTTCCCTATACGTGAGAGTGATCATTATAATTTATTTATTTTTTTTTTTCAATTTAGCTAATTTATTAAATGGCAAAACGAATACTGTGGGTGGAAACGTGACAGAATTTACAATTGTACAACAATTAAACAAACAACATGTTTTCTGCACCCCAAACAGATTGTTCGATAAGATTTATATGTACATGACTTGTTTTTCCAATCAAAATTGTCCGTCCGTTCGTCTGTCGCCGATCGTCCACATAGTCATTGCTCTGTGTTTGTATGGATTCGATTGAATTCGACTCGATTATTATGGTTGAGACCAGCCCCAAATGACACACTTAGTATTCTCGATTTAAATCGAATCTAAAGTGTCATTGACATGATTTAAGACTTCACCTAAAACTGACAGATTCGAAGTATCTAAAGCAATATTATCGCCCCCTCTACTCCAGATCTACAAACGAGTTCAATATTTTTTTTTGTTTTTCTTTCCGTCAAACATCATAAAATTAAATGTCAATATGAACGATGCAATCGTATTTGTTCATTTTATATGAACATAACCACTTTAGGTCTGTTTCTTTCGTGTAAATAATTATGCCCCCAGAACGGAACAACTCAACAAACTCTTGTCACATTTGAAGAAAGAAAAAAATAAGATTGTTTAGCAAGTTGTCAAGAAAAGATACAATCTATCGATAAGGAAAAGAATACACAACGAACAATGTAACAAATAAAAAAAAATAAAGAAAACTGATAAAACACATTATCGATAAAACTCAACGATAACGAATGCATATTTTTTAGTCGAAACTTGGTTCGATAAAAAATCGAAATGTATTTTTTATATATTTTTAAGAGAGTAATTAAAATAGAGGTTCTTCGATTTGAGAGGTGCGAGTGTGTAGGTACAGGGGGTTCCACATAAAAGGGTCAACCCGTCAATCAAATGGACGAAGGAAACATAATACAAAAAGAAATCGTTTTGAATAAAAGATTAAATGGAAAAATGGACACGAAAATAAAATACCAAATATCATCCAATGAATCTCATAAATCGAATAACAACAAACGATACAACAGACGCGACTATCGGACGCCTGTCAGCTTGGATTGGAACAAACCTTTTGTAAGGAGTTTTGTGGGTTTTGGATTGGGAATTCCTATATGTGGGTACCTTGAAGCTGAAGCTGCATCTTGTGCTCCAGCCAGTGTTAAATTTTCTACTATCTCTCTTTTGTGTTGAGCATCCTCCTATATCGCATTGATCGATTTTTAAGGTGGAATTCTCAAGGATGAGAATTGTGACATATTTAAATGTTTTGAACCCCATACAGAAATGGTTAGTGCGTTGGAGAAGCACACTGGAGGATCGATTCCCAGCTGATGCCACCTAAGAAATTAAATTTTTTTCGGTGATACTGCCACTTGTGAGGAAGTAAACATTTTTTTACAATAGTAGCCTTGGGAAGATATAGGTAGAAATGACGATCACTAGCAGTCCCGATATGCCCTGACGTGCGCCATTTTGATAACATATGCAACTCGTGTAAGCCTGTAGATAGAATTGATGGAGTTTGGATGGAGTTCAAAAATTTGGAAGGATTTAAGAGGTCTTGATTAGTGGTGGGCGCATTCGAATGAAATAATCGATTATAATCGATTCACACAACATCTCGAGATATCTCGATTCTTCTCTCAAATTATTCGAATACTCAAATAATTCGAATGATTCTCACATCGATGAGAATATTGAACGAAAGGACAGAAAAGAAAACACACGAAATCGAGAACTAGAGAAGTTGGGTTTTGTGTATTTCATATTTGTGTATTCAGTGACTGGGTATATATGTATTTATATTCATTTTCGCACTCGATGCATCTTTGAGGGTCGAATATGGAATTGTAAAGGAAAGGGGAGAAACGAGAACCGTTGTTATGATTTTTTGCTTTGTTTTTGCTTTTTTTTTACTTTGAAATTGAGTGTTTCTTTCCTACTTTCTTAACTAAGATATTGTTTCGAAAATCATTCAAATTATCATTCGATTCTTTAAATCATTCGAATACTAATATCTCGATTCTTCAGATCACTCGATTATGCCCATCACTAGTCTTGATGTCTCTTATTGTGTGTTTGCTTTTGCACGATCATCCGGAATTTGGATCACTCACTCAACCGGATCAGAACACTCATTTGACACCATCTATACTGTGCCAAGCTAGGCTGGATGAGTAGCAAATCCGCTTGAGTGATTATTCTCGCCCCTTAACAGTAAGCCTCCGTGAAAGTCCTCAGTCTGCTATCTCGGGATCTAACGAATCAAATGGAGCAATGGAGCACAGCACAGAAGTAACCGAAGCCTGTCCTAGAGCCATTTGATTTTTATTCCCTGAAGTTCGTCAATATCGTTAAGTGGCAATTTGAATTGCTGAGCTGGTTATTAGCTTTACCAAACTACGGCTAGTATATGTTGTCACGAATGAGTATTTCCCAGTTAAGGGGAAAAGCAGAAAATCGTTGTTCCCATCCATTTCTGCTTGACTACACACAGGAATGTTTGGAAGTTGTAAGTCGCTTGGCCTTGCAGTTGTTGCTCCCCAAAACTATGTTTATTTGATTTCTTACATAGTTATAATAGCTTGAGCATTATGATTGTTACGAAAGGGTCTTGATTTCAGGAATCTAAGTTAAGTTTTTCTTGATGAAATAAGCAGTGCTACATGTAGATTCTGCAATATGCAATATTCTCTAAAGGTGTTTCAACTACTAAAATTTCTAAGAGCAATAGATTTAAGGGAAGAATTGTAAGATGAGCCAGCTCGTTCAGATTTAAGTGGGGCATAATAAATTCGAAACATGTACAAAGTTTCGGCAAGGAGAGGCCCTATCATGAGATTTCTTCAATTTCTGTCTAACAAAAATCTGTCCAACTCTTGGGATATGCGGACGATATCTACATCATCGGTCGTTGCCAAGATTTTATAATAGTTATTTATGGATGTTGAAGATCAGACGAGGCTTGTTGGCCTTCAAGTAAATGAGGACAAAACCAAGTATATGCTATGAAGAAACAAGCAATCATTTGTCCACCGATTGGAGCAACGCGTCACTATTGATACCAAAAACTTTTCAAAGTAGTTCAGGAATTCATCTAACTCGGAGTTAATATTAACTCTACGAACGACACCTTAGTGGAGATCTGACGAAGAATTACCCTGAGAAACCGCTGCTAGATCGGTTAAGCAAAACAAATGGGTTCAAAACTCCTCACTTGTAAGACAAAGTGCACGCTCTACAAAACTCTTATACTGCCAGTCCTGCTTTACGGCGCAGAGTGCTGGCTGGACTATAAGTTGAAAGGGAGAGAAGATACTGGACTCTCTGAAAGAACAATTCGTCGGATAATTGGTGCTGTGTGCGAGGAAGGCGGATGGAGGAGGAGATATCACGGCGAATTTTACTAGCTGTAAAAAGATGTGGATGTAGTTCAGAAAGCCAAAACACATCGACTACATTTGCTTGGCCACATCGAGCGAATGGACAATAATGCTCCAGCTAATAGAGTCTTCGAATCCCAGCCCACAGGTTCGCGGCGGGAAGGAAGAATGAACCTCCTGTTTAAAGACCAAGTCAGCACGAATGCCAGATCGCTTGGCCTAGACGACTGAGCACACTACTTTCTTAGGATTGCAGATGATGGAAAGCCGCCGTGTCTCAGGCAGAGACCCTTCATGTATCGATAGCCGGTTAAGTAAGTAAGTAACAAAAATTCTCTAGTTCGCAGTGCAATACCCCCAATACATAATTCATTGATTCATATAGACAGACTATAAAGAGAAACTGAAGACACCATTGACACACCCAACAAATCTCTGGAACTGGCTGATCCAAACAAAGTGGATAACCAATACCAGCCAATACCAACCAAGACGTCTAAAGACAGACACCATCACCTTCCCGAGCATATCCGTATTCCAAAGCTTAAGCAACGATTATTAATTTTAGAAGAAACTGCAGTCAATCAAACCTGGATCTGACGACTTCAAGAACATCAACAAAATCACCTATTGCCTATTGCCTATTGCCACCAACAAAGAGATAACGACATTAACCATTGACAAAGTTGAAGGGTTCGATGAGAAATCCAACTTCATTCCAAAGAAAAACTTATCATGATCTTCTCAACCATCATCCTCCACAACTACATCAACAACTATTTCCTCCAAAAATAGAAAACTGTAAGAATCTGGGCAATTTCTAAGAAAGGTGATAGGAACATCGTCACCATCTAAAGGCCGATATCACTCCTCAAAAGCCTAGGTAAGCTCTTCGAAGAACTGATACAAGGGAAGCTAAAGAATTTTTACACCGAAAATAACTACATGCCAGGCATGCAGTTCGTTTTTTTAGGAAATCCATTCCATTCTGGATCCTGAAGTTTTATCATGATATTATCATAGATCGAAGCAGCCACCGAGTTATCGGCTGAAACTTCTTGAATGACGAGAAAGCATTCGACAGTCTACGAATTATCAATAATATTCACATACTAGACACTAATCGAAATTATCTATTCTATTATTATATTCTACCAGAAACTGCAAATCAACAGTGAAGTACACAAGGAGCTGGAGTAGCCCAATGTTAGAAAGTAGGACCACTTCTGTACAACATCATGACGTCGACTAACCCCGTTCAACATAATTATTCAGTTTTCTTTTGAAGATTCACACCCTTGTCTTTCGGATCTGGAACTTCAACGTAAACCTACTATAAGCTAATTAAATTCTGATCTTGAAAGCATTGTTCAATGGAAAATAAGGAAACACCTAGAATTGAATTCTTCGAAAAATCAAATGATGTCTCTTGTCGCGAAATCTACCCCCTGACATTGCTCATGAGTGGAATTCTCAAAAGGGAAACTGATAAACATACGATCCTCGGTATGTGTATTACGAACAAGCTTCTGTGGAAGCAGCACATACCAGATTTGCTAAAAATTCTGCCAAGTGGTAAGGATTCCCCCGTCATCGATGCAAGAAATCTGTCTTCCCTTCTGATCTAGCTATTATAAATATACAACTTAAATCCGTCCAAAGTTGGAGCATTATTCTCATGTCTGGGCTGGTGCTCCTGCGACGTATTTGGGTCTTTTAAAAAAATTTCTGCGAAGAACCTTTAAAATGATTATAAGAGTACATATCTCCAATCTCCAAAACATCGCTAAAAAATTTAAGTTTCTTAGACGCATGTTAACATTGTTTCTTTAAAAGACACTGCACACTGTCTATTTCACTATAATAGGCAGTTGCTTTCTTCCCCTCAGCCAGTTCAACCGTAATACTCGCGTTTTTAGTAATGCCCATCAATTTGCTCCGAAGCTCAATTCCGAACATACTAATAGGTTCTGAGATTCTTTCTCTAAGCGGACTACACGACTGTGGAATGTTCATTCAAACCCAACGTGCATCGGTGAATCTTCTTAAATACTCTCCACTTTTCCTAATGCTCGCACTCTGTTTTCGAAAAAAAAACAAAGGGTATTCAAAACCCCTTGAGTGCGAAAAAATTATAAAAAGAAAAGAAGCGATGAACTTCTCTTCACTATAGTAGTTATTAGCTCTGGTAGTTATGAAAAAAGGTGAGGGCCCACATCCCCAAACACTTCGAGTTTTGCAATTGGAATGGGTTAAATCATCCAAATTGAAGGTTATCTGCTTCCGAAAACCAGGAGCCAAGCCCGGTTGCACAGCTGGAAAATGAATAATCATCAGCCTATGAGTCTCTTCTAAATTTGGAAACATTTCTACAATTCAACAACTCCTGCAATCGGTCGTTTTTGAAAACAAAAGGTCGAAACATTCTATGATAAATTTAATTGACACAAGGCTGCATCTTAACTCCTTTACTTTTAACTACTTTATTTACTTATAACTTTGAAGAGGTCTAACACAGTAGAGCCATGAGTTTCTGCTGACTTGTAAGTGTCCACTTACAACAGGCGACATAACTTAAGTGCCAGAAACGAGATAATACTTTTCTGGAGGTTTTTAAAATCGACTTTAGATACAAAGCCCTAACTAATAAGTCATTAATATGCCCGACTTAAATCCGTAAATTTTGCCAAATTGTTTTTCTTTAGGGAAAGTAGCGATTTAAGAGTATTTTCCTGAGACAATTTGCACCGTTCTTTCCTATTTACACAATTTTTGGAACATTGAAATTTTTAAGGTCTCATAATGGATGCAGCTCTGCGATTATTTAAGTGTGGGTTGGGTATTCTAAGTATTAATGAAGACTTGATGGTAGAAACTTATCAAAAAAGCTACAAATTAAAAATTTAACATATAAAGTCCAAAAAAAGTGGTCTTAATTTCCGAAAACAAAGCTTATACGCTTACGTTGCGGCCTTCTTTAAATTTTAAACCTCTTATTAAAACCTGTCTCTGTCACTTTTTTTTTGGGCTTCATATGTCTTGCTGATGAAATTCACCTGATTTTACTTGAGGTTCTTCCTATTATGGTGCTCTATGTGCTCCTAAGGATTATATCCGGGAGCTTGACAACACACGTAGAACCCTCAATGCCATCGCGATGAAATAAATTGCAAAAATTATTAAACGAGGTGCAGGATGGGGGCAAATCCAGCATCTATCATGATGCTGGCTCAGGATAAAAACTCTGTACGTACGCAACCGCGCTATTGCAGGAATTATGTGATAGCCAGAAGGCAACAGGAACAGTTCAACAACTTATTACTTGTGCGCAGATCTGCAATATGAGATTTCCATGAATGATGGCAGTCGCAGCGCGCATATGCGCAATTCTCTACGCGTTTTTGCATACACAAGGAGTCTCAGAGTCTTAAGCCACGAAAATAAACGATCCGGACGTTTTACGTTTTTTGGTTGGTTCTTGGAGATAATAAGTTCCCCCAGCGTCCATAGTCATCCATTCTTGCTTTTGTTGTCCTTCCTGTTGGGAACTGGTGGTGTTTGGCTGTGGTGGCAGCTTTTGTGTTATTTATCGAAAAACTCAGCATCACAGGCAATTAATCATATCACGCGTCGTAGAATACCTTCGGCATGAGCTGCACAATAAAGTTATGGGGTGTAATAAAGTTTGTGGTGAGTGTCCGTGTCGCGGCTTGTGGCTGTGACGGACGGCGAGGCGCGATGCAAATTTGAAGGCTTCCCTCGCGTATAGTGTAAGTCGAATATAGTCATGGGATCAGATTGTGTTGGACATGATGGGTTTTGGGTTCGGTCGCTGTCGCTGTGGCAGTCGCTGATGGTTAAAAATTGTGGTGTTATTGTGATCACTTCTTTGTTCTTTTTTTTTTTGTAGGTATGCCTGCTGTGAGATGATGGCTGTGATTGTGACGAAAATTTTGATTGGATTTTGTGTTCATTCTTCAAATGAGACTAGCTACATGTGTCTGAGTCAAAAAATTATGTTATTCAAATGTCTGTCTGATGAGGGCATTAAAGTGCGGTCGTAAAACAGCACCATTTAGAGATGAAATCGGTGATGTTATAAATTGGTTCACATATATTAAAAGTTGTAAAGTTTTGTAAAGAAAAACAAAAGGAAATGGGTTTTGGAGTCACAACAACAATAACATCAATTCTTCAAATTTCTAGTTTTAATTCGCAAGGTCTTGAAGACACAGACACCAATAATTCCCAATGTGTGACTTCTAATAATAGCCTTAAGAATTAACGTAACGCAAATCTAAATTAGATAATTCGGGTGCGGAGACAGGGTTGAATGAATCTGACATTAATTTTTTTTTGTAGACCGTAATTCATAATTATTACAAAATTAGCATTTTAAATTAATGAGATTTAAATCCTCATAAAAGTGAAATAGATAGGACTCAGTTAATATAAATTTGAAATTATAATGGGCACGAATTCAAGACTTCTCGATAAATGTCTAAATTATAAAAATCTGGTGACGAATTTCAAAACATGTTATCGCCAACTTCAATACTCAATTCATTTCAACTTTAAGCTTGAGTCCCAACTTTAGGCTCGAAGGATTAACGTTTCTGTTATACTTCTATCACCTATCATTTTTAAAGCTCTTATTTGGATTCTATCTAAAAGAATCAAGTGGGTTATTGAATGAATTCTTAACACTTAGAAGCGTTTTTGCCATCGGCGAATATGTGATCATTCCTTACAAGATGGTCTATAATGCGCATACCGAGAACTGAAAGCTGTTCGGTTCTCTCAATGTAAGTGCCGCTCATGGATAGCGGAATAGGGGATGGGTGGCGCTTTAACGACAGAAGACAGCACCGAGTTTTTGAAGCATTAAATTCTACGCGGTGTAGGGTTCCCAATTTGACAATACTTTCGAGATCAGAATCTAATGAGCTTACCATATGCTTCCGTTCTAAATCAACTGGTTTCTTTTGAAATCATAGGTAATTTTGACACTGACAGCTATTTCCAGCTCGAAATCTTCACAGAAAGTCAGTATCATACCTCCGCGGAATGCAATGACTCGCTTTACGCTTAAAATATTGAAAACCTATTGCCAAAGAGGCCAAACAGTGCGTTTTTTGAAAAGAAGTTTTGGCACCCACCGCGCCTGCTGTATGCAAGTTTGTGCAAGAAGTTCGTGAGACTGGTATGTTAGTGGACAACAGTCATGGTCCCTGTCGTCGCGGTCGTACGGTGCGCATAGAAGAGAATGTGGCTGCTCTAGCCGAGAGTGTGAGACTCAATTCACGAACATCAACTCGAAATCGATCTCAACAGCTCAACATTTCACGCACTAGCCTGAGAAGAATTCTGTACAAAGATCTCGGATTATTCGCTTACAAGGTTCATTTGACTCAGCAATTGAAGGCCAATGACCATCCGCTTCGTTATCAAATAATTTTGTTCGTTTTATTGCATTTTTAAAAAGAAACTTGTATTTGGCATATGAGAAGCATCCAGTCCATTCTGTCGCAGGAAAACAATTAATGGATTAGAAGTTTTAGACCAAAAAACATTGATGAATATCACAAAGAGAGTCGGAGACAAAATGGAGCCCTGTGGCACACCAGCATTTATTTTATGATTTTCAAACTTAAAACCATCCAATAGAGCGGTTCGAAAGATAGTTTCTAGTCCAACGAAGAAAAGATTCATGAATACCATATGAACGCATTTTTGATAAGAGAGCTTCATGCCAAACTGTATTGTAGTTGTATTGTATTTATTTATTTTTTACATAAGTATTTTAAAACAGAGTGCCCTTTTTTGTAATACTTAGAATATAAAGGTTAATTTGAAGGTATTTAACAAAGTTTGATTTATTAAAAGTGGCATAATTTAAAAAATTCTAATTACGAGTATAGACCTACATTGAAACAAAATGAGTTTAACATCTGGAAAAAAATTAAATAATTTTGAAATAGGTTTTTTTTTTTTTTTTTTTTACATGAATAGGTTTTTCAATAATTTTTTAAAAGAGTAGTAGTTATCTAGACCTCTATTTGATTGGTAAGATTTCCAAGGCATGAACAAAGAATTTTTGCTTCGAGTTTCTGTATTTATAGGTAGAGAAAATGAGAATATTGCTTCTTTATGATCTTAGAAAATTAAGATTTTCCAAAAAATAGTTTGAAGTTTTTGTGTGCATACTTTTATAGAAATAACCGAGGGGAAAGGATGTTACAATAGCTGTGGCAACACAAATTAACAGTAACGAACTCACTCTTCAGGAAAAAAGATAGCAGAATGTGGACTTGGATCCATCCGAATCGAAAGCATAAGAACCAAATCGATTTTATTCACACAAATAAAAAATCATTTTTTAAAGATGTCGATGTTTTAAATAATTTCGAATACGACTCAGATCACAGGTAAGTAAGAGGCAAGTTACTGATTAATCATAATTCAAGGAGGTACTGTAAGAAAACACACGTTGTGCTGGAAAAAGAACCCAGTCCGATCCAAATTGCGAACTACAACAAGGAATTGGAGCTCCGCCATCGTATTTTGAAAGAAACGAGCGGTGATAGAACGGTTCAACAAAAATATGACGAATTCGAAAAAACTTTGAAATTAATAGCTTCAAAACATATCTTTAAGAGTATCGAGAACACGAACAAAAATAAAATATCAACTGCTACCCAAAATATGATAAAGAGAAGAGAATTTCTAAGGAAAACTGAAAATATGTCACAAAATGAAAGAATGGAACTAAGAACCTTAAGGAAAGAGATAAAGAAAAGAAGCAAACAGGAAATAAGAGAATTTAATGAAAAAAATATAAAAAATATCTTGGAAACCACAAAATCGATAAAAAAAGTTAAACAAAACTTGAAATTGGAGAAGGAGTGGGTCTTAGGGGTTTCAAAAAATAACGAACAAGTCCGGAATAGAAAGCAAATAAACGAAGTAGCAACAGAATTTTATAAGGACCTCTACTCAAATAATCGCCAAAATGAAAACAGAAGTAGTATGGAACAGAGGTTAGAAGAAGATTCCGAAGAAATTTTACCTTTTCTTCAAGGCGAAATAAAAAAGGCCATTATGGAACTTGGGAATGAAAAAAGTAAAGGAAGTGATGGAATCGAGGCTGAAATCCTTAAGTATGGAATTGAATCTTCTTCAGCTTGGCTTACAGATATTTTTAACGATGTTATAGCTACTGGAGAAATTCCTATCCAATGGACAAATTCATACATCACCCTGTTACATAAGAAAGGGAAAAAAGATGACATAAACAACTATCGTCCAATTAGTCTGATATCTAACATCTACAAAATCTTTGCAAAATGTATCTTCAAAAGGCTAGAAGTGGAACTCGGGCAACACCAACCGGTGGAGCAAGCAGGATTTCGATCAGGTTTCTCAACTACAGATCACCTTCAGGCAGTCAATCAAATCATCGAAAAAAGTGGAGAATACCGACTACCTGTATATTTCATTTTTATTGATTTTAAAAAGGCTTTCGATACAATTAACCAGGACTTCATGTGGAATGCACTACTTAACCAAGGCATTAGTAACCGCTGGGTAAAAATTTTAAAAAAAATCTATGATTCTTCCACTGCACAAATAAAAACAGAAATCTTTGGAGAACCATTTAAGCTACAAAGTGGAACTAAGCAAGGGGACCCAATATCACCACCTTTCTTCGCAGCTACCCTAGAAGAATGCTTTAGAAAACTTGATTGGGAGCACATTGGCATTAAAATCAATGGAAAATATCTTTCAAATTTGCGATTTGCTGATGATATTATTTTGATGAGTAATAATCCTGAAGATCTTCAAAAGCTGATTAATGAACTTACTGTCGAATGCTATAAGGCAGGTCTTCAGGCAAACGAAAACAAAACAAAAGTCATGACAAATACAACCAGAACACCTATTTATATAAATGGAGAAATAATAGAATATGTAGAGGACTTCATATATCTAGGACAGTTAGTTTCATTTAACAGAAGAGAGGAAAAAGAGATATCTCGAAGAATAACAAACGGATGGAGGAAATTTTGGGAAGTGAAACCTATGTTGGACTCGAATATTTCAAACGCTACCAAAAAATACATTTTCGATTCAACAGTTTTACCAGTTTTAACATATGGTTCCCAAACATGGACGAACAACGTTATGATCAAAAGTAAGCTTTCAACAACTCAAAGGGCAATGGAAAGATCGATGTTAAGAATAAGAAGATCTCAGCGAATAAGAAACGTCAACATACGCTCTTGGACAGGATTCGAAGATGTTGTTTGGAAGACAAGAAAGCTGAAATGGGATTGGGCAGGGCATTTTATGCGAAAGTCAGATGACAGGTGGTCAAAAGAATGTACGGAGTGGACACCACTTAGCGGTACTAGAAGAGTCGGACGTCAATCAAAAAGATGGAGAGACGAGTTACATGCTTTCGACAGACTTTGGTTTCAAAAAACGCACAACAGAAATGAATGGAAATCAATGGGGGAGGCTTTTGCCCGTGCATAAGTGTATTTTTATTTTATTTATTTTAAATATTTTGTTAATACAAATAAATTTAGTTTATATAAATGTTAATATAAATATAATGAAAAATGAAAAAGAAAATGTAATTTAATATTAAGGCAGAACAGCTAATAAATAATAATAATAATAACTTTTATAAAGAAATGCCTGCCTTTACACATCGAACATGATCGAAACGACGCGACGCAAGCCATAAATATAACGAGTAATGTTGTAAAAAGCTACTTGAAGTTTTCGTTTACTAACACTATCAAAGCAGCAAAAAATCGGATTTCCATAGAAAAGCGAAAAAGGAAAGAAAACAGGAGTTTTGGCAATAATCATTTTCGTTTCGATTGGAAGACAATTTCCAAAGAGGTGCAAAACTCAGAGCAAAATAAATTCTACCAACAGCACTTGCCAAGTGAGTGTCTCACGATAACGTTTGTTTAAAAATAACCCCAAGGTTATTTTAATGGTTTAACGTAATTTAAAGATATCCCGTCGAGTCCAATACTTGGTAGATACTCGTATGACGTATCAAAAGCAGCTTTATTAATTGCAATCGCCTGGCATTTATTTGAGTTAAGTTTTAGATGATTTTCCTGAGACCACTCTAAAACACACATGAAGCTCCTCATTTATTCTGGCATCTGAATTTTACAATGACTGAGTATCGTAGGCAGATCGTTGTTGAACAGTGTGAATAAGAGTGGACCTAATATTGATCCCTGAGGCACACCAGAACGTGTTGGGAGAAAATCGGACTGCTTGAAGTTTGTAAAAACAGCCTGAGTTCTATGACCGAGATATTGCTAAATAAGATATAAAGCTGAGTTTTCAAAAAATTATAGTCTTGAGTGTATTCAAAAGTATTCCATGCCAGACAGTATCGAACGCCTTAGAGAAGTCCAGTTAAACCAGAGGTGTTACGTTATTTTATTAATATCAATTTGCTGCCGTATGTCGTCGATTATTTTGAGGAGTGCCGTTGTGCAGCTGTGTTTGGGTCTAAAACCAGATTGCGTAGGTGTTATCAGCCTATGGGTTTCCAGGAACGCTATAATTTGTAAACTCACGAGCTTTTTAAAAGCTTTTGAGATAAAAGGTAGAATAGAGATGGGTCGGTATTCTTTTATTTGCGACTTTGACTTCTTGAGAACTGGAATTATTTTTGAAGATTTCCAAAGTTTTGGATAGCAGGATTTTGTTATAATGGTGTTTAAAAATATGCGTTATAAAAGGCAATACAAAAGTAAGAATAATTTTAACAAATTTAGGATGCATATTGTCTAGTCCAATAGCTTTGTGCACCTCTACTTCAAAAACTCTTTTAAAACTAAAGCTTGAAAGAAATTCTTCATTTCTGTCAACCTCAGAGCTTACAGCGACGAACTGTTTGTTAAGCTAGTTAACATCCCAATCATCTTCAGCAATAACTTGTTGCTTCGAGATACCAAGAGATTTGATATTTTTCCACAGAGTTTTGGAAGATGATTTGTGGAATTTTAAAGCAAAAAATCTTCGTTTACATTTTTTTATTTAAATATTAACGGCATATTTTAGAGTTTTGTACTGCAGTAAAAATTTTTGTTTAATAAGTTGTTCAATATCATCAGTGTACCACCCTAATTCATGATTTTTGATTCGAATGGTTTTGATAGATTTTAAAAGGTTTGTTTATTGTATTTGTAAAAAAGTTGAACTTACTCGTCGACGTCTGAGAGTCGCTAGATATCTTCTACGTTGATAAGCTTATAATTTATCAAATTTTTCATATGACTGGAGACGCAAGTGCATGTTGGCCATTTTTAGGGATATGCTGGACAAAAACTCTTTTCCATCTACTCCGAAAGAGACCAGTATAGTAGGACAGATTGAAACCGGTCCAGCTGATTTGTGTACATCGCAAGAATACTTGTCCTATAAAATCGTTTACGATCTCAAGTACAGTAGGAGTCGTGACACTTGAAATGAAACTTTTAAAAGCTCGGCGTTAATGTTAAAAAAAACAGCCGTCTAGAAACAAAATCTTAATCCACTACCTTTTGTTTAAGTTTGGCTTTAGATTTTGTAAGTTATCGAAATGTTTTTAAAAAAACTGACAACCAGTGGTGCAAGCTAGTGTATTGGGATTTCCAAAAAGATTTTGACAACTTGACAAATTAAGTGCAAACTATTTGAAATATGGTAAAAATTTTAGTATTGATTTGAAGTAAAGGGTTTAACAATTGACGCGGGTAGATTTTAGCGGCCATGTTGTTTTGTGACATTTGTCAAATCTGTTGTTTATTATTCAGTTACTGCCAGTTACTGCTGTCAAATCACTTTGGCAAGTAACACGATTGAGCAGAGCGTCCAAATGATAGAACTTTATTATCTAGATGTACGTGTTGTGCGCCCATTTTACGGCAGACGTGGTAGCCCTTCACAGTCGATATTTCAATGTTTGGTGGCCAAATTTTAGACGACAGGTTCGTTAATCAATCAGCGAACATTCGTGTTTCAAAGGAACGCAAGATCGGCCGAGAACATCACCACTGGCCGTGAAAGTGTACAGCAGAACCCATCGATTTCTCGCCGCCTACAAGAACTCGGCATTTCACAGACTTAAATTTAGCAAATTTTGCGTCGAGACATTGGTTTATCCCAGGAGTTCAAAATTTTTTGAAGTGAAACTTCTTTGCGCGCGATGAGGGTAAGTTTTCAAGGCTTCTTCACGATAATAAGCGTCAGATTTTAGTGCGAGGATTTAAAATTTTAAAGGACGGATAGATGTAAACAACAAGAGAGAAAAAGAATAAGCATGCTATATACTTATTCACTATAGGGGCTATGGGGTTATTTTCTCCTCTTTGTGCTATATTCGTTGTAGAGGGAGCGTGCACACTAAAGCCACGCCTCCATAAGATTCTTGTAGGAGACGTGAACGTAGACAATAGATCAAAATGTACATTTTCTTCCAGGTTTAACTACACACATTGTAGTTGTTTTGTGAATTTTGTGTTATATAGTGCTACATTGATTTGTTTACAACGTTTTATTTATTGTTGACAAATTATTATCGATAAATTTATAAATCTTCGTACAGCATTTGTTCACAGTAAGTGATGTTTTATCTATTTTCTTAACATTCATATCGATTCTAATTTAATTCTGAATAAATGTATTTAAGGTTAAAATTTTTAGATAGTTTATAAAGAAACACGTGGTAAACGTGTTATTGTAGTTATTGTTCAATTTTTACGTTTTTTAAATTATGTAATTATGTTAATATGTATCTTTATAATTATTTTATTATGAAAGTTCGTTTTAATAATTAAAACAAAAAAGAAAATTACATGAAATATTTTTATTTTCATTTCATGTTTTAGTCATTAATTAGGTGAACATACCACAGTCCATAATGTGGAAGTGTCATTTAAAATTGGACCACTCGGATCCGTGCCACCGTAAGAAGCCGAGACGGGTATTTGAAAGATGTTATTTTCCGTACATAATACTCGTACATAGCATACATAAGCCTTTCAAGGAAAAAAAGTTGTGTTAATACCTAACACACAGGTTGTTATATTCTTATAACATATAGACTTATGGTGTTATAAATGTAACCTCGATTGAACGAATCTTTTAAATGTAAATATAGGGGTAGGAACGAAAAATAAATGTACAAAATATATTTAATGTGTTTCAATTGATATTTTTAGGTGACTCCAAAATGCGTTTCGCCGACATTGGGCTAATAAGTTAGATGCTATCGTTCCCTTCTAAGAGGCAAACTTTGGCTGATGAATACTGACTCTTAAAAAATAAAATTACAGCATGTGTTTAATATTCCGTCAATTCAGTTAGAAGATCAAGCGAGACTCACCTGAAAAGAGAGAAAAAGAAAAAAATTATTCATCAATATGTTGAACTGATTTAATTTAAATAACATTCAGATCTCAATAAACATGCCAAATTCACATCCCAAAACACAACAAATACCTTACCCACCCACCACGTTTACCCAGGATGCATTCATTAATCTACACAATCTTGTAAAATACTGGTCGTCGTCGTAGATCGTCCAAGAGAAAGGTTCACAAAAATTAACACAACTTAAGCCCTTGAACATGGACTTTTTAATTACAAAAAGATGTAAAGACTCGAATAGTGCATTAGAGCGGTCATGTTCGATGGAAACCACAAAAATGTTCACCACTTCTTCTCTTGGTTCACCTGTCGGTCAGTCGATTGGTCGTTGGTCTTCGGTCCCAACCGTCTCCTCAAAAGGTCGAGAGAACTTGAATACAATGTGTGGAATAAAAAAAGACGAAATCTTAAGGAATTCACAAGAGCAGTAAAAGGAACACAACAGAAAAAAAAAAAACATGTGGACATCTCGAATACAACCAATACCTTATCGAATTCTTAATTAAAATAAAATGCCGAATCAAAATAAAATAAAAACGAAGCATGAGAAATTCAAAAACTCGTTTTCTAAACTTCTTCAAGGCGAACTTTTTAAGGAACAAAAGGTTGCACTTAAATTACCATAACAATCCGATTTAAGATAAAAAAAAATATCCCAGGTCCCAGGGAATCCATACAGATGTTACAACTTATCCTATAGACTAGCTCACAGCAGCAAGGTATTTGTATTTCTCATCAAAAGAGTCCCTAGAGTCGTAATGGCAAATAAATTTCCAAATGACACATTCCCTTATCTCATCCAAAACCTAGTCACCTATCTATCTGAATTTTTTTCGAAGTCATCTCCCGTCCACACAACTTATTCAGTAGCAAATTCCCTGAATTGGATTGGATAGCGCGGCAGGGATACTCTGCCAAGACGATCGACGACGACGACGTGTGTCTACTTAATTAAAAACCCCGTGTTAAAAGTGTGTTTAATTAAAATGCGTCCTCAATCGATGGAGTGTAGAAGTATAGACATATTGAAAACCTGGCAAGGAACGAAAGGTTGAATTAATTTTTTTTTTCTTCCTCTGCTTCATTAGGGATGTGTTAGGGAGTATTTTTTTTATATTAGTTTTTTTTTTATTGGTGATTGGGTTCGAGAATCAAGAGGAAATTGGTTACGAAAACAGAAACGATGAAGGAATCAATTCTTAAATTCAGAAGAGAACACAGGCAAAGCGAGTGGAGGGATACTAAGTTCTACCACATCCTATGCTGGTATTGTGCGAATGGTAATATCCGCTGAAAGTTTGGGACATAAATTTGGTAGCCTTACTTTAGCGTGAGATATTGAAGTGAATAAAGGCCACAAAACCACTTTTAACTTATATATAAGAAATTTCTTAAAAATTTTTCAAGAAAAAAATTTGGGATGCCAATATAAGTATTTCGTAATATAGATTTTAGAAAATAATTTCAAAAATTAATCGTTCACATGTTTTGAAGATATTGATTTTTCAAAAGAAACCCAAAACATATTTTTTTTGAATATTTTTATATAAAATATTATTTTAAATTTAAAGGAGCTCCGATGCAAAAATATTGGACAAAATTGTTAGAGTCGTTAAAGAGAAAGTGGAAAATCAAAAGTGAACATCTATGTCAGGTACCGTTAAAAACATTGTTTCCCAAAATGTAGTCAATGCCCATATTAGCACACCTGATATTTTTTTTATCAAAATCTTTAGAGGCGTTTTCAAGTTAAATAAGATTTTGCATAACGACTGTATGGCAGGTACCGTTAATTTTGGAGCTTAAAAAAAAACATTCAATTTCTCCACTAGGGAATCCCCGAAGACCTTTAAGCACCGAGTTTGAAGAAAATAGCTCTGGTGGTTTAAGCTGTAGGTAGAGGTGTAGAGGTGCAGGCATACAGGCAAAAAGACAGAATTTCAGGTCCCAAATTTTTCGTTTTTTCTATCTTCGTAATGTCAACTTTGATCGAAATCGAGTTCGATTTTTTTCCAAATGCAGAACTTGCCCTATAGTACCTATCATCATCATCGGCTCAACAACCGGGTTCCGGTGCTGGCCACTTTCAACAAGTCTATCCACCTATTCCGGCCGACGCCATCCAGTTGCGCACCCCAAGGCTTCGGGCGTCCAGACAGGGCTTTTTTCAGAAAAAATTTTGGTACGCCAACTTAAAGATTTTATTATTGTTCGAATACAAATTAAATTTAAAAAAAAAATACTAAGCCGTTTTCGAGATATTGAATTTTCCAAAAAAAAAAATAGTTTTTTTTTTTTTTTTTTTTTTTTTTTCAGAATTCAAAAAAATATTTTGCTTTAAGTTTTGAAATGGAATATATTTTGAACTTCTTAGAAGCTTCTCTCTAAAAACTTTCATTAAAATCCGTTATGCCGATAATGAGAAATTCAAAATTTTTAAAAATCGTTCTATGGTAGGTGCAGCTAGAAATATCTTGTTTTCAAAATTTGTTTTATTAAATTATAGACTTAAAATTAATCGAAAGAAAAAAAATTAAGCAAAATTCTCTGACACGTTTTCAAGAAAAATACAATTTTCGAAAACCATTTTTATAACATTTTTATGGAGGGCACCGTTATTTTTAGGTAAAACAAATTTTTTCCTTACATTTTATAATTTGTATTAAAAAAACTTTTATTTATCAAGTTTTGAAAAAATCGAGAATGGGATTTTCGAAATATTGAGTTTTCAAAAAAAAAATTGAATTTTGAAAATTTGAATACACAATAACATTGAAATGATCAAAATTGGTTGTACCGTTTTTGGGAAAATCAAAAACAAAAAAATGGTTCCAAGGGAGGTACCATAAATAACCATTTTTTGGAAAAAATTTTTCAACCATTACCTAGCTTTTACTAAATTAAATTTTTTTAATTTTTTTTTAATCTGTGGGACAGTTTTTGAGAAAAAAAAATATTTTTAAAATTTCGAAAAAAAATCGTATGGCAGGTACCGTTATTTTTGGTCTTAAAAAAAAAAGAAAAAAACGTGTGGGGGGGAAAAATTAAAACCCATATCTACCAAGTTTGAAGAAAATCGGCCGAGCCGTTTAGGCTGTAGTCGAACCGACAGACAGACAGACAGGCAGAATTGCGAGACCCACTTTTTTAGTCTTCGCTATCATCTTAAAGTCAACTTTGATCAAAATCTCGAGTTCGATTTTTTTTTTTCGAATGCATAACTTGCATTATAGTAGCTATAAACCGCAAGTAAAAAATGGAGCATGGGGTTTTCGAAATACTGAGTTTTCAAAAAGAAATTTTGAAATTTTTTTTAAAAATCCAAAAAAAATTATTTTAAATTTGAATACACAACAATATTGAAACTGCTGGGGAGCTTTAGCATAAAATCAACATTCTTTCATTTTAGACGGGCGTCCTCTGGTTTCAGGGACTACTGAAACCATCAACTGCTTCAGTAGATGAAAAACATCCACACCTGAAGCTATTCACCCGCTTCCAACTTAAAAAAGACATCACGGGTCGTTCGGTTAGAAAGTCCAGAATCTATACTGATACCCCGGAAAAAACGCTTTTGGAAGAATAAGCAATAGAAGCCAAAAAGAATAACACGCTCAAGATTCTACAAATTAAAAAGCCTAAGGTGGTAAAACGTGTTCTTTAGGATTTTTCTAGCGATGAGTGCGAAAAGTTCAACTTCAGAATCTCAGAATTTATTACAATGGCAAGGCAGGGACGATGAGGAATTGGAAGGAATAACATTAAACAGTTATTAAGTTGGACTGGTATAAGATTTTGCAGAAAATACCGCTTTACCATACACAGTCAAATATTTTAGGTGGTAAGATAAATTAAATGTTTTTTATGAGCCTTTAGTGGAAGACTTGCACTTTCAACGGGCTTATTAGCAAAACTTCCAAGCCCTTTACAATTCCTGGAATCTCCAGATCCAAAGAGAAACTTTAATTTAACGTAGACTTTGCTAATCTTTATATTCTCTAAAATTATATATATTTTTTTTTTTTTTTTTTTGATAAGGGGGCATCCATAAATTACGTGAGATGTTTAAGGGGGGGAGGGGGTCGAGTCAAATCTCACCTAATCTTACGTTGGGGAGAGGGGGGGTCTCGGCAAATATCACGCAATTTTTTTTCTGATTGAAACAAAAAAAATTATACTATTTTGGTCCATTTAATCCAGATTGTACATGCTTAATACTACGTTTTCACCAAAGGTAAATCCGGGATTTAAGTGGATTTACCATAAATCTCCTTTAAATCTCGTAGATTTACCATACAAATATAAATCACCTCAAATGAAGATTTAAAATAAATCTCCTTGAAATCTTCTCGCAATCAGAAGATTTGCAAAACAAACAAACCTTATTTTGTAGAACGCACCTATGAACACCCACTTTCTTCATTGGACTCAATTAGAGTAGATATTATTTTTTTTAATCACAGTAGTTACGATTTAAGTATTCTATTGTTAAATTTGTATTACACTTATAACTCTCAGCAATATTGATTAATAGTCTTAACTAGTCGTAAATAAAAGCACGAAGCAATTTTTTTTTTCTTTTTACAATAACAATCCAACGCGTTTACGTAAGAAACTCACATTTTGAAAAATCTCACGTGAGATTGAGGGGTGGGGGAGGGGGTTGAATAAAATCTCACAACATCTCACCAGGGGGGGAGGGGGGGTCAAAAAATTTAAAAAAACACCTCACGTAATTTATGGACGCCCCCTAAAATATTTGAACTTTAATTTATAGGAACTTATTACAACTTAATTTATGAACTATTTATTTATAGTTTATTAATCTTTTCTAAATATAATTATCTTTGTGTTACGATTTTAAATGAAAGTTCGTAGACTGTCAAATTTTCCTATCTATTTTCAAAACATCCTAAGGCAATGTCTTCATATCAATTGATTAATATAAACCAATTATCAGTTGATAAAGAAGATATTATCTGTGAACTTTTAAAGTTACATGAAGATAAACAGTCTGGGTGTGATGGAATTGCTCCCATTGTTTAAGAAAATGCTCTCTTTCCTTAGCAATTCCCCATCGAAATCATTTTCATTCGTTCTCTCCGTGATGGCTGCTTTTTAAAACAATGGAAGAATTCCTTTATTTATCCTGTTTTTAAATAAGGATTTAAAAATGATGTAATCAACTATCGTCCGATTTGCAAAATATCTGTGATCCCTAAGCTATTCGAAAAAATTATTTATAAAAAAATACTTTTTTCTGTGAAAGAAATAATCTCGCCTTTGTAGCATGGTTTTATCAGTGGAAGATCAACTACAACTAATCTAACAATTTTCAGTAATTTTGTACTCGAAGCTCTCGAACAAGGAAACCAATGTGACGTGGTGTACACCGATTTCGCGAAAGCGTTCGACAGAGTTGATCACTCAATATTGATTTCCAAACTGCATAACATCGGTTTTCCAATTTATTGGCATGGTTTAAATCTTACCTAACTGGCAGAATTCAATATGTTCGTATTAATAATGTTACTTCCAACCATGTTTTTTTTTACTTCCGGTGTCCCACAGGGAAGTCATTTGGGTCCTCTTCTCTTTCTCTTGTTTATTAATGATATTCCCAGTTGTCTAAAAAATTGTTCTCGTTTGATGTATGCTGACAACTTTAAACTATTCCTGCCTATTAAATCTATTTCTGATTGTATAAAGCTGCAGAATGATCTTAATAATCTGTCCGTTTGGTGTTCTAACAACGATCTTCATTTAAATGTTTCTAAATGTCATAGTATGTTATTCTGTCGCTGCACCTCTCCAATTATGTTTTCTTACAGTTTACTTGGGTCAACCTTAACACAAGTCATTGAGAAAAAAGATTTGGGTGTAATATTTGATTTAAAATTCAAATTCGCTAATCACATTGACTATATTATTTCTAAGGCCAGTTCTATGCTTGGATTTATTTCTAGTAACACTAAGGACTTCTCTGATCCATATACTTTTAGAGCCTTATATTTTTCATATGTTCGCTCAATTTTAGAATACTGCTCATCTACTTCGAATCCTATGTATATACGAGTATGTAACTTATTCGGCGAGAATTGAAAGAATTCAGAAACGCTTTACTAGAATTGTAATTCGGATATTGCGTTGGAACACGGATATGTCTTCATATAATACTAGGTGTTTGAGATTTAATAAATTATAAAATCAAAAGCAAGTGACTTTCGTTGATTGGCTTTCATGTTCCTTGTTGTGAACTACGTAGTAATCGTTTGTTTTGTGTACCCTTTCATAGGGTCAATTATGGAATCAATGAAACCTTAACTCGCTTAAGACAAGCTAATTCTATTTGTAATGCTATTGATTTTAATTTATATTTAAGTAGGGTAAATTTGAGCATTTTCTCTGGTATCTTTCCAGATGAACTTAAACGTGCCATTGTAATACCTTTTTTTAAAAAAGGGAGCAAAAAAGATAAAAATAATTATAGACCAATTTCGTTGTTGCCTTCTATATCCAAAATATTTGAAAAAATAATTAAATGCAGGGTTTTAAAGTTTCTCAAAAAAATCAATTTTTTAAGTTCGAAACAGTTTGGGTTTAGGGCTGGGCTTTCAACTGAAGATGCTCTATTGGATTTTTGCTCTTTTATCTATAAAGGATTGGATGATCACAGGTTTTGTAGCGGACTTTTTGTAGATATAACGAAAGCCTTTGATATGGTGGATCACAATTATCTGTTAAAAAAACTATATTACGCGGGCTTCCGTGGATTTATTTATGAATGGTTTGTATCGTATCTGAAAAACAGGGAGCAAAAGGTCAAAATCGGCAGCTATTTGAGTGACTCCAGGATAATCAATCTAGGAGTTCCTCAGGGGTCGGTTCTTGGGCCGATCCTTTTTTTAATTTATATTAATTCTGTTTTTGAACAACCATTTTTGGAGAAGTAAGGGCTTTTGCAGATGATTTGGGTATTGCGTACAGATCTGAAAGCTTATTAAACTTAGTGGCTGATTTAAATCATGATGTGCACCTTTTGAGAGTTTGGTTTCATGAACATAAACTTAAAGTAAGCAGTAAGACCAAACTTATGTTTTTTTCCCTGAATTCTAATGAAACCACAGATATTGATGTTATGTTTCATTCATCGAACTGTGCAAGAGTTAATCTTTACATGTGTTCTTTTCAAAATACACATATCTGTTTTAATTCTAATATTACCCGTGACGACAAATGCTTCAAAATTGAAAATGTAAACTGTATTAAATACTTGGGTATTATGATTGACAGAAAATTATGCTGGTCGGAGCATATTTCAGGTCTCAAACAGTATTTTCTTTCCACAATCCGTTGTTTTTATCGTCTTAGAAAGTTTTGTAGTAACACCACTTTAAAAACATTCTACTATGGAATTTTTCATTCCAGATTGCAATATGGTATAAGTTGTTGGGGGTGCATACTAGGGTGCGCCTTATTTTAAAATTTTTGAAATTACGTTCTCCCAACCCGTCAACTGGTTCCATCTCAAGAAAAAAAAATTGACAAAAAAAAATTTCCAAATCCGATAAAAATTAGGGGTCGCTACCGGGCTTTGAAAATCAACCTGTCAGCCCAAATAACAACTAGTTGAATTTTCACCTGACAAAAAATCAGTTTCTCTTTAAATTTATTAGTTCCCTGGAATTTTCTCCCTGAAAGCATTCTTGACCCGTAAAGAACATCTTAAACAACCCCACCCCAACCGCCCCCTCCCCAAAAAAAATTATCCCCTCGCAAAAATTTACTCTGGTTGTTTTCTTACCAAATACCCAAAACATCACCCTATAATATTTTAGTTTTTTAGCACCACAATTAGAAAATATGGCTCAACGGGAAAAAGGACGTCGTGGTAAGATGGGTAGTGTTGATCTAGTTTTAGCGAAAAAAGAATTGTTTTTGAAGAAAAAAATGGAAAATTTAAAGAGGAGGAGACAACTGGAAGAGCAAGAAATAATGTCTCAGACATTGAAGGTAGTGTTAGCGTCATCATCATCAGAATCCGAAGTGGAAGTTGATAATGCCGATCACGAAACCAGCGAAGTACAAGTTCCTTCAACATCTGGAGTGCCACCTTCAAAAAGAGGACGCAGAAAAATACTGGACCAAAACTTGGCAGCTAGTCTTGATGTTGCTAAAGTGAATGATCGCAATGCAGCATTGGTTTTGACTCCCATTCTTAAACTTCTCGGACATGATCCATCAGATTACAACGTGAATCCAAATTCTATTCGCCGAAAGCGTGCAAAGCATCGTCAAAAGATTGCTGACAATTTAAAAATAGAATTTACCCCAGATGTTCCACTAACAATTCATTGGGATGGTAAGCTACTAGAGGATATAGTTGGACATGAAATCGTTGATCGTCTTCCTATTTTGGTTTCTAGGAAAAGAATAGACCAACTTCTCGCAGTACCGAAGTTAAGTTCTGGCACTGGTGAGAATATTGCAAATGCAGTTTATGAGGCAGCTGTTGAATGGGGAATTGGAGATGAAGTTAAATGCTTAGCTTTCGACACAACATCAGTCAATACGGGAAGAAGAAATGGGACATGCATTCTTCTTGAACAAAAAATGGACAAGGATATGCTATGGCTGGCATGCCGTCATCACATCCACGAGATAATGTTGGAAGCCGTCGTCACGAGATCACTGGGACCATCAACGGGTCCAGATATACTTATTTTTAAAAGATTCAAAAAATATTGGCCCAACATCGATCGAAAAAAATACGAAACAGCCTTGTCCAATAAAATTTCTGCAGACACAATGAATGACATCAAGGACGAAATGATTGCCTTTTCTAAATCTCAGCTGCAAGAGTTCCAGCCTCGCGATGACTACAAGGAACTTTTGGAACTGACTGTTATTTTCTTGGGAGGAGTTTCTCAGAAAGAAATGTCATTCAAAGCTCCAGCTGGACTCCACCGTGCTAGGTGGATGTCAAAAGCAATCTACTCTCTAAAGATATGGATGTTTCGGAGTCAGTTCAAATTAACAAAGAGAGAACAACAAGGAATACTCGATATTTGCCTATTTGTTGTGCGAGTCTATGTAAAGGTCTGTATAACTTCTTCCGATTCGACGTCAGCTCCACGAAATGATCTGAAACTACTCAAAAACTTTGACAATCACAAGAAAATAAATGAAATTGTTTCAAAAGTTGCTCTCCAAAAGTTTCTTGGGCACCTCTGGTACTTGTCCGAAGAACTTGTCGCTTTTGGATTTTTCGATGATGGGGTCTCCAATGAAACAAAAAGAAAGATGGTTTCAGCCCTTGACATAGAAGAAGTAGAGAATCCCTTAAAACGAATAACTATTGACATTGGCAATATTCAGACCAAAAGGTTGGAAGATTTTGTAAGCGCAAATACTCGCCGGTTCTTTAATATAACTGGATTTTCGTCGGAGTTCCTGACTTAAGATGTGGATGAGTGGCGTGAGGACAAGGTCTACAATGAAGTAAAATATTTAGTGCGTAATATGAGAGTGGTTAACGACATCGCTGAGCGAGGAGTAAAGCTCATGGATGAATACAACAAGCTACATACTAACAATGAAGAACAGAAGCAGTTCCTCTTATTAGCAGTTAAGGAACATAGAAAAAAATATCCTGACAGGAAGAAATGTACATTGCTTAAGTAAAGAAACCATAATTTTTATGTTTATTTATTATATGTTTTTATGTTTATTATATATATAATACAAAATCTTTAAACAAAACTTCAATCATTTGTTTCTGGGATTAATTCCACAAATTCACTTTACATGGAGCACCCTGTAATATATAATTGCCGGTAGCGACCCCTAAATATTATTCAATTTTTATAAAATTTTCAGACAATTTTTATTTCATGACAAAGAACTAATTGGCGGGTTGGGACGGTCCAAATTAACAAATTTTTTTTTTTACCTAATATAAGGCGCACCCTAGTGCATACCGAAACAAACTAAAGCAGCTGATTGTGCTGCAAAAATGCGCTATAAGAAAGGTTTGTAACTCTTCCCGTCTTTCTCATTCCATGGAGCATTTTAGAAGCACAAAGATTCTTCCTGTGAGACAGCTATTTTATTACAAGGTTCTCAAGATTTTTTTTATGAGAGGTGGATACTTGCAGAGTCCAATCTCTGAAGCATATACTTTACGTAGTAATTACCAATCCTTAGTTGCAGTTCCTACCTTTCGTACTACAAGTTTTAGAAATTCGTATCATGTTGTATCCCGCAAACTGTTTAATCGCCTCCCTGCTAGCATACGAGCCATATCAACACTATTCTCCTTTTTGAAAAAAGTTAAACTCTGGCTTCTTGATTTCAACCATGATGAAATTGAAGTTTTGTTGAGCTATTTTGTTTAGCTTATTTTTGTAATGTCCATGAATATAAATTTGTAAAAGTAACTTTATTTTCTTTCACATATCAATTTTCAATTTTTTTTTTTTGAACTTGCATTTTTGAAGGTATCTTTACTTAAAATTGTACACCCCACAATGAATGAATTATTTACTTTGAAGTGGCATTACCGCTATTTTTATAAAATATCAATGCCACTAACTATTCTCTCTTACTATTGTAAAATTTGTATAAGTATCTGTATTCTATATATGTATATATGTATCAATTAAATTTTAATACTTATATACATCAATGAACAATACTCTTTATGTATATATATATATATATATTAATTACACTTAATTTAACAAGATGAGAATAATGAATAAAAATAATATAAAAAAAAAAAAATTGTTATTAATAAAAAACTTCGGTGGTTAGTGGTAATTGTACACTTTATTTTTGTTTTATTTATTATTATTTATGTATATAAATTTACTATTGTTCTTGCTTGATGAATAAATAAATAAATAAATAATAAATAAAAATCCTCATATAAAGTGGGAGGATTTGTCATTTTCACTATTGGACTATACACCATTTTAAAGTCAAATATGTATGTATGTAAGGAAAGTTTCATACCCCACATTTTGAACGGTTCGCTAAATTTTGATAATGACGTATCTTCGTTGTTGTGTCAAATCTTCCCCACTTTACCCTCACTTTATCCTCCAATTATTGATTACGCCATTTTAAGAAATTTTCATTTTAAAACCAAAAAAAAAATCTTGATAATTTTTTATTTTTGTTTATGAGCCACCCTATGCACACATTGTGAGTGTAGCTTCAATCTTAGTCTAATGGACACATTAAAAATGTTTTATTAGTAAGATTTAACTGAAGTCATAACCCATTCAACCGCACTGATCAAATGAAATAGATACTCCAATGGCATTGTTTGTTAAATGATCACCACCTATAACGAGCTTTCAAAAAAAAAAAATCCGATTAGCCTTCGAATAAATACAAAATACCTCCATTTGTATTGTTCACAGGCAAACCCCTGTGAGAAAAAAAAAATTGATGTTAAAAATTCATTAAAATCAACTGAAACCATGAACAACAACAATAGTCAAACTTCCATCCATAAATCACCTCAAAGGTCTATCTATACAAATGAAAAAAACAATTTATGTCAAAAGCAAACATAATTTTCGAAGTAAACACGAAACGCCTTGAGAGATATTAGACAGATCTGATATCACATATCAATCCATTTCTCATTTTCCGCTCGAAATTATAAATATTATTTTTTTTTTATTTATGATTGCATTTCAGATTTGATATGGAGCAAACTACTTGAAGTCACACTTGCGCGCAGTTAAGGCTCTTGCTGTGCACACACTTGATAAGGATCAACCTCACAAATCCAGTTTTGGTCAATGGTCATCTGGGCTTGAAATGTTAAATATCTCTTGGAAAAGATCCCAAGAAATAAACTGGACACAATATAACGAAAAAAAAAAAACAAAGCCGAATGAGGGAAATAAAACGATGGGATCGCGTTAAAGACCTTCGGTATCACCCCAGCGCATGACAGCTTGACCCTAAACCTGTCAAAGGGGAACTCTACATCATGTAAATTATTTATTTTTTTTTTTGTCTCGGCTTTCTTCTCTCATTCCTTCAGCAACCCATGGAACATCACAAAACATCAACATCATCCTATATTTTTTTTTTCGTTATATGTGACATTTTATCACGGCAATAATCGATGAAATGAATATTCTCGTTGGTAATAAAATCACTTTTTATGGGCGACAATAAAATTGTGTATTTATGGTGATTTTATTTGAAATTGATCTCAGTTGTTGAAGAAAGATATTTTAAATATTATTCCTACCTACCTAATAGTCGACGAACGGAACGGAACGACGATGTGTCTTGCCTTTCTTTAGGGATTGCTTCCACTGGCTTGAGAGGATGATCCACTTTTTATTTATTTAAGTAGAACAAATGAAAACATATTTATTGCTTGAACGGAAATCATTTTGCATATGTCGGGAATAAAAATACATACTTAACGGATTTCCGTTTGGGTTAAAGCTCTTCAGAAGGAAGTCGTTACCATAAGTACATAAGTAAGTATTGGAAGAAAAATAAATATAAACACTTTAGAAGATTGAGCTAATATTTTTTTTTATTTTAATTTGCAGAAAAAGCGGAATTCTTTAATGGCTTCTTCGAAAAGATTGGTTTTGTTGACACTGAGTTAAAAAATGTTTGTTTTCTCAGATCCAATTTCTGCGAAACAATAAAGACTGTTTAGGAAATGCATAACCAACAAAATGATTCCGTGGGAAGTTGGGAATGTAAATATTCAAAAATGTATAATTAGCAAATTAATTTGATATGTAAACAAAGCTAAAATATCTGTTTGGAACACTTATTACTGGCCAGAGGATTGGTTTGGAGCTGTAAGCCATACCAAATGTATTTATTTATTTTTAAGAACACTTATTAGGCGTTTTTCTTTTATAGTTCAGAGCAGAGTCAGAGTTGTCAAAAAAAAATAAATTGTGTTTCTTTTTTCGTTCAGAGTGTTCAGAGCTTCAAATATTTTTCGTTCTGAGCATGTGCTGGGCGTGTTCAGAGTGCGCTCTATGAACTCACAATAAAATAACTAAGCGGATAGAGTCAGATGCTTAACACAAGCATTTGACAGATGGAAATTAAACAAACAAAAATAGTGACAGCTGAGTGTTCAGGTGTGTTTCAAAAACAACTCAGAGCACGCTTGGTTCAGAGGATGTTCAGAATATACTCGACATGCTCGGACTCTGTTCAGAGCTCTATTCTGAACTAAAAAAGAAAAACTCCTTTTGAGGTAGGTACATTCAATTACAAACACTTGAGTTTTCAGTTATTGAGTTAATTCGGTAAATAAGAACATGTGTATTGCAGCACTGCAGAAGTTGGACAAAATCATTTCTTCATACCGTTCGTCGGTAATGTAGGTAATTTTGGGCGTTCTATTTTTTTTATAATTTTGCGCACTCTAAGGGAATTATGACTACTCTTAAAATTTTTGAACACATTGCGAGCGTTGAGAAAGTTGGAGAAGATTTAAAAGGAGATACCGATGTACATTGACTTTGAATGTCTGAACATCATAATGGGAGGGAAATATTGAGCCTCGTAAAACATTCCACATTCATGTAGTGCGGCTAAAGAAAGAATCACTGAATTTAACGATACATCTGAAGTAAGTTGGACTAACTTATGGGTATTTTCTGAAGCACGAGCATTACGATAGAATTGTTTAAAGGAATGAATCCAACTGTCTATTTTAATAAACAATTGTTCATAAAAATAACAATAAAAGACAAGAAATCTTGAGCAGCAAAAAAAAAGACAATATATCAGTGATGAATATCAGAAAGAGAGTCAGAGACGAAACGGAGCCCTTGGGCACATCAGCATTAAATTTATGAATTTCAGACTTAAAACTGACCAATAAAATTTGTATTAAGCGGTCCGAAAGGTTGTATCTAATCCAACAACGAAAACATTCATCAATACCAAATGCACCCATCAGAGATCTTGATGCCATATTCTATCAAATAATTTTGAAATATCAAGACGAGCAAGGGACGACTGATAGGAACTCTTACACAATGGTTTTGCCAGTGTTGAAGAACACGTCTTTTGTCCGGTGCATAAGAAGTGTCATTGAAGACGAGAGCAACAACCGAAGAGGAGGAAGTGTTTCATAATTTTTTTTACAAATGGAAACAAAATTTTACCACCTTTGGGACATTATATTTTTTTTTTTTTTTACTTATTTGTTAGTCATGCAAACATTTGGTTCGTCGAATAGAATCATTTCGGGTCTTTATAGCTGATTGAACTTGTTCTGGTTTGATCTCAGTAAGTTTCCCTTTATAGTTTCCGAGAATTTATTCTCGGACCCTAATAACCTATTTACAGGTCCAAGCAAACCAAAAATTCTCTTTCAGTTTGATAGATGTTTTTCTATTCGGTATAAACTTTCTCATTCTGGAAAAAATAAAATGCACGACTGGGTCGCACGAACTTGCTTCTATGTAATAGACTAGGAATTTTAAATACGAATGTTACTTGAGAAAACTGTTCATAAGGATAAAATTAATTTTTTAAATTATTTTAGTAGTAAGAGACAAAAACAGAATGCTATGCAAATATGAATTTATGCAAGAACAAAAATTATAAGTCGTTGTAGTGTTTCTTACAAAAAAAGCTTTTATATACAAAATTTTTAAAAGATTTTTAAGAAACAAATTTGGTGTGCCAACTTTGAGTTTTTATTACTGTACGAATGAAAATTAAATTTCCAAAAAAAATATTGAGTCTTTTTTGAGATATCGAATTTTCAAAAAAAAATGATTTTTTTTTTTTTCAAAATTCAAAAAATATTTTTTTTAGAGTTTTGAAATGCAATAGTTTTAAAACTTTTTAGAAGCATCTCTGCAAAAAATTTCATTAAAATCCGTTATGTCGGTAATGAGTAATTCAAAATTTTTAAAAATGGTAGGTACAAGCTGTAATATCTTAATTTCAATTTTTGTTTATTAAATTAAATATCGTTAAAATTAATTTAAAGAAAAAAATTTTGATCAAAATTCTAGGCGCCGTTTTTGAGAAAAATACGATTTTTGAAAACCATTTTTTAACATTTGTATGGTGGGTACCTTTATTTTTAGGTAAAATAAAACTTTTTTTCATACATCTTGTAGATTATGTTGAGAAACTTTTATTTATCAAGTTTAAAAAAAATCTAGCCTAAGATTTTCGAAATATTCAGTTTTGAAAAACAAATTTTGAAATATTTTTTAAAAATCAAAAAAAAATTTTTGGAAAATTTGAATACACAATTCTATTTATGTTTTTGAGCAGCTTTAACAAAAAAAAATGATCAAAATCGGTACTACCGTTTTCGAGAAAACGAGGGGGGTACCCTCAATAAACATTTTTCGGAAATTTTTTTTCAACCAGTACCTACCTTTAACTAAACGAAATTTTTTTGTATCTTTTTTTTTTTAAATCTGTCGAACAGTTTTTGAGAAAAAAAAATATTTTCAAAATTTCGAAAAAAATTCGTATGGCAGGTACCGTTGTTTTTGGTCTTAAAAAAAAGAAAAAAACCGTGTGGGGGGAAAAAATTAAAAGTGATATCTACCAAGTTTAAAGAAAATCGGCCGAGTCGTTTAGCCTGTAGTCGAACCGACAGACAGACCGAGAGACAGAATTGCGAGACCCACTTTTTTAGTCTTCGCTATCATCGTAACTTTGATCAAAATCTCGAGTTCGATTTTTTTTACGAATGCATAACTTGCCTTATAGTACCTATAAGTCGCAAGTAAAAATATATTTTTCATCATATCTGCACTAAAGCTCACGTCACTATCGAGGAAGCATAGTGACCAGTTAAAATTCTGGAAGAAATTGTTGAGACAGTTTCAGTTGGGTTTTTCGTATTGCCAAAAAGGTTCTCTTAGAAATTATTTCTGTAATTGGATTTAACCGACACGAGAAATTTTCAGATATGACACAATAGTCTGATGGTGTGATGAGGCGATAATACAGTGTGAACTTAAACCACATTAAATTAAAGCTTTTATTTAAACAAGTGTCGTATTACGGTTGAAGCTTATAAGCAAAATTATTACGTACATAAATGGTAAGGGAAAAATAAAGGCACAAAGCTAAACCCTTATAGGATGAATTTCGAGTAATCAGAATGTTCACCTACCTCGGTTTCAGCTGGCCTGTTTTCACAGCAAGGACATATACAAAACAGAAATTCTTCCTAAGCCACCGAATGTTGCTGTAAACGACTGTGAATAATCTCACCATAGCGAAACACAAAAGATGAAAAACCAAATGAGACAAATAACTATATTGATATGAGGTAAGGGCCCCATAATAAATTCACAATAAAATTTAATATAAGTGCCTTAATAGCAAATGTATTGATACGCTCCTGGATTCCAAAAACAAATAACGGCAATTTATATGATATTCCTTAAGTTCAATTAGTTAAACACAATGCATGCAAACAAAACAAAAACAACTGTGGGTGATTGGAAATGGGAAAACAAGAAGATTTACCGCTCACTGTGTTAGTCAATTTTTTTGTTTTTCCATGGGTGCACTGTTTTAGAAGCAATAAAATCTCTCAATTTTGCCTATAAAGCCTATCAGGGGCCTATTGCACCATCTTACAAAATTGTGATTACAAGCATTTTTTAACAAATTTTTAAAAAATCGAGTTTTTTTCATATGTAATTTTTTTTAATCACAAATTTGTACTTGTAATTTGTAGTTGGTGCAAAAGGCCCCAGGCAGATCGCGCTAAATTTTATCTCCCACATTTTTCTCTAAATATTAGCTAAAATCCAACCTAAATTTTGACATAAAAACCTTGTGCAGAATATGTCACAGAAAACAGCTGTTCTTTAAATGAAATTTTTTCAAAGATTTAAAAGAATTTGTTTTAAAGTGTGATTTTATAAGAATTATGAATGAGTGATTTTTGCTGTGGAAAATCTTGTAAGACTTCCGTGACCAAATATTTTTCCATTTCAAATTGAAAATTAGCTCGAGAATAAATGTGTCAGATAATTATGTATTTGGTGCGCTAAATTTTGATTTTTAAGCTGGAGCAGCGTATACTTGCTTGACATAATTTTAGCTTTTTTTGGAGAGAATTTTGTATGGGAGATAAAATTTAGCGCAATCTACGTACTAGGCTTAAACAAAAATTGGTTTTCTGTAAAGAAAAATTAAACATGAGTTGGCTTTTATTATACCATCTAAAATAGCGGGAGATCGGCCCAAAACGGGTGCTATATGGAGTAAGGTTTGTATAAGAGTGCATCGCAAACTCTAAGTTTAGTACAGTTAACGTGTAATGGTTACATTTCCATTTATGTACTGATTACAACCTAACATAAAAGAGTAAAATTAAGTTAATATTAATAAATATTATCGTGTATTGAAAACAGAAGATACGAGTATGTACTCAATACATTACTATGAACCAGCTACCTAGACATATAGAAAGAACACATTGCAAACAAACAAGCCATAAATGTAAGAAATTGCATTTATGTATAACAGAAATGTATGTATTGAATACAATCAACTTTTATTGAGTCAATCAAACATGTACTGAGTACAAGTATCGCTTGAAGAAACTGATAGTAGCATTGAATACTTTAAATTTAGAAGCAGTGTCTTGTCTACATTAGATTTATTTCTGTCACATAAGATTTATTTCTGTTTTTGGATTACATAGTAACTTTCACTTTAACATGTGTTCGAAAATAAAGTTTGTAGGATAATACCTGAACTCATTGTTTTCTACTTGCAGAGTGCTGAAATATCATGAATTTTGATTTTTACATGTTTATTTTCAGATCCCAAGTTTCACTATTCTGCTTAATCTTATTTATTTTAATCTGAAGTCTAATGGGGTTATCGGCCAGAATAACTAAATCGTCGGCGTATAAAAGTGTTTTTACATTTACATCTTCCACATCAAGCCCACGAGACAATTATTCTGGTACATCGTCAATGAAAAGAACAAAGAAAATAGGACTGAGAACACAGCATTGTAGAACTCCCGTCTCAGTAACAAAGAAGTTTAACATCGCACTACCATTCCAAACTGACGATGAAGTGTTTGTAATATATTTTTTTATAGACACTAAGAAACTTTGTAGAGACTCATATTAAACTCAACTTATATAAAAGTGAGTTTCTATTGCAGTGTCGAAAGCTGCTTAAAAATCTACAAAAAATGCATGGCAGTTTCTAGAAATAGTGTCTAGAGCAAAAATTTGGTCGATCGTTGACAGTCTAGGACGAAAACCCCTTTGAAAGATACTTAGCAGATCATTACGTTTAACCCATTATTTTAAGCGATTGTACAAAATTTGAGCAAATATTTTTCTCAAACTACATAGAAACACATTATTAAATAATACTAAAAGGCACTCATGAAAGTTTGCAGTACTGTTTTTCAGAGATTCGACTGGAATCCACATCAAGTCCAGGAGCCATGGTGGTTTTCATATTTGCGAGTGCATTTTCCAACTCTGTTTTTACAACCGGTACATCGAGTCCCTCAACAACTATGTCTGGAAGTGTGTATTGAAAAAAGCAATAGTGATGATTCACCAGTTAGAAGTTTTCCAAACTACTCGTATAAGGCAAAAGCTTCTACTTTAACTGCTAAAGCAGTCGTTGATTTACAGTGGCCTAGCTGTCGAAGCCTATACCAGAACGGTTTGGAGTCTTTGCAACTTATTAGCTCATTCCCGGTTCTTTTACGCACAACAGTGCCCTTGTTGTTAGTCGACCAGAATGTATTAAATTTTAAATTTTCTGCCGAATACGAACACCAAGGTTGAGAGACGATTTATAAGATAAGTGAAACTGTCACTTATTCTCAAGATGCAGTTTTAAGATAGAACAAGCTGGGATTCGCACCCCAGATCTTCGGCGTTATAGCCAAAGCACTAACTATTACGCTATGGGATGTCACCGAAATTATTAATACAACGTGGCGCAGAATTAATCACCCTATAGCGCTTAGCTACTCGACTTGAACAGACTGGAACCAAAGGTGACCATGCAGAACAAGGCCACCACGGGACTGGTCGTTCGGCCGAAAATATCATGGATGTGTCTGCCAATGTCGCTGAGAACGAAGAAACTTCACCAGCAGACGACCAGCCACGCTATTGGACATCTCCAGACGGACCCTACAGCGAATTTTAGTGAAAGACTTAGACATGTTCCCGTGCAAAGTGCAAGCATCAGTTAATGCTTGCTGACCCTGCGTCGCGTGTGAATAACTATTAAGCCATCCTCAATCTCAACAACGAAGAAAACGCTTTTGTGTCGAAAATCATCACAAGCGGGCGGAGCGCATTTCCACTTAAGCGGTTACGTCAATAAGCAAAATCTTGGTTTCTGGGGCACTGAAAATCAGCGTATGATGCACGAAGAGACATTACATCCACTCAAAGCCACTGTGTGGTACGCCGTTCCAGCGGGAGCAGTGATTGGGCCGTATTTTTTTAAAGGCGCCATCAACAATACGTTCACTGTTACTGGCGAACGCTACAGGGCCATGATGAGCGACTTCTTACTACCGGAATTGTATGAGCCGGGCTTGGTGAAAATGTGGTTTGAACAAGACGGTGCAACCGTACACACAGCACGAACCACAATGGATATTGTGAAGGAAGCGTTTCCTGGTCGCGTAATCGATTTGGCAAATTGACTGGACAGCAAGATCGTCCGAATTAACTTCTTTCTTTATGGCTACTTGAAGTCGCAGGTTTATGTCAACAAGCCTAAGACAATCACAGACCTTAGGGAGAACATTCGACAGGAATGCGAACAGTTATCAAAGGACATCTTGAGGAAAGTCATGGAAAATGCGATAAACCGGACAGAAATGTGTATCACCACTGGCGGCAACCAGTTAGCAGAAAAAATTATAAGGGTCCAAATAAAGATTTCCAACACTCAAAATCAATTTTTTTTTGTATTTAGTAAAAAAGTAAATCAAGAACAAAATTTCTAAAAAGTCTCCACTCTTTTTCTTTTGCACAAGATTATTTGTCCGGACCATTTATTGCTTTCGGAGAAATGAAATTTGAGTTTTATTGTTTTTTTTTTTTTTTTTTTTTTTTTTTTCAGTTGGTAAAACTCTCCATCTTGTACTGTAAACCGTGTTTTCGTAAGTATTTCGTTTTCTCACTAGAATCATAATGGACTTAAATAAAAAAAAAACTAGCAATTTGATATTCTTCACTCCTTAGCAAACAACACATCTAAATCACAATTACCTACTTAAAAGCCCACAAGCACCAGCAAGAAGTTGTTCCAATTTAAAATTTTGTCCCACTCACTGTTTGACAGTGAGTAAATTGAGAAGTGAAGCTCCTGTCGCCAACGCTGACGCTGTCTGCCCAATCAAGTATAAAACCGAACAGAGGCGACAATATGACGCGTAATCTAAATTCAATTCGTTCTTTCCGTTCCATTTTTTTTTTTTTTTGTATTTTTTTTATTATTTTCCTTTTTTGCGAAAGTTCCTTTTCCTTCCTCGACGTAAGCCCCCTGTTTTTTTTTTGCACTGCCCTACCTTTATATACACATTTTTGTTTTCGTGAAAAAATTGGAGATGACATCTACACGTGTATTCAAACTCCTCTGATGCGGACTGTGGAGCTCGGATTTCAGGTATACACGAGTAGCGAACAGCAAGCGAAGTGTAGCAACACCGTGCTCGTTGGCAGCAGCCAAACCGCCAACAGCAGCATTCCCCTTCCCCGAGTCCCCAGGTTAACACCAAAAACAATGGCAAACGAAGGATCAAAAACAACAAGACAAAAAAAAGTCTTAAGCAAAAACCGGCCAGCCACGAACCAAGCACCAATTTACGGGTGGAATACGGGAGGGGCAGCAGATCAGGTAAAATAGTAGTGGCCCTTTTGGCTTTACGTTACTTTAATGTGAGATCACCTCTCTTGGGGTTTTGTTTTTTTTTTTTTGGTTTCTCGCATTTGGCAACCGATCGGTTCTTGTGATTCAAAACAGGCAGCAGCAGCAGCCACAACAGCATTGGCCGCATGCCCCATAAATACTCAAACGTCGCAGCATTTTGTGGCGACTGCTTTGGGTTTTGGACCCATAAAAACGACAACAACAACAACAACAGACCTCGAGGTTTTGCACATTTCAAAGCCCAAGAAGGCGGTATCTTTGCTGTGGCTATTACTACAACGACAACAAAGATGGCAGCAGACGTGGCTTTGGCACATTCATTGTGAAGCCCTTCTGCTGAGGCCGCCACAAATTTAACACACCGCAGAGCGTCTTGAGTGTCCGTCCGCCGCTGGGCCAAAGGATTTATGGTTTTCCACCACATGAACGAAACAGAAGAAAAAAATCTCCATTTTCTTAACTTCGATTCTGACAATGAAGTTGATGATGATGGCAAAGGATCGATTCTATTCAAAGTCTCACTCACTCTTCCTTGCCGGCTTGGCAATATTGTTCTCCACAAGATCTACGCATTGGAAAGGTTTAATATATCACTCTGATTTAGGAAATACCTTTGTTAAAACGAAGGCGTGAAAAAAGTTTAACAAAGAACCAAAACAAAAGACCTTCGCAGAGCTAGCTGGGGATATTAGGCATACTCGTACATTATTATCGCTTGGGTCATCATCGGATGTGACATTTAGAAGAATAGAGAAGCAGCTTGCGCAGGAAATACGAGTTTGTGGCTTGGTGGCGGAAAAGATCTAAGAGGATTTTATCTTTGAGATCTAATGGTTGTGTGCGAGTGGAATGGTGAGGACGTGTTGAAAAATTTATTCGTCCGAGTTCCTGGATGTTTTTTTTTAGTTCTTTTTTTGTTTAAGGTTCAAACATAAAAATGATGTTTTGAAGAATTTTGTACATAAAATAGATAAGGTTTCCTGAAATCGTCCCTTATCAGTTTGACTATTTTCGTAGAAAACATCGTTTAGACGTGGTTTGAATGATCTGCACAAGATAGTTGTGGTATAAATCACTTCCTAAATTGGTTACGAATCGTTAACGACAAAAAAAGGCTTAAGTCCCACACAGTCGCGAGATAGGTCCCTAAACTTGTGACTTGTTAATATTTTAAGATGTGCCTATAGAATTCACAAAGAGCGTACATAAACTAATGCGATAGTCTAGCTGGAGAAACGCCGAAGCAGTATGCATTTCATTATGAATATATCCATTTTCAGTATTCATTACATGAAAGGATTTATGTCCCACAAAAGTTACCCAAACAGGCTTTTGAAACACCTGACTTAATAAACTTTCAATATCCAGTAGAACAAGGAAATGATCATACCCGAAGAAATGGTCTTGAAAACTTGGTACCTTTCGAGTATTATGAGTTATAGCAATGTTTGATGAACAGTCAATATTTGCGATACGAATGAAAAGATGGGGACCTAAATGGCTGCCCTGTGGGACGCCAGAGAAAGCTTAAATAGCTAAGACAGCTAGAGTGCAAGATCGGAAGGAAACACTGCATTAAGGGTTTTCCAGATAAGAAGACATCCATGTCAACCCAAGAGTGACCTGAGTGAGATCTGTAGCGCTCTTCGTTGACGGTTGTGTTCAGTTGGGTTTTGGAAGAAATGATTTGGAGAGGATTTTAAAGGAGATCGTAACGTGAAGGAAATATTTAGCCCGATATTCACATTCGTGCAGTGCGGGTAAAGAAAGAATCTTTGAACTTAAGATTACGTCTGACGTTAGGCTCAACTATGTTGAGTATTTTTTTGTTTTTAGGGAGGAATCTCAAGAGTAGCTATGTCACTTGAGCACTGTTTGTAAAAATGGTTACACAAAGTTAAAGAAAAGAAGCTTTGCTCGAGATGCAAATATTTCGGTTATAGCAAAACAACTTAATGGATTAGAAAATTCAGATAGATCATTGATAAATATTAGAGTGTTGGAGACAAAAAGGACGGACATCTCCTTGAGATAGCAATCGGTTAAAGATGAAAAAGGATGGAGATGCTTTTAGAAATATGACAGGGACTATCTGAGCCAGGTATGAATTATAATGATGGTCGTCGAAAAAAAAATTAACGCTAATGAGCCGCTAAATCAAGCTCCTGGAACAAAAAAAAACTATTAAAATCTGTGAGTAGGCACTTATGGTAGGTAGGTAAAAATAGCAGTCGAGCCCTGCGGCCCAATTAGCGCTGAAGTGCGCCATTTCATTTCATACCATAACTCGTGTAAACCTGTGAATATAATTATTGATATAAGGAACTGTGGATATTTTCGCGGAGTCATCTAGTTTGGATTGAGTTCAAAAAGAAGAAAGATCTAGTAGGTTTCGATGTCTACGATTGTATATTTTTGCTTTTGCACAATCATCCGGAAATTCGATCACTCAATCAGTCCACTCATCCGACAACATTTACACTCTGCCAAGCTAAGAAGCTCGTTGACTGGTGCTGGACCAGTAGACAATCCGATTAAATGATCATCATCATACATCATCCGGCACCATAAACCTCCGTCAAAGCCCACTAGCTCGGGATCTAAGGAGTCAAACGGAGGGCACGGCTCTGAAGTAATCAAAGTTCGTCCTAGAGCCTTTTCATAGCGTTGAGAAAAGAGATCCAGCTTTGATCTTAATTTCCGAAAGTTACGTCAAAAAATGCCATTCCTAATGACCAGAGCAGGAAATTTTCAGAGGAAATGGAGGACTGTTAACTTTTACCACTGGTCTCCACAGCTGTGACAGTTAGTATTGTAAGGAATGCCTAGATTCGCTGCATGCTCTCCTTTTGGCCAGTGTCCGCTACAGGTAGCTACGACCCTGGCTATGTCTTGTCTATGTCTGCATATCGATAAAGTGTTCGGGATTTATTATAGGTGGGCCAAATCTTTAAAGATATAACTCCACTTACGGATGTAAGCACTTCAACTTTTGTAAATTTGTATTTCTATTAATAAATTTGTAACAGCAATGGCGAAAAATAAACTACCAGACTTTTGTATTCGATATCATGATGCATCAACCTTTACGCTTATACTCATATTTTGGTTATACCTCCAAGCAAAAATTTGTGTCGGGTCATAGACTATAAGGGAAGGGTCGAATTTGACACAATTAGCTGTGGGCATTGGATGTCCATATCTTGAACCAATTATTATCAAACTCTCAAAAACTGATCACATTTCTCCATAGATAGATAAAGAGGGAAGTTGTGTTGGGCGGTGAGTTTGCTGAATATCTCTTGCCAAATCAAATCAAACAAGATCTAAAAACTCGAAACAAAACTACTACTGGGCAATTACATCCAAGAACGTTTCGCTAACTGCATGATCTTAAGTAGGAACAACAGATTTAATTGGTGTAGTAAGCAGTGTCACATGTAGATTCTGCAACTTGTTATGAGAAAACACCAGACTTCATACTAGGAACATGTTGTCCACTCATACACCAAGAGAAAAAGACTAAAAGATTTAGAGGAAGAATTTATTGTAAGATTAGTAAGCTCATCCAGATTTAGGTGAGGGTACAATAGATCTCTATGTCGCAGTGCATTACCCCCAATATATAATTAATTCATCTCTTATCAAGAATAGTGCTGCCCATTAGCCGTTCAGAATCTGCCGAATATTGTAGGTCCCCTTTTTTATTACACGCACACAGAAAAGGTTGTAAGACAATAGGTTTAGGCTCTCTACGATTCGCTAGGGCCTCTAAGATATTTTTTTTTTATAATCCCTTTGTTATGAAAACGGTACACTCCAACGCTAAGTGATATCTTAGTTTGATTCTATGAGGCTTTCATTTCTACCTGTTTCTTTACTCTATCCAACTAAGACTTTTAATACAGGGAAGATAAGACGTTTGCAAATCAGTTTGATTGCAGTGTATTGTATAAGTCTATCGCATACAAAACATCGCGATGCCGTAGTACGTGTTATAAATAGTTTCAATTGGAATTGAAACAGTACCAGCGTTGCCACCAGATACGTAAAATTTGAAAATAAAAAATTTAGAAAAAGAAACTCAAAATGTATTTATGTGTTTTCAGACCACCAAGAGGTAAGATAATAGGTGAGTTTTTCAAGGGTACTCCCAGTAGGCATAATCATATTAAAAAAAATAGCACAAACATCACAAAATTTCAACAAAAAAAATGATTTACCAAAACAGAATATTACTCAAATAATTGTCTACTTATTTTCTATGCACTACAGAAAAAAATCTTTACTATTCTATTACTTCTAGTTATTTACAAAAACCAAACACTTTAACACAACGGCAACACTTATTAAATTTTTCTCATTAAACTATTCAAAAAACGCATTTAATCTGTTAGCTCTTGAACAGAAAAACGAGTAGTTTATGTGGATAAGCTTTGCAGTAGGAACTCTTATTCTGTGTGCATACTTTTTATACAAAAAAAAAACAGAAGGAGATCGTGGTAAGTCTGTATTTCAAGTCTGAATTTGAGAAGTATTTTTTCAGTGCCTCAGGAAATATGTAGGTCCCACAGATTTTAAAACAAAACATTCCCATTCGGCTTGTTGGACAAAGAATAGCCCCTTTGTTTCTCACGAAACATTTAAAAAAACGTTTTTTTTTTTTAGGTTCAATCTTTTGAAAACAGGGTATATTAGAGAAGTAAAACTTTACTTTGGAATATGAAGACCCGATTTTTTAACTGAAGAAATGAAATGTTCCACATCAATCATTTTTAACTTAACTCTTTCAAAAAATTTACTAGTTCAAAAAATGTTTTACAACTCTCCAAATCGAATATTCTCCAAAACATGTACCCGTAGAAAGAGAAGTCTTTTTAATCTTTTACTTTTTCTGATTATTCCTTAAAGATTCTCGAATATTGATAATTTTTGCTAAAGCAATGTCTAATCATCCATAAATGTATTTATATCTTACAAAAATAGTTAATATCGTTAATGGAAGAAGGGTTTTTGATTTTCCATTAATCTTCAGCTATCATAATTTAGTTTGTCAATTAAAATACTATAAAATGGAACTATCATGTTCGCAGGGTAGTTTCCACTTTAAGTTATCGTTAAAGTTTTAACTTTATCACTTATTACCTACACTAACTGTGGACTAAATTCAAACTAATAGTTTCTTAAAAACATTAAGAATTTACCAATAAAATGATCATTAAAAAAAAACTTCTAAGAAACGATTATGTTAAAAGAAATGAAAAACTAAACTAAACTGCACCTAAAAAATCAAGTAGCATGATCTTGGCCTCAAATTAAAACGTTCTCGTTTTAATAAACTTTAAAACATCGCAATAAGACAAAAATGAAAACTTAAAAAAAAAAATAATATAATAATGTTTTTATCGCATGAAGTAAAACAATAAAGTTCTCATTAACTCAGATCTAAACTTGATCCACGCCGCCGATGCGATGATCCAAGTCTAGAATAATAGTCAGGAAGTTAGTGTTGTGAAAATGCTCGAAAAATTTAATTTTTACTTGATTTTCTTGCGATTTTTTTACTATTTAATAATTTAAAAGGGAGTCTTATAGTATATCGGAAAAAAATAAGAATTTCACTTGAGCAAATGTTAACAAATATTAAGAAAAACACATCACGCAGATAATGGTCAAAAAAGTTCCACATCTTTCAATTACAAAATTTTTAATTCGGTCCAGGAGGTCCTTAAATTCCATGGTCACCTTAAATTTTAAAAAATTCATTTGTTCGAACGAATTTAAAAGAAAACACAGTACACATTGGTTTTGAATGTCTAAATTGGAGGGAAATATTGAGACAGGTAAATGATCACACATTCGTGTTGTGCGGCAATTGAAATAATCTCTAAGCTTAACAGCACGTCTGAAGTTGGACTCAAGGCTTAACTGATTGCTTACGTGTTTTTTTTTTTTTTTGTTTGTTTCTTCTGACTTCAGAATAAAGGTGCATAAGACTCGGATTCGCTATGCTCTAGAATCAATATTCAAGTTTATATAAATTCCGGTTATTTCTTCATTTGTAGTACAATGCTTAGTGATTTAAACTATTACACGGATCCCTTGATCGGAATTCGAATTCAGCTTATTTTACATTCATTTTTTTAAGAACAAATGCTGCAAGAGTATCTCTTGATTAGTAAAATGTTTTTCATCTCACATTTTTAACTCATTCATGTACATTGTAAATAGAAGAGGTCCCAAATTTGATCCTTGAGGAACACCGCGGCTTAGTGGAAGGAAGGATGACGTTTGATTATTATTAACCACTGCTTGATTGCTTAAAGATAAATACGAAAAAAGTCTCCCCGAAAATGAAATAAATTGGAATTCATCCCTCAATTAAGTGATAAGATATGATGGTCGACGGTGTCAAATGCCTTCGAGAAGTGTAAGAGTGTAGGAAAAGTAACACAATTATTTTTCAACACTCTCTTATTTCTTCGAAAAAAAGTATAAGAGCTGTGGTGCAGCTATCACCTGGGCGAAATACGGATTGAATTGGACATAACATGTCTTTTGGATCTAATTGTTGTGTAATCTGTGTGTTTAGGATTTTCTCACAAACTTTCGATAGGTATGGTAAAACAGCTATTGGTCGGTACTCTGTACGATTTTTTGGTATTTTTAATGATCTTAGCACATTTCCAATATGCAGGAAACACTCTAGTTATTAAAAATTATTAAAGAGGTGAGTAATACTGCTTTTACACGAAAGCGATTTTTAATCTTAGTTTCTCTTTTGGAGTCATCTTCCGCTTTGTGTAACCCCGCCACCACACACGTCTCTCTCCAACGGGCTTAAAAATCACAAGCTAATATTGCTTTGTTTAAAAACAGTATAATATGTAATATGTGTAGGTAAGAGTTGCCTTTAAAAACACCGTATGAATCTCATCGAAACCAACTGAATTAGATTTTATAAATAGGCGAAACTTTAGAACATCCTCTTGAGCCATGTTGGAAAAACTAAACAACCATTAGAAGATAGCCTGTTAGCTTCAAAATTTAAGAAGACAGTGATAAGATTTCTTTTTCTTCTAAATCAACTCAGAACGAATGTTGCTTTATCTAAAATTACTTACAATGAATCTGGAAAAGTTTTGTTTTTTGAAAAATTGTCAGATTTTGGCGTTTCTCTGTCCCACTGTGCGACGTTCATGTAATTTCGGCGTTTAAGCAAAAATTAAATTTTAGCTAAGTTAACGTCAACATTATTAGTAAGGGCATAAAATAATTTACTTATCATTGGTAATTGGTTACACCATAAAGATTTTGCCTGCTTCTTTTCGAAAGTTGTTTCGTTAAGTTAAGAAAAAATTTCGCTAATATACTTAAGTACCCACGTAATTAATATTTTATTAATTAGTTACTATATTCTATGTACTAACAAATAGAGTACCTAATTTTGGTCCTAAAGTGGTTTCGTTAAGTTGGCGTCAACTAAGTAAAGGTCTTTTTTCTTTGAAAAATAGTGCAAGTAAAAAGTGTAACTAATAAATAAATAACTTCCAATTCATTCCTTAAGAAATTGTTATATACTTTATCTCACATTTTTTAAGTTGTTTCGTTAAGTGAGGTCAACTTAGCAAAAACCATTTCTTGTTAAAAAAAAATAACACAAATAATAAGCGTAGCTCAAAAAAATATTTACAACTAGTTTTACAAGACCGTATTAATTCTATATCTTACTTTTTCGAAAGTTGTTTCGTTAAGTTGAGGTCAATTAAAACAAGGACCATTTCTTGCTTTAGAAAAATAACCCAATAAACGTTACTAAAAAGATACATATTAATTTGCAACTAATTTTTTAAGTTCCTATATATTCTTTATATAACCTTTCAAAAAGTTGTTTCGTTAAGTTAACTTTGATTTAGCAAAGATAATTTTCGCTTAAATAAATAGAAAGTGAAAAGCATTATTTATAAATAAATAATTGCTTATTAATTTGTTAGTAGATTATTCAATTCTTTAGCTAACTTTTGATTAAAATTGCTTCGTTAAGTTTACGTCTACTTAGCAAAAATCTTATTTTCGTTGCTAAAAAAATATAGAATATTTTAATAAATTTGAACGTAGCTAATAAAGAATTGATAAGTAACTTATTGCTCCATAATCCACATTTTTCTTAAAGTACTTTCGTTAAGTTGACGTCAACTTAGCTAAATACCTTTTTTCAAACAAATGGAGCAATTTATCTGTATGCATATTTTATTATTAGCTTTTGTAATTTGTATATATTTATTTGAAACCTTAAATGCATTTTGATAAGTTGACACATAAAGGTAAGTCTGCTTATCAAAGTTAATAACTCCTAATAAACAAAAACAACACAACCCCTCAGGCTATAAGCAACAATAAACATCTTGAAGCGGGGAGATTTTTATAGTTACCCCCAACCGAGGCTTATCTTAATGAAGGCAAGCGATTTAATAAACTAAGCCACTGTGCAACGAACAACGAGTGCGAAGGGAAACAAAAGCAAAGTGAAGACTCGGCATATTGAATTGCACAAACTATCCTCACAGGTAGATTCGCGGTCACACCTCAGGAGCACCACCACGATACCATGGTGTTATGATGCTGAAGCTGCTGCAGCTTTTGGTTTAAGGTGAAGAGGAAGTGAAAAGGGTTAAAGCTGTCGTAAAAAATCATCTGTAGAGCTGACCATTTCGAGTGCGAGGAGACTTTTAGTTGAAACCACTCGACGTTGGAGGATGAAGGCTTTGTTTTTCTGGTTTTCTTCAAAAAAAAAAAAAAAATAAAAAAAAAAAAGTTGCGGCATCGAATTTCAAAAGAATACTAACCCAGAGAAAATAAATTCTCTTCGCCTCGCATCAACTAACTAATAATACATAAACACACACACACAGGCATAAGTTAATATTTTTATTTGAGTGCAGGTGTTGTTGGGGCGATCTTGAAACGATGTGAGATGAAAGGCGACGACACATTCAAAGGAAGCCGACTTTTCCCGCCTGCACTAATTGAGTGCGACACATGAAGGTACGGTATCGCGTCTTCGCAGTGGGAAAAGGAGAGCCGATGAATAAATACACACGAACGAAGCGAATTCAAAAAGAAGATCATTGAATGGAAATAAATTTGAAGTGTGAACAACTGTCAGAGAGACGTGTTGTGGGTTGACAGTTTTGTCGTAGGTGAGACGACGATACACGTTCACGACAGCAAGAAGACTTGTCAAAAAGAAAAAAGGTATTGTTGTGTATTTGTAGTAATAACGATGATTCCTGTAAAAGGTTTATCATCTTTTTTTTTTAACTTTTGTTTAGTCACGAATTCTTGCATAATTGTTTAAACCTCTTCAGCTTTTATTTAACGAAAAAAAAAACATTCAGTTTTAAGCAATAAATTGACAAAACTGTCAAAATAAAGATTCAAATCCAATGACTGACACTATGACGCAGCTTCTTGGGTGAATTTGTTTATGTGTCAACTGTCAAAATACATTGCATCCGTCTGGGTGATAAATTTTCCCCACTAGAAGAAGAAGAAGCAATAACTTCACGGCAAATCTTTTTTTATCTTGTAAATTGTTCAAACTTAAAAAAAAAGCTCGGCAACAATAACATTAAATTTAAATAAAAAAAACTTTGCTAAGTCTTTGCTTGATGTGACGCTTATTAGGTTATTATATTTTTTTTTTTAATTTTGTATACCTTTCACATTTGACTGTGTAAATGTGGAATGAGAGTGATTTAAAAATTCACACGATATCGATTAATTAATGGAGGTTTAAAAACAAAAAAAAAGAACGACCAAAATGACCGTGTGGTCTTTTTAATTTAAAAATTTCGCCGTTTCATTAAGAATTATGCAAAACATTTTGCCGCCTTCAAAAATGAAAGGCTTGGATTTGGGATTGGAATACACAAAAACAAAAACGATTCATAGAATTGCAAAAGCTAAGAGGACAGAAAGAGGTTTATTTATGGCCAAAACCAAAAATTGTATGGTAATATTTATAGTGGGAATAAGTTTACGTTAGAGATGTTTTTTTTTTTGATTTTTTTAAAAAAGATCTTTAATTTAAATTTACGAGAAGATTTGGTTCAAATTTATTGCAGGTATCTAGCGGTTTAGTGGTCTTGTCGGATCTTATAGAGGTTCAAACTCTGTCAAAATGTGTTGAGTAGGAAGAATTTGTGTTAACTAAATTGCTTTTGATAGTTCGGACTGCAACGAAGAAATCTATAACTTGACTCCGAATGAATCATAGCCATAAGTTTGTCATCACTGACTACAAATAAATTTTCGGAACTAAAGAAATTGTTGGTATTAAGTATCCTTAAGCTTTGGATACTCAAAGTAGGTTGAAGTCCGAAAAAATCTATGACTTGACTCCGAATAAATCCTAGTGACAAGTTTCATCACGTACTACAAACAAATTTTCGGAATTAATGGAATTGTTTGTCTTAAGCTTTCTTAAGCTTTGGATTCTCATAGTAGTTTGAAGTCCGAAAAAATCAATAACTTGACTCCGAATGAAACCTCACGATTAGTTTGTCTTCAGGTACTACAAAGAAATTTTTGGAATCAAAAGAATTGTTGGCTTTAGTCAATCTTAGTGTTTTCCGATTTTAAGATACCAGGATTTGGACCCGTTTTTTTGGTTTATGTTTATTTCATGTATATTTTTATAACAATGTCAAGCAACGCAAAATGAGAACTAAATTTAAAAAAATGTCAATTCGTCGTTAAAACGCGAACTCAGATTAAAGACGCCTCGTTCTTTTGGACCACCTCAGCCGAACGTTGATAATGTGTCGCAAAAAAAAAAACGCGATACTGAATAGATTCCATTGCGTTCCGCTAAGCCATTCTACCACGGAGCCACCTTCGCTTGTCATTGGTTTGTCGTAAAAACGAATGCATTCTAACAGAGAGCGTTTTCGAACTCACCGCGTTGTCTTTGGTCGTCCGGATGAAACAGCAAACCTTACTGAATATTTGACAGCTCGATGCCATTGGTAACTTTGAGAGTTTCTTAAACATAACAATAATTTAACTTTCTGGTCACCCTTAGTATGCTTTAAAATATGGTTTAAGCAGATAAGCACTGTCAACACTTTAACTACTAAATTCCAAAATGTCTACGATGTTGATGTAGTAAAAAAAATCGGAAGTTTTTTTTCGGAAATAAGCACAGGAGTAAGATTCCTATGACCCTTTTCAGTTTTTTTTAAATTTGCACATGTAAGTTGAAGGTATTCATTTTCTGCGTTACCGCGCACTCTTACGCCCATATATTTTTTTAAACACAGCATAGACTCGTGAGCAAAATATGTGCTGTGAGCTGTTTCGATGAGCTCACATGAGCATGCATTTTTGTACCCTGATTAACAGAGAAAAGTACAAAAGGTCATAAATTAATACAAAGTTTTAATCGCTGTTTAATACTTTTTGTACACCAACCACAATCAACCAAGATTGCATAGTAACACAGGCCACAATTTCAAATATTTTACCAACAAACATTTTGGTCCTTCGAGCCGGATTTTCCAGTGCTGGGCATATACATTCGATATGGGCGTCCGGAAGTTTGATATCCTCGAAGTATCCTCGAAGAAATAACAATGAGACATATTTTGCGACTAAAATATCCATAACGTTGTTTTAGTTTATAACAGTCAGTTATAAGACAGCATAGAATTAAGATCAGTTTATCTCGATTAAGTAATCAGTGGAAACATTGTGCAAGTTCCATTTAAAAGCCCTTTCCTTAGCCTGAGCAAACGAACTTTAGTGATCTTATACAGTTGTTTAATATCATTCAAGTAAGTGCAATTATAATTTCATATATCTTAACCAACCAAAGTTATTTCACCGGCCCAAGGCCACGAACAAAACAAAAACCCCAATTTGCATCAATCCAAATGTGTGCACTATCGAAAAAAAAAACTTGGAAGCAATGAAAATATTAAATTCTCAAATTGTGTTCATAATTCAAATGTTTTACTTGAACGTACACATAGTCTGTTAACCTCAATGAGCACTTCTTATGAAATCGTGCATACCACACATTAAATACCTCCATGATTTCCTCCACCATCACGACGACGCGACCGACGTTAAACCAAAAAAGGAGAGGCAGTTAGCTGCATATAGCTGGTAGCTGAGAAAAAAAGCTTCATCAAACTACAAGAAAAATAACCAAAAACGTCAAAACCCATTTTTTGCATATGCAAAAGAAAATTGCCCTCGCTCCTACACACATCACATCAAAACAATTGTTGCACATTTTAATGTTTTGCTGTTGCTGTGGCTGCGGCTGTAACTATGGCTTTGGAGCTGCGGTTGCGATGGCGGTACCGTCAAGCGTTTGTTGGTGGCGTTGATTGCGGTTTAAACACCAATCAAGCGTTTCTTTTGGCCGTAAATTCGCCGCTCTACTTTTTTTGGTTTATTTGTTGCGCCTTACAGCCTCCGAAATTGGTCTATCAACTTTTTGGTTAATTTTATATTTGCACGATAATGATGGAAAATATTATTAACTAAAATAGTAAATGATCTCGCATTAACAGGGTGAAGCACACAAAATTCAAATGCCATGTTTGTCTTATTGACAGCTACGCTATAATGAACAGGTTTTCCATTCGATTCGAGATGACAGATGAGTTTTTTTTTTTGTTGGAGAATCAGCTGATTAAAACTTATTTGATAAATCATTCTGCTACGAATCGTGATTCGTGAAATTTGTTTGTAGATAGTATACTTCAAATGAATCATTATTATTTCATAATTGATTGCGTTTCCTAGTTAGGATTCAAAATAGACTTTCCATATGTCATAAAGTTGACAAACAAAAACTGTCAACACAATGACATTTAAAAAAAAAAGTCAACGAGTCAATTGAAATGCACCAACAGTTCACAAATTAAATATTTTTTAGTGGCAACAGCTTGTTTAAAACCAAGGCTCGCTGACTTACAACTTTCAAGGACTGAAGAGGACCTGCAATTTTATGTGGAGTTAAAACGGCTAAGATTAGAAGCATTGTTTCATGACAAGATATGTTTACTCTTGGAGAGATTGGCACATACTCGTAAGTGGCAATACACCTAAAAAACTATACACTATCTCAGAAAGTACCTACACATTTTCAACATAGATCTGTTTGATAATTTGATCACAAACGTCAAAAATCTTCACTTTGATGAGACTTACATTTATTTGTGAAGGCAAATTTCTGTCATTTTCTTAAGGTGTGTCCACACCAAAGAAACATTTCAGGAAACATTGTTTAAGAAACGTTTCTGAAATGTTTCCCATTTGTTTAAAAAACATTTCAGAAACATTTCAGAAATGTTTCTGATTTGTTTTTTTGGTGTGGACGCTTTGAGAAACATTTCTGAAATGTTTCTTTGTTTCCCATGGTTTCCAGATTGAGTTGTCTGTAAATTTTTTTCTCGCCTGTGTTGTACTTTAAGGGCATGAATTTTTTTCTACTTCATCTTTATTACAATTTATATTTTCGGAAATTTCAGATATATCATTGGCTTTTTTGATTTTATTTTCAAAATTTTCCTCAAGAGTGGATCCGAGCGTCCAGACCAAAGAAAACATTTCAGAAACATTTCAGAAATGTTTCTCTGTTTCTGAAATGTTTTTTAAATGTTTCTGAAATGTTTCTTAAATGTTCCTGAAATGTTTAAAAAATGTTTCTTTGGTCTGGACACACCTTTAAGCGTTTACATAAGGAAACATTAACTAAAAGCCTAAACATTTCCAACATAGATCTGCTTGATAATTTGATCACAAACGTCAAAAATCTTCACTTTGTTGAGACTGACATTTATTTGTGAAGGCAAATTTCTGTCATTTTCTTAGGCGTTTACATAAGGAAACATTAACTAAAAGCCTAAACATTTCCAACATAGATCTGCTTGATAATTTGATCACAAACGTCAAAAATCTTCACTTTGTTGAGACTGACATTTGTTTGTGAAGACAATTTCCTGTCTTTTTCTTAAGCGTATACTTTAGAGAACATCAACTTAAAAACCATATATACATTTTCAACATAAAGCTGTTTGGTTATTTGTTCACTTACGTCAAAAAGCTTCATCTTGATGAGACTGACATTTGTTTGTGAAGGCAAATTCCTGTCGTTTTTTTAAGCGTTTACATGAGGAAACATTAACTAAAAGTCTTTATACACATTCCCAACATAATATGTAGATCTGTTTGGTAACTTGTTCACAAACGTAAATAATCTTCACTTTGATGAGACTGACATTTGTTTGTGAAGCCAAATACTGACATTGAATGTGCTTTATAATAATTAATAAAAAAAAACACTTTTTATTTTAACTTTGCAAATTTACTTCTTTCAGAATCATCAAAGTAACTGTTTATCACTTTTGTGGTTGAAACATTCGTAAAAATTTCTATTAAGTCCAAAATGTTTTACCTTTAAGACACAATGACGTATGGTTGACGTACCGGGTAAGCTTAACTTCGCTCAGTGAGGGCACTCAAATTGAACCAAACTTATTTCAATTCAATGGAGGTCATATATTCAGGAATTGAAACGTAATTCAATCTCGCTTCACCTCTGATCAATACCATTTGACATTTGATATATAGGTGTGCTTATTTTCTATACTTGACGAGAATTGGATTAAAAATGCAAACAGAAGCTTATCCTCTTTGGGCATAGCTAAGCGCAGAGATTTTTCGAGGATGTAGTTTGTTTCTTTTGCTACCCAATCTTTTTTGTTGCTTAGCTCTATAAAAACGTTTTTCTCAAAATTATATTTGTTGATCATACCATCTCTTGGGATGTCAAGAAAGTGTGTTACTGATGTGGACCTGCTGATTAAGTCTCTTTCCCTGAGGCCAATAATTTTGCCTGTCCCAGCTTCTTCCTTTGAATATCTCTTGATATCTCCCATTTCCGCATTTCTGATGACCTTGTGAAGAAGGGATAGATGAAGGACAACCTGTATAGCTGCAGTAAGGCAGGTTCTCATTGCTGCCTTTGGACTGCCGAGAGCCTTTGGACTTTCTCTAAGGTTTTCCTAGCTGTTGAAAATTCGGTTCACTTGTGACATGCAACAGGACCAGAGGTATATCCACCTGAGGTTTTATAGTTTGCAGTCCCATAACTTTCCTGTAAGTGTCTTGCAAATCATTCGAACTTTTGTGGCTTTCCCGACTATAGTTTCTAAGTGTTTCTTCGAGAAGAATTTACTATCTAGTGTAATTCCTAGATAATTGACCTGCCTCTGAATTTCAATTACTTCACCAGCTTACTGGATATGTTTCACATGTGGCAGAAATCTGTTCCTAGTAAATGGTATAATTGTCGTCTTGGAGGGGATTAGAAAAAGATACCATTTCCGAGTAATTGTAAGCCCTCCTTGAAGTATATCACAAAGATTTTCTCTGAACTTACCTACGTCTATCATAACGATATTATCAGCAAATCCAATCCCAAAGCATATACCGAGGGAGGTAAGATTTTATAACAACTCGTCAACTACAAGTCTCCACAACAAGGGTGATAGTATGCTACCCTGAGGGCAGCCTCTTGTTGTTATTCCACATTTATAGTGCCTAACATTTATTTAATCCATCTGGTTATGGTGATGGGTACGTATTAACTAAAACATAAAAGAAATCACAATCCTATTTTTTTGGTTTCGTAATAACTGTACAAATATCAATCGTAGACAAAAAACTGTTATGACCAAACTTGTAGATAATTAAATTTTGAACAACTTTTGTTAAGTGAATTTTTAGTCAAAATTTGAAAATATGCGACTTATTTAACAAAAACTAGATTTCTTTAAATTAAGAATGGCGCCCAACGGAAGAGCGATGCAAAAGTTTTTCTTAGACTCTTTATGAACAATCCTAAAGATTGTTAACAAAAAAAATTGTAATTTCAGCTTTTCACATTTTATATTCTGAAAGGCTAAATATCCCGTTAAATTGTTGTTGGTAACGCTTCATAATAATCCATTCAAAAAGTTGGTGTAATTTTTAACTTTTTTTAAATTGCTTATTAAGGAACTCTACAAAACACGCCTAATGTGAAAACAAATTTGTTAGAAACTTAATAGATTATTTATGATAACAAATTTCTCGATCTTATCACTTGCCAGAAACAATAGTCGAAGACTTATTTCGACTTCATCAATTCTTATACTTTGTATGAAACTTTTTGGATTGGTGTACTTGTGACTTGCTGATAAGATTTTGATGAAATTAAATTTTTTTAACAAGAATTTATGCAAAATCATTTGGCGATCTTGATGGTTAAGAGAAAGGTTTTACTAATCCGTCATAACAGCATTATTACTTTACAAATTGCTTGAGGAGGTTCCCGACAACTTAAGGCAGGTTGGATTTTTTATTGGGCAAAGAGCTCAGACGAGAATTACACATATAAAAGTCATAATAAATCTTTAACTACTGGAATCTCAGTTTGGAATTTTATCTTTAACAAAAAATTGGAAAGTTTGCCATATGGGCGATACTCGTACATGGCACTTTAAATGACAATCTACTCCCTTGTTAGCTTCATCGAGTAGGTAGTAAGGCGTTCAGCATTTTTTTTTTCATACGAAACATATCATAATATGACTATAAAACCGTTTAAGTGTTACACCGTTGATGCGGTGTAGAAGAGTGTGGGTGATAGTTAAAGTTGGAGAGGAGGAAAAAAAACATTAAATGAAAATGTTAAAACTCCATATGCGCTTACTGGCGAACTATAATGTTCATGTCCATCGTACGCCGCCATAGCCACCGCCACCAATGATGCCATATCCCAAACGTTATACACATATATGGCACATAGATTAGACAACCATATTAAGAGCACACCACAAAGAAGAGATGCACTTTTTTGGCCGAAAGCGCTTCTTGGTGTTTCGCGGTTTTCGCTTCGGATTCGGATGCACACACGTCTCAGACCATTTATGCGCATACCGCCACCGCACCATCTAAGGTGATGACGTCGTCGTAGTCATCTTAGTCGTATATATATTCTTCGTCTTCTTCTTCTTCTTTCAAGCTATCTATAATAGCCCTGGACCAAGCTAGATACACAACTCTATGATGACTATATGGCTGATTGGATTCTCTCTTCCTTTTGTGAGAGCGCGCGCACAAATTCCGAAATACAGTTGTTACTTAGTGCGCGGCTAGTTGCCTTTAATGGAAAGTAAAATGCTTTTTGCGCAATGCAGTCCTTATGTTGGATATAGATACGTGCAACTAAGTCTTTCCCTTGCCATCATAGGATCATTATATGTGGAATACTCAATCCCCATGCTCGTATACTCCTAATAAACCGCATGCCTCATGGAAAATATAGATTCGATACTTGCGACGGACTTTGTGGCTTTTTGTTTTTTGTTTCCTTTTGGGAAATTTATGGAGAAATAATTTCTTTAGACATCGGGGTAGGCTTGAACATGTAAGTTATCGTCGTTAAGTGCAATCAATGATTTTTAATTGAAAATGATGGCTTAGCCGGTACTGCTGTTTAAGATAGAAAAACAAATTAAACTCCATGCTGAAAGATGCCAACGAGCCAAACCATGTTGCCGGCTTGATTCCTTTTAGATGCTGTGTAGATGCGGTCAGGGGTTCAAAGTACGTTAGTTGATTCGAATTCAACTCTTTAACCAATAATCGATAATTGATTGGTCATATGGTGAGTCGTGTGTGCCAATTGCCAGCGCATGCATAAATTATTTTTTTTTTTTATTTCTTAATCTGCCGATGAGCGGAGAGTGGAAACTGCAGAACGATCGGTATGAGTAATACACATTGCAGTACAGTGAATTTGTGAAATGAACATCATAGTATAGACCCTGTCAGTTTTTGTCTGAATTCTCTCGAATGAGACCATTTCTAGTCTTAGAAGGTCAAGAACTTGAAGAAGGTACTGTATACTCATACTTTAGATCAAGCTTTTAAGTTAGCACAAATGAAGGGCTCACGATTAAAAAATGGAGATTAGGTCCAGGGAATCATATGGTAAAGTTACGGACACCATCGTATTAGCTCATTTTGCCATATTAAAAGAGCACACCTTGTCAACTTTATTCAAAAGGCAATTTTAGTAGGAGGATAAAAATCCAGAGGTGTTCTTCAACGCTGGCAAAATCATTGAGTAAGCTTTTCCATTTATCCTACTCTAGAGGTCTCTTCCCGAGTGCATAAAAAACACCATTTGTTCACTCTGTTCCTAAAAAAGACGAATCTTCTTCCCACAGTAACTATGATCCAATTGCACTTACGTCCCTTCTTTGCAAGGTCATGGAAACGCTGATAAATTATTATCAGCTCAAGAAATATCTCGAAGAACGAATGCTTCTCAATGACCGGCAGTACGGCTTTCGTAGCAATAGTTCTACCGGTGATCTGACTTTAACCTCAGTACTCCTTGCCTAAAATTTCTTCTCCTGAATCAACCCCTCCACTAACCATAAAACGTAGCTATAAGTTTCTTAGTTCTTAAATTAAATTAAGCATTAGCTTGTAACTAAGCCGAATAAATGGGGGCTTTTCTGCCACTAAAATTAAATATCTCACCGAACAGTAGAATCAGTTTTTAGATGGTTTTGGAGAAAGTAAAATTATTGCACTTGATATTTCAGAAGCATTTGATAAAGTTTGACATCAAGCTCTTTTATCGCATATGCGTACATTTGGTATTGATATATTTCTTCTTCATTGGATTAGAAATTTCCTTTCGAAACGCACAATACAAGTTGTGTTAGACGGTTTTAAGTCTGAAATTCAAAAACAAAAATGCTGGTGTGCCCCAGGGCTCCGTTTTGTCTCCGACTCTCTTTCTCATATTTATCAATGATCTTTTGGCTGAAACTTCTAATCTTTTAAATTGGTTTTCTGGTGACAGTATACTCTAAGGTTCTTATATTGATTTCCAAATGCACGTCCTTGTTCTTCGGATGTGGATTAAGAACGGCAGCATATGATAAGCTCATTAAATTCTAAGCTCCATATCATTATCGATTGGGGAAGGAAAAACCGCGTAGAATTTAAAGCTTCAAAAACTCAATGCTGTCTTCTGTCTTTAAAGCAGAACCCACCGCCTTTGCCGGCATCCATGAGTGGCAATTCATTTAGGAAACAGAACAACTTTCATTTTTTCGAAATATGAATCACAGACCACCTTGTGTGGAATGACCACATATTTTACGTCGCCAAAAACACTGCTAATTGTTTAGGTTTTCTGTGACGTTGTCAGAAATTTGTCACCCCTTCTGATCTAGCTATTATCTTTAAGGCTTATATTCGTTCAAAGCTCGAGTACAATTCCAATATTTGGGCAGGTGCAATAATTCACTGGATTCTCTTCAATATAATCCAAAAAGGCTTTAAAAATGATAGGTCATAGAAGTATAACAGAAACATTTGAATCTATGGCCACAGGGTCTATCTAGGAGATTTCTGCCAAAATGATCCTTGTCCTCTAGTAAATTTATGTACAAACTAGGAGTCTCCCACTTTTGGATTTATTTTTTTTTAAACTCAAAAAATTTTTCTTCGAATATTTTAAATCCAAAAGTTCTATGACAGGTAACGTTAATAACATTTTTCCCGAATTTTATTTTTGCAATATGTAGTTCATGCCCATAATATTACTTTTAATTTTGTTTTATCAAAATCTTTAGAGCCATTATCGAGATAAATAAGATTTTAAATAACAGCTGCATGACCAGGTACCGTTATTTTTATAGCTAAAAAAATTCGATTTCTCTTCTAGGGGATCACCGAAAACCCTTAAGAACCAAGTTTGAAGAAAATACCTCCAGAATTGCCGGACCAACTATTTTCGGGTTCTGTATCATCGAATTGTCAACTTTGATAAAAATGTCAAATTTTTTTTTCAAATGCAGAACTTGCCCTTTGCTAGCTATATCGCAAGTAAAAATATGTTCGTTTGTTCGTTATGGTTGTTTGAAGCACTGTTTACGTTTCTATAAGAAATTAAAAATCACAAAAACATTTTGATATTTGTCACAATTTTTAGTATTTTGCACCACAGTATGTCCCTTCTTGGATTCAGCTAGAGATCCCGCCATCTATTTTTAAGGAGCCAAATCAATTTCTTATAACAAAAATGTTTAAGTACAATATTTCCAACAATTTAAGCTTGAATCTTTTGGCTAAATATTGAATATTTAAAAATGGCACAAGCAACATACAAATAAACAATACAAACGTCAATTAGAGCTTTGAGTTTATTCATCATGCAAGAGCAGAGCCACCTATAATCCAGTATGTGCACAACGAATATGGTGCGGGTCCCATCTGTTATCGTAGTTAGGATAGGATTGCCGTCTGCCATAATAACTTTTGTTGCTTAAATAATTTTTAATTACAAACTAATTGCTACAATATTATAGGGTTAAAAAACAAATTAATTCTTCCTGAATTTTTTAAACGTATTTCAAATCATGCTATTTTTATACTTTGGAATAAAAAGAATTGCAGCATCAAAAATATAAAATAGTATATAAAACTTCAAAACTGAATGTATTCCCTCTATCAGAAGTAATAGACTTGACTAGACAATTACCTTAGACTCAAAACATCTCCAAATCGGTCCTTATTTTTCTAAGCTTAAACAATTGGAATTCCTGTAATAACTACTATCTTAATAATTTTTTAGTTGATCAAAAAAAAAAGAACAATTTGATAGTGATTGGGTATCTTAATGTGCGTATAAGTGGTTTTCAAAATTCATTTTAACTGTGTTGGTTTTTCAGTTGAAACGAAAAAGATTCTTAGACGGCTTACAGAATACAATTGGTCTGACTAAAATGATCCAAGACTTCGGATTTCTTGTTCTTAACGGGGTGACTATACTGTAGTTCCTGATCAGGGCTACTCAGTAGTAGATTATTGACTTATGTGATGTGCTTTTTGCTTTCCAGCCGAGGTTTTGCTAGCCGGTCTCGCCAGGGTCGTGCTGAAGAAAACACGAAACTTCTGAGGTAAAGGTCTCCAAACCTTATTGCAAAATCTTTATTGAAAATAACTCTTATACCTATAACACACAATATTCAGTTACTAGTATTTCAGTTAATTCTGGCAATCGAATTAGTAAAGGGTATCAACTCTTCTGGATTCTAGTCTTGCGGTCTCATATCGGTTATACTTGTTGCTGATGATTCGGATTTTGGTTTGATATTCTGGTACTCATTTCCGGGTAATCTGGCTTCTGGTAATTCGGCTTTAAAAACTGATTCTCTGGTACATCAGCAGGTACAGCGCCCCTGTTGGCACTCAAAACAGTAGGCTAAAACGCTCTAGTACATGAACAGGTACTACGCTCCTGATGGCACTCAAACAGCAGGCTAAAACGCTCTGGTAGATCAGCAGGTACCAAGCCCCGGTGACAATTAGGAAGTTTGAATTTAAACTAAGGCCCCTTACCACTAGTGGGGGAAGCCTTGGTAAGAAATAGCTGGACAATCTCTCCTACCTAACTTGTCCTTCCACGAAACCCCTTACCGATGGTGGAGGGAAGGTCCGAGAAAGCAAGGAGCTAAAATGACCGAATCGCCTACGCTTGTCTACGACTGGAGTTCAAATAATCAATAAAATCAATTTACTATGTCGCCTGACTCTGCGTATGCTCGAAGGGGTGGTTTTCGTTCATCCAAGTAGGTCCTCATGTTACATTTTCATTAACAACTGAATGTGAACTGTATAAGTGATGAACGAAAATTAACAATATTAGTATTAAATTTTCCTGTGACGTCATGTGTCCATGGTGCATTTAAATTGAATGTGTTGAAGTACAATTCTTACTAGTAACAATAAAGTGGAGTAGCATGGAACACTTCGTTACACTTATAAGAGGTCAATAGATAAAATTTATTAAAAAATTTTCAAGTTTACTGAATTAATTTTGTATCTCATGTTTGATTATTATTTAAGTACTAACCAAATAGAGACTGTTGAAAATAAATTCAAGTGGATAGAAGGAAAAGCAGAATTATACAAACTGAAGTTAAGTCGTCAAATTTCGTATATGCCCAATCCGTTAATTAGCTTAATAGAAGAAACAGTCAGCTAAATTTTTGTTAGGGTGAGCGAATCTGCATTTTATGATGCAACGTCGCGCACACTTTAACCTCTGTCTAAGTGGTATGACAATGACTGTAAAAAAGGAGGCAAACATATTTTGTTTTTTTTTTTTAAACCTTTAGATACAATTAACTCTGGTGAGCTTTTCAAATTAATAACATCTACAAAAAATAAAAATTCATGTACAAGTGATGGCATAACAAACTTGTTTTTAAAAAATGTTGCTTGGCAATTAATTGACATATTAACTTACTTGTTTAACTCAAGTATAATTAAAGGTTGTTTTCCACAATACCTTAAATGTGCTGAAGTTATTCCCTTATTTAAAAAAGGCAATAAAAATAATGTCTCTAATTAGAGACCTATTTCCCTTTTACCTACTTTCGCAAAACTTTTTGAAAAGCTGATTAAAACTAGAATGCTTTGTTTCTTAGATCGTAATAAGTTCTTTAGTGCTAACCAATTTGGCTTTAGATCTGGTTTGTCAACAGAGGATGCAATTCTCAGGGTATGCACTCATCTATATCAAGGGTTAAACGGAAATCTATCGACAATGGCTTTGTTTATAGATATGACTAAAGCCTTTGATATGGTTGATCATCAGATATTGCTTGATAAATTGTTTAATGCTGGGTTTAGAGGACCAATGTACAGTTGGCTAACTTCTTACCTTAAAGATAGAACACAAAAGGTAAAAGTAAACGAGATTCTCAGTAGTTCTAGAGTTTTAAATAATGGCGTCCCCCAAGTATCTGTACTTGGCCCGGTTTTATTTTTGATCTACATCAACTCGATCTTTAAGCAACAATTTAATGGCTTAGTAACTGCGTTTGCTGATGACATAGCCTTTACTTACATGTATCCAAATAACTTTGAATGTGTTGTTAAGATAGGGGAAGATTTAGAAAAATTAAGGATGTGGTTCGTCGCTCACAAGTTAATTATAAGTGAAAAAACCAAATTGCTTACTTTTAAAATATCCGGTACCATTTTAAGCGACTATAATCTTTTTTTTCATGCGCATGACTGTAAAAAATTCAGCTTACCGCTTCACAATTGCAATTTACAAAACTTCGACAGCAGAAAATCATGCTCTAACACGTGTTTTAAAATTGAGTCAGTTAAAAATTTTAAATATCTAGGGGTGTTAATAGACCACAACCTGAATTGGAAAGATCATTTTCAAACAATAAAAACACACATGTGTCTAGTTGCTAGAAAAATGTATCTAATTAAACCTTATTGTTCGAAAAAAGTTCTATCTAGTATTTACTATGGTCTTGCACACTCTAAGTTACAATATGGCATTACCAGTTGGGGTGGGACTTATTTTAGCACATTGGAACCTGTTCTCATTGCTCAGAAACATTTGGTTCGCATTCTCTCTAATTGTAATCGTCGCACTCATAGTTGGCCTTTATTTAAGAAACTTCAAATATTACCATTAAGGCATTTATATATTTTCAAAGTACTTAGAGAATTTTTTAAGCAAAGTGGCAATATTCCAAGTAGAAATAATCAAACATACAACTTACGAATAAACAACTTGGCTTTTGTTAACATACCAGTAGCACGTACAACTCATTTTTCTAACTTTTACACACATACTGCCCCAACATATTTTAATAAGCTTCCATTTTCAATTCGTGTTATCCTTAACAAAAACGTTTTTATCAAACAAATTAAATATTGGTTATTTACTTTTGATCATACAAATATTGAGTCAATATAGTCAGGATTTCAATGAAAAGGTGGCATAAGATGGATTTTTTTTTAAAAAAATGTTTTCACTTTACTCTTTTTCCTCATTCTTTTATATTGTTTGCTTTTTCATATTTACTTAGTATACTTTTGAATTCCATTATTTAACTTTCTTCTCATTATGTTCAATTAAACACTTTTTTTCTCTTTTTTTAACCTTGTAACTGATGTCACCCCACATCAGATTCATTCATACTTATTTAAATTTATTGAAGTGTCGTTCAACACTAATTTAGAACTTTATGTTCCTTAAATTATAGAACGGCTACTTGTTTATTCATTCTTAATACTTTCGTTAAGTTATGCTTTTTGTAATATCTTTTAATTTTGAGTTGTTGTGAATAAAATGAATTATCTAATCTAATCTAAAAAAACAATCCGTTCTTCAAAAACTTTTATATGCAGTAAAACAAATCCTACAAAACCCAATGCACATAACACATAAAAAAGAATTATACTTAAAAACATGACTTAGTAGCTAACTCGTTGAATGTAGGAATTCAAAATCTTTTTGGTCTAATGTCAGAACTTTAAGTGGTCAAAAAAGGACAGTTAAGCATGTTGACTTGTGAGCAAACTATTCGTAAAACTCCTGTTGCCTGATCGCAATGAATCCATAATTAGTTTTGTTCTTCCAAACGTTTTCATCCCAGATCTTGACAGCTCATTCTCATTGGTGAAACTAATGTCTTCCTTCTATAAGATGAAAAATATCATAACAAAGTCTTAGGTTTCGATGGTACCCCAGGAGAATTCTACAAAAATGCCCAATAAAATTCTGGAGGTTATTTTAGTTTTATTCAACAAGATCTACAATGAAGAGACAATTCCGACAAATTTCCTTTTTTTAAAAATTTCTGCAGGTTCTTAAGAAAGTTAACCGGGGTCTGCTAGGAAACTACAGAGGTACTCTTTTAAAAAAGTGTTAATGAAACTACTTCGTGACCTATGTTATAATTGTTTATTTTCAGACTGGGTTTCCAACCACTCTTTCAATACCTGATCAAATTTTCGTTTTTAATATTTTAGCATGACGTTTCATAGATAAAAAGAAGTGTTTATACACATTTCTTTGTTGATCTGAAGGCATAACTGAACACGATTAACCGAAGGTGTCTAATTTATAAGCCTGAAGGAATCGGGCGCTCGATAAAATTTATCAAAGTCTACGTTAAATTCCTAGAAAGTATGACCGCAGCCGCACAAAACGGTGTATCCAATTTTTTTAAACGCCAAACCGTTGTCCCACCAGGTTGCGTTTTGAGTCCGTTGATCTTTGCATGTTCCAGGTGGCATTGGTTTTTTGGGATGTAATAATCAAAGTATTTCTTTATGTAATTGACACGCTTTTTGCGATTTGTGGAATCTTAAAATTAATTCCCAAACACTCTTTAGATCATCATTCATCACTGAGACTCTTTCAGACTTTACTCTTAAAAGCAGTTAAACCCACACTCACACTTTAAGGGGGTTATGAGATGAAGTTATAGATTTTTAAAAATATTTAAAAAATCAAAATCGTCAATCCAACTTGCTTTACCCTACAGTTAGGATTGCAAAAATAAAAAAAAAAATCGAAAAAAAAGAAAAACTATCCCAACGAAACGATGTACAAGCATCGTCAACGACACAATAATCGTGCTACCATAGCTTCAACTTTGGAACAAATTAATCAACATTTATTGCTGGCTTTACATCAGAGACACAACTTGAGGCAGCTTCCCCTTCATGGATACGCTACACCCCACAACACAACACAACCGTGGCCGCATACACAGCTGTTACAGCAATAAGGCAATTCTCATATCAAAGTGATGATCTACAGATTATTCACGCGCCCAAGACACGCCTCGGACAAATTTATTTGCCAGTGGAGTATCAATTTTTTGTATTTGTTTTTGTTGTTGTTACTATGTTTGTTTGTGTGGCTGATTCTGTCAATGACGGAGAGAAAAATTAAGACAAGCTAAAGTGCACTAATCAAAGCCGGCATAAGCACGCACGGATCATGGCTAATTTGCTGAGTAAAATGCTCTGGCCAAGTGCAATAAATTTGCATTTCTGCCTGCCCAATGATTTATGGTCGAATTCGAAAGCAATTGGTATTTACCTGGAATTGTGATATCTATCAAATCGATCAATTTATATAGCAGCACTAACCACCACCAGAGGAGCTGGTGATCGAACTGTTGTATCTACTAGTTTAGTGCTGTTCGCGTTTTTTTTTTTTTTTTTTTTTGTTTTTTGAGTTTTTAGTTCATTTGTGATGACGACATCGCCATCGTCCGAGTTCGGAATCATTGATGCAGGATCAGTGTGAAAATAAAGCCAAAAAAAAAATGGTAGCGTTCAACGAGAGCGCTCATGTGAAAGAATTCAACATGAAATTTTGTGCTCGTGGTTTATATAATTAATTGCGCTTTTTTCCTAAAATTCAAAAAAATAAATTAGACAGAATGTAAAGCAGTGAGATAAATTGGTGTTTCTCTGGACAACATCACGATTAATTAGTTAAGTTAGACCAAACTCTTGTTTCGACTTTAGCATATGATGGCTTTGGGGAGTGAAAGTCTTATAAGGCAGCTCTAAAACATAATGAATGATTTTCGGTTTTTGTGGATACAGATCTACATGTTGAACAAAACATCAACATTATGAATTAGGTTTAACAGGTGTTGTTGTTTTATTGCTTGTCGTTTATCAAAAAATGTAGATTTCAGGTAAGACACTTAGAAAATAATTTATTTACAATTTAAGTTAACGAAGTTTTACAGAGTTTATTTGGTTTTTGGGTGACCAAAGCGGTGACTCCGTTCGTGGCTCGTGTTTTTGTTCTATTAGCTAAGATATGGCTTGAAAGCATACTGAGTATTTCACATGGCACACGCAGAAGCTTGGGACAGTACGTGAGACTACATTAAACATAAATTTTACAAGCGGTTTGTCGAGCTGGAAAAAAATACTTAACCAACAACGAAACGAAATAAAGTTTAAATAATTTGTCTCTGATCTTTTAATAGTACAGAAAATCGAGCTTTTACTCAAAAAAAAAATCGGATAAATCTGAATTTTGGTAGGGAGGTTTATTTACATCCTAATAAATACACTGAATTTGAATCAGGGCTTGAATTTTTTTGAGCGATAAAAGGGACGTGAATTTAAGTTAAGAAAAAATCTTACACCGATATAGAAATCCTAAGCATTAAGCAGAATTTTTGGCGGTCTCGAGAATGTGGTCATTCCAACGAAGATCGTAGTTAACACACATACCGAGTAGTAACAACTATTCGGTTGCTTCAACGACATCATTAAGTTTTCGAAGCATTAGTCTCCACACGATTTTTAATACCCGATTCAGCAATGCTGTAAAGATCGGAGTTTAATGGGCTTATCATACGATAGCATTGCAATTTCAATTCCGAAAGAGATGGACGTGATTTTGAGGACGAGTATGAGAAGATGATAGTAGAGAAAAACAATGAAGTGGGTTAGAAGATTAAGATCATTTATAAAAATGAGGAAGAGAGTCGGAGATAAAACGGAGCCCTGAGGAACACCTGCAATGAAACCGTCCAATACATCATGTGTTGAACGATCTAGAAAATAATTTCTAATCCAAAAAATAAGGATTTCATTGATATCAAAACACGTAATTTCAAAAAAAGAGCTTGTGTTCAAACTCTATCAAATGCCTTAGAAATATAATGCGCAATAATCTTACTTTCACCAAAACAAGGTATAGATCTATTCCACTCTTCGGAGTGACATGCCATCAGATCACCAGTGAAACGATTGCTGCGAAAGCCAAAATGCCGGTTATTAAGAAGCTTTCGACCTTCGAAATATTTCTTGAGCTGATAATTTATCAGTGATTCCAAGTCCTTGGGAAGAGGGGACCTAAATGAAATTGGACAATAGTTAGAGGTGAAAAAAGATTTGCCTTTCTTAGAAACAGGCTGGACAAACGCCCTTTTCCATTCACTCGGAAAGAAACCATTAGAGTAAGACGATGAATGGCAATGGTTTTGCCAGCGATGAAGATAACCTCTTCACAAGAATGGAGGAAGACTAAGTATCAGGATCAGAGGATTTTTTTTTATATCAAGATCTGGAAAGGCTCTAGCAACTGTAGGAGTGCGGACAAATATACCTGTTTCATTGAATGATTTACTACGTTCTTAAGTATAGGGGGAGCAATGTGGCTGTCAGGCAACGTAGAGCAAGAAGGAAAATGAGCTGCATGTACTTTTACCTTAATTGAAGAGCGTTCTTCACAAATGACCAGAAATTTCTACTGCCTTTGGGACTCTGCAAAATTATTTGTCTTAATTTCTGGTCATATAAGAATTTGGTTCTTTTTATAACAGCGTTATAAGGGGTTCTGACTTGTTTATACATTTTTCGATTTTCCTCAGTTCGGTTGGCTTTGTAGAAGCGGAAACTTACTTCTCTCAACCTGACAGCTTCTTTATAGCTTGTATCGACTTCCATTGCTTATAGTTAGAAATTTTGTGAACTTTCTCAGAAAACACATGGTCTTGATTATGGGAAGACCAAATTGAACTGAATATTCTATCAAAATTATAAAAATACTGTGTTTTCTTTAATTGAAGTAGAAAATCGTTTCAAAACCAAAACCGAAAACATAAATTATTTTTTTCGAAAATTTATATACTTATTCGATTTTATTTCAATTTCAAACCTTCTGCATTAAAGATTTAAGTCGAAAAGCACGCAGAATTTCCGTGTATTAAAATCGTTAGAGTAGTTTTTGAGATAAATGAGCTTTTTCATAATAAAACAATGACTCGTATTCGACTACAGTCGACTTCACTTCTACTAATATTGGGAAACAAAAAACATCGCATACGACTGTTCCATACACACACAGAAATTCCGGGACTAACTTTTTTTCGTGTTCTCTGAATAACCCACCATCTAGTGGTTTCTTTTTAAATCATAGGTTATTTTGACACTGACAGGTGTTTCCCGCTCGAAATCTTGACACAAAGTTAGTATCATCCGCTAAACGAAATGAGTTGCTTTACGCTTGAACAACGTTTGGAAATATTGAAAACTTATTTCCAAAGTGAGTGTTGTGTAGTCCAAACAGTGTGTTTTTTTAAAAGAAGTTTTAGCCGAAATGAAACACTTACCGCGCCTGCTGTACTCAAGTTTGTTCAAAAAGTTCGTGAGACTGGTATGCTAGTGGACAACACTCATGGTCCCCGGCATCTCCGGTGCGCACAGACGAGTAAGTGGCTGCTGTAGATGAGAGTGTGAGACTTGATTCACAAACATCAACACGCCATCGATCTCAACAGCTCAACAATTCTGCGCAAAGGTCTCGGATTATTCGCTAACAAGGTCCAATTGACTCACTAATTCAAGGCGCACGACCATCCGCTTCGTTATCGCTTCACAGTTTGGGCCTTAGAGCAGCTTGAATTTGAAAATGATTTTAGGCGAAAAATCACCTTTTCTGACAAACAAAATTGCCGCATCCTAGGGTTCGGAAAACGCACGTTATTGTCCAGAAGCCAAGCCGGATTGTAGAGTGGTGGCAATATTGGACCATTTTTCTTCGAAAATGAGGCTGGGGACGTTTCGGTCAACGGTGGGCGTTACAGAGCCATGTTTACCGCCTTTTCAGAAATTGAAGACAACGATTTGGACGACCACGGGTTCATGCAGGATAGCGCGCCATACCACAATCGATCTTTTCCGAACCAAATTCCCAAATCGTGGTATCAGCCGTCTTAGCGATGGCAATTGGCCGCCTCGGAGCTGCTTTTAGGCTTTTTTGTGGGGAACCATGAAGGACAGATGTTATGCCAACAATCCGGAAACGATTCAAGTACTTGAGGCCAATATCATATAAGAATTCCGTAAGCTACAGCCCGAAACCATCAACAAGGTTTTGGACAGTTGGATTTACAGAATGCGCTACTGCAAAGCCAGCCGAGGCAGCCACTTCAACGACGTTGTGTTCCAGAATTAATGGGAATGTTTGCTCTTACTAATTAAGCCATAATACATGGAAAGAAATTAATTTTGTTCATTTTATTGCATTTTTAAAAAGAAACTTGTATTTGGCTCACCCTGTATAATTTCAGGTATTAATTAAAACCTCGATTTTTTTCCAAATGCCCAACGCCAAATTTTGTTTTGAAAAAGATAATTTTATTATTGATAACAACTCCTTGATTACACTTCTTCTTGTAGAACGGAACTATTTTGTTTTTGTTTTTTAAACAATCGACTTAAGCTTTTTTATCAAACGACAAAATATTTTCAAGGTCCTCGTTCAACTCTTTAACCTTTTCCGCCAGAAGCCAAACTTGACGTGAAATATATTTGTGGACATCGTCAGCATATACTAAGCATATACTAAGTGTGTGTTAACGGATTTACCATTAATGACGATATCATTGATAAGAGTACTGGCCCTAGTAGGGACTCTTGGGGAATTCCAGCTGTTAAATGGAGGAATTCGGAAAACCCCTCTTTGCTTTTAACTTTTTCTGTCGTGCCAAACAAAAAAAATTGTGATAAGTTTTTTTTTTATAAAGTATCTTAAAGTCGATTGAGTTAAACGCTTTTGAATATTCTAAAAAAAAAAAACGTAAAAAACGTAAAATCATCCTTACCAAACTGTTTCTAAATTCTATGAATGACATTTAACAACGCTTACTTGAAGCTATAATGTAAACGAAATCCTGATTGAAAAGGCAGAAGGAGACGAAACTGATGTATGGGTTTGAATACCAGGATGCTACATAATAGGACGAAAATCTTCACACTTCACTAGGTTCAAGGTTCTCCACGAGCCGCTGTTCCTAGTTTTGGATTTTCGTCTGCTCATAAATACTTTCTTACCACCAAAGAAACATGGTTAAAGTGCAATTGTTAACATTAAGCTTTTAAGTTGAACCTAAATATTTATTATTAATTTGAACGGGCTTAACCATAAAGGTCGGTCTTTCAATTGAATCATTAAAATTCAAAATTTTTTAGGTAATAGTTTGTTTATTTCTAAAATTTATATAGCCAACTTTTGGCTGGCAGACCATCATGCACAACTTGTCAGTTGATTGAACAGAAAAGAAGTTGATATTTTCCAGCGCCATCTAATGGTGAGTTCCAACCAAGTAGGTAGCATAAAATCTTAACTCTCATATAAATATAACGCGTTCTTTATTCGAATTAAAAAAGAAAGCAATAATAGGTTTGGATTCTTGTAACATCTTTAAGGTAAGTAAAATTTTCAAGAGATAACCGTAATACAATTTATTTTATTATTAAAATGCAATTTCTAAATTTCATAGTTAGTTATTCATATTTTATAATTTTGCCACAATTATAAACCCACATGGTTATATTACTCGAATCATTAAACACGAAAGACGCCTGAAAAAAAGCTGCTCAGCTGCTGCTGGAATGTCTCGCGTACCTATAGATACTATACAATTAATATTAATAGCTTAGATTGGTAATTATGAGACTCATGCAAATGTATTTCCAATAACTGCAACAAGAAAACTCATTCGGCCAGAACATATAGTTGCTCTTTGATTTTAACGCTAATGAGTTTGAACCCATTAGCCTCGAGCTATACTAGATAGAGGTGCACAAGTTTTTCTTCTTATCCGACTTAGGTGCGATTTGTGTTCACACTTTTCTGACTGAGTGAGTTCTGCAAAAGCAACACACAATTTTGCACACTGACGACAACACTGTTGGCGAAAAAAAGATAAAGAAAACTACAAAAATTAATGACAAAATGGAGAAATACAAAAATGTACACCCGATGGCTGTTGACAGACAAATATCATGTTTTAAATTAATGACTTTTGATAAGTTAATTTGGTTTAGGAATATTAAGTTTGTGTTATATGATATTTGAAAATATTTTAAATTAGTTTTTAAGAAAATGTGATAATAAATATGGATGGAATTCAAGGAAGTTCCCGCGTTGGGCGCCATTTTCGATACAACAGAAGTTGCTGTGGCATGCTTTTTGGTAGTGCGGCTAGGGTTGGTTTTTCGCTACTTTTACGGCTAATCGCGGAAATCTATTGATCCTAATACACGAAATACCAAGCACGTGTTACGTACAGCCAAACGGTGTTAGTGTCAATTCGGTCAGAAAAACCTTATTTAAGTCATTTCAATCGATTTTAATGGTCTACTTCTCGGGCATAGTCCGGTTTTGAGATAATATAATACTTAGTTGAAAAACAGCAATAAAAGTTAAAAAAAATACTTATCTATATATCATATAATTCACGTAACTGTGATTAGTGAACTTTCAAAACTCTCACTTAAACACAATATATCAAGGTTAATGTTTCTGCTTGATAAGATCATTATTCATTTGTCACAATCATCTTACCGTTAATTCATTTAGAGAAGAAAACAAAATATAAAATTAATTGGAAATCTAAAATTTTTAACGGATATCCCATAACCAATTAAAAAAACAAAAAAACAAAAGAAACAAAAAAAAATAAAAATAAAAATAAAAATAAAAATCAAAACCAGAACATTAAATCGTTAAAAGAGATCATCAATATTCTGTCACGGATGATGTTCGATCATAAAAAAGCAACAAGCTTAATAAAATATTATTATTTTAAACAACGTAATTACTATTTTTATGACACCTTTTACCAATCAACACCTGACTCTTAAATAGCTGCCCATATGCTAATATAGGACTTCTCTATAAATGGTAGTTTGGCGTACAATATCCAAAGTGTATGTCGTAAAATAATCATTTCCTGCGCAAAGGAGTAGGAATTATTTTGAAATTATAATTATTATTTTCCATTTAAATGGCGGCACAGCGGTGATCGTCCCGATCCGTCACTTTCTTGTTTTTTTTTTTATTTTTTCCTTTTTCTTCCATGATCTTTTTTTTTTGGTTTTGAATTTTCGCACCTGATTTTGTCTTGCTAACGTAGACACTTAAGGGCAAGTTGTGTAGCCGTACAAAAATGTTACCTCAAGATACTTGTAAGAAGGAGAGCTTATTGACTTAAACTTTCTGTGTACTCGATTAGGGAATGGTTGAGTAAGAAAATCACAATCCGCTGTTCCATGATTACCATTTTTTTATTTTTCAAGCTGTAAAAAATGGTCAAAATGTGTCTTCTTTTTCAAAAGAATTTTTTAAATTCGGGTTTAGTGACTTACAGGGCAGACCCTCAGGTGACTGCGGGATATTGTTAGATATTAATGAACAATGTGCGCGAACAATTTTTATCTTCAAATTTTAAATGTATTTTTACAAAGCAGGATGTGTTGTATTGTATCCTTGTTGGGTTTAGGAAACTAAAATGTCAGGAATGATGGTTGCAAGTTTCTGCCAGATGAGGCAAACGTTTATAAGAATGGGATGTTGAAAAAAATAGCAGGAATTTATTTTTCTTCGATATTGACAGATGAGATGATTTGATTTTAAATTAATTTCTGAAGAAAAGAACGCCAAAAAAGAATAGATTTTTGCCTTTATGGAGGCGTTTCCTTGGCGCAATCATTTTATTCCATTCGTTTTACAGCGAAAGTGAAGTCAATGAATGAAATCTTTTAATTAAAATAATTAAAGTTTGCACTCAAAAAAGTCTGTATTCTCTTGCAAACCAACTTACTGGCCTTAACTCAATTGAGGAATATTTATTTATTTATTTATGTATTTATTTATTTATTTATTTATTTATTTATTTATTTATTTATTTATTTATTTATTTATTTATTTATTTATTTATTTATTTATTTATTTATTTATTTATTTATTTATTTATTTATTTATTTATTTATTTATTTATTTATTTATTTATTCATTCTTGACATAATTAAGAATCATATTCTTTTGTTATTGTACAGGAAATAGTATTTTAAAATATTTATACATATGTATGCTTATAAGATTATTTTATAACAATATAATGAAAGATGATAGTAAGGAATTAAGACAGAGAGAAAATTAAGAAAGAGAAAAAGACAGAACTAGAAATGCATGTACTCGAGTCATCGTGCTGTTAAAAGGTGCTTGCGAAGTATTCAAATAATAACTTTTTGAATGTCCCATCCGTGTTTGTTCTTTGAAGATTTTGGGGGAGATTATTCCAAAGGTGAACAGCATGAACAAAAAACTGCCTGCTGCTGACTAAAGAACGATGTCTAGGTGGAACTATTTTAAGCGTTCTTTGAGAATTATTAAATTTTATTTTAGTAAAAAGATAGTTTGGCGTTCTGGTGGTTATAATTTTATGTAGTGCGAGGACTGTTCTATACTGTAATAGAGCATTAAGGGAGCAACCATATATTTTCTTGGCATATATTGAAACGTGGTCATAACGACCCAGATTGTATATGTACCTTGCACAGTTATTAAAAGCAATATTTAACTTTCTTAACGATTCGGAGTCTAGATTTGAGAACATTTCGCAGCCATATAAAATGATCGGAACAACATAAGACTTAATCAACTTAAGTTTAACATCTATTGGAAGATACATTTTTGTTGGACTCAATCCGCGAAGAATACAATATATTTTTGACAGTACCTGATTTATGTGATATGTCCAATTCAGATTTTGATTGAAGTACAGTGAAAGCTCTACTTGCGGACAGCTCCAATAAGCGGACAGCTCCCTTAAACGGACACATTTTCGGGAACGAACTTCTTTTCCGAAAATCTCATACAAATAACTTTCCTATAAACGGACAATCTCATAAACGGACGCGGACACGTTTTCTTGCCCATTTTAGATAGAAAACCTCCCATACGCGGACACATTATTTTATTTAGGGATTATTTTTTCTCAAAAATGTAACGGAAAAGAACAGCAGATCTGTTCTAAGTACAGTTTATGTTTAATACGTAAGTAAATCTATAGAAAATCTCCGATAACCGGACGCGAAGCTCTAATAACTGGACAGCGCGATGTTATGTTGAAAGGTTATTAGGGGATTTCCCGAGTTACTTACTGGGGGTAGTTGGTGTAATTTTCATCGCGTTTCGTTTTTACACACGTCATTTCCTTTCCTTCAACTACTCATTCATCACACTCAAAAGTTTTTTGTATGAGCCTAGTACGCAGATCGCGCTAAATTTTATCTCCCACATTTTTCTCCAACCATCAGCTAAAATCCAAGCTAAATTTTGACATAAGCACTTTTTGGAGAATATGTCACAGAAAACAGCTGTGACTAAGCTAAATGAATTTTTTCAAAGATTTAAAAGAATTTGTTTTAAAGTATGATTTTTTAAGAATTATGAATGAGAACGAATGAGAATTATGAATTATGAGTGATTTTTATTGTCGAAAATCTTGTAAGACTCCCGTCACCAAATATTCTTCTAAATATAATTCAAATATTTTTCCATTTCAAATTGAAATTGAAATTTAGCTCGAGAATAAATGTGCCGGACAATTATTTCGTGCGCTAAATTTTGACAGATAAGTTATGTACAGTTTGAAGAGAAGTTTTAATTTTTAGCTGGAGCAGCATACCTCTCAGCTAAAATTCTTGACATAATTTTAGCTTGGCTAAATTTTGGAGAGAATTTAATATGGGAGATAAAATTTAGCGCGATCTGCGTACTAGGCTATACCCTTAATATGTCAGAGACACAGTGTGAGCAATAGGAAAAAAGGGAGGGGTCAGAAAGGAGGTGTCGGTGTACATTGGTTTTGAATTTTTGAACATAGCAATGACTGGGAAAGACAGAGCGTGGTAAGGAATTCCACATTAGCGTAGTACGGCTAAAGAACGAATCTCTGTACTTTACAGTACGCCTGAAGTTGGGCTCAAGGGTAAACTGATGGGCATTCCCAGAAGTGCGAATATTACGGTTGAATTGTTTAAGGGGAGGAATGCAGCTGGCCATTTCACTAGAGCATAGTCCGTTAAAATAACGGTAAAAAAGTGTGAGGCAAGAAAAGTTGTAAATTGCTAATGCATTGGGCAATAAAAACTTATTGGTTCGCGCTTTGGCAAAAAGGTTTGTTTTTTTTTCAGCCACGACATGAAATATTTTTTCTATGCAAAGTTTTTAAGATTTAATATTGGAAAAACACAAGCTGCAGAGATTTCAAGAAATAAAGAAGATGTTCGTGGAAAATGGCAAGGTAGATCGTAGATCCAATATTAATCAGAATTAATATGAAGTTAAAAAAAAAAGTTTTTTTTATTGCTTTCCCTTAACCGGACAGTTCTCATAACCGGACAAAAATTGGGGGACCATGAGTGTCCGCTTATTAGAGCTTTCACTGTAAATGCCAAGATTCTTTGCTTTACTTACAAACTCGATAGTTGAGTAATTTATTTTTAACGGTGAGGACTCTATATTATTATGTTCGGTCTTCCATAGTAAAAGAGCTTTAGTTTTGGATGCATTAATTTCGATTTTGTTTCTTTGGGACCATATACGAATTTTGTCCAAGTCACTGTTTATGAGTTCAACCGCATGAGAATAACAGGGCTTTTTGAATTTAAGCGTTAATTGTGCGTCATCAGCAAAAAAATGAAAATTGCTATTCTCGATACATCTTGAGAGGTCATTAAGATAGAGCGTGAAGAAAAGAGTGCCCAAAATTGAACCTTGAGGAACCCCAGTAGGCACAAACAACATATCTGAATGATTATCATTAAGATAGACCGCTTGTCTTCTATTAGCAAGATAAGATGCCATAAGAATTGAAACAGAATCTTCAAAGGCAAATTGAGTCTTAAATTTTTGCAATAAAATCGAATGGTTTACCGAGTCAAATGCCTTTGAGAAATCCAGCAATACCATAAAGGACATCATATCTTCATCAAACCCTTCACGAATATCATCACTTACTTTCATAAGTGCAGTTATACAACTATGTTTGGACCTGAACCCCGATTGATACTCCGTTATGAGCTTTTGTTCCTGCAGATGGACTTTGATTTGATGGCTTACAATTTATTCAAAAGCTTTGCTCGGAAATGGAAGAATAGCTATTGGCCTAAAATCAGTACTTTTGTGAGAGAATGATTTAGGAACAGGTGGTATTTTTGCACTTTTCCATTTATCAGGAAAAATAGAAGTAGTTATAATTGCGTTATAAATATGGGTTATGTGCTTTCCAACTAGAGGAAGAAGTATTTTTATAATATTTGGGTGAATCCCATCCAAGCCAGTGGCCTGCGATTTAATAGAGAGTATGACCTCTCCAACACAAAAAGCATCCACGCACTGCAATGAAAATGACCGATGGGTATTTATTTTAAGATCTTCAATTCGATCATGCGATGATGAAAACGACCCCACAATCTTACGGTTTAATTCGTCGAGGTTCAATTTAATATTTTTGGACATTTGGTTACCTGTTTCACGAATATTAATGCCTGCTTCTCTTATCGATTTGCTTCCTTGAAACTTGGTTTTATAATAAGCGCTTTTGTTTTTACGAATTATTTGAGTTACCTCATTACGTAATCGCTTGAACTCAACATGTAAAACCGGACAACGGTATCTTCTCCACCTGTTATAAAGAAGGTTTCGTTCTCTGATCTTGCTTAGAACTACCTGGTTGAACCAGGGTAACTCAGTATTCTTTATTTTTCTTGTTTTTAAAGGGACATATTTCTCAAATGTTCCTATTTAAAGCCGAGACTTGAACATTGACGTCGGATGAGCAATAAATGGGTGACCAGTCAAGTCTACGACAATCATTAAAAAGTGAAGGGACATCAGCTGACGAAAAATCACGGAATTTCGAATATACTCGTACATCGGTCATACCCAAAGGAAATACATCTAAAACCAGTATAATCATATCATGATATGAAAATACCGGGGACATAATTTGGTCGTAATGTGATACTATATCTGTCTTGGGTACCAAAAAGACATATGAATATGAGAAAAAAAACATGAAGGAATACAGAATAAGTGGCCATAAGAACCAAATTTTGAGCAGAACTATCAAAGCTGAGTCAGGTCAAACCAGTTTTTTGAAGCGTCAACCAAGAACGTTTTACATCCTTCAGATCAATAAAAGGTCTTCTCATTGGTCGCTGTAAGCTAAGAAAGTTCCTCAACATTATTGCAGAGGTGATCAGTGTTACATACATACTCTGCAATGTTTATGAGAAATCAGCGGATACACTTCTGTACCTAAGACTCGAACGTCACTAGATAGAGAAGAGAAAACGATCTTCTGTGAAAGAATTCCAATTTTTTTTTTTTTTTTTTTTTTTCAAGGAAACAAGTTTCAAAAAAGTGAGCACTCTCATCCAGCTCAGTATAGGAGCACTATATGTCATTAGGTGGTCAATATTAATTCATTTACTCATTTAAGGCTAGAAAAGTAATGAAACTTGAAGACGATTTTATTGTTTGCGTTCCATAAATAGCCCCACTATTTGTCAAATAGATCAGAAAAAACAAAGCCTGGCTGTCATCAATTTAAATAGAGCGACAAAAACGGTTTAAATAAAGCCTTGCTTTGGTTGGTCAACATTTAGTCCCATTTTTGTTTTGAACTCCGTCTGAATGCGTTTTTTTTCTGTCTGGAAAAGAGTTTTGTTATCCTCTCCTTGAACTCTCCATTTTTTAAAGGGCAGTCTATAAGCAATGTGCAACATACATTCAAATGACCTTATCCAAAGGTGGAGAGTTGAAAGACCGAAACGATAGTTTTCTTCGTTTGGTTGTTTCTCAAAACATTTGACTGTAATCATTTCACTAGGGAGTGCTCCGCAAATATAGCATTTAGATGACGAATTTGTTCCGGATAAAATATTGCACACACTCCCATCAACCATGGTCATATGAAATTCGTAAGAAACATTGCAGCTTTGCCCTGCTATCATTTCTGTATGGTCATAAAGGCTCATGATTTTTTCTTGAATAATTGTCTCCTCTCGTCTTACAAGATCGGAACACTCTTTTTTAAATAAGAACTTCACGGGCCTACAATGTAATATTGATCCAAGACCAAAGAGAAACACCAGAATCGATATCGATCAATCTTAGAGGTACAAATGCTATTAGGAACAAATATTCATCCGAGTTTTCAGTATTATCAAATTTGAGCTTATACGCACTATGGTTACCACTGCCATCAAAACCCCATTTGCAAATTAGTTTAACTTTTGTTTCTTTACTTACTGTGACAGATTTGCAAATGCTTCGAACAGTTTTCCCCACAATATCCTGAAAATCAACTTCCGCTGATGATTCCGTAACCTCGCATTTTGGAAGAATACCAGCCTTAGCTTGCAGTAATGCATAAATACTTGGAAAGTAGTCCTTGTGCAGAGCATTCGCAGTTTTTCGCAATGCCTCATATCTGCGTTCTGGAAAGTCAAGGTCAAGGTACAATGCAAGAGCTGCTCCCGGTGACAAAAACTGTTTTTCTTGCTCTGAATTTGAATTAGTGCTTGAATTTAATACTGCCAGATCTGTAGCATACTTTAACTCTTTGAGCGATCTTGTCCTTACTAAATAATGAACTTCTTGTTTTTTAGTTCTGTGGCAACAATCAACAGTCTTTTTTCGGTCTCCTACGCTTATTAATGAGGTCTTGGCTTGTTGATGCACTCATTAGAGTTTTGATGTTTTGGGGAAAGGAGTGGAAACTGTTAAGCCAGTCTTTATTCTTTTTAAAAAAGCGATCACGTTTTCGGTGGCAATTTTGCCAACGTTTATTTATTTCTGAGCAAGTTGTTGATGCGTGTCTTGCTAAGATTTCCTCTAAATTTGATTGCATATTTAATTTTACCTCCATAAACTGCAAGACACCAGGCACTCTGGCTGTTGAGTTGGAAAACCAAGCATCAAAAAGCTCCCTGTTTGAACACATTCTGTAAAAAATGCTCATAAACAAACACTTATTGCAAGAAAAAGCGCAAGTTGCCACAAAAAAAACTTACTTTTTTTAAAAGATATGATTGCTTTCTTTCTTTAAATAAAAACACTTTTTTCCCATATCGCACCACACAAAATATATGACTTATCAAAGGCAGTACTTAAAGAAGCTTTGATTTGGACTCTCAAAAAAAATTTAAATTCACATGTAAAAAAAAATATGCAGTTTGGAAGAGTTGCTGTTCGAAACCCCCTTCTTCGACTACAAAACAAGGTGAAACAAGGAATATGCTACCCGACTGTATGGTTCTTGCCATCAAGCATGGAGGTGGTTCTATCATGGGAGATTTGACTCATGTTACTGGAAAAATGAACAAGAAGGCGTATAAGAAGATACTGAAAGAAAACGAGAGCCTATCGGAATCCCGCTTTTTGAAATCCCGCTTTTCAAAAATCCCGAAAAAAAAGTTTTAAAATCCCGTCTGCTAAAATACTGCTTTTTAAAATCCCGTCTTTTTATATTTTCCAGATTCTTTAAATGCTAAAGAAACTTTGCATACACCCAATCTCGCACCTACCCCAAATTCTATAGTGTGCCCAAGCAGGGGGGTTGCAGTACATATGTATGTACCTCACTGCTTACACGTCGTAGTAAGAAAGTGGATTATAAAAAACGGGATTATAAGAGACGGGATTTTAAAAAGCGGGATTATAAAAAGCGGGATTTTAAAAAAGCGGGATTATAAGAAACGGTATTATAAAAACGCGATTCTAAAAAACGGGATTATAAAAAGCGGGATATCGTACCCAACCCGAAGCAAACGCTTTGATTTCTGGACTAAGATTAATTAGCCACAGATTCGTATTTCAGCAGCAGCACAACGACCTTCACCTATTGAACGCCCAGACTTTGACAGGGACAGGATTACATCAAACAGCGACAAGTCGAACAAATCTTACAAGTCATGTAATGGCCCCCGCAATCACACCGAAGATAAACCCTCATAGAGTTATTATGGATGGAGCTCAATCAATGGGCTGCTGGAACAATATATCATATGAAAACTTAAAGCGGGAATGTAAATGGATATAATTTTATTTTAAGCACTTTGCTCACACAAAAAAAAAAACATTTCATAAACAATTCTCAGTCAACTAAGAGCAAGTTTGCACGACATTGTTGGGCATTTTCATTTAACAAACCTAAAGCATGTGCTGGTGTTATGCGTATTCGTGTGCAATCTACACTTGCCTCCTGAAGAAAATGATGTGCAAGAAGTAGCAAACTGATTGACTGATGTCTGAGAAGACGAAGATAAAGAGAAAAGATGGTAATATAATGTTTTTCTTTATTTTTTTTACTTTGGTTTACACCAGAAATAAGAATTATTACTCTGAAGGCGCCAAAAGTCTGCGCAAATCTGTCAAAAATCCAATGAACATTTTAAAATAAATGATGAGGAGCAAGCCCTTCAGATGTTGGTTGGTAGGTTGCATTGTGGCAGTTGTTCTTAACGCCAAACTAAACAACAACAAAAAACCCAATTTGAACTGAAGGTAACACAAGGATGGCCATATTACCAGAAGAGTTTGGTTCTGGGGGCCAAACGGGCATAATTTAACTGATTTATCGCCGGTTATCGTTCGTTATATTGTGAACAGACACGTGTGAGTATGTGTGCAGTTCCCTTTTTCGTTGCATACAGTGCATTGATGGTCCCTTCGGATCATCATAAATACATTTTTTTGTTTTTGTTTAGCGAAGAAAGATAAGAAGTTATAACGAAACAAAAGCGCTAGAGGGCGCGTGTGAGGAGAATAATCATCACAAATGATTGATATCATCTAAGAGACGAGAGTTTCTTCTGCGTAATGTTTTTTTGGGGATTTTTTTTTTAGATGGGCGATACACAGTAGTAGCAAGGGGCAACAAATTGCTGTAAATACCAATTTACGTGTCAGTTTGGTTATAATTTTATTTCGTCCAATCAAATTTTCACTTTTTTATGGAATATTAAAAGAACACAACGTGATAGGCAGGCTGCGTGATGGTATATAACTACGATGATTATATTGTTCGAGTTTGTTTAAAGTGTCAAACCGATGACACTAAATTAAACCAAAATGGCATTTTAAATGTCAGAATTCGTTCGTTATGTAGATTGCATAGAATTAACGAAAGTACAAAATGTTGAAATTCATAACATAAACAAAGAAAATACGTGAAGGGTTTTCCACAAAGCGTCATCTATCTTTAAATTTTAATTAAATAAAATGTGAGTGAGGTATCATTGAAATTGGAATTGAAAATGGAATATAACATCATTCGATTGTTCGCCGCGAAACGTCAAATTTTCCATAACTCTGGCGCATAAATGAGGCTGAATTTGACCAAAATCTTTAATTATGTTGGTTTTCAGGGCAGTAGTGGTTTGTGGTTTGGCAAGGACCCCTGACTTAGGAGAACCTCACAAGAAGAAGTCTAACGTGTAACCAATTCACATCGGCTCGGCGTGGAATAATCATGTGCGAAAATCGCTCGTGGAAAATGTTAATTGTTGTGACACACATGTCGTCGGTGTCCATATCATCCAATTCGGGCCAATTTCCAACTACTCAAGAGCGCAGTTAGTGAACCCACCTCGTTGCCCAGTGTCGTTAACTCTGAGCTCCTGGTTCAGTTGAAGTTTGTTCGGATGAAGCCCCAAGTCATGACGCGAAATTCACCAAGTTCTGGTCTGCGAATGTCCGAGTTTTATTCGCGGGGTAGAATTGTCTCCCTAGAATTCTCCTGCACAATCTCACGGCTAGCGGCGACATTTTCGGTAGAATTTATGTACCCACTACGTTGCACAGTGTGGGAAATGACAAATCTAGCGGAACTTAATTAATTTTTTTTTTGCTTCAAATATATAATTAAAGTTAGCAATACGATTCATAGAAAACCGGTTTTTAATATGGTGTTCAAATTTTGAATCATCCATATATTAACAAAGAGGTACCTCGCTGAAAGTGAAGCCTTTGTTTATATTCGAACAAATCACTGAGTATTTCTTTGATCTTGCAATTAAGCGTGTGTCTCAGTGATAAAAGTTATAAGTATCAAAGTTTGGAAATTTATTTTTTAGAGTCCTGAGCATCTTGCAAGGTAAGAATTAATCCATTACTTAAAATGTAAGCATGTCATTTTGAAAACACAATTTGAGAAGTCTTAATTTGAACTTTTTTTTTTTTAAGTTGAGTTCTAAAAATGTATCCTCGTGTATCTTTCGTGAAATAATTTTTTTTATAACTGTTAATTCACTATCTATCAAATTGTTTGAAATTTGGCTGTGAATATTTGCGGCACTCATACATTTTAATTTAATTTTCAATGATATGTACAGTATGAAAAATCGTGAATTTTTTTAAATTTGGCATCATAATAGAATGCAGAATAGAAATAACGTCATTTATAACTATATAATAGAAAAACACAATGTTGAGGTGGAAGATCAAAGCCTTAGAAGTCTAAAAATGTTTGTTTAAGCAAAAAAATAGACATAAAATGGAAGAGTAGCTACCGAAGGCTTCCAAGGTTTCTTGATGCAAATGAAAAATGGGTTGAAAAGAAATTATCCCTTCCAAATAAATTGAATAAGTTGCTAGGATCTAAAAGGTCGACGAATCCTAGACCGCGCAGTATAGGACGACCAGCGAAAGATTTTATTGGATTCAGAAATGACCTTTTCAAGTTCCAATGTATCTAATGACAGTAATAATGACGATGATTCTGACGATGCTGTAGACGAAATATAAATTATTAAACAAATAAATACATAATGATATACATAATTCTCATATAAAACTACAAAAATATTTTAAAGATGTAAAGTTTTTAAGCTTTGATATAAGATGTAATATCCAAAACTAATCAAAAATTTATTCATATATAATATTTAGAATGGACGTTTATCTTGGAAGTCTAGGCTGTTTATTGATATATGTATATATAATTGTCTTTAGTTTAAAACATGAGAACAATTACAAGGACAAACTGCGCGTACAGCTAGTTAAATATTATAATGAATAAAAAGTAGTTAAATTTATCAGTTTGGTCCTGATGTTTTATATTTTTGGGACAAAAATAAATAAAAATGAGTATATTTTGTAAAAATTTCACGAAATTATAATAAAATATTCATTTTATGTTTTAAATAAGGTAACTATGTAGATCTTTTATTATTAATTATTATTAATGTTTATAGTTTTTTTTTTTTTTTTTTATAATCTACCCGCGCTAAAGGGATTATGTCTCCAAAGGTCCCACTTCAGTGCAAAAAACAGATATTTTCAAAGCTCCGTTTTTTTTAAATTGACAAAACTATAAAAATAGTTGATGTTTTAAATTATTTCGTAGTTTTTTGTAATGAATACTACACAAAAAAATATCAAAAAGTTTGTTTTTTTGTGCATGTTATTCAATTTTGAAAATGTACCTACCTTAGTAAAAAAAATGTGTACTTTCAAAGCTCGGTTAAAAAAAAAATGATGATTTATGAATATATTTATTGTTAAATTTCATTTCTTAGTAATTTATTATTAATCCTACAAAAAGAAAATGGCGAAAAAAAAATAAAATATAAGCGCCATTAATTTAATTCCGCTAGATTAGCGAAATCACACACTGTGCGTTGCGAATAATTTTTTAGGAAGGACGATTATGGCGACTGTAAAATAGGTGAAACAGGCGAAATGTTGCACGAGCAGAAGGACCACTTTCATAAAAGGCTATAACACTACATTAATGTTGATTTGGCAAGAAAATAAATGACAGCCAATTTGACAGATGCAGCTTGAAAAGTATGGCCGCAATGAACACCTGTCAAATTTCGGAAATGTCTATTGAAAAACCCTTTTAAACCGTTAGCACAGGCATAACACACATACACACACAGCTTGTCATAAATCAAGCCCCACCTAACCTAACTGTTCAAATGGTGGACACGTGCACCCAAGAGGACACAAGCGTCCACAGGTTTTTTTCAAAACCCACCTCCGTCCAACAACTCCTACTCTCACCTCCCCGTGGTGAACATCGGGTACCTAGTACCTCAACTGGAGATTGGGTCTCAACTCAGTGGAAATTTGTTGGGGTAGCAAACGAGAGAGGGGGGGAGAGGTGTTCCCACTAAGGCACCTCTCCTTTTATCCACAGACGGCAGCGGAAGAATTCCCCAGATGGAATCAACGGTGGCGTCTACAGTTCCAGTTAGGATGAACTACTTGGTGAACACCTTATATGGGCTACTACGACATATTCGTAGGTCAGGCCTATAAGGAGCTGATTCGTCCGGCTCCCTACCCTTGGAGTTATACTAAGGGTCTGGTCGTCCAGGTCGGGGGTTGTGCGTTGGGGTAACTTCCCTACCACGTAAAAATTTAACGGTTCCGAAACAACAACAAGCCTCGGATATGGATGATTTTAATGTTGACGACCCCAGCAAACGATACAAGGACAATGATTTTCGGTTCGGAACAAATAGTGGGGAGCCTGGATAAGCTAAAGGCTGACATTACAGCCATCCAGGAAGTGCGATGGGATGGAGAGGGCATATAAAGGATAAAAACGTGTGACATCTACTTCGGCGAGTGCTACAAGGAGCAGGGTCAGCGGCTTTTTGGATGTGGATTTGTGGTAAGGGGAAGACTTAGGCAAGAAGTCTTGGGCTTCAGAAATGTAAGCGAACGCCTGGTCACAATCCGCATCAAAACGAAATTCAGAAACGTGACGCTGATCTGTGTCCATGCCCCAACGGAAGAAAAAGATGACTCAACCAAAGAAGAATTCTACGACCTTCTCGAGGAAACGTATGATAGGTGCCCCAAGTACGACGTCAAGATTATTCTTGGCGACTTCAACGCCAAGATTGGAAAGGAGGGCATCTTTGGTTCGATAATCGTTGAACACAGCCTGCACGACAACACTTCCGGTAACGGAATCAGGCTGATTGACTTTGCGGCGGGGCGAAATGTCCTCATAGCTAGCACTCGATTCCCACACCTGAATATACCCAAAGGGACCTGGCGGTCTCCGGATCAACTAACCGTCAACCAGATTGATCATGTTGCGATAGACCAACATAGACCCTGATCATTACTTGGTGGTAGCCCAAGTACGGATGCGGATGGTAGCCCAAGAAGATACGGACGGACGAATGCTGTGAAAAGATTCAATGTCACAAGGTTAAAATCGCAAGAGGTCACCAGGACTTTTGCAGACCACGTCTCTCTTAATCTCTCAGCAAGCCCGCCTCCAGCTTCATCTACGGAGGACCTGTGGAAGCACTGCCAGAATGCCACCAGTAGTGCCGCCACTGCTATGCTGGGTTTCTCAAGGCCACCACAACGAAACCCCTGGTTTGACGAAGAATGCAGCTTGGCGCATGTAGCAAAGAACGAGGCCTACCAATTAATGCTGCAGGCAAGAACCAGAGCTGCTGAGAGAGCTTCCCGGAGTTTTAGGGGCAAAGACGAAGGGAGGAACGCCGACTTCTAAGGAGGAAAAAGAGAGAGCATGCGAAGCGGGCGGTCGAGTCTATTGTGGACAGGCAGGGGGGATGTTCGAAAGTTTTACCAAAGGGTGAGGCAATCCACCCAGGGCTACAAAGCTAGAACGGAAGCCTGTCGGGATGAGAGTGGGAATATGGTAGTGGACACGCAGTCCGTGCTGAGGATCTGGAAACAACACTTTTCCAGACTGCTGGACGGCGAGGAAGGCTAAAATTCCGCAGCTATGCGGAACATTCCATTCAACCTGGACAATGATGGTCAAAATTTCAGTCCACCCGACCTAAATGAAGTGCGGTCAGCGATAGCCAAGCTGAAAGCGTATAAAGCTGCTGGCGCGGATGGCTTACCAGCTGAGCTATTCAAAGCAGGTGGGGATGACTTGGTAGGGAGCATGCGTCAACTGATTTCAAAAGTTTGGTCGGATGAAAGTATGCCCAATGAATGGAACTTCGGCATAGTGTGCCCCATCCACAAGAAAGGAGATGCTCTGACGTGTGCCAATTACAGAGGTATAAGTCTCCTCAACGTCGCATACAAAACCCGGTCGTCTGTACTGTGTGAGCGCCTAAAACCGTTTGTCAACAAGCTTATCGGCCTATATCAGTGTGCTCAAACGTCAACAATAGAGGTACAATTTTACAAGAGTCAGTTCAACTGCTTGCTTATGCGGATGATATTGATATCATTGGGAGGACGAAGCGAGCTGTTAACGGTGCGTTTGCAAGTATTGAACTGGAGGCGGCGAAAATGGGTTTGGCTGTTAATGAGGACAAGACGAAGTATATGCTATCATCGAGAAAAGAATCTCAACATCGTCGACTCGGGCAAAACGTCACGATGGATAGGTATAACTTCGAAGTCGTCAAAGAGTTTGTCTACCGGGGTCCACTATAACATCGCAAATCGACATCAGTGCAGAGATCAAGCGAAGAATTACTCTTGCCAACCGCTGTTTCTTCAGGCTAAGAAGGCATTTGAGTAATAAAGCCCTGTCTCAAAGAACCAAGGAGACCTTGAATAAGACCCTCATCATCCCGGTCCTGCTGTATGGGGCAGAAGCATGGACACTGTCTAAAACGGATGAGAATCTGCCTGGATGCTTTGAAAAGTTCTTCGTTTGATCTTCGGTCCAGTCTGTATCGATGGAGTATGGAGGAGAAGGTTCAACAACGAGCTGTACGGGCCTTACAGCGACGTTAACCTTGTCAAGAAGCTGAAAATACAACGGCTGAGATGGCTGGGACACGTGGAGCGTATGGACACCGATGCACCAGCCCGTCGAATCTTCGAATCCACCCCTGATGGTCTGCGCAGCAGAGGAAGACCCCACCTCAGGTGGCGCGCACAAGTGGAGAGCGACCTCAACCAACTTGGAGTGCGAAACTGGAGGCAGCTAGCTAGGGACCGAGCTAGCTGGAGGGGCTTGTTGGTTGAGGCCGTAGTCCACCCTGGACTGTGAGCGCCATCTAAAGTAAGTGAAGTAAGTACCTAACCTTCTCTGCCAATTAAGTTTAAATCTGGCATAACACCTTAATCGTTTTCAAATTTAGTTTAATTTTAACTTTTATCAATATGTAACTATTTTTAAACGAGTAGCTTGTAGCGTAATTAGATTAAAAAAAAACATAGGTATGTCAGCCCATCTTTCATTAATCATAAAACCTTGCGATAGACCATCCAACACCAAGTTGCGTTTGCTAACAAATTATATACCACCATTTGCACTCGTGTAGCCTCACCGTTCGAAGGCGTCAAATTCATATTAAGCCCAACACCTTTTGAGTGGCTCCTTGTTGGTGGCTTTCCCCTTGGGGTACTACACACAAACAAAACCAAACCAACATTTTTAGCATCCAAGGAAAATAATTCCCTTGTGCCCTGACGTCTCTGCGTGCTTATTCGACGTTCCTTGAGTGCTTCCCGATGTTATATAGAGCCTTAAGAGTCACAGCCAAATCCAATATAGCAACTGAGAAACTTAAAAGAAAATTCTTCGCTTAGTTTTTGTCTTTTTGCTCTATAGAGCAAACGATTCCGTGTTTAAAATATGCCAAGAACCTGAATGCCTTCGTCTCATGCCGAACCAAACCGACCAACGACGACGACCGGGCATTCCATGGCCAATGCGGGATTCTCTTTTTCTCGCAAAAACACAAAATACCTTTTATGAGCTCAACGCGGCTGCAAGCAAGCAATGATCTCGACGTCCCTCGTCGTCGTCGTCGTTCGTTTAAAAGTTACGACCAACATCATTCCATAGGTCTTCTTCTGCTTCTTCTTGGACTATATGTGGTGATGTGCGATGGTAACGACATCCCAGAGATTCCACATTCCCATTTCGAAAGCCAACGTTTTCGTTGCCATAGTCGTCGTCGTCGTCGTCATCATCGTCTTCGTCGTTGTAGAGCTCTTGGACTTGAGCCAGCCGAGCCGACCGACGGACAAACAATCGGACGGGGCTACCCATTGCTGGAACAAATCCCATGAAGTAGAATCTCTTGTTTGGGTTAATTTGACAATGACTCCTGCTCTCGCTCTCTCTCCCATATTCTCGTCTCTCGGCCAAGAGAATACAATCGTTAAAGTAATGCACTTTGGTACAACAAGAGAATTTTAAGTTAGCCAAGCCAAGAAGAGATGGCATGGCCCAAGAGTGAACATACAAATGATTTTAAAATGCGTAAGTCTTTCGGCTTGTCGTCATCCTTTCCGTAAGTGCGTGGATATTCATGTGATGATGATTGCACCAAAAGAATTTTTAATTAAAGAATATAAAAGACTTTGGAATTGAAAATTTGTTGGTCTTCGTCTTCGTGTTGGTCTGGGTCTCGGTCTGGGTCTGGGCCGAAATGAAAATGGAGCCTCCAGCGGTCAACGAAAAACAGTGAAATTTAATTTCGTATTCACAGCCGAGGTGTTTTGAGACACCTTTTTGGTGTGTTCCCGGCAGCCAGCAAAAGGAGGTTGGGGATTCTTTATTTTATTTTTTTGTCTCCTCTTGAATAATTTTAGGATCTTTAAATGTAGGCGGTCTGTCGACTTTTAAAGAAAGGTATTTCCAAAAAAAAACAGGACACTATATGTAAGCGCGATGACAAGATGATTGTTGTCATTGAAATGAACAACTATACGTTCCCCGTTGATGGATTAAAGGCATTTGGGGAATTCTACTATTCGGGGAATACTAATTGGTACGGACCCATTTAGGCCTTTTTCAAGAAGAACTTTGGTATGTGACCGAGAGTGAGTTACGTTATTGTATATATAAAGAGGATACTCTTATACAACGCACTTTTATGGGATCTTTGATCTTACGAAAATAAATGCAATAAACTTTTTTTTTGGTGGGGCTAGGGACAATGTGTCGGCTTATTGTGAAACAAGTGTTTTTTTTTTTTGAATTTGTATTCAAACTTGTCACTGTTTCTTGATTTATCCATCTTTAGAATGTCGTCGTCTCAATAACACCTGCACTGGTATTTTTGTCGTATTGGTAAGGGAATGGCCATTTTAAACTTTTTGTCCACGTTCTATTTTTTACTTAAATAGAAAATAAAGGAATTTAAAATGGGGAATTGAAAATCAAGACAAGATTAGATAGTTTGGGGTATCGCGTATTTTATTTTTGGGCAGACAATTCTAGATCCCACCATGTAAATTTATTCTAGTTAAAATTTTGATGTGCAGCTTTTCAACTTTGGTAAGAGAGTAACAGTTAACATCATTAATTCTTGAAATAAAAACCAGCGGCCCGAGGTGTCTCCCTTGTGGGATATTAAATTAAGCAAGCTCGAAATAAAAAGAAATCAAATTTAAATTAATAATATTATTTATTTATTTATTTATTTAACATCAATAAGAGATCTTTTAAAACTACAATAAGACTACTTAAAATTAACATCAAGATAAAAAAAATAACATAGCATTAACACAGTTTCACAATAAGATTCGTCGGCAAAGAATAGTCGTTCAAATAGAAGAGGACCAATATGGCTACCTTGGGGAACACCGAATGTTACCTTAACTCGACTAAATAGGACTTGGTCAATGGAAACGAATTGCGCCCAACCTTTAAGGCAAGACATTAACCAATTCAACATATTTGAATGCAAACCAAATGTTACAAGTTTATTTAACAAAATGGAGTGACTAACTCTGTCGAAGGCATTCGCAAAATCAGTATAAGGAACATCAATTATTATTAAAACAAAATTTGAAAAGATTGATAAAACGGTGGAATGTATTCTTTTAGTAGAAAAGTCAACTTATCATAAGCAATTTTTTCGAAGAGTTTTGGTAAGCTCGAAAGTTTACAAATCCGGAAATTTTCTTGTTAGGAATACTGTTATAAATAAAGTGTTTGAAATATTTTTTTTTTTTCAATTTGGAAGAAATTCTTTACTCCCAAGAGATCTATTATACATATAAAGTGGTACAGAAAGACCTGCAAGGTGCATTTCCCCAACTATCCAATGACAGCAACGGGGGACAATAAATATTGAAAGTTATAATGTCTCTGATAAACATCACTGAAAAATATACCCTGCGATCTTTAAGAGATTTCATTCCAAACAATAACAACTTACTATTATAGGATGGCCTTGGAATCATCCAATTCAACATGAAAAAAGAATATAAGGTGAAATTTTTTTGAACTCGTTCAGTTCTATCTTTGTAGTCATTCTAATACGTTTTCCAAACTATGCTGCAATACTCCAGAACTGACCTTGCCAGAGAATTTTATAAAGATTTAAGAGTATAGGGATCTGAAAATTCTCTTGTATTTCTTTTTATGAAATCTTGTAGTGAGGTAAGAATGACAAGTTTGACTGTAAGATTACTCCTAGATCTTTCTTCCTTTCTACTCGCTCAGTGTTGTTAATACTATAATCAAATATAATTGGATTGCAATTTCTGAAACACGACAAGACTTGACATTTAGAAATGTTAAGAAATAATCAAGTCTCGCCTGATCTTCCAAGAGAAGAAAGCAATCTGCTTCACAGCTTTCTTGCGATAAAGTGTAAGATCATCTGCAAAAAGGAGGCAAGCCGAATCAATGAAAATAAATGGTATGTCATTGAAAAATAACAAAACATAGTAATGGCCCTAAATGACTTCCTTGTGAGACCCCTGAAGGCACAAAAATGTTGTCTGAGAACGAATTATAAATTTTTACTCTGCGTGAATGCGTAGAGAAATTAACTTATGAAGTAAAACATGACGATTTATTCTGTTAAAATGCTTTTGAAAAATCTGTAAAAATAATACCTACAAGTTTGCCCCCTATTTTTAATATTAGATATGATAAAGTTAGTCATTAAAGCTAGTTGACTTACCGGCCACAAACCCATGCTGAAAAACAGATATGTGGTTCCGAAACAGATGTGATAATCTGTTAGAAACTAATTTCTCAAATATGTACTTTAAACAGATGAAATCTTACATATAGGCCTGTAGTTTGTTATTTCCTGCCTTGACCCCCATTGGAAAATCGGAGACAGAAAATTAATTTTCCAATCATTCAAAAATTAGCCTTTAGAAAGATTCAAAATAATAGAAAGTGATTCCGATAACATAACGCAATTGCACAATTTTTCAAAAGTATAGCTGGAACCCCTTCGGGCCCACCGCTTATACAAGCAATCAAACCGGATAAGGCCTAAGGTTCTAGAGGGCTACCATTAAGTGGCCAGTTATAGCTATTATTGAAATGCATAATTGAAAATTTTCATTGCTATTATTAAGACGATTAACAAAACTGCAAATTGTTTTACTGCATAAAATACAAAATTCTGATTTAAACTTTTTTTAAACCCACTTTTATTATTTCACTGAAAGAAAACAGGGATCATGACGTTATCTCGAATGACAAAAATCTCGAATGCAAAAAATCTCGAAAAAACAAATTTTTAATCTCGAATGCAAAAATCTCGAATGCACAAAAATCTCGAATAAACAAAAATCTCGAAAGACAATATCTCGAAAAAAATCTCGAAAAAAAATATAAATTCGAGATTTTTTTGTTATCTATTTAAAGAGTTCACACTTTAATTAAACGCATAACATATTTAGTTTCTTCAACAATTTATTCCTTGTTTTAGAAAATAAACAATAAAAAATTTTTAAAATATTTAACAAAAAAAATCATTAGGTTAAAAATTATAAAAAATATCAAAAACAAAGAAAAAGTTATAAATTCATAAACATACCTATAAAGGCATATCGTCGCTGTAGATCGAATACCCCGATTTTTAGGTAATGATGCAATTATATTGTGAAAAAAATTCCGGATCTAATGAAAAATATCCTGTGAACCTAAAAACTATAATTGCAGAGCCACGCGCATAATTAATACCACGTCTCTCATTGCCTCTCATTGATTTAATAATAAGTTTTTTGTCTCTCCTGAAAAATCGACTTTTCTGGGTTACGAGGTATTCGATCTACAGCGACGATATGTAGGTATAACAAAAAAGTATGAATTATTTTGAGTTGTACGCAAGACTCCTAAGGTACACCACATAACTCCTCTCTTCTTTTTGGTTGAGTACTTTTAAAATTTGTTTTTTTTTTTTCTTTTAAATACTCCCGTCTTACCTACCTTAGTTTCCTGGCCCATCTGAATTTTTCAACCAGACAACTAATTTGAACTGACTCATTGGCCAAAATTTCAAATAATTTGTAAGGACCAATGTGCGGCCTTCCAACTAAAACCTTAAGCTTCCTATGCCAGGACTCTAGTCTGTTTTGAGTTCTGGGTAACTCTGTCATGGGTAGTTTACTAGTCAGTCTCAGTCGTGGTTTTGTTAAATAGTTATTAATAATCTAGAATTAATATATTTATTTTTGAGACAATGGTTACAATTCGCGCGAATTGTAACCATTGTCTCAAAAATTAATATATTAATTCTAGATTTTTGCATTCGAGATTTTTTTTTCGAGATTTTTGTGTTTCGAGATTATGCATTCTAGATTTTTTTTTTCGAGATTTTTTCAATTCTAAATTTTTGTTTTCGAGATTTTTACTTTCGAGATTTTTGCTTTCTGGATTATTGTTTTCGAGATATCGTGGTAGACCCAAGAAAACAATTTCAATGCACTAGCTGATTTTCGTTTCTTTAACTTGGAACACAATCGTTCCACTGAATGCGTTCGATTATCTTTCTATTCTCAATCGTCAGTTTTGCTTTTAATGATCAACTCTAACCTCAACTGCACAGAATTAGTTGTTATCACTCACTGACAGGATCTTTTACTGAAACCAATTTTTTCAATTATTGCTATAACTGACTTGTCAAAAAAACTAAAATCGGCATTTCATTGATTTGTTCCAATAATGAATTTCAATGAAAGCTATAACTGTGGCCTAAGAACCATTGTCGGACATTTTTTCAAGCAATACTTAGTAAATGCAATTTTTTGATTTTTTTTTATCTTTGGAACACTTTTTTCGTCTTCTCTATTATCGTAATATTAAGTCTGATCAAAATCTCGAGTTCGACTTTTTTTAAAAATGCATAACTTTTGCCATATAGTATACATATATACCAGTGGCGTGGCGTCCATATAACACGATTCCTATCGTCTTCCCTTTTAGAAAATCCACATATAACACAATCTAACAAATAAACATCGAATAAGTAAGTTTTCCATTCTGCTTCTCGTTTGTATCTTATACTTTATCCGAACACATTCCACAATCCACAACCAACATTAACCAAGAGAGTCACAAAAATACTCTGACATAAACTTTTCAATCACCGTCTTATTTATTTGTTTTATATCCCTTTCTTCCCCAAGCATTGTGTTTCGGATCCTCTTTGTTCAACATCCGCAAAAAATAAGACGCTACATTCCGTCTTATAAAATTTTCGATGTATACCAGTAGGAGTTGGAATTATTTGTATTTTATTCTCCCTTTAGCAATTAGCATTGCATTTCAGTAGGAAGATAATACTTTGCAGGAGTTCAGGTGCTCGCCTTTTTTCAACCTTGTGTGAGAAATAAGACGGTGTTCTTCGACTTATTTGTTTTTTTTTTCTTTAATACATACATAATGTCATATATGTAAATATAAATATGGCATGTGGGTATTGTTGATTCTTGATTTTGAATTTGATGTTGATTTGCATGCTAAGCTAATGTAAAATGCTTTCATTTTTCTCTCTCGTGATAGTTTATAATATACACGATTGATATTTTTGCAAATTTACTGTGATAATTTTGAATTATGAAATAAATCATGGTAGAATATTATGGCAATTTGTCAGCAGTGTAAATTTAGCATATCGCTGAAGAACACTTCTGGTCAAATAAAATGCATGTTTTTTTTTTAATAGGAATTTAAATTTGGATTCAACTGGTATTCAATAAAAGACTGTGTTGCACAGGTTCAATAACTTCAAATAAATTGAAAAGCCAATTTGAACTTAATTAAAAATAGTGAAAAGTTAGATGTTAAAGTGAAGATTTAATTCCTTTTATTATCCACTATATTGATAAAAAAAAATGGCTTCTTAATTTAAGTGCAGTTCTAGATTTTGTTTTTTGTCTTTGATAAATGTAGATTGCTGTTTAACAGATTACCTATCGGATAAACCAAATAATTTTAGTAAGGATAGTTGATAGTTTATATTTTATCCTTTTTTCCTTTACACACTAGGGATTTCGATCCCAGATCGAAATTTTTTGTTTATTGTGCGTGTTTCATGAATACATGTAAATCCCTCTTGATACATAGTATCGCGGCTGTTATTCAATCGGAAATTAAAACAGAAATCATAGAAGCCCGGTTCGTGTCGATTATGATCGACGAAACATCAGATTTAAGTCATAGGGGACAACTGAGTGCCATATTTCGGTTCTTGTCAGAGAATGGAATACAAGAAAGATATCTTGTATTTTTTGACGTTAGGGCGAGTCTTAATGCAGATGAGTTGTGTTCTTGACACATATGATTGCAAGGAAAAATTAATAGAAAATTCCTAGGAAGGTGCCGCAGTTATGTCCAACGAAAGGGATGGTGTCTTAAAGGAGGTCCTTTTTTATTATGTTTCAAGCTCATTATTGATTGAAATATTAATGTCTTGAAGTATAAAAAATATAGCTACACATTTTTTGCTAAGTCAATGTGGAATGCATTTGAAGATACCATATCCCTACTAGAAATGTTGTTTTTAAGGTTCTAAGATATTTTATTTTCATTTTTACAGGTGACAAATTTTTATAACGTCTACCCATTTAAAATTATCCACGCCACGCCACTGATATATACATATATGTATGTACATTACATACATACATACATATGTCACAAGTTAAAAGATCATATTCGTACTATTTCGCAGTACAAACCAAAGTCTAAGAATTTTTTAACGACTGACTTACAGAACCGTAGTTTCCCAATGCAAATAAAACTATTTCATTCCTTCTCGACGTTTCGTTGGTTGATTATTCTAAGGCGCCCCATACACCTACAATAATATTGCACTATAAAGATTATTGCACAATATTATTCAACATGTAGGGGTAGTATTTAAAACATTTGAGCGAGTTTAAATTTTATCTGGCAATATTTTTTTCTTGCACTGTATAGGCTTATTTAGTTTCTTTCAGTAAAGGTAAAGGTAAAGAAAGTCCTTTAAAAGCCTTTCTTGAGTGTAGACTGGCCTTTTTTTCAACTATTCTACTATTTCAACTATTGGTTGTCGCCAAAACTTCGTCGTCAGAGATGTTGCTCACACAAAAATATTGATGTGAATGGCTTGTTAATTTTATTGAGTCAAGGAGGTATTCAATTTGTGCAATATTATTGTACGTGTATAGACCGCCTAAGAAAAAAAAACATGAATAAAAATACCAATTTCCGCCGCGATTCTTTGAATTTCAGATTTTCATCAGATATTTAAATTTTCTTTGAAATTATGTACATATGAATGTCCAATTTATACTTCGGAAAAGTTACCATGGTACAAAATTATTATATTTCGTCGAAAATTTTGTTCCGATCGAATACTATGATAGAGCGTATAAAAGTGATACAACGCAAAAGTGAGGGAACGCAAAATCTGGCAAGGGATCAAGAACTTGACACACAAATTGATTTCTTAGGTGTAAAGGAAATCGACATTAGTTGCAAATTAATTTTATACTAATCGAAATCTTGAAATATATGATACTTACAATTAATAAAACAAAATTTAAGTTGACATTTCACTCACTCTTGTTAGAGTTTGATTAAATAAATTGTAACAATGAAAACATCGACCAAATGTTATAACCGTCCACTTTTCGAAATTAAATTGCAAATCACTTATATGATACGAGGCTTGAAAAGATAAATCGAATTCTGTATACTGATTGTGTACTTTGTTTAAAAGAAAAATAAGTTCGTCTTGATTAGTCGTCTATTGGAATTTCACACATTTCCATAGACTTCTATTAATAAATTTACATTTTTAATTTTTGTTAATTTTTCTACTTAAATCCAAAATGTTACATTCTTATTCTAAAACAATGCATTCCTCTTCTCTGCCCAGCCATTCTAATAAAATTTGTCAACATTTCTTTGGAAAAAATCACATAAGGCATTTCATAATAAAACGCAAGTTTCTGTAAACAAAAATCAAAAAAAAAAAAACAAAACGTACAACCCAAAGAGATGAAAAATAATAATAATAATAAAATCAAAAAAAAAATAACAAAGAAAAAGACAAATAAGACTCACATTACCCCAACATGTAAATAATTGTCGACGACACAAGAACGCGTCGATTCAATTAGTAATTCTGGAAACGACCAATGTCGTTGCTTGCATTTCAATAAGATCCAGTCCCATCATAGACGCCTAGATCTCTTGTTCCTCTTGTGTCCCACTCTACGTCTCTGCCCGTTTCATTATCCACTAGCAAACAGCAACAGCAACAGCGGTGCGTGTTTGTTTTCATTTACCCATGTAACCGTGCGAGTATACTTGAACTTTGTAATTACAATTGCACCGTTGCGTAGATACATACATATATGTATAGCTCTTTGCTTTACGCACCAAACAGGACTCTCGCACGATACTAGCTGACTAGTTAGCTGCTGGCTAACTCAAACTTATGGACAGAAATGGGTTTACCTTCCTGGCTACTAGATGGCGGCTGGTACCACACTGCAAAAATCTTTTCTCTTTCGTTATGGAATATGGTCATAATATCGTGGATACTCACAGGTCTGCGCATTTTGTTTAGATGTCTTCTGCTGTCGTCCATAGGCAGTGCCGACTTGATTTTTTTCAACACCACCCCAGCCCAGTATGGCTGCTTTAATATTCTTCTCGTCGCCGGCCGTTGTTGGAATTGCAAGAAAAACCTTTGGAAAAATGTTTGTACACATTTATTTATTTCGGAAAAACAACACAACAAATCCAGGAGCAAACGAGTTTATAATCAATTCCTCGCTTCAAACGCTATCCAATCCAACTGCTGTGAAGATTTAAACATTTTTTTTTTGTTCAGTTAGTTGCTACTGTGTGCCGCTATTATAGTTGATTCTATGGGAAAATAGATTTCTCCATTAAAGGATGTGGTGTGCGATTTAATAATAATCAACAGCATCGTTCATGGGAGAGTATCTCAAGCTTCTTGAGTTATTATGATTAGCGACAGTATGTATCGGATCGGGTATCGGCTATCTATGGCCATCGTCGGTCATCAATCCGAAATCCAGCACAAACAACAACAACAAAATACCGAACCATAAGTGTATTCCAATTCATTCCTCTTATACCACCATAGGTACAAAGTCTTGTTTGGGATTGCAGAATGCCCTATATGGAATCCTTCTTTGAATTTATCATCAACCCATCATGATGGGCTTAGATTTGCACTATAAATCACGATGGACAGAGTGTTCGCACACAACCCGGTGATGTATGTCAGGTGACTTCTTCGTCTTCGGCAATATGGTAGTGCGTATGACGAGTATATTCCCAGGATTGGCTTTGCAAAATTGGACTCAGGCCAATTACCGAGAAACGACGGACGATAAGTCCATATATTTTTCCTACAAATACTCATAGTTACGCACCCCAGCAAAATATGCGCAACAATTGCCGGGGTAAGGAGAGCTCCGTCTAATATAGAAAATAAAAGAAGCAGCGGGAGATTATAAAATTGTTTGCCAATTTTTCCTGTAACTCTCTTATAGTGGAAAAGTCTCACGTTCGCATAACGTTGCCATTAAAGGCCGTAAAAAAAGATCGTTAGATTCATTTGTTATAGTTTTGTTCGGAGAGTAAATTACACTTAATTATGATTTATAGTTATTTTATGGTGCTTATTGATTTCTTTTTTCACATAATAAAGTTTTATCTTCACTCATACTCTTCTTCTCTTCTCCATCTCTGCACATACAATTCTCAGATAATCATCGTTATACCATTCGTGAAGAGAATTCATAATAATGTTAGCGAAAATAAAATGCTGACTGTGCTACTACTCCTTCTTCCCTCTAGCTCACCCCCCAGCAACTCTCTTTGCGAGTTTTCATCAGTAAATCTTCTCATGCAATTATGGAATTTAAATTTATTGACTTGGCAAAATATTTTGACTGTGTACGAGCGAGCAGCTCACAAAAGAAAATCCTAAAATATAGCTGTTCCTTCCGGACGTTAATGAGAGATAATACGCTGACAGATGGAAGCAATATGATTGATGTGATGGCTTAAGCCGGATGTGTATGAATGAGATTAGAGTGATTGTGATTGCTTTCCGGAGCTGCTGTGAGAACATTTGAATGAGCTACATTATATATTCAATTAGTTAAGCACACTTATTTTAATTTTGAGTAGTTCTGCTTCGTGATGAGATTTATTTTGGTTTACCAAGGTTATTGTTTGAAATTGTTTGCAGAAAGTTGCCAGCACACTTTGGTGTTTTTTCTTTTTTCGAAAGAATCTTTAGAAAAATACATTAAGGTTAAGGACTGAAGGCCATCATCGTTATCCAATTTAAAATATTTTTACTTGTATTTACATCTGCATTGATAGACAGCATTGGGTACATAAAATTAACGTTAAATTGATCTCAACATTTTTAAACGTTTTCATAATATAGGGAGATAAGTTAAAGCTCTACAGGTTAAGTAATTTGTCTAAGAAACAAGTCTTCTTTTTAATTCATTCTTCGACACATGAGGTAAAACAAAAACCAAAGGTTCAATCAGACCAATCAATCCATCAGCGAATAAATACAAAATAATAAGAAAAAATTTATATGTATTGTACACCGAATCCGACAATAGCAGGTTATTTTGTGAAAAGAAGCTCTAGACCAGGTCAAGCAGTAAAAATATCTAGGTTGTTATTTGTCACTCGATATTGGAACGAACCTGGACGTCAAAAACGGAATAAATAAAGCTCTTATTGCATTTGGATTTCTTTCCCCAGTGTGGGAATCTACGAGTAGCAAAATAGCGATTCTAATTTAACACTGTTTGAATGTAATGTGAAATCTGTACAGAAATACGCCCGCTCATGCTAAGAAAAAAAAATCAACAATTATTTGTGGCATACGACTGGACAAACAAAAGTGGCTGTTGACATCAAACTAAAAAAATACACCCAGGAAACCAGGGCCCATATCGCGTAAGAGTAAAGTGACCTCTAAAATATGTGATTGTCGTTTTGACAATCGCTCTCTCTATATTTATTTATTGATATGATAGAGACAGCTATAGTCAAAATGACAATCAAAAACTTGATAATCAACTATAACCTTAGCCGATTCCATCCCAGATAACACATCGCTTCGAATGGCATCTTCAAAAAAAAACGGCAAGTTAATAGCCCAGGAACAACATGGAAGTCAACTGTTATGATGCATTTACAATTTGCACCCGTGTTAACAACAAAGTCGCCAAATATTTGTGTGGCTTCCGTCTTAGCAGATCGACCATTGACCAAACTTTCAAGTTAATGAAAAACGAAACAGTTTCATGTGTCAAGACCTATCGTAATAGAGTTCCTCATGGCAAATTAATATCTGTCGAAACTTGTTGGTCTTGAAGTGAACTAGGACAAAACCAAGTACATGCTATCAAAAAAAAAAAACAACAAACCTCGTCAACCAACTAGGTCAAAACATGATTATTGACAGCAACAACCTCGAAGTAATCAATAAGTAGTTCATCTACCCCCGAATAAATAATAACTATACAAATGACACCTTATTTGATATCCGACTTAATTAACTAACTACTTTCCAACGAACCATCTGCCGACAGATATTTGGTGCTTTCTGCGAGATGGCCATTCGCCCTTTGTCAACTCTATTATCTGTACCCGATGTGGATGTAATCCAAAAAGTCAAAACAGCTCGACTTCATTGTTTTAGCCACATCGAGCCAAGGGACAACAATGATTCAGCCAAGAATATCTTCTTATCCAAGCCCCAAGGCTCAAAACGACGAGGAAAACAAAACCTTCGGTTTAAAGCTCAAACATTCGTGGATGTCAGAGCGCTTGCTCTATATAACTGAAGGCAGCATTCTCAGGATCACAGAGGATGGAAAGTTGATGTTTCTCAAGCAAAAAATCTTCATTAATCAGGAGCTGGCTAAGTAAGTATTTTTACAATAATAGGTTTGTTCGTTGAACTTTACCCAGGGTTGACCCAGGTTTTCTTGACAACCCTCAGAGTTGTCAACAAAAACTGGGGTTTTCGGTTTTCAAAAAACACCCAAGGGCTGTCAACTGTTTTCTTGACAACTAAAAGCAGGACAAAATAATTTTGTGATCTGATAAAACTTTAAATTTGTTATAAATTAGTTTTAAAAATGAACGAAAACAATTTTGCGTTGTTGCTGAATGTTTCATTTGATGAGTACACCAAACATTCAATTGCAAACACAAGCAACATGCAACATGCGAGTCAGTAAAGGACAACAAACGAAATACATATGAAATCTCATATGACTTTTGACAGTTTATTCTTTACCTGAACTCGCCCCAGCAAAATACCTAGGTCTACTTCATGGCGAGTTCAGGGCGACCCCAGGTCTCAAAAAACACAGAATTTGCAAACCAGGGTGACTTCAGGTTTTTCAAAAAACGATTTAGGGCGACCCCAGGGTGACTTCAGGGCTCAACGAACAAACCTAATAAGAAACAATGTTTACCTGACATTTGGGTTAGGCAAGGCTAAACCCGTTAAAACTACTCTTCACTAGATGGCGACACTTGACATGGAAAAATAATCAAAATGTGTTTCTTTTTTTTGTGCTTAACCATTAAGTTTCGTTTTGGTTTTTATTATAAACAAGAAGTAACTTTCTGAATTCCTAAACGTCATCAACTGCAATTGGTTTCTGATGCATCGGATTTGCTTGTGATGCAAAGTGCGCTGTAAGTGCAATTAGAAAAGTTAAGCATACTATCACATTAATATTACGTTACGAAGAGTTAGAGTTGCAATATTCAGCACTGCATTGACGATTTCAACCATTTAATTTCAATTATTAATTTTTTTATTTTTCAATATTTCGTGTAGCAAAGCACGATAAGATAAAATCGCTCCTATACTTAAGGTTGCAATTAATATTCCAAGTCCAAATTATTATTCTAACCCTTCACAAGAACTCATCAATTTCTTTTTTTTTTTCGTTTTAATTTCTCTTTTAAAACTATGCAATTCGCTACTCTAAGAAGGAGCTCTTTAATTTATATGCGAAGCATCTATTATAAGTAATGGCTTTTAACTGACTTAAGTATTTCAATTCAAAGCAATGCGTGCTGTGATTCTTTGGTACAATGACAGTAACTAAAGTAACCACCATTGCAAGGTTGTTTGGCAAAGGATGTTATTGAATAATAAAATAGGTTCTTGATGCAGGGAATAACCACTATATTTTGCTCTAGAGTGATAGATAGTTGGGCAAAAGCAAAAGCCAAGAGGCAACAAGAACAACAACAACAACAGTAACAAAAAACAGGAGCTAAATGCGTAGACAAGAATGATAGAGCGAGCAGCTACCGTGAATTAAGTATTTTATTCGATAACAATCAAGTTTGCGGTAGTTTTGTAATGTTGATATACGAACGTGCGGTGAACCATCATCATCATCATCGCATTCTGTTGTTTCCACATCAAAGTGTAGTTCACGAAAAAAATGTGCGAACGAAACGGATTTTTTTTTTTTTTTTTTGTTGTTCAATTTCTTAGTTTGACAGTTGGACAGATTGTAAATTGATATTAAATCATGATAAGTTGCTATGTGATACCGTACAAATGACAACAATAATGTTGACAAAACTTCTATAAATTGAGTGGAAAATTGCAATGAGTCTCTCTAGCACTGTTACGATGTTAAACGCTTTCGTCTACTTCTGCGGAAAAACAAAAATAGACACGCATTAAAAAAAAAAAGTTTTTCTCACATTATGTGTACTTAAATAGTGACACAGAGAGACCGGCTAAGTAATCTTTATAAAAAGGACTATGCACACTTTGTTACCCCATTGAAATGCCTCTTTTATAGTTCAGTGCCAAACATATTCCTGATTCTGATGATGGTTATATAGGCGAACACCGAACAATGCAAATGTCCATAGTTGGGAATGCTTTAAAAAATTGTTTTTGTGTGACTACGCTTTCAAACAAATAATTTTGTAAATGGGGCTGCATTTGTTTAATTTAGTTTGTATTCACACTCTAAGCTTTTAGTTCAGCTCTTATTATTTTACATGATAGCTATTATGTAGTTGCTCATTTCCATTACGGTTTATCTTAAGTAACTAAAATTCTTCTTGTCGCTTCTTCTTCATGTCCAGTTTTTCGTGTGATAAAGGCAGGATATAATTTGTGCTATGTCAAAAAATATAGGTTTTAATCAAAATACGCATTACGATCAAGCAGAAGACCAAAAGTAAAAAACGGGTGTGATACTTTTAATTAAACTTCTTAACCTCCAGTTTCAAAGTGGAAGTTTAAACCCCACTTTTGGTTTAAACTTCAGTTCAACAAAAAATTCTGAATAAAATTCTGAAGTTTAGATTAAACGACACTATTCCGCCGTTTAAAAATCAGTTCAACAACCCTTCACACATTTGAAAATATTATTTATTTTCATTTTTTAATTTTATTTCCTGTCACAAGTCACAACTGGACTAAAGCAAACTTTCCCTGGTTGTTTTTTCTTGGATTCAGATAGAAAGGGGAACCAATTTATTTAAACTACGTTCAACGAACTGGAGTTCAGTTTAGATTAGAACCGGACGAGTTGAACTTCAAATTTAAACTCCAGTTCAGGTTCAGCTGAACTTAAGTGTTAACTTCCACTGTGAAACTGGGGGTAAGTGACGTAATTCATAGCAAACCCTACCACCCCACAACAAATAAAAGCATTTTTTGTGATTGTAAACTAAGCTTATATATTCTACAGTTTCAGACCGATATTGATTTTAAAAAAGATATTCTTGTTTTTACTAAGATTAAACAGGTTCTTAAAAATAAATTTTAAATAAATAAATAAATTTGGTGGTGCAACAACTCGAAGAGAACCAGAACCTAGTGACTTACAACTCTCAACCATTGCAGTGTGCGTGTTGCCAGGAATAAGGAACCTACAATTTTCTGCCGATTCCGAAAGGCTAACGAGCAGAACTTTTCATGACAAAAGATTCTCTTAGAGGATTTGTCAATTTCTCGTAAGAGGCAGTACACCCCTGAAAAACTTTCTTGCAGCGGCTGAGAATCGAACCCAAGACGTTCTGCATGACAGTCCAACGCACTAACCATTTTACCAAGGGGTACTACAGGTTCTTAAACACAAACAAAAACACTGAAACCTGTTCTGAGAAAAATATTAAAGACATGCTAATTGTGAAATTTGGATTACTGAATTAGCAATACTCCTGTTTCATTTTAGTCATTCTCGTGAAAGCGAACACCGCTCTGCGAATCAACACCTTCATAAACGACATTAATATTGCTCAACCAATATCAAAAGTAATGGCGTAATGTTTAGTGCACCCATTGTTACTCACTCTTGCGAAGAAGTGATTAAAATAGTCCAAAAGTATCTCTTGTTGTGAAAAGTGTTTCTTGGCTTAGCCTTTCGAAATGAAAGTTTATTTCATTTGCTCCGAAAACAGATAAGAATATTTGAGTTACTAGGCCTTAGCTCTAAAATTTGAAAAAAGAAATATAATTTTTAGTTTCAAATAGTTTTCATTGCAAAAACTATTTATGGAATCTACATTTAATTTTCCCTTTTAAGCTATTTTGTTTCCAAAAATTGAACTTTCTAAACGGGGAATAACTGACCCTCTCAATACGTGTCTCGATTCAAACTACACGTTCTTGCTTTTTGTGGGATTTTATGGGAGTAACCTTGTATATCCTTCTTCTGCCATATTACCCAACTTGAGCCTTTCCTATTTTTGTTTGATTCAGTGTTCAATATTTAACTCTGCTCCTTCACATGAAATGGTCCAAAAGTGGTTCTTAGAATTTCGTTGTTTTCGTATGAGCACAAAAGACGCTGGCAGCCAAATGAAGTCACAACTGAAGAAATGTTCAAAAAAATGGAGGATATTGTATCAGACGGTCGCCAGATCAAGGCTCGTGAGATAGCTAACATTCTAGGCATTTCAAATGATAACGTTATTCGGATCCTGCATGATATTTTGGGCATGAACAAACATCCGTAAGATGGATGACACGTTTGCTTACAAGTGACGAAATGCAAGAATTGGGTCGTAACGTCAAATCTGTGTTTGGAACTTTTTGAGTTCAATTTAAATGATTTTTTCGGCGGTTTGCAACTGTGGAGGAAACCTAGATACGCAACTACACACCCTAATTAAGAGAAAAATCGAAACAGAGCACTTCTTCTGTCGAACGTGCACACAAAAAAGGCAAAAATGCTTCAGTTGGCAAGGAAGTAATAGCAATGGTTTTCTGGAATACCCACGACATAATCTTCATTGATTATTTGAAAAAGAGAAAAAACCGTTACTGGGAACTACTGGGCCAATTTACTGGATAGATTCAATACCGAATTTGTCTACCACATAAAGAACAAAAAAGTTCCGTTTCATCACGACAATTCGTCTGCGGTAGTAGCAAAAGCTTAATTAGCTGAATCGCGCTATGAACAGCTTCCTCATCCACCCTGTTCTCCAGACTTGCTTCCCTGTGATTTTTTCCTATTTCCAAATATGAAGAAAAGGCTCTGTGGAAAAAAAAATTTCTTCAAATAATAAAGTTATTGATGCATGAAATGCCAATTTCGAAGACATTGATAAAACTTATTTTTTGGAAGAGTTAAAAAAGTTGAAATATCGTTGGAGGAAGTGCATAGCTCAAAAAGAGACTATGTTACAAAATATAATTAATTTTAAAATAAAAACTCATTCTTTCATTTCAAACAGCACTCGTACATAATTAAAATTATCCATACCAAAAGAATTACATATATCGGATTTCGTGCCGCACTAGAAACAAGCGATTTTCTATTAATATCTTTTCCCTCTGCATTTCATTAAAGCTTTGACTTGTAGGCCGTTTTGTTTTTTAAGCCTCTAATTCATCAAGGATATTTTGGAATATGATTCTTGGGTATGTTCTAAGAACAAAATCGTTCTGCAGTATGGGTCTACTTTCAATGTTGACGTCATTTTCGGGTATTTCGGGGATTTAAGAAAAAGCCTATTTTGTTCTTCCCTGACACAATATGTTGTATATTTTCTAAAAATAAAGTCCCAAATCAAGTTTCCACTGTTGGTATTAGCAGAATAATTTTCGTTAACATGGGTTAGGGTACTGTAGGACGATCATACTCGTATCCTAAAATATTCTTGTCGAATAAGAGGATACCTTGTATAAAAACCACGCTTTTAAGTCATAAGCATTATATTTGTATGGAGCAATGGAGTTAACTGAGGGTTTTCGTTCGATGCAGCTCTGAACAAAATGTGCTACCAGACTCTATGGTTCCTACCGTCAAGCATTGAGGAGATTTTTTTGGCATGCAGTGTATATAGAGGCACCCAAATTTTTCGTGTTAAAAATATTTTCTGCGCAGCGCGAGCGTATGAATTCCCATTAGCAAACACCAAGCATTATAACGAGGAGCTTCACAATTCTAATTAAGTCTTCAGATATAATACCTTGAAAATCGACGTTGCACTTTTTCAATTTTTTCAGATGCAGTTGTATAGTATGGATTCCAGACTACGGAGCAATATTTCAAGACAGACCGAACTAATGAGGGATAAATTGTTTTAAGCCTAAAAATATCACGAGCATTTCTTTTAGTAAAGCCTAACATATAATTAGCTTTACTTATAATTAGATATATATGAGGCCTAAGCTATAATTTGTAATCGAGCATAATGCCTAAGTCATTCTTTAGCTTTCTAAGATAACATCTTTCAAATAATGGCTTTAATTAATGAAAACCTTCCCTTTGAAACATGCAAGTACATGACATTTAGCTACATTTAGATGGAGAGGATTTGATTCGCCCATTGAGTAAGCCTCATCTTGAAGAATAAACAATCATGAGTGGAACCAATTTTTGTATAAAGCTTTAAATCGTCAGTATAAAGAAGGCATTGCGAATGAATGAGAAAATGAGATTTATGTGACAGTCAACGAGTATTGGCCCTCTCAAATGCATTTCACCAAACATTATAAAGGGTGGGCCAAATACAAGTTTCTTTTTAAAAATGCAAAAACAAAATTAAATGTTTCCATGTAATATGGCTTTATTAGTAATGGAACTCAACGTCGATCAAGTGGCTGCCTCGGGAGGTCGTGCGCCTTCGATTCCTGAGTCTTGTGCAAAATTCTCTTCGGAGCTAGTTCGTCGAACGTGGAGCTGTTGAGATCGATGGCGAGTTGATGTTCCACTAGCATACCAGTCTCACGAGCTTTTTGCACAAACTTGGGTACAGCACGCGCCGGGTGCCTCATTTCACCCAAAACCTCTTTTCCAAAAACGCACTATTTGGGCTACACTGCACTCACTTTTGAAATAAGTTTTCTATATTTCTGAACGTTGTTCAAGCGTTGTGTGACTCATTTCGTTCCGCCGAGGTACGACCCAAACTCAAAATAGTTGGTCTATTCATTTATTAACACATTAATTCTTCATATATCCTTAATTTAGTGGCAGTCAGCTTTTGTTCATTTAAAAAATGTTGTCAATTTAATAAAGTAGTTTCACTGAGAGTAAATTAGACCTAACAAAACAAAATTTGAGAGAGCAAATAGCAACAATATTCCTTTCATCTCAGACAAAGATAAGAGCATAAAAGTTGGTCTACTCTTTTTTGGGTGCAAAATAGTTGATCTAAGACTATTTAAATATAGTTTTAGTTAACCGTTATTAAAAAAAATGACAAGCACTGGTTTTATTAATGATTATTGTATGATTTTATACAAGCTAGCGAGAGTTTCATGTCAATTCTGGCGCGTGGCGTTGCATTATCAGGAGACCTAAGGGAATCAATGATTAAATCGTTTGAAACAGGATTGTCTAGCTACGAAATCCCTGAAAATTTTAATTTACCGCCCTCGTCAGTGCAGAACATAATAACAAAGTTTAAAAATTCTGGAAATGTGGATATATGCAACAGAACGGGACATCCACTAACAGCAAAACCTCGCGATTGCCAAATTTTTAAAGAAAATCGACGATATTTATCTGCTTCAATAACGGTTCAGTGGAGAGAATAAATTCAAAAAAGTGTTTCGGTGGACAGTTGTAAGCAGATGATGAAAAAAATGGGATACAAATTTTATAAGGTTTATTTTAAAATATTTAAGTTTTGCATAAATTACGACAACTTAAATCATTAAAAACGCAGGCAAAAGAAATATCACTACTGACACCTAAGCAAAAGAAAAGGCGCATTGAGTGGGCCAAACAACTTAAAAATTTGGACTTTTAGTCAATGGCGGTCCGTTAATTGGAGTGATCAGTACAGATTGGAAGTTTGTGTTGGTGATGAACGAGGACCAGTGATAAAAAAATGCTACAGAAGCCTTTCACAACTCACAAGGACTGCCTTAAACAAACCGTAAAGCTCCCAGTATCTCTAATGGTATGGAGGTGCATGTCGGGATGTGGTATGAGTAATTTGCATTTTGTAATTGGGATAGCTAATGCTGTCAAGTACCGCAACATTTTGGAACAGGAGCTGCCTCCGTCAATACTACGTCTTCAATATAGCAATGCGGAGTATATTTTCCAACAGAATGGTGCTTCTTGTCATACGGCTAGGTCAACAATGGTATGGTTAACTGCTGAAGCAATTCTTTATTGGAATGGACTTCCAGCAGCCCTAATCTTTCACCAATCGAAACTGTTTGGCACACGATGAAGCAAAAATTGCGAAAGGAACCGCGTCGGACTCTTCAAGATTTAAGATCCACATTTACAAATAATTGGGAATCTTTTGGTGCCGAAGAGTGTCAACAATTAGTTGACACTATGCCAAGGTGCATTAAAGAAGCAGTGATTAAGGCCAAAGGTCGCTTAACAATGTGGTAAAATCAACATAAAGAATCATAGACCAACTATTTTGCATCTAAGAAATGTGTATAAATCGTTATTTAGTTTTGTAAAGAGACTCCATATCAATATTTTATTAAGCCACTTTCTTTTTTTGTCCACTTTTCTTATTTAAAATTAATAGGACTTTATATGTATATCAAAAAATAGTTTTTGTTTCGAAATAGGTTAAGAATGAACACATATTTGCATTCTATCCTCGGTAGACCAACTATTTTGAGTTTGGGCTCGTATAATACTGATTTTCTGTCAAGATTTCGAACGGGAAACAGCTGTCAGTGTCAAAATAAACTATCCTTTAAAAATAACCCACTAGATGGCCCACTTTTCTATACTTATACCATAAAATGTTACTTCAAATATATACAAAAATCAGAGTTTATCTCACGCATAATCAGTTTTATTAACATTTAAAAATCAAGCGTACACATTGAAAAAGACCCTTTGTCAGCCAAGGACAAATACTAAATATGTATTAAAAATATGTGAAGAAAAAGAATATACTTACTTAGGTTAATATCCATTTTTTGTAATGAAGTTATTTTTTTAATATTATAAACACCAAACTAATCGGTATTGAAGACAATTCAATGTATTTTTTTTAATAATCTTCACAGTAAATTGTTAAACTTATTATTATCTCAAATTGAATATACTAAATAGATTTGCAAAGTTTCTGTGTAAATATGTTTTACTTTTAAGAAAAGATCAACGCGTACTAAATTGAAAAAGAAATATCTACTAAAACTCATTTGCTTTAAAAGCAAACTAATAACATCTCTGCCTCTTAATTCAAAACGAACATAATAAAGATTATATTCCGCTCGCCACCTTTCGGAGGATAGTGAAATCTCAGAATTAGAATGGTGAAACAAGAAATTTGTACCTGATTCTGTACGAATTCTATTCTCTTTAATTTGATAATTACACTAGTCACAAATGAATTCTTAATTTTAAGATTTAACTACAAGTTCATTGAAAATCACATAAAACAAGCCATCAGTTTTTGATGAAACGCCAACACATACTAAAATAGAAAACGTCCATTAAAGAAACTTGCATTCGCAACCAAAGGAATGCACATTTTGAACTAAATACGAAATACGAAAACTAGATTTCTATAACAAATACAAAAATAACTAACATTCATATTTGGAATTGCACTTCCGTCTGCAATCCAATTAATATTCCACAAATATAATTACGCTTCCCTCCCAAATCAATTAATCGATTTGCAAAACAAAATAAAAAACAAAAAATTATAAAAAAAAAAACAAAACAACACTGCATTTGAGAGTACATCCAAAGAAAGGAGACGACAGATATCGGTCGAATAAGAAAAAGACACCAGCATTCACACAACGGGATAACTCAACCACTGGGTATTTTAATTGGAATTACACTATTTCGCAATTAGAATTTCACTTGTTTTCCGATTTGTTTGAATAAAATGATTTGTTAACTAAAAACTTACCACTATTTGAAGATGATATAAACATCATAAATAACAAAATAAACAGAAAACACTGGGTACCCCGGTCACGAAACAACAACACCTCGGCCATTTTTAATTCAATTTGTGACGAGAATGGATTGGAGAGATTCAGTAGGAAGGTTTGAATCTCTGATGAATGTAGACTTACTCAATTTGTATGGCTTCAGTGTTCAACTTGTAGGCGTCCAAATAGATTTGGTTGAATGTCAATGTTTTCTTAAGGACTGTACATACTTTTTAAAAGTGTTTTTCCTCTTTTCATTTGAGAGATATAATTAGGCCTATTCGGCGAGATCTTTTATTCTTCTATTCTATTATTCTGCTATGAATTTCCATACAAAAGTTTGAGCATATATCTATGCAAAAAATATCACTTGCTAGTTTGCCAAGGAAAAGTATGTTTTTGAAATTTCTGTTGACAACATGGTGTCGTCATCTAATTTTAGTGTTTTTGCTGAGGGCATTTTTGAATTTTAGCTAGATTTTGATAGGTTTTATATAAAACAAAAAATGTATAGGAAAACTTGTGTTTTTGATGCACATTTTATTCCAAAACTGATATTTTTGTCAAAACCGCGTTTTGAGTTTGACGTAAAAAGTCTTTAAATTGCTTGCTTGTTTTGAAATTATACATTTACAGCCTTATTTATTAGTTTTCAGTTTCACTTATACTCGGTTCAACTTCGGAATAATAAAACCGACCCGAAGCACTTACTTTGGGTTTACGCGACGTCAAACAAATCCTTATTTACAATATATTTTCTCAGCCGTTTTAGCTACGCCTTCCTTTATGTCAAACTAGCTGTAACCCGCGGTTTCAACCGCCTTTATATTACAAAGAAGAAGTTTTCAAAGATGTCTTAGGCCGCAAAGCGATGCGATGCGAGATATTTGAGTGTTACAGTTGCGTACATACAAAAGAATAAAATGGAAATGCTTTTCTCGTTGCATCGCCTTGTCGCACTACTGTATGCGCAGCCTTATAGTTTTACGCCGCTTGAAACTGAGGGACAAATTTAGTATTTTGATAATAGATTATCTTCCTCGAAGTAAGTCATAATCAAAAGATCATACATATATCTATGCCATCACTGAGTTTGAAATTGGAGCAATTCCATCATTCATTATTTTTTGGAATGTCAATTCGAACCAATAGTTCTTGAGATAAGCACGTTCAAGTCCATGCAGGAAACCTTTTTGTTTGGTATTGGACGGTTAGCGCCTGGATTAAATAATTGGATGTTAAAATGATAACCCTCCTGCCCTTTCCAATATATAAGCGGATATTCTAAAGCATCGTAGAACCTGTGCGTGTCGGCGATTCTGGAGAGAGTGCCATCGCGTGCTCGTAGAACAATGTCTCGAGAAGTGGTCTGCTCATTGCCTGCAATCACGACTGCTATTTCTTCGCTCGTTGGAGCGTTGTATCTTCGCTCATGTTGTCCGCGTGGTACACGGTCAGGGTGAACAACTACCTTACAACTTTCATCCGTTTGATAAAAGTGCGTTTTGAATTCCCTGACTAAGGTGTTATTGCCGTGCAGTACTCTTTGTATTTTGCGGACCGTCTCTCTATCGACGCCTTGAATAAGACTTGACCGTCTCTCAATTTCGGATTCCTCATCACCCATGAAATATACTTGTAAGAACTGTGGTTGCATGTTCGAGGAAGGAAGTAGAGAACCGATTCTATGATACACTTGACCTTGAAAAGCAAAAGTCGTTGAAAATCCTGGCATTGCAATCACTCTATCAGCACCAAAAGATGTCATATGAAAGCATGAATTATATTTTCTAATATTATTCAAGAAACGTCGTGATTCTTCTATGTGGTAAGAACACAACTGTTTTAAAGGTTCCACAGGCTCTTCTATTAATGGAAAAGAAACTTTTCCTCCAGAACAACACATTCCTGCTGTTTCGTCCTTCCACTTAAGTGCCCGAGCCCTATTACTCCTCTCCGAAAGATTCGATTTGCGTTTTCGGGACATTTTGAGAAAACCAATTATAACTAAAATTTAATAACACTTATACAGCCGTATTTATTAGAATTCCCTAAACGCGTGAATAGTTATGCAATGCATAAGGACTTATTCATCCACTATGCAAATTCATATTTATAAAACATTTGCCTACCCTGCATAGTTATAATGAGCTTGTGTCAAATAAAGTACCAAAAAGTAAGAATCTATTACATTTAACCTTCATAACACTCAGCTGTTTATCAAAAAAAAAAAAAAAAACAATTTGTCTGTCTATCGAATTTAATAAACAAAAACGAAACTACCAGAAGCTAAAAGAATTCCAACAATTAACATTGATTCATCAGATAAAGTATGTTATTTTCTCTAGCACAATACTGGAAATCAAATTGTTATTCGTTTCATTATAGCTGGAATACTCCTCAGACAAGTTCTTGAGGATACAATTCAATAATGCAAGATAATAATTACAACACTAACACACCGGATGAAGAAGGATGCGTGGAGATACATCACCAACAAGTATATTCATCTATTTAATTCTAAACAATTTTCAATTCAATTTGTTTTTAGTATATTAGTATAACATTTTTGTTTCAATAAATAAAAATAACACAAAGTTTTAGTTTCAATATCAAGTCAAAGGCATTCTTTTTTGTTGATAATCTTTATATTTCAATGTGATGTCAAAGAGAATGTGACAGTTCAATACTAAAATGTCCTTATGTAGGCACTATTCAACCTCCAAACGCGTTTAGCTTATAATGCCTCTATTCAACGTCACATAAGTTTTATAAATAACGATTTTGCGTTTAGAGGCATTATAAGGGTTGCATAGCCTTATGTACTCACTATAATGAGTTTATAAATATGGCTGATAATATTTATAACATACATAAACACAATTTATTTAACGTATGCATGCACCTGGATTAAAACAAAACAGCAAACCAATAAATCCAATCAAGTCCTTTTCTTAAAGGTAATGGAGCCAAGCGAAGGATATTTTGAAAAAACTAACAATGAGCAAATCACATACGTATGTAACTATCCTATAACAATGTATGTAGTTAAACCTGTAGGCACGTAAAGTTTAACTTAACTTAAAATAGTTTAAATTCAAAGACACACAAATATTTGTCAAATTTTGTTTTGTTTTTAATTCGGGGAATTTTATTTTTGTTTTATTTTTTTTTTTTAAACTTTTTTGAGTGTTTTTATCGTTACTGCTTAGGTAAATTAATCAAACAATGCCCCTCCTCTGGGCCCGCACCACCAAAGTATGGCATTTCAATGCAACTACTTATGTATATGTACTACATTTTAGTGTAATACGAAGATAGAAGTAGAGATAAATAATGTTGGGGTGTTTCGACCACCCAATGCCCCTCCCCTGATAATAAAAAAAAAGTAGCCTATACGGTAATCCAGACTATGACTTTTTTGTGTGTTAAATTTTATCAAGATCCATTCAGTTGTTTAAGCGTTATTGAGTAACAAACATCCATACATCGTAACATTCACATTTATAATATTAGTAGGATAGGATATACTACCAAAAACAAAACGTAAACGAACCGCAGCTGATTTGCGTTATTATTCATTATTATTGTTATTATGCATATTGGACATTTAAAATTGAATTGTATAAAATTCAAATCCTATAAATGAATAGCCGTGTTTTTTTAGTAAAGTTATCCGTAGTACAGTAGGATTTTATATGAAAAACAAATACAACATCCGCAGTATGATCACTACCGATACTCGAATAAACGTCAAATCTCTATCCGCAGCAGGATTTCACTTCTCCTTTTATCGGCAGTGATCCTACTGCGGATGTTGTATTTGTTATTCATATAAAATCCTATTGTACTACAGATAACACGGCTTATGTTACTAAGCACATTGCGTCCCCAATATCGTACAACTGTTAGAGCGTTTTTTAATACAAAATATCTATCCATTTTATCTTAGTAACGAAACGAATAAAAATTCTTTATACTCCTTTTTGTAAATTTCACACGATGTCATGTCAAAATGACATTTAGATACTAAAATGGCTTTAAACCTCCCATGAAGCATTTTTAGCCTATTCCGCCTCTATGCCTCGTGTATTGTAACTTTACTCTGTCGCTAAAACGAGTAAGTAAATAAGGCTGTTAATTTCTATATAACTACTTATGTATTTACCGTATTCGCTTGAAAGTACAGATCAACAAATAAAAACATTTGTATTTATAAATGTGACCGCTAGACGAATAATCAAATACGTCAATAATATATATTTAATATTATAAATACAGCTTTCAAGTTACTTGATTCTCAACCTGCTTGCCTACAACTCGTCGGCTCAGAATTACAAGGTTCTAACAGCCATTTTTACGAAAAATGAGTTATGGATGTCGTTGGATTCGTATTTTCAAGCGCTTTCGAATGAATTCATAAACATGCACCTTAATTCACCCTATAAAGCGTAAAACGCAAAAAACAAAGGTTCTAAAAACCAAAATGAAGTTAATTTAAGAATTACAACGTTCTATGTAGCAAAATTGGCGGATAGAACTTTTTAATTCTCTCTTTGACCAATAAAAAAATTACACATCTGCTTATTGACATAGAACCTTGTATTCCTTAATTTTGTACATAGAACCTTATAATTCTTATCGGATTGCCGAAAACGCAACAAAGTTCTATGTTGATCAATTTACCTTTGGTTTTTTCTTCGTGTTTTTGATATTGTTTACAAAAAGCTTGTGAAAAACTAGCAACAAGCAGTATCTCAAACCAAGTCTAACAATTTCAGAAATGTTTCATATGTATTAAGAGAACACAGGATCTGACGAAACTGTTAAATTTAATGCATATCGACAAGTTTTCAACACTCAATTTAACTTGGCTTTTCATAATCCAAAGAAAGATAGATGTGATTTTTTTTATATTTTAAATGATTGATCACAGTGCGAGCGTTTAGGAAAGTGAGAGGGGATTTAAAAGGAGATACCGATGCACATTGGTTTTGAATGTCTGAATATCACAATGGGAAGGAAATATAGAGTCGGGTAAGGCATTCCACATTCGTGTAGTGCGGCTAAAGAATGAATCTCTGAAGTTGGGCTCAAGGGTAAACTGATGAGCATTCCCCGAAGCGCGAGTGTTACGGTTAAATTGTTTAAGGGGAGGAATGCAACTGGCTATTTCACTAGAACAATGTTTGTAAAAATAACGGTAATATAATGAAAGACAAGAAACATTGCGACGGTGCTCGAGAGATTCAATTGTTTCTGTTTTAGTCCTATCACCTATCAATTATTGTAAAGCTCTTTTTTGGATTCTATCCAAAAGACTCAAGTGGGTTATTGGAGCACCTGCCCAAATATGGGAATTATACTCGAGTTTAGGACGAATATAGGCTTTATAGATTACAGCCAGATCAGAAAGGGTAAAAAATTTCTTGCATCGTCGAAGGAAACCTAAACACTTAGCAGCGTTTTTGGCAACGTCGAATATGTGGTCATTCCACACAAGGTCGTCTGTGATGCACATACCGAGAACTGAGATCTGTTCGGTTTCCTCAATGCAAGGGTCACTTATGGATAGCGGCATGGGGATGGATTCCGCTTCAGCGACAGGAGACAGCATTGAGTTTTTGAAGCATTAAATCTATGCGAGGAGCATAAAATAGCAGTTGAAAACACCACTGTATCTGATGAGCTGGTTTTGAAATATAATGCGCATTTTCAGGAAAAGGAAGAGGCATACAAGCAAAGACAAGTTGACAGAGAAAATACAGTTCCAGTTTTGTGCTTTGACATGCAAAATGTACTTACCTGTCCAAAAGCTGATGTAAGCTCATTTTTTTACCACTCAAAGTTAAATGTGTATAACTTTACAGGACATTTTTCGCTTAATAATAACGTCTATTGCTGCTTGTGTGATGAAAGCACAATGGGAAGAACAGAAAATGATATTGCTAGTGCTTTGCTGAAAATTCTAAACCGTGCTATGTCAAAACCGGAACTTGTTGGTAAACTTCATATTAATTGATTTTCATAAGCATCAGCCAGACATCCAACATATACATTTTAAATTCTCTACTCCAGGAAATTCTACAATTTAGGAAATAGGTAATACCCATAGCTGCATTCAACGCGTCTTACGAATCGCGATTTTCATTCACCCTTGTCATTCAAAAAACAAAATCTTACAGTTTTGCAAATGCAACCGTTAGATTTTAAAAATGTGTACGAGTGTTGTAAGATTTTAAATATTAAATTAATACCATTTTCGAAAGTTGTCTAACATCAACTTACACAAAACCTTACCGAGGTGTTTTTTAAGACTTCCCATCTTGAAAAATCTCTTAAAAGTGTAGACTTAGTGTTCAAAAACCTTAAGAAATAAGAATATGTGGTCTTTTCAATGGCCAAATTTAAAAGAGGTACAATTAAAAAATGACCTTGCAACAAGAAAAATCAAACCATTTAAAGCAATGCTTAAATACATGCCTGCAATTTATTGATAAAGAAATTTCGAAAATATAATGAAAACAAGAACAAATATCCAATATGATTAATTAAAATTCTTGTTGGTTTAATTAATTTATAATATTCTATAATTTTCTTAAATGTATTCACATATTTACTTGAACTGTAAAATATATATAAAATATACTATGAAAATTAAAATTTTAGTTTGTTTAATCAAATTACTATTTATTTTCTTATTTATTTAAATGTTGTACCTTTAATTCATTCAATCAATAATTAAAATATTAGTTTTATTATATTTATTATTTATTCTCATTATTTTCTTATTTACGTTAACGAACTGTTAAATATATGAAGTTAATTATATAGTGTACTAGGTGCTACATGCATTAAAAATACTATATAATATTTTCCTATAATAAAAATGTAAAAATCAGATTATTGTTTTATATTTAGTTGGAGAATCATTTCAGATACTCTATTTTGCTGCTTTTATACTATGAATACCATAGTTTTTTTCAACGACTAAACTAAATGTTAGAAACCTTCATATGATTAAATAACAATTACAAGGTTCTATGTGGTACATAGAACCTTCACCGAAATTTGAACTACATGGAATTGGCTCATAGAACTTTGTGCAAAAAATTTAATTTGCAATTAAAAGGAAATTCCTCAACACATAAACAAATAAATTATATTTTTATTAGTTATTATCAATAATCTATCGTTTGTTATCATTCGAATGTAAATCAATAGCCATTTAATACGAAATCTGAGCATCAAAAACTTAAAAGTTGAATAACTCGAAATGGGGGTCGGTCGACATAGAACCCTGTAATTCTCAGCCGACGAACTGTCTTTAAAATACGAGGCTAATTCAAAAATTATATTTATTGCATCTTGCTTGCCAGTACTTGCCCGGGGCTAGGGCGAATCCAACGGAAAAACAAACATGTCTATAGATATATGAATTGAAACTGAAGCTAAGTGTACACGATTGGTAGATCTTACAATATTGTCAGATCTGTCAGTGAAAAACATGCTTACAATGTCTTACAATCGTGTAGTCTTACAATTAATTGTCAGAAAATTTGTCTGACAATTAATTGTTAGGTCATTGTCTGACAATTAATTGTAAGAAATCTTACAATCATGTGTACGCTAGCTGACAATCGTGTAATCTTCCAATTAATTGTCAGAAAATGTATCTGACAATTAATTGTAAGACGGTAAATTGTAAGGTATTTGATAATCGTGTACACACACAATTTATTGTCAGGCCTGCCAATTTTTATCGTTGTCTGACGTTTCTGACAATGAAGAAATTGTAAGATGTTCGTTTTTTAGCATCATACAATTTTTTCATTGTCAGAAAATTTGCAGCCAAGGTTTAATTGTCAGTTTGCATAACCAACAAAAACTGACAATTAATTGTGTGTGTACACGGTTGGTAGAAAATCTACCAATCTCTTACAATTAATTGGTAGGTATTAAGCCGGTTATCTGAAAATGAATTGTCAGCCAACTTCTGACAATTAATTGTAAGGGATTGGTAGATTTTCTACCAACCGTGTATACACACAACTTAATTGTCAGCTCATTGGTAGATAATTGTCAGACATTGTAAGGTCTTACAATATTGTAAGATCTACCAATCGTGTACACTTAGCTTGATTGAATTTGTCTTGTGTTCAGTTTTTTATAAGCAACCAAATCAAACAGAACTTTTAGTATGTCAAATGAAATGTCAAAAATACGAAACTTTTTTGTTGAGAAGGATGGACGTAGATAACTGCGAAATTGGTCAAAAACTTATTGTAGAACTTGAAGATGAAATTCTTGTGGGTGATCTAAAATTTATATCAAAAGACAAACGTGTAATTGAACTATCGAATGTTAAAGATTTCAACACAGGGTATGTCTTCACATCAGCACAAACTATTCCCCGACCACTTATCAAATCTATAAAATGCTGCAAGGACGACGATGCTTCAGAGTCGCTTACTTCCAGTGAAGATCAAGAATTTGAGCGGCCAAAATCTGATTATGTAGTTCCTATTAGCTGCGATGAGCTCGATCAAATCCAAGCACTCGTATCCTCGGCGACATACATCTTCCAAGTTGATCAAAGATATCACAAGGCCATTGCAAACATCAAGCAACAAAGTGTCGTAGGCCTGAACGTTGAGCCATCGAATTTTGGGCGCCATAATCGTACATCACTGCTGGTGTTGACGACTTGCCAAAATATATACATATTTGATCTTATTTCGCTGGGTGCTATTTTCAAAGATCTCAGAAACATTCTGCAAGCCAAGTCGCCTAAGAAAATTGTATATCACTCCAACAAAACGGCCGATAATCTGAAGTACAAACACAATGTTCAACTGGAGGGAGTATTTGATATTTTCGTTGCACACTGCCTCATTTCGAAACAAAAAACTTTAACTAGTTTTGATCAATGCGTCGCCAATTACTTGAATATTCCCATAAATTACTTTCAAGGAGACGACGAGCTGCAGGTGAAGATCTACGATAGACCTTTGCCAAAATCACATCTGGATGTCCTTTCGAAAAAGGCCGCATTCCTCTTGAAACTCTACAATCACATGGTGCACGAAATAATGCTGAAAAACTTCTACAAACAGTGCAGAGACTACTCGGAGACATTTACGAAAAACGAATGTGATGTCGAAGTAGCCATGCAGATGGCACCTGGTTCAACGCATGGAATCGGTTGCATCGGCGACACAGAATGGGCAGACTTGCTGGAGCTTCATTTAAAGCTCTAATATTATGCTTGTTTGGCAACTTGAAATGTTAAACAAGTTTTTCCTATGGGATTTGACTGCAAATTGTGAGAATTTGTTAGCGAAAATTCGAGTTACCAAACACGTATTAACTAGAAATACATAACGAAGTGCTCATCAACGTGATTTTGTACAAAGTGTTCTTAGTTTGTATATAATATAATGAAATTATTTTGAATTGAAATACTGCATTTTTAATTTAATTTTTTTTAATTTTGGTGGGCGCAATACCCCCATTTATTAGGCTTAATACAAGCTATAGCTTAATCTAACTTAAAACTAAGAAAATTTATAGCTACGAATTTTGGTTAGTGGGGTAATTGATTCAAGAGACGGAGTTTTAGGCAAGGGTTACTAAGGTTAAAGTCGAAGGTTATTGGGTTAGAGTTGACATTCCTTAGCATACGTAGTCCATAGGGTTTATAAAAGATCCAGTTGTACTTTGAAGGAAACTGGATTTTGAAGCATTTAGGTGAGACTTGATGACAAACATTCGGAATGATAGAGAACTTTTGTCCAAAATATGAGTAGATCCAGGATTTGTTGGCAAAGTAGTGAGTATTCTTCAAGCAAAAGTAGGTGTTGTTAGCAGATTTGAGCTTGCTTAGTCTTTTGTTCTAATCGGATAGGGTCCAACGGTGACCGAATTTGATGATAGTTGATGATGACACAGGCAGATCGTTGGGGGGTGAAGAAGGCGCGGTTGGTTTGATTTGCGGTTGAACAGCAATTTGGGTGAGTGCAGGAGGATCGTTATTTGTTTCGGAGCTTAAAATTTCATCCGAGACCGATAGGTTGTTGTACACCATTACAGTATCAGGAGTAGGATTCTTTGACTTGTCTATCATGTCGTATAACTGCAGCCGTAGCTCACGCGAGTTATTATTTAGCCGTGTCATATCCCGCTGGATTTCTATCATCCGTTGACTATTACTGGTAACATCGTATCCGATAGAGATGAGCTCGGAAGAGACTCTGGATAGCATCGCCTTAATAGAAAACAGATCATCGTATGTCTGGATGGGCAAGGGCTGGTCTGGCGGGGAGAAGGGAGAAACTGTTTTTGAGGAGTTACTTTGAAAGTGTAACTCGAGGTCAGATTTAAGGGAATTTAAGTTCGTTGATAAACTATTGTTAAGTAGAGCCAATGAGTCATTAACCGATTCCGAAGATTTGTTGATAGAAATTAAGCGCTTGTCAACCTCTAGAAACTTTGAATGGCACTCCGAGGTATTTAATTGACACTGTTGGTGGAGCTCGTCAACAACTTTTTAAGACAATATCAAATTTTTTGGATCGATTATTAATATTGTTTACACATTCGGTATGGCTAATGGCAGTTTGGTCACTTAAGCATTTTATCGCGAGCATAACGTGAGAGATGGAAATGTCTCTGCATTCGTCGCAGTAGAACAAGAAATTTTTCTTAAAATCTTTAAGATAGGCAAGTGGTCTTTTACCTAGGTCGATACATGAGGGGTGGAAAAATTTGCCGCAAATACCGACACAATTTATCCATTCGACACTGGATTCGGTATTTGCACAAATGGGGTTACCGCACTTATGTGACACAGTTAAAATTATTTTTTTTTACTGCGAGAGTTTTTATTATTGTTTTTTGTTTTGGTTTTTTGTTTGTTGTTTTTATATTTTTTTTTTTTATACTTGTTATTACACATATTACACAATGCCGTTGTAATGGGAAATGGCGGTGGGCAGTAAAGTGGGTCGGGTAAGTTTATCACACACAAAATGCTGGTGTATTGGGAAACAGCGTTACTGCCCATCGCTGTTTCCCATTAGTGGCTCCGTAAAGTATATCACACGCGCTGCGAGTATATTGATAGGTTTTTTTTTTTTTTGTTAACTGTTTACTTGGGGAAAGTGAAAAGGTGATAAAAAGTAATTGCGGAGCGAAAAGAAAATGCGACTGCACTCGACGAAGGTTGAAAACAACTTTTTGTTTGACTAAGTTGAAATATTTTTGTATTGTTGAAGAATCTGGACAATCTGGTTCCTCTTCGGCTATTTTGGTCACTTGATATGCAATGAAACTATAGTACGATTTCATTTACTTCTCCCGACGTTTCGACAGGGGCTGCTGTCTTCTTCAGGGGATCCTTTATTGAAACAGTAAATAACAAACAAAGTTTAACAAATTTGTCCACAAAGAAAATGATGAAATTTTAAAAAACTTACATATAGAATAAAATAAAGTAAATTATTTGTCTAGTTTTACATTAATTTTCTTGAAAACTTTTTTAAAACAATAAAGTTAATTACATAATTGGAAATTAAAAAAGTTGCACTTCTAATGCTAAGATCAATCTTGTTTTATTTTTAACTGAAAATTTAAAATTTCTTGTCCGTTACAAAAGAGCAATAGACAGCGGAGATGTTTTGAGTGTCTTGTTTTCTATTCATATTATTGTTGTTTTTGAGGATGTGTAGAGTTTCTAGAGTGTACCTTTTGGCAAAATGTTTCTCCGTTTGCAGAATTTCTACCTCCTCAACCCTGATGGTTGGCTTGGACACAATGGTTCGCCAGTGCTGTCTTAGCGGAGCTTTTACTAATAATATCCGATTTAGGGCCAGCTATTCTCTGTCGCAGTAACTGTTTTGGTGTACCTACATAGCAAAGGTAAAGGTGGCAATTTTCATTATCTTTGCCCTTGCAGTTGATTTTGTACACAACGTCGGTTTTGTTTTCTGTTTTCGTTTTAGATTTTAGTTTTGTATGCAGTGTTGCCAGTGTACAATGTGACGTGAAAGCTAATTTCACATTTTTACAACGGTCGGCGACAACTTGTTTGAAATTTGCAGAAAGTGTTGGAATATAAACTATGCTTTTATAAACGCAATCTGTTTCAATGATAGATGGATTAACAGTGTTAACATTATTTATGTAGCGTTGTATTAAACTTCTTATAAGCCCATAGGGGTAGCCATTGTTAGCTAGAATTTGGGTGACTACGCTTTAATTTTTAGAGTGAAACTTGTGATCACTTAACATAAATACTTTTTTAATCAAGTTAGTTGCCGTCTTGACTAAAATAGTCGAAGAGGAACCAGATTGTTGAACAATACTGCACTTTTATTAACTTTGCACGTTGCCTGTGTAGTGCTACAGCCTTGCTTATGTATGTAGATAGCGATAAAAGTAGGTAGGGATATGACGGTAGAACGCAATCGTCTAACCAGAATCGATGACATATTTTTCAAATATTTTATGATCCTCGTCAGTATTCCGATTGTTTTAAACCTAAACCTCAACGGAGATAGGGCCTTAGGCAGGGATCAGAAGTTCTCTAACAAGCCGGGCATGAAGTTCTAACTAGAATGTTAATCTTTGATGGGATAGTTCTTTTAAAGACTAGAACTAGACGTCCATTCCCATAAGCTGTCAGGGTGTCAAAAACTGATTTTGACCTAGAGTGGATTTGACTAAATTTGAAGTAGATTTTCAAATGAAAAAAAAAATATTTTTGTACTATATCATATCATGTTTATTATTGCATCCTCCCGATGAGTTTTCTTTTTGTTTTATTTCGTTTTCATGTTTGTTATTTATTTTCAATTTGTGTCAGTGCCGTCATCGGGAGGATGCAATAATAAACATGATATGATATAGTACAAAAATTAAATAAATACAAAACCCCTGAAGAAGTAATGAATTCTTACGAAACGTTGGGTGAAGAATGGGAATGGAATAAAGTCTTTTATTCGCATTCAAAAAAAACAAATAGACCAAAAGAGCCTAAAAGTACAAAATCATAAATAAACTGAAAAAATAATTGGTCAAATACATACAACGAAAAAAAAATAGACCCGTAGGGGATTGTCGATTTATGAGGTCCACTAGAAGACGGGTTCTTGTAGGTATTGTTGCTTAGATGTAAACGATCAATAATTTTTAATATTACAGAAATAGTTCGTTAGAATTTGGGTTTTTTTTTTTTTGTTTTTAAATACATATATTTATATACTCATCAGTTTTTTTATAATTTTGGGCGCACTCAGGATGATGAGCATTCCTGGTTTCACGTGTGTTGCGTAAAAATTTCAGGGAAGGAATGCAACTGGCTACTTCACAAGAACAGTATTTGTAAAAAAGCGATAAAAGACGGACAGGCAGGAAACATTTCGAAGATGTTGGAGACTGTCTATGGTTTTACAGTAGTCCCTCGATAATGTGAATTTCTCTAAAATGTGAACATCCAAAACTTTATATTGTCATCTCTATAATCTGAACCTGCGAAATTTTCGCAATCTCAAATGTGAATTTCTTTTTGTAAAAGTTTTTATATTTCCCTTTTTTGTCTTGCGATATAAGGGACTAATTAACTGTTATTTATCTAGACATATTTAAATGTTTTGAGTGCAGATGCAGTCGAGTGTCTCCTGCCAGTTGTATAGGCACACTACATTGTAATGCTTTTTGTGATGATGTTTTTTGATCAGTTTGTGTAATGGCACCTAAACAAAAAGTCCATCGATTTTTATCAATAAAGAAATACTAAAAAAAGTTCCAGTAATGTGAATCCCTCTGGAATCCGAAATCGCTTTGTTTTAAGTAATTCACATTATCGAGGGACTAACATACTAATAGAGCTGTTACAACCACTAATTTTAACACTTTGTTTTGGATGCGATCAAGAAGATTTAAAGAAGTTTGTATAGCTCCACCCCAGATGTGACAGTTGTATTCAAGTTTAGGACGGATATACGGCCTGTACATTGAAGCCAGGTCGGATGGGGTAAAAAATTTCTTGCAACGACCAAGGAAACCCAAACATCGTGCACAATTTTTGGTAATCTCAAGCATGTGGTCATTCCATGTTATATGATCTAAATCAACATTTTTGTGTCACAAGGTGACTGAAAGAAAAAGTTTCTGTTGGAATAATAGTAACAGAATGATATTCCCAAGTTAGGGTTGAAGTGGCGGTCACCAGTGGGTGTGATGGATCACGGATGTAATCCAAATTCTTTGAGCAACCAGAAAACTGTCTAAAGAGGAAATCCAATAAATTGGCTAAATATTATTTTTGAAAGCCTAAGGATTCTCTAAGTTTACACAGGTATAGCTGTAAGGTTTAAGCTAGAACTTTCATATTAGCCACACACATAATTTGTCACCGGTGGGACTCCTACATTATAAGTATTAACCCTCAAAGTTGTGTTTTGATAAAGTGTCCCAACTTAATCAGCGACATTGAAAGTCTTTTCTTTCGTTTCCCAATACATTTGCCAAATTTACATTCGATAAAAACAAACTCCTCCGACTTAACTCATTCCCTCACCTACTCAATATTAAGATCGTCAACCTAAATTGAAATGTGGTGTACACAATTTGAAAAAAATATTTTTTTCTAATAAAAATTTATTGATTTTTTAAAAAGGGTACACTTCTTATTTCTTAGACTTTGTAGCCGTCTTCTTAACAGGCTTCTTTTGAGGAGCTGGTGCAGCTGGTCTGACAACCTTCACAGGTTTGACAGAATCCTTCTGGCTCTTAAGGGCCTTGACAATCTTCTGTTCCTCAATAAGGAAGGCACGGATGATACGCTCGCGTAAGCAACCATGGCAAAGTACACCACCGTATGTACGACGGACGGTCTTTTGGCGTTTTGACAATCGAGAACGTTCACATGGGCGGGTTGGCCGGATACCCTTTAGTTTCTCCTTGCATTGACCGCACTTTGGGACGGTCTTGTTCTTCTTGACATATTGGTAAACCAAACGACCGCCTGGAGTACGAACACTGAAATAGAAACGGGTTTTCTTTTTGAATATAGTTCTTATTTAGATATCTTAAAACAAACGGAGGTGTTGTTGAATTGGCTTTTAAGCATTTTTATTGCAGACGAAAAAACTCGACTAGTTAACTCATTGCGACTTATTATCTGTCAAAACACTTTGGTTGCGCCAAGACCAAGATTCTTCCAAGTCTTACAATTTTTTCAATAACCACTGAACACTCAAACTCCGCTTGTTTTGCACTACTAAATTTTTAATTGATAATAACTTTGAACAACCAACTTCTTACTAAAATTTATTAACTTACATTCGCCTCCTGTTGGATTTTGTGTTGTAAGACAAACGTCTCCTCAAAGTCAATCGCTGAACCATTTTATCGGCAACTATAATTTGAAGAAAACACAAAAAATTTCTATAAGTTTCACAGAATTATATTACACGATATATTAAGTTTTGTATGAAATACTAATTTCCATATATTTTCTATCATATTTAATGGATGGATTTAGATTTTTTCGAGGAAAACAAATTTTAGGTACACATACCTTCAAGAAATAAACTGGAAAGGAAGTTGATAAGGTAGTGCGAAGAGGTAAAGATGGCTGCGGAAAAAGAAAAATGTCAAAAATTGACATTTTCTTTGATTACACACTCAAGTATTTAGGGCATTAGCACACTTTTATGATATTCTTATTTGTATTTTTAAAAATAACTTTATATAAAAAGAACATATTTTATTGACAAATTACATAAGATTACGTAGTTCACGAAATCATAAATATGAAATAAATGCTATGAAGTACAATATTAGCCTATTAGTAAACTAAGAACAACAAATTCTTGACATGTCGTAAATAATTATAACTTTCGAAATTGTACGCTCATGGAAGATATAACTTTTTTACATGAATATTTTATAGCACCGTTTAATACTATATAAATGAAGATATATGAAATACGAAAATTATTTCAATTGAGTTTAATACTATATGACGTTAGAAGAATCCATGCTTATATATGCCTCTAGTAGTGGAGCAGCTTGGCATACAACGACATTTATCATAAATCATTCTGCCCTGATATAATCCAGATCAATGTTTAACTTGTTCATTTCAATAATTTGAAAATAAGATGTATTCTGACTGATAGATGGATAGATAACATTCATGAAAAGTAAATAAGAATTAAGAAACAAAATTGGTTTATAACCAAATTGGTACTACTATTCTGTTTGTTTGATTAATGTGGTATCTGATTATGATGAGGGGTAATTGGTTGAGTTTAAATTTTAAGTTCTGCTGTTTTTTATATAATTGACACGCAGTCAAGGGGTGTTATGAATACCCTTTAAATGTTTTAAAACAGTGTAAGCGTTTAAGAAATAGATGGAGAACTAAGTAGGAGATAACAATGTACTTTTGTCTTAATTTTCTGGATATTGAAATGGGAATGAAAACCAGAGTTGAGTAAATAATTTCAAATTTGTGGAACTTTGACGGTACGTCCAAAATAGGCTCGATATTTTATTGAAGTTTATTATTATAGTATTATCCAGTGATGCCATATCGTGGGTTTTATCCCTTTTTGTGGGTTTTTTTGGTCTAAAAAAAGCAAAAAGGGATAAAGGGTTTTTTTGAAGCTCGTAGAACAAAAAAAAGGGTTTTTTCATAATGAGAATTTTCGTTTTTCGTTTGTTAAAAAAAATTCTAAATTAGAAATCACTTCCACTTTTCCTTCATCTAAACGCAGTGTTAGGATGCTTTTCAATGCGAACCCTAATATAGTTTTGATGAAGTGCTTATGCCATTCATCGGCACTTGTCGCTTCCTATGCAAGCAAGGAACTGCCGAAAGAACTAGAAGAGGTGATGAGAGACATCTCGTCCTAAGTTTCTGAACTGCTCAGCTGAGTTAGTTGAGTTTCAAGAATATTTTGGCTGCGAAACCAAAAAAATGTTAAAGCCATCAAAAACTCGCTGGCTTTCTGTGCATCCCTGCGTGATTAGACTTTTAGAAAATTGGGATGTTTTAAAATCGTTTTTTCGCTTAGCTCCTTCAAAATAAAGTTAAATCTTATTTCTTTTTCTTGAAACATGTTTTGTCGATTTTCAATCAATTTAATGCCCTTTTTCAAAACAGAAAAGTTTTGGTGCATTGCATAGTTCAGGAATGCAAAATTTTAGTTCTAAAAATGTGTTCATTTTTTATAAAAGCAGAGTTTTTCGAGGTACAGTGGGACGCTCAGCTCTCAATTTTAAAAAATCCTACTAATTATACGTTGGGTATTACAGAAAATATATTTTTGGGTCAAGAATGCAAGGATTCCTTGCACTCTGGACAGCGCCGAAAGAGCAGATTAAAAAAAAAAACAAATTGTTTGAATTTTTATAACTCGTCCGTTTCAGAACTAATCAACCGGATGCCTTTTGAGGATGCTGTTATTGTCAACTTCAATTTCTTGACCCAAATATAGCATTAAATGTGTCCAGCAGTAGAAATTTTCCAATAGCCGATCTTTTGAATCAAATTGACATTAAAACTTCAAACGTCGTTGAAGAATTCAGAAGCATTTTTGTCATTCTTAGTGATGAGAAAAAAGCTTCACTGAGGAAACTTTCGATCGACGAAATGTGGTTCGAGATCTGCCACATGAAAAATTTCAACGACGAACTAATTTTCCCGAGCTTAAATGATGTGGTCAAAACGGCCTTAAGTTTCCGCATTCGAACGCAGAAGCAGAGAGAATTTTCTCTATTGTAACAGATATCAAATCTAAAAAAAGAAATCGTCTCGGACAAGATATTATAAATTCAATTTGCTTCAGGCCAAAAATATTTACTGCTACAATTTTTAAATTAAGAAGGAGCACTTACCCGTACATAATTCAAAAATGTACACATTAGATATGTAAATGTAACAATTCATATAGGTATAAGTTCTGTTAAGTGTGAAATAAGTTTTTTTTTGTTTTTTTTTTTATCAGACTGAATATGTGATTTTTTGTTTTTTATTGTTAATTTTATTTTATTTTTAAGTTTGTTGAAAACTGAATAATAAATAAGTATGTTTTGTTATAAAAAAAAACTTGTTTTGTTATAAAAAAACTTGTGTTTTTTTATTTTGAAATAGATTATAATGAAAAAAACTATACATTTTTGATTTTACACTTCATGGGATATTTGTGGGTTTTTTCTTGTAATATCGTGGGATAAAAGGGTTTTTTTCTATTCATTCTGGGATTTTATGCTTTAAAAGTCTGGCATCACTGGTATTATCCATCTGCTAACCTATGAAGAGTTAGTGCCTGAGAAAAAGAAGCTTGCATTCCTTTATAAAAATGAGATCACTGCCTCCAGCCATATAGGCAGAGGGCTCCGCCTTTAACCAGGTCAGTTGTCCATATTGTCCAGCATTCGCAAGACAAACCTTTAACAAAACCGGGGCGACTTTCCTTTAAGGTCGCACGAGTATAGTGTTGATTTTTTTTTACAGTTAGGTATGGGTCTCAATAGAACAGGGTTAAAATATTAGAGTGAGGAAACCCCCCTAAATCCTAAAAAAAAATATTTTCTTTTCGGTTTTAACCTCACTTTTTGTTTGACTCAATTTTTTTTTAGCGAAATTGTAAATTAAAGTGCTTAATTGGTTTATGTATTCAATGTTACTATCTATTCTGAATCGAACACAAAAAACCGAATGATTTTATGTCTTTTAGTTCTTGAGAAAATTGAAAATTACTAAGACTACTTTTTGTTTTTTGCTTACATACTTACATAAATGCATCAGTGCTAGTATCCAGCATTATGGCGAATAAACAGTGAGATATGCAACCCCCCTGCTTGGGCTCACTATAGGATTTGGGGTAAGTGCGAGGTTGGGTGCCCGCAAAGTTTCTTTTGTACTTCATAATTTCAATGCAAGTACAATAAATTTCAAGAATATCCCAAAAAAACAGCGCGTATAAAATCACTGAACCAAAGAAAGAGAGGAAAAACGTCAAAATAAAGCAAAAAAAAAGTTTTTTATGTGCATGGCAGCCATTATTGTGTTCAATTTGTATGAAAAAGTGAAACTTTAAAAATTAATTAAAAATAGTTATAAATGTTTCCTCACTTTAAGATTGCGATATTTGTTGTTTATAAGTGCTAATCTATCAAATAAAACTATCCGCGTGTGAAAATTCGTGCGACCTTAAAGGAAAGTTGAGCCACAAAACCAAATGAATAGAGATCAAGAAATTTAGGAGGAGAGATTTGTTCAAAGTGTGAAAAGGAATGTAAAAGTTTGTTTGTTTGTTTCACTTATCGGTCAACAACTAAAAGTTTCAGTGTGAAGGGTACTTCAAATTTTCAATAACTATTTGAAGATATAGTCCTACCATTAAACGGAAGTTGAAACTACTCTATCGACGAATAAGATTTTAAGAAAATTACTAAAAATGCAAACGTCAACTCAAAGAAAAATGAAAACAAAACAACACAGCTGGAAAAATTTACTTGAATAAATTTTATTCCTACATACAAGAATCAAAAATTCAAGATGACTTTGATCGATCACTACGAGCAACAATATGCTGCTTTAATTGCAGAAATAACAGCATTGATTGGCCGATTAAATATCTTCAGTGGAGGTAATCGTAAAATTATAAATTCCATCTCCAATCTGTAGAATTACCGATAACATATTTTGCATTGCAGCTGAAAGACGTGAACTTTGCGCAAAAATCGATGGAAGTCTAACCGAAGCTTCTGAATTGGTAATGTTTTCAGCTCTTTATTAAGTATAATAGGACATAAGAGTGTTTATCCTTTTTTCAGTTAGAACAAATTGGTTTGGAAATAAGAGACTTGAATCCATCTGTTCGGCCCGGATTCAATAGCAAACTCAATTGCTATCAAGTCGAACTTAAGCGTCTTCAAACTGAATATAAAAATATCAAAGAACAATCACGAAATCATTCCTCTCTCGAGATAACCGATGAATTTGATGACATATCAATTCGAGATGACCAGAAGCAAAGATTACTCGAGAACTCGGAGCGTATTGAACGAACTGGAAATCGTCTTGTTGAAGGCTATCGTATTGCCGTCGAAACTGAAGAGCTGAGCACACAAGTTTTGCAGGATTTACATCATCAGCGGGAAACTCTTCATAATGCCAGATCCAGACTACGAGAGACAAATGCGGAACTGGGCAGATCATCTCGAATTCTGAATTCAATGATAATGCGTGCTTTGAGAGAGAAAGCTATTCTCTATGGAGTCGGTGGATTCTTTGTGATTGCCGTGGTAGTTAGTGTTTACTTTTCTTTATCTAGTTAAATACTTTATTCAAACTATTTATGATTTTGCTCATATCAAAAAGAGCGTTGATCATTCCGTAAAATGTTTGCTCATTCATTACTACTATAAACAGTAAGGTGTACAAAATGCATTAAAATGTTTTTATTTAGTTTTACCTAGCCATTTATTTTAAGATGTTGATATTTATTTAGCCAATTTTAATAAAGTATATAAACATTTTTAAGTTAAAAATAGTTTTTTTCATTCGTCTCGAAATCGATTTTTTTAAATAAATAAATCGCATCATGTGTGCCCGCCCATCAAACTTATGAGATTTTCCGTTGATAAAACGAATCAATTTATTTCAGATTAAAGCCTAGTACCCAGATCGCGCTAAATTTTATCTCCCATACAAAATTCTCTCCGAAATTTAGCCAAGCTAAAATTATGTCAAGCATTTTAGCCGAGAGGTACGCTGCTCTAGCTAAAAAATCTAAATTTCTCTTCGAACTGTACATAACTTATCTGTCAAAATTTAACTCACGAAATAATTGTCTGGCACATTTATTCTCAAGCTAAATTTCAATTTTAATTTGAAATGGACTAATATATGAATAATATTTGAAAGAATATTTGGTGGCGGGAGTCTTACAAGATTTCCACAACTAAAATCACTCATAAATTACAACTCTCATTCGTTCTAATTCATAATTCTTAAAAAATCGTACTTTAAACCATATTCTTTTAAATTTTTGAAAAAAATTCATTTAGAGAACAGCTGTTTTCTGTGACATATTCTCTGCAAAGTTCTTATGTCAAAATTAAGCTTGGATCTTAGCTGGAACTTGTCTGAGGAGTATTCTAACTAGGATGAAACAAATAACAATTTGATTTCCAGTATTGTGCTAGAGATAATAACATACTTTATCTGATGAATCAAAGTTAATTGTTCGAATTCGTTTAGCTTTTGGTAGTTTCGTTTTTGTTTAATAAATTCGATAATCCGACAAGATGTTTTTTTTTTTTGTTTTTTTTTTTTTGACAAACAGCTGAGTGTTATGAAGGCTAAATGAAATAGATTCTTACTTTTGTGTACTTTATTTGACACAAGCTCATTATAACTATGCAGGGTAGGCAAATGTTTTATAAATATGAATTTGCATAGTGGATGAATAAGTCCTTATGCATTGCATAACTATTCACGCGTTTAGGGAATTCTAATCGGCTGTAAGTTCATAACATGTATGGTTAACTTTATAGAGCTTTTTAAATAATGGTCTATTTCGCTCAAATATTAAAGTCGGCTCTTAATTTGATTGTTGGTACGGTCCATTGTCTTTTTTCTTTACACCATTCGTGTAATATAGATCCATTTTGATAATATAACGCACCTATTAAATAATTGAAAACTAAGAAACATACGCAAAAAAGAGATATGTGCCTTAAAAACTTCTATCACTATGATTTGTATTTTCGACGGATAATGTATGTGGAACATAAGAGATAATAAAACATGGCTAGTAATAATGCTTTCCATTCGTTAAGCTGTAAGGCTAGGCGCGCACATTCAATTTTAAGTTTCGCAACTGCTTGGTTCGAGCAACTAAAAAGTTTGTGTTTTGACACATAAACTAAACGATTGCCTAAAATGAGTTCGCTATTTTGTGTAACATATAATTATACGAGTATGCACCTGCGCGGACATTCAACCAAATAGTTCATCTGTTTTCTATAAGCAACCAAACAGTTGTGCAACTAAAAATTGAATGTGCGCGCCTAGCCTAATCGTCTGATTCGATTCGGAAATCAAATCAGAAGAAAGCTGTCATTTTGAAGGATTCATAAGGTTTTAAAAGACCAAATAGAAAACAGCCTACATTTAATAAGAATTCATCGGTTTGGAATGAAAGAAATCATCAAATTTATAAGAATTTTTTGGTCTTCAAAAAACCTACATACACACAATCGAAATCCCTAGTATGTAAAAAGGAAATCAACATCATATTTTGTGCGAGCATAGTATAGCAATTTTTTGTTTTAAATCACAAATTGTGCTTACATACATATGTACATTTTATTTAAAGATGCTAATGTTTCGTAAGTTTCAGGTTCCAAAAAACTGCTGCTTACATTGTTGTATTTTGATTTTTAACAGACTAATGGTTTCGTCTAAATTGGATTAAAAAATATCAGCAAATAACAACAACAACATAGTATCCGTATACATCTTCTCTCTTAAATTTCTTAATTAATTCTTTATTTATTTCATTTTTTACCAATACATTTCAAACAAGTGAAATATTGCCCACGTTCGAGTGGCTATTCAAAACATTTCATAAATCTTGAGATGTTTATTTCACAAGTAATCATATCAACACAAACAAAGACTGCTTTGAAACGATTTTTAAACCCGCTCTGATGAGGTACGTATTGTGGTGGCGGGGGTTCGCTCAGCGAACTTCGATTAACAAAGTACATTCAATTTTTAGTTTCGCAACTGTTTAGCTTATAAAATGAAACATATGAGGTTATATGACACGCCGCGCACAAAGAGCAACTCGATCTGAGCAACTAAAAAGTTTGTGTTTTGACACAAACTAAACGATTGTCTAAAAGCAGTTGGCTATTTTGTGTAACACATAATCATATGCACCTGCGCGCATATTCAACTAAATAGTTGAGTTGTTTTCTATAAGCCCAACAGAGTAAAGAGTGTGTGTGACTGAACTGCTGCATGTGCGTGCAATTAAATCAATTAAAATATTTAATTGTTTTGGTATTAGAACAGGGAAGGGTAAAGGCTCGGTCAAACAGAACGCGTTTTCAACGCCGCGTTAAGATTATTTAACGCGACGGTAAGATTATTTTGACGCGACGTTGCAACCGCCGCGTCAGAGGACGTCAAACAGATAGCTTTCAAGCAATGAACAAACGAAACAATAATTCCTTAACAAAAATAATTTCAAGCAGCTCAGATTCGGAGGGGGAATTATTGCTTCTATTTGCTATTTTACGAAATTCCCGTAAAAGAAAAAAGAATTTGGGTACATGCCAATTAACAAAAAAAGAAGAGTCGCACATCTCGAAGGCCAACAAAGAGAAGACCTATCAATGCGGCATTTATGATGAGAGACAAATTTGTCTCATATTTCAATAATAATAATTAAATATGTATGTAAAACAATGTTCTTATACGATTTATCACCCATATCGTATAGACATTGGTAATTTCTCACCAATTCAATTAATTTTTCCATCTTGAAAAAAATTAAAATTCCTTTGACTGCCGCAGCGTTAGAAATAATCTGTAATTTCACACAACGTCGCGTTTCACCGCCGCGTTGCAACGCCATGGTGAATTCAACGCGGCGTCAAAAACGCGTTCAGTGTGACATGGGACATGTATTGCAATGTAATACAACGCTTCGTTTGAACGCGGCGGTGAAACGCGGCGTAAAAACGCGTTCTGTTTGACCGAGCCTTAAATCTGCCGAAAAATTGAGATTTGCAAAATTGATTTTAAATCGAAAAATAAATCAGTTTTGTTGCCCAATGGAATGTAAAAACTGCCCAAATCGGAATCTTAACAGATCTTAAGCCTAGTACGCAGATCGCGATAAATTTTATCTACCAAATTTTTCTCCAAACCGATAAAATTCAATAATGCAAAATAAAAATTACAACACTAAGGCTCGTATTCACCAAGCGCTCCTAAACGGCTCTTAACTTTACGAGGCTCTTAACTTGAAATTTCTGTGGGGTATTCACCAACCACTCGCAAGTGTTTTTCGAAGTTCGAAAATGAGAGCCACTCTCTCTTGTTCAGGCATACCCAAACTGTGAAATGTTGTGGAATGTTGGTCTTGACAGCAAATGGATACTCTTCTACTTGGCATTGCTCACATGGATTCGAGTCAAATGCGTGCGTGGCACACGCACAAGCGAATAAACTTTCGAAGAGAGCGCTCGTAAGTTAGGAGTGGTCGGGATCACTCCTAACTTTTAAGAGCGCTCGTAGATCTTCACTAATATTGCTTGGTGAATAGGTTTATGAGCTTCTTAAGTTATGAGCGCTCGGTGAATACCGGCCTAAGACACCGGATGAAGAAGGATGCGTGGGGAGAGATCACCAACAAGTATATTTATCTATTTAATTCTAAACAATTTTCAATTCAATTTGTTTTTAATATATTAATATAACATTTTTGTTTCAATAAATAAAAATAACACAAAGTTTTAGGGCGGTATTCACCGAAGGCTCATAAACGACTCTTAAGTTTAAGAGGCTCATAAATTGGAAATTATTTGTATTATTCACCAACCCCTCATAAGTATTTTTCGAAGTTCGAAAATGAGAGCAACTCTCTCTGAACCAGGCATATTCAAACTGTAAATTCAAACTGTTTTCAAACAAGATTGACAGCCGAGAAGTCAAATGTGAAATATAAGTCATAAAAACAAAACGCATCAACTTTGAACTGTCATCTCATCTTTAAAGGACAAAAAACGAAAGACTTTTCTGCACACCAAACTTTTCATTTATTTTAAAATCCAACCAAAACTTCCATTTAAATTCTCAAATAACGGCTATTGCTGCCATTCAAACCAATTGGATACCCGATAAGAAACACCAGCGACATGCGTCCAGAGGCAGCATATTATCAAATATCAAATCAAAACAAATCATCGGATTCGTTTCAGTCATCAGCTCCAGTCCCAGCTCCAGGCCTCTCGCAGAATCTATCGAAATTAAAAAGGTCGTCAGCGGCTGGCTTATGGATCACCAACGTGCTCCTTTTCATCCGTCCAGACTCTCCTGCGTTGCAAGTTTGTTGATTGCTCCGAATCTCAAACAATGAAGAAAATCCAGTGGAGATCATGTAAAATTGATTGATAAAATTGCGTTGATACTTTTAATTGTTGATGTTTTTTTTTTAATTTATGATTGAAGTTTTTTCAATACAAATTAAATTCACAAATCAAATTGCGACAGTGACAATTTAAAAAAAGTCAGTTTGTTTCGAATATTTTCGAACAAGTTTTCGGAGAGAGCTCTCGTAACTTATGAGTGATCAGGAGCACTCATAACTTTTACGAGCGCTCATAAATATTCAATATTATTGCTTGGTGAATGGATTTGTGAGCCTCTTAAGTTATGAGCGTTCGGTGAATACCGCCCTTAGTTTCAATATCAAATCAAAGGCATTTTGTTTTGTTGATAATCTTTATAATTCAATGTGATGTCAAAGTGATTGTGACAGTTCAATACATAAATGTCCTTATGTAGGCACTATTCAACCTCCAAACGCGTTTAGCTTATAATGCCTCTATTCAATGTCACATAAGTTTTACAAATAACGATTTTGCGTTTAGAGGCATTATAAGGGTTGCATAGCCTTATGTACTCACTATAATGAGTTTATAAATATGGCTGAATATCTATTTATGTGAACTCTAAATTATGAACCATTTATTGTACCGAACCTAAAAAATAAAATGCAGCATATATGGTCAGTTATATAGAGTCCATTAAATAATGCTTCATTTCGCTCAAATATTAAAGTCGTCTCTAGGTATCTAGATACTTATATATATATTTACAAAGCTATAAAACTAGTGACTTTGAAGCAAGATTTACGATTAAGATTTAAGAAATTGAAGTTGAGTTTGAATAACTAAGATGGAATGAACAATTGGAATAACTTGACAATAAAGAAAAAAAAAAAAGAAATAAAGGTATTTCATCCAGTATTTATATGAAAATGTAATAATAAGTAATAAAGATTTAAATCATATACGAGTAGGTAGTAGATCGAAAGTGAAAGGAATCTCAACCTCTGAAGGTGTTACACAATTGTGTTTTGTAAAATGGACCAAGAAACGAACTATCATTATTTTGAATTAGGAGCTCCTCAGTTGAATCCCCACCGAGAATGTTAATAGGAGACAGATAGTATCTGTCGGATAGTGAAAAGTTGATGTTTTCCTCAAAAATGTTCTGGAGGACAGGGTTACTATGGTGTTGGAGTGCCATGATTTTCTTTCTGGACAGAGTTGTCAGATAACTAAGTAAAGGAATTATACCGGATTTTTCGTAAATAAATTGGTTGCTGAACCATTTTCCAGAATGCATTCTATGTTTAGAGATGCATTTTCTTATAATTTTTCTTTCAAAAGACCGAAGCTCGTGAGCAACATTAGGGGTAATATGGCACCATATGGGGAAATCATATGAGATAAGCGGGCGGATGAGGGTCTTATACATCAGTAATTTGGAAGATAAAAGGGCAACTCTCACGTGAGGGTTCATTTTTAGCCTTTCATGAAGGTTTACTCCCAGGTATTTTATGGATTGTTTTAAAGGAATAACATTGCCGCCAATGGAGAGTTTTAGTTGCCTGCTCCCACGAACAGCCAGGTGATGACCCCTTCCGGAAGCATTTCTAAAACAGATCAACTCGCATTTATTGGCGATCGCTTAATAGTTGATAGTCGTTCGGACAATCCCTCTTTCTATATTTCTTTATTGTTATGATGAGGACAGCTATAGTCAAAACGAAAATCAATTATTGAGCGATCCCTTTAGCCTTATGCAATACGGGCCCAGATCAATATAGATCCGTAGATAGTAAAACACACCTACTATCGCAAAAACCGAACAAATTTCAAGATTTCGCAAAATCAAATTTTAAGAACAAAATCTTAACATCAATTTTTTTTCGAATCAAACTAACCTTTAATGTTGACAGCCAACAGCTGTTCCTTGTTTGACGTTCTTTTTTGTTTATCAGCCTCAGCGTTTGTTTTCTTGCTCTTGTTCAATTAATTACAACAAATCGCTTGTATTTTCAATTTTTCATTCTTTCCTAGCCTGGTCAACATACTACCGATTCTGAGGTAGTTGTAGTTGCACTACTCTAAACTAAACAAATTAGGAAAACATCGTAGTCATAGGTATAGGTACTTAATTAACTTAAAAACAAGGTGACACCATTAATCTACCGCTACAATTAAATATGGCCAAAGTTCGGATTCCCGAACAAAAAGTTATTCTTTGTGGTGAATATGGGGTCGGCAAAAGTTCCTTGTTTCGTCGATTCACCAACAATAGTTTTGTTACCGAGACAGATCGTAAATCGACACTGGGTCTGGACCACATGGACAAAGAATACACAATTGATGACAAAACTATCAAAGTGAGTCAAAACTTTTAGAAATTAATCTTTACGCCTAAATATATTTATGTACTATTCGATGGCAGCTCCAGCTCTGGGATACCGGAGGAATGGAACGTGTTGCCTCTGTCACATCCAGTTACTATAAGTTCGCTGAAGGTGCTATTCTGGTATTTGCTTTAGACAATGCATCTTCATTTCATTCACTATCGCAACACTTGCTAGACATTGTTACCTATGCAGAGAATGCCAAAATCTTCATTTGCGGCAATAAGTCGGATTTAGAGGGTCGAGAACCACAGGTAAGCGATGCCGAAATGGAGGCTTTCTGCGAACAATGTCACAGTCTTATAAGTGCCACATACAAAACGTCCTGCAAAACGGGCGAAGGTGTCGAGGAAATGTTCCGTGACATATCGAATATCCTTGTTGAAGCGAATCGTTCAAAAATGGAGCTGCAAGCCTTAGAGCAACATGGATTCAAAATTGATCATCCCGATGAGCCACCCGAAGACGATGCCAACTGCATTTGCTAGTTCTAAAGAGCACTCAAAACTCATTTGGATCTGCCTATAATGTTTGTTTCGTCGATCATCGATTGGAGGACGGTTTACTTATTTAAGTTTTTATATTTATCCGTCCCACATTGAGCCGGAATTCCTCTTTATGTTTTTCACCATGACTTATAAAATAAAGCAGCAAAATAAATTATTCATTTTTTGTATTGATTTTCTTTTTATTCTGGAGAAAATAACTTAACAAATAAACTAATATGCTACATTGGTATATTTATATATTCTGTGTCGCGGTGGATAATACAAAAAAGAATAAGGCAAATAAAAGAAAATACAGTAATAAATCTTTCTGTTATTAGAAGTCACTTGTTTCGTCTTTTAAGGGTTCATTCATTCTGGAAGTCCAATCCTCTATTTTTAGAACTTTAAATGTATAATTCGAAAAAGGGAAAAAACTGAAGTAATTCTAATGCTGAGCCCATACAATTGACTTCAAATCAATGCCTTCCTGTACCATTTCCCAGAGTGGAGACATTTCACGTAATTTTTTTACCTGAGCTATGCACTTTTCAGCCGTATAGTCTATTTCTTCAACTGTTGTAAATCTGCCAATTCCGAATCTGTGAAAGAAATTATTTAAGAAATTAGAAAAATTGAAAATACCTAACCGTCACAAAAATGGCAAAATTCCAAAAGAAAACACACCCAAAGCAGATACAACTTAACATAGTACGTAGAAGGAAGTGAACTGCAAAACATTTATGTAGTTTTAAAATTTTCCCAAATGCCACTTTGTAATTTTGTTTCTTTATCAAATAAAAGCAAAACAAAGATGATAGAACCTCTCTTTGAATGAATGAATTATGTATTGCACTTAATCTGGATGAGCTTGCTCATCTTACGTTTCTTCCTCCAAATCTATTGCTCTTAGTAATATTAGTATTTGGGCCGCCTTCAGAGGATAGGTCGCTCTCTTGGTATTGTTCCAGATGGACAACATTTTCCTAGTAAGTGGTCCGTTGTTTCCTCATGCATGTTGCAGAATCTACATCTCGCACTGCTAACCACACCAAGTAAACCTAGGCGTCTATAAAGTTTGCAGTGTCCAGTTAGGATACCACTTATTATTCATAGGTTGTCCCTACTTAAGCTTATGCAGTTTGTGAAACGTTCCTAGTTTTAATTACCCAGTAGTAGTTTGTCCTGCCTTTTCAGTTCTTGGAGCTACTTGCATCCTCTTCTTGTTTAATTTTGTTTTTTACAATGTTTTTTCCTATTCCGCAATAGGTCTCAGGCTCTATTAAAGGCTTGATGAGCCAATTTTTGCTAAGGAACACCCACGTGATAAGCCACCCAATGAAGTGTGACTCTGTTCTGTTTGATAAGTTCGTTTAGCCTGTTTATACACTCCCACAATTATTTAGAGCTGATGGTATATGAGATCAGGGTGTTGAGTGCAGCTTGGCTATCTGAAATGATGGCAATGTTCTTGTTACGATAGTTTATTTCAAGATTTCGATCCACACATTTCCCTATGATGTGTTCCTCCGCTTGGAAGATGCTGCATTATCGGTATGGAAGGTTTGGTTCAGGGCCCAAGGATCCCTGCACCAGTCCCTTCGCTTTTTCTCGATCCATCAGTGTACCACTTGATGGCATTTGTTTCTTTAATGAAGATGGCTGTATATGCTCAAGTACGGGGGCGTATATGACCTGGGTTTATGTAATGAATATAAAAACTACAAATATAGAACAAGTTCAAAGTCGCCTAATTTTTTAACACCTGGGTTCTAATACATAAAATGAATACTCCCACACCCTTTATATTTTCATAAAGTTGACCTTCAAAAAGAGCCAAGAACTCAAAGGCCTTTTTAAAAATCCCAACAGATCTGCTTTTGACCTAAGATATGTACATATTCTTGCTACAACTAAATGACACTCTCGACATGGAATTGAAGTTAATTATTCAGTGTCTCGTCCTTATCTCTTAGGGTTTTTCATTAGTTCATTGTTAAGAATGCTTTTGGTGTCTAACTTATTTTTATTTGAGCAATAAAGAACCTGTCAAGGAATACATGACTTTGACCTGTTCATAAGTAACCTCATCTACGAGACACCATCAAATTAAAAACAAAGTGAATACTATGTGTCTGATGAGATCATTTTTCTATAATGCAAACCCATGTTTATGCTCATACAGCGATTGAGCAATTCTTAACCTTAATCAATAACATAATATGTACAAATGAAAAAAATTTGAGTACACATTTCTAGTAGTACTCAGTCATTGCCGATGAAAACAACGCGTAATGAAGAACATGTACTCTATAACAATGCTTGGAGGCCAAAAGCAAGTAAATCAAATTCATTTGTGACTTCATTTCAATAGTAAATATGTATATATGAATTTTTGTACAAAAAAAAAATAATCTCACCTTATTGAACTATGCGCCAAGTCATCGTCTGTTCCAATTGCTCGAAGTACATACGAAGGTTCCAACGAGGCCGATGTACACGCTGATCCACTTGATAATGCGACATCTTTAAGGGCCATTAATAAAGATTCCCCTTCCACATAAGCGAAAGATAAATTTAAACATCCTGGATAAGTGTGTTCGGGATCACCATTTCGAATGACATGCGGCAAACCTTCCATAATTTTGTCCAATAATCGCTTCGACAGAAATTCAACCCATTTTTTGTCATATGCCATTTCATGTTTAGCAATTTCACATGCAGCTCCCATTCCAACGGCTAAGGGTGCTGGAACAGTTCCACTTCGTAGGCCACGCTCTTGACCACCACCACTTTGAATAGGTACAAGACGAACGCGAGGTTTTCTACTCACATACAAAGCACCGATTCCTTTGGGACCGTAAATTTTATGCCCCGAAATCGACATTAAGTTAATGTTCTCTTTATGGACATCAATAGGAATTTTGCCAACAGCTTGCGCGGCATCTGTGTGAAATAGTACTTTATTAGCTTTGCAAATTGTACTTATATCTGAGAGGGGCTGACGAACACCTAAAAATACATTATTTAATCAGTTAATATCTCTGTCGTAAGTGGCCACTTTTCTATCTGATCTGGGTTTTGTAACAGACCAAAGATTTTGATAGATTCTTCTTACCAATTTCATTGTGTACGGTCATGATAGAGACCAAAGCTGTTTGTGGAGTGATGGCTTGTTCAAGATCTTTGAGATCTATGATTCCATTTGTTTGTACCGGCAAGTATGTGACTGTAAAGCCTTCTGCTTCCAAAGCCCTACATGAATCTAACACGCATTTGTGTTCTGTTTGTGTGGTGATAAGATGATTCTTTTTTTCTCCATAAAATCTTTGAAAACGTAAACAACAAATTTATTTTCTAATCAAGTTCGAAGAGGACATTGAACCAACCTTGCAACACCCTTTATAGCGATATTATTCGATTCAGTAGCACCGGATGTGAATATGATTTCCTTGGGATCAGCTCCAATTAGATTAGCAATTTGTTCCCGTGCCAATTCGACGGCTTTTTCAGATTCCCAACCATAGAAATGATTTCGTGAATGTGGATTGCCATATTGATGCGTCAGGTAGGGTAGCATAGCATCCAACACACGGGGATCCTAAACAACAGATTGAGACTAAGAATAATAATAAATTAACTAATCCTACACACCATTGGATTTGTAGCTTGCGCATCCAAATACAAAGGCCTTCTTTCCGGTTGGATAAATGGTTTATCTTCCTTCTCGTTTGGATCTTTTTATTTTTATTGTGAAATTGTGATGCATATTAGTATTTTCATCAAAATAACCTCAAATTATGTTACCTTTTACTGCTTTTGCAGCATTTGATGCAAGACGAATGCCATTTAGATTTACCATCGCAAATCGGTTCATATATTTCATAGCTTCAGGATGGATAAGCCTTTTCGGCAACATTGTAATTCGTTGCATCATTTTTACAGAAAAAATTTCAAAGTTATTTCACTATAAAAATAATTCGGTTTCGCAGTTCGACTTTTATGATGATGCAGCCAACAAACTGATAACCGAATGTCAAAACAAAGCGTGGGCGAAAAACATTAGTTTTGTTTGAGTACACAAAGAAAAAGTAAATACACGTGGATTTACATGCTGTGTTTTCATTTCATTAGTACAAAAATAAAAAAAAAGATATACAATTTTTTTTTGGAAAGAAAGACAAAGATGGAAATGGATAAACAAATATTAAGAAAATGCTATAATCGAGTTCAAGCAAAACATGTTCAGCTTGACGATTACACATTTCTTTTTTAGTATGTATTTTTCTTGAAACTGGCATGTGCAGAAGATGAAGGGGAAAAACCCACAATCTCCCTGGTAAACGATTCGAAGAAATCGACTTACATAGCCTATTGTATTTGGATGGCATCAAGTTATGTAAGTCGCTTTAGTCAAATGCTAAAAGTCACAGACTCGGTCAGGAGTAACATAAAACAAATTAAAGCGCGGAACAGATTGAACCAGCAACAGCACCGTCAACAGCAACAGCGGCCGCCATTAATTTAGAACCAATGTATTTCAATTGTTCAACACACATTAGAACAGCAACAGCAACGCCAACAGCGTCGTTAGGCCAAAGTCCTAAATTTGATGTTGCTGGTGCGGTGTTGTCAACTTTCCCACTGCAATATTCAGTGGCACCACAATGAAAAGCTTTTTTTTCCATATGAAATGTCAAGCAGATGAAATGACGTTGCTGGTGGCAACGTGTTTGAGAAATTTTTGCTGGTCAGCGTGCTGTTTGCTGTTGACGATGCTGGTGCTGTTGCTGGTTTAATCTGTTTCGCGCATAAAGGTGCAACAGCTTGCCTGTTGCCGGCAAGAATGGAACCTTATAATTTTCTGTCGATATTGGATAGTGTGGCATAATGGTTAGTGAATTGGTTAGAGTATTTGACTGCCAATACGAAGGTGGGGCATCGATTCGCAGCCATTGTCACCTTAAAATGAAAATGTTATTTTCAGGGAACCTCTACCCTCCTCCAAGAGTATCTGTGGTCGTGAAAATTGCTTTTTATTCATAATCGGCAGAAATAATTAAAAAAAAAAAACTGTGTTCATAAAACCTTCATTTTCATTCATTGAACACGTTCTCTGAAATAGAATTACAGCACAAGAGAAAATAATGGAAATGACAATTCAAACGTCAATCTTAATTAGTGTTGGTGTTGTAATTTCTCTGTTGGTTTCTGGGCTTGTGGGTATTTTTTCGTTAAATTGCATCAACAACAAAAATATCTTTGTTCTCCTTCCAAGTTTTTGTTCAATCGAATTAGTATTAGAACAATAATTGATTTCAAAGTAATTAGCTTTGTTAATTCAGTTTAATCTCGATTCGCCGCGTGATTTGTCGATTTTTTTTTCTTTAAAACGTATCAACTTTCTCAATAGTGCGTGCTGCAATGGCAAGAAGATCTTCAGCTACTGGAGGGGATGTTATTGGTACAACAGATGATTTAGATGACTTGGATACCCCATCCACAGATGGTATCGAAACAGGTTCCTTGGCCATAAAAGAATCTGAGCGTATCAAAGAAAAAGGTATGTTTCAGTGATTTTTTTGGATTATAACCTTTTAATTACATAACCCGGTTTATTATTCCAGAGTTATGGCAAAGGCCAACAACACAACGAGTGCTTCCAAGCGATGGTACAACAATTCTTCGTTTCGAAATTCCATATGCCCGTATTATGCCACCGAAAGGCGAAAATCCCAACATTAAGCGCTATGTCGTCTACGACCTGTCAGTGCGTCAGGATTCAGCTGTGATTGATCCGAATCCAGCTACCATTGAAAGACGTTACACTGACTTTCTGAAATTATATAGCAACTTGAAAAAAAATCAGCCAACTGCTTTCAATTCAGTGTACTTTCCGAAAAAAGTACTCATGGGAAACTTCTCCCCAGATTTAATTGCTGAACGAAGTGCCGCTTTTGAGGCATTTCTAGATCACGTCGTATCCAAGGCTTCCCTTAGAGAATCTCCGCATTTCCTGCACTTTCTCCAAGATATTGAATTGAGAAAAGCTTGTCAGTTGCTTGATGAACGTCGCAATGAGTCAGCTATTCCACTGCTAGAGAATTGTTTCCGCTTGTTGAATAAGATATTTATGGATCGCTCGAAGCCTGTCCTGCTAATACTTTGTCGACTTGTTGCCGCTTGTACAACATCGCCGGTACCACATCCATCGGCCGATCGATGGGCTGAGTTAGCTCTCAGACGCTATGAAACGCTATGTGATACCGATCTGCTTCCTCTTTATATTCCACTTTTACAAACTTGTTCCCATCTATGGTGAGTTTTCCTTGTTTAAATATTTTTTAAATTTTTGTTTTAATTTTTTTTTGTTAGCTTTAAGTGTTTTGCGAAAAAAAAAACAAATTGAGTTTATTTTCGATAAACAGCTTAAAGAATTTATTGAATCATCTTCAAATTCAAATACATATATCATGAGTACAGACATCCATATGTAGCCCAGTTGGAAAATTCGAAGGTCATGTCAATTAGTGTTTTAAAATAAATATTGCTTATGACGCAAGGTATGACATACATATGTATGTATGTATGTATATATTTGTTATTGACCAAAAACACCAAAAACAAGGATACACAGATAATCATTTCGAATACTAAATATCCCAAATTTTATACATTTTGTGTTGTATGCTTCTCTCTATAGCATATTTTATTAATTATTTAATAAAATATTGCACTATTTTATCAATTTTATTATAATGTGTATACATACATACAGACGTATGTTCTTTTTTGTTGAAATTAAGGTAATGAATGTAACATACGTCTTTACTATTAGTTAGGGACGATAAGAAAACCATAATATTAGACAATGAACCCTTATCTGTAAATCTACGTCTTTCATTTCATTTTTGTGCGTCACTTTAGTTGACGGTGTACATTTATGTGATAAATAAGCTTGTATGCTCCACTCATAATAAAATAAAATATATGTTTTTGTTCGATGTGAATCTTTGGTATTTAACTTACCACTCTTGGCGTCCTATGATAAAAATTTTGAACAATTCAAACAGTCTATTTTTTTTAAAAGAAATTTAGGATTTTAGTCAAATGTACATATGTAGAAAGACAAATTTCTAATTTCATCAACAAGTTTTGTGTATTGATACAACAAATCTATATATTAAGTTGGACATACTAAGCAAACGAAAATTGTAGATCCCTTCCACTCCTGCTAACACGCACACAGGAATTGGCGAGAATTGTAAGGTACTAGGCTTAGGATATCTACTAGCCGTTTGCCTGTAATTTTATTTATTAAATCAATTTAAAAGAGGATCTTTTTAGTATACATGCTTTAGAGTACCGAAATAAAACCATAAATATTAGATTTAAGAATTTTCAATTAAATTTATCACGAAAAATTGTCATTCATCCTGGTTTATCATTAGTTTACCAGTGGGGATATTGTCAATACAGAATTTTTGTTAAGCTGTTGAAAGTTATTGTTGAATCTTTATTACAATATTTAAATAGGTTTCTATTTTGAAAACGGATGATTTATTTTGGTAGTGCATTATAAAATTTGTATAGTATAAACCTTCTCATAAAAAAAAACTAGTTCCGGGACACATTTCGAGCTTTAATAGTTAATGGCCAGTTCTTCAATTGCAGTGGTAACTCAGATTTAATTTATTTAACACTTGAAGAGTTTGTCGGCTGAGTGTTTTCTTTAATTGTTAGGTTTAATGGTTACAGTTTTCAGTGCAAGATCACCGTAGTATCAATTTAGATCTTTTGTTAAAAAATTACCATCCGGCTAGTTCATATCTTCTCTCTTCCAAGGCAATATTTAAAAATAAAATTGATACAGGACCAAACACTACATTCTTATTAAAAGAACTGTATCCGTTCAATATTATTATTCTTTTGCATTTATTATTAAAATATAATTTTATAACCTTTAACAAGCCAAGTGTGTACTTGACAGTAAAGTTGAGCTCAAGTATTAGCATTTCTAAAGCATTAATACAGAAGCCTTCTGGTTTTGATTCTGAAAAAAAATTCAGGGGTATTTTTTACTTTTCAGGAGAAGAGGGCTTTTAGAGCTTTAGTGTGAAAAATAAACTTTACCATTATACCAATAGCGGTTTTTGGGGCCGATTAAATAAGCTTTTCCCTTTAAGGGACCAATTTTCAGTGGTTTAGATTGTAAGCCTGGGTACGCCGTCAGTCCAACACATCGAGCTAGAACCTAAATATGTTTCAAATTTGGAACAGAGTATTGTTATTTTATTTTATGAGAAAAAATCGAGACTAGTTAAAGTTATATTGACGGTGTGTAGGGCCCTATACAAAGGTTTTTTTAATTGTTCTCAAAAACTGTATTAACTGTTCTGTTTAAGCTTCGTGTTTGTAAAAATGAAATCGGAATTGAGTTTCATGTTTTTGAAAAAATTCAGAATACGGTCTTGATACAATCTTTGTCATTGTGTTAATAAAATATTACTTACCATGTTCTTTATACTATTCATCTCGTACAAAATGCTTTCAAAGAAGATTTTGGGAATATATGCAAGTTTAGCAATTGCACGATAGTTTATAACCTCACACTTTGAGCCTTTTTATGTATTGGGATTATGAATGAGGTCTTCCATAACTGAGGGAATTCTATTGAAGATTTATTATTTATGACAGATTGATAAACCTTGGCATAATGGTTAGTGCTTTAGACTGTCATGCATAAGGTCTTGGGTTCGTTTCTTACCCGCTGCAAAAAAGTTTTTCAGGGTTGTACAGCCTCTTGCGAGAAATTGACAAATCCGCAGAAAATTGTAAGCCCCCTCGATTCCTGGTAAGGCTCTTACAGGAATGGTTGAGCGTTGTAAGTCACTAGGTTTAGGCTTTCTACTAGTCGCTATGACCTCCTATTTATTTTATTTTTTATTGACAAGAATTATTTAGGGTCTTTAATATGATTGCTTTGGGTTTGGTTTAAATAGCGTTGATAGCAGGAGTTGTAAAGTTTGGTAAGGTGAAGATGAGTACCAAGGTAATTAGATTAGTCAGTTGGAGATCGAGAAAGAAGGAAAATTGCCCAAACCTTATTCCTTTTGTTTCGCAATGACCAGATTCGCTTCGGTTTAGACGTACAATTTTCAAGGGGTAAAACTTTAATTTATTGCAAGTTGTATGGGTTTAAAAGCGACTACCCCTAGCACTCTGGTAATAAATGGAAAGCGGGAGGTTTCGATAAAAGAGGAGGTTAGAGAAAGAAGCAGATTAGGAACGAAAAAACTTGTCATAGTCAGATTTTATACGCTGAAGCTGTAATATCCGTTTCGAATGAATATATTCACAAAAAATGCATAGCATTTTATATAGATGTTCAAAAGACTAGACATGTTTGTGGAGGGGCCTTCCTGATGAATGGGATCAACGACACTTGATTTTGCTTTACCTTCGTAGCAAACCGAATCAGATTTATCTTGGAAGCATGCCAAGAAGATACGAATGTTCTCATATATTCTTTTAAGTCTTGGTCTGAATCGATGGTTTATTGAGTAAGTTTGACTGTAGGGGTAAAAGGAGCTCAATGAATGATGGCGTGTTGGTAAATGCAGGGGTAATAAAAGTGGGTAAGTGTGAAGAACTGGGTGTAGTATAAGAATTTGAAACAGGGATTTATGAAACTGCTGAAGGAAAAATATTATTTAAGACAGGTTGGTGTAGGATGAAGGAAATGAGAGCTGCGAAATTAGGGTACATGGCTATAGATTTAAGATCAAAATTTGGGAAAGTAGTTAAAGGGGTGGGTTCTTGAATTGAAGACGAAAAAATAGGGAAATCAGAATGAGTGGTTGGGGTAAGATTGAAAAAGACTCGCTGAGATTTCGGTGGAACTGAGTTTCTAAAAGAAACAAGTTTCTTTTGATGTTTGGAAGTAAGTAAGTTACTATGGTTATTGGAGTTAACATTTCTGGGATTGTTTTGGGAGTTAGGTTGATGTGTATTGGGAAGTTAACATATGTATATTATTACTTTGGGTGTTTTGAAACCTAGAATGGGAAAAATTAAAAAAAAAATACAAATCTTAAAACTCCAGTTACTGGTAGGGTAAACAGTGTAAACAATAGTACTGAGAAAAATATTTATATCAAATCTTAAAAACTATTTTTGTACCCCGTCAAATAAATTTTCCATCCCTCTGTTACTTAATTTACAGTTAAAATTTATTCCGCGGATTAATAAACGATTCTTTTTATCTAATGAAATAAAATGGAGAATACCATGCATTATGGGTTGGATTTTATTTTCGAATTGGGTTATTCCTAGTATTTCGAATTTTAAATAATATGTCTACGTATTTTTTTTTCAGGTGGCAACGCGGGCGTGACCAACAACTTATAACCGATCGCCTTACAGACATGTCAAAAAAGGGAATAAATATAAACAACAGTCCACCCCTAATGAAAGCCATTCACTTGCTAGATCCACAAACTGAAACAATATAATTTTAAAATTGAAACACCAGTCTATTATATTTCATTTAGTTTGATAATATGTATTTATTTTGTTTATCCAACGTGTATGCACTTTGTTTATTGAATGCTTGCGGAAGGGTAGTAGTTATAAATCATTATTTACATTAACACTGTTATTTTAATTTACCATGGTTTATTTTTGGTGTATTTTTAACTATGTACTTTTAATTTGCTTTTAAATGCATTTGACTGAGATTAATTAAACTCGAATATTTCTATATATCCTTTATATACTCAATTCTGTTACAAATTTATTGCAATATTGCAAAAATTACTATGGACCAGTTTTTAAACTAATTTTTAATTAAAAAGGTATTTTCAATGTTTTGTTATATACTGCACGCAAACAATTATAAAATAGTATGTATAAGAAAATGTCCGTCAATTTTTAACTGAAACATAAACATTTTACTAGAGTTTAAAACCACTGTAAAACATTATACTCATATCTTTTAGGATATAAATAAATGGCTAAAATTTATATAAAAATAATAATATAAATCTCTTTATTAAAAGTTCTTTGAAAATGTTGAAACACATCCAAAGAAATGTCGGCAATACAATTTAAACATTTCTTCTGAGCTATTGTAATATACAACCCTATTACCGAATTCGTAAACGACAGCGAAATACACGACGAGACACAAACTGCATTCCATAAGTCGTTAAACGCTTTAGTTCTGCATTCTGTAAAACGAAAGAAAACGAAGACTGAAAAAAAATGAGTGCATCTCTCGTTCTAATATTCAAACACGACAGAGAAATAGAAGGTCGCAAAATTGAAAGTATTCCTGTTAATTTACGAGAGATAAAACAACAACATATTTGTCACAAATAAAAAACAGTTTTAGAAGCTCGTAGAGCTCATGCAGAGGAACGAGCGGTTGGCTAGGATTTTTTTTTGAAGGGGATACAAAAAAAAAGAATTCAAAAATTGGAATGTAATACTATAGCTGAGCAGGGCCCGTATTACGAATTACGATTATCGTTTAAAATCCCTCGTTATCGTTAAGTTGCGATTACGTTTTACGATACTCGTTTTTTTAAAACGATAATCGTTTTCTCTTACGACTGCTTTTGGCACTCGTATTTCATTGTTTTGACACATGTACTATTTTTGACAGAAATATTGAAAGAATGAAGTTGGATGCGTTTAAAAAAATAGATTTTTTTTATTTTATCAGGCAATATTTTGATGCATCCATTATCGTAAACCATAATCGGTCCATGTGTTGACTATCGTTTTCTTGGGTATCGTTTTTTTGCCTTTCGTTTCGTAATCTGTAATACGGGCCCAGCTGAACAGAAAGGGTCCTCCAAAAAGGTTTGAATCGCTTATTTTATTCATGTACACAAAATTTTAAATTTTTGCTTTTCTTAGATTTGGGCCGACTTTAAATTTAAAGTGAAGAAGAAAATAATCCACAATTCAAAAGAAATAAAAGCGACTAGGGGCGGCCCCAAAGAAGTTGCAAGTTTTATCTCCACTGGAGGAGGCTGTAACAAATTTCGAAATCCAATTGGTGTATCCCAGTCCAACTGCATCTGAGCCTGTATCAACACTAACTCAGACTCAGAAGCAATAAGCTTTAAATACGGAAGATAGTTCCGCCGAATCTGAGAGTAACTTTCCGGAGCAATAACATCAGGAACAGCAACATGAAATTGAAGAGTCAGCAGGAAAAAAAAACGGCGGAACGCAGAAAAGCTGAACACACGTTCATGATTTTTTGGGGCAGTAATGAAGCAATCATGCGCTGAGTAGGCAACGAAAATGGTTCTTCCGAATTTGTTATTTAATTTATCATCGAGCAATCATTTTGTATGTAGAGTTTAAAGTTTCTTTTGATTTTTACTGATGTTTGTTATCGAAAAAGTTAAGGAATGCTATTTGAAAAACATCTCGAAACAGAAAACGAGAGACATCGAAAAAGCGAAACAACATAGGTAATAGAGGGGATAGAAAGAAAAGTTCAACAATCTAAGTTATAATTAAGAAAAAAGTGATTTATAAAAATATATAAATCAAGCGATTTAGAAACAATTTAGATGTGTATTCATCATCATCACTCATCAGCAATTCTGTACACCATCAATCTTGGACATACAGCCCTATTCTGTTATTCATTGAATTTTGGTTGAATTTTCACTAATCACTATCGTGCTATTCATTCTAAGTGAATTTGTATTTAAATCGGTTATATTACGCGGTATTCTGTTATTCACGTGAACGGATTCATTCTATATAAATCGGATCCGCATATAAAATGTTGCGGATTTTTCATTTAATGGATCGTCTGTCTGGTTGGTGTTCAGTAAAATGTAAGTAAAAACAAATTTATTGCCTAATTTAGAATATTTGTTTGTAAAAAATAGATTATTAACATTTTTAGGGGTAGAAGGATAAAAAGATCAATTTACTAGGCAATCGATTGCTTATGAATGATTGTAATCAGGCTGTGGTAGCTTTTTCGGATGTATGTAAAAGAGATGTGGGTTTTGATAGAGGGTCATTATGGGAATGTAGATACCGTCAACGCACAGAACAACGCACAGGCACACGACATTTTGGGAAACAAGAGTTTTTCTTTTCTGTCGTCATTTGTAGAGTACTCTAATTGGGACATAAGTGGGCTTTAAGTGCGTCCTCTAATGTAGACTGAGCGAAGCCCGCATCCATATCTTCCCCAACGCCATGTTGCAAATTATCTACAACAAAAAATCTCAAACAAGCGATTAGTTTCTCTTCTCTTTATATTGACTCATTTCGCTGTGGAGGTGGAAGCTTTCTGTTGGAGGATTCTCTTATTCCTCTGCTTGGAAATAGGACAAAAAAAGTTAGTTTCCAAATTTAATAAAAAAGATGAAAACAAATTAGAAAATTACTTCTGTTAAGGTAGAGCGGTTGAACTTGAATTTTTAATAAAATCAAAAACAATTATCCAAGATTCAGAAGATTATCACATGAGCAGCTGTCTACGCGAATGTCAAATTGGTTCGGAATACGAGTAGCCCGATGGATAGCAGAATGCAAAGGCAGTGAGAAAGGGAATCGAATGGGTGGATCGGATATGCGATTCACTTGAATAGCAGGATAGGGCTGATATCCTTAATTTTTAAAACTTCTATTATTGATTTCTTCTTAAACACTTTAATTTTATACTTTTGTCTGGTTTGAAATATATTTTGCTCTTTTTTTGATTCACCCAACATTACTTGAAAAATATTAAAAAAATTGGACTTGCAACATTAGTCATTGTTGTATTTTAGTGATAAAACATAATTCTGCGAAGAAACGCAACCAAGTAATATTATGATGCAAAATTTAATTCATCACAATGTTGCATATAAAAAGGAAAGATAAGATAATCCAAAATACCCAGCGATGATAAACCCAATTACATAACGTCTGTACTGATTGCACCATTCATTATTAACTTTTATTTTTAAATTATGTAGGTCAACATCACAGTTTTGAATCAGCTTCATACAATTATGTTGTCAAACTCATCCTCATGCAGTAATTCTCAATCATTGCAGCTTCAGTTGGTTCTTTCTATGTAGGGAAAATAGCAACATCCATAATAGATTATTACTTTTTTTGTTTCGCTTTAATTCTTAGGAATTTAAGTACGTAAAATTAATTAGGTACCTACCTATTTTTAAACTATTTGTAGTCTAAAGAAGAATTTGTGTCAATATTTGTTGTAATAAAAGTATAGATACAATAAGTATATATAGTTTGTTGGCAAGAAAGAAATTAGTTCAATTGATTCTCAATTGCACTGAGAACGAAAATAGAAAATTACTAAATATTTATGAAGATTATACAAAATATTGATTCAAAATAGCTTTTATGGCCTTTAGTCCACAAAATATATAAAATAGTGATAGAGAAACTTTTTATCATAAAATAGTAAAATGGCATTTTGATTTTTGTCTAGCTTTAAAAATAAATTTACCTAGAATATAATATAGTACCCCTTGGCTTAATGGTTAGTGCGTTGGACTGTTCCTCTTGCGAGGAATTGACAAATCCTCCAAGAGTATCTCTTGTCATGGAAAGTGCTGCTCATTAGCCGTTCGGAATCGGCAGAAAATTGTAGGTCCCCTCCATTCCTGGTAACACGCACACAGGAATGGTTGAGAGTTGTAAGTCACTAGGTCCTGGTTCACTTCGAGCTGTTGCACCACCAAATTTATTTATTTTTTTAGAATATAATGGCTATAATTTTATTTTTACTATAAATATTATTATATTGATTTTGAGATAAAATGGATAGAAGTTATTTTTTTTTCTTTCTTGGAAAAGTAAGACATATTAGAAAAAAAAATTATACCTTATCGTAAGAATTGAAATAGAACTAGGCAAATAGTATTAGATTTTTAAGAATGTGGGACGTACTTCCAATTTTTTTTACAATCATATACCTAACTGCATGCAGATACTAGACCCTTTTTTTAATATGATCAGAAAAGAAACTTGAATATGTGTTTTCTATAACGTTTACATTGGGTTAGGTTAAAATAGAGTGGCTGTCAGCGTTAATGCTTGACACATTTAGAACATAAGTTGGTCCATTGTGATACTACATGAATCAAGTCAACGTTTTCCCTTCTCGTTGAACCACTTAGAGATTTTTACTTAGCGTGCGAGGCCTATATTTGCACATCATCTCTACATTATACCAAAGGCAGGAAAAATTTCTTATCATTTTTCAACGACAAGCCAATAGCTAGCCCTTCAGATGAGGCAAATATACTCGCAGTTCATTTTTTTTGCTAGCTGTACGTTGCCTGACAGCAGAATTGTCCTTCCTATACTTGAGAACGTAAATCATTCAATGTGACAGGTATATTGCCGCTCTCGTACAGTTGCAAGAGCACTTCGAGATCTTGATATAAACAAATCCGCTGGTCCTGATCATATTGTTGTGAACAGAGCTTTATACTACTACAGCGCCATCTGTTGGAAAACTGCATATCAAATTTATGGAAGAAACGAAAAGCTCTTTTCCAATGTCAAATGTATTTCCCCTTATTCCAAACATCTAGAACATTCCAAGACAAGAACTTTCGAGAACAACTAATTTGAGTATATAAGGGAGTGTTCACGGTGAGCGAGACACAGTTGATTTTGGATTGTGAAAGTGTGCAAAAGTATTGCTTATTGGATTGTGTTTTTAAACAAGTGTGATTTAAATTGAATAAAAGTATTTGAGCTGATTATAAATTGAGATTTACTGTTTTGAATTGGAAAGTGTAAATAAAGAAGAAATACTGAAAAGAGTGATAAGTTTTATTTAACGAACCTAGTAAAAATATTACATTGGTGTCAGAAAAGTGGAATAAAACTTATTGTGAAGTGAAGTGTGCGAAAAAAAAAAAAAATGAGCAAGTTACTGAAAGAGCTCAATTGTAATGAGCTGAAAAGTGAATTAGGCAAGCGAGAACTTTCTAGAGCAGGATCGAAAAATGAGCTTGTTCTGCGTTTGGCCGAATATTTGAAACAACAAAATGAAGACCCGGACATTTTCGTCTTTGAAGCTGACGCTGAACAAGAAGACGTAAGTAAAAATGTAGATGTTTCAAATATGATTAGTCTTCTGCTTCAACGTTTCGAAGAGCAACGAAATGAGCAGAAAAACGAACAAAAGAATGTTCTCGAACGTCTCGAAGAGCAACGAAATGAGCAGAAAAACGAACAAAAGAATATTCTCGAACGCCTGGAGAAACAAAAAGACCTTCTGGAAGAGCAGAGGAACATGCTAGAAGGCAAGCTTGTTAATATCGAGAATAATGTATCTGTACTTGGTGAACGTGTTTCATTGTTGGAGAATCAAGTCGACAACAAAATGGAGACGTTTTCAAAAGAGTTAGATGAACGTGTTTCATTGCTAGGGAATCAAGTCGAAAACAAAATGGAGACGTTTTCAAAAGTGTTAGATGAACGTGTTTCATTGCTAGTCGACAACAAAATGGAGACGTTTTCAAAAGAGTTAGACCGTGTTCGAAACATAAAGATTCGGGAAAGTTCTGGGGAAGCTTTGAGAAAAAAAGAGATGCAACCTCCAACCTTTGATGGACAAACTTCTTGGTCTATATACAAGAAGCAATTCGAGGCAGCTTCCACAACAAATGGCTGGGATGAGGCTGACAAGTATATAGCCTTAACTCTTGCTCTTAGAGGAGCAGCTGCTGAGTTGTTGCAAACCATACCAACAGATAAGAACGGCGACTTCAATTCCTTGGTTTTGGCTATAGACAAACGCTTTGGTAACAGCCACATGAAAGAAGTCTTCAAAGTGCAACTTAATTCCAGAGTTCAGAAGAGGGGAGAAACTCTACAACAACTGCAAGCGGACATTGAAAGGCTTGTTCATCTTGCATATCCAGATGTTGGAGAGGAAATTTGTAACCAGTTCGCAGTTGAGGCATTTGTTCGCGCCATTTCCGACATACATCTTCAAAGGGCCGTGCGAACTGCTGGAAAACGAACGCTTTCTGAAACATTAGCGTTTGCCTTGACAATGGAAGCAGCTGAGCAAGCTTCTCACGGAGTACATCGACTTAGAGAAGCCATCGTCGAAGAATGCTCATGCCAAAGAACTGATGTCCAAAGAAACCAACGAAACGGACTTGCAAAGTTCTGGAATTGCAACAAGACCGGACATTTACAGCGTCAATGTCGATTACCACCAAGAAGAGCTTGTCAACATTGTGGACACGGAGTTTCAAACCCAGAACAAGGTAACAATAACATCAGTGTTACTTCCCGAACAGTTTCCCAACAGGGAAACGAGTAAGAACCAACTTCGAGGGGCAGAAGCTGGTTTCTGGTATCGATGGCCCCAGAAACACCATCCAGGTCTCTCAGACTAAGCGAGATAATAAAAGTCTGACTGTCGAGGCAACTTTAAATGGCAACAAACGTGTGGTCACAATCGACACCGGTGCCACAGCCTCCATTGTGCGTCAAGACCTAGTACACCTGAATTGGCTACATAACACGAATAGCTACCGTCTTAGAACTGCCACAGGAGAAGCAGCTAGGGTTTATGGTGAAGTCCGACTTGGAATTCGAATTGCAGGTCTAGAATTCTCACACAAATTTTTGGTGGCAGATATATGTGACGAGTGCATTATCGGAATGGACTTCATGAAAGAACATCGTGTAGTTTTGGATATCGGCAACCAGGTACTCAAATACCAGAATACAGAGATTCCAATGATCTATGGGCACGAAGGAACAACAACTCTAAGGACTTTCATCAAAGAAGATGTTGTTATTCCTACTTCTTCTGAGGTATTTGTTTGGACAAAAGTAGAAGGTGAGTGTGGACGCCATCGATACCTAATGGTGGAACCAGGCCCAGATTGTTCTTCCCAAAACGTCATCATTGGGAAGACACTTGTGGCTCCGAAGAACAACATGGTCCCCGTACGGATACTCAACACCAAACCGTACGATGTAAAGTTAGTGAAAGGAGAAGTTATCGGTAAGTGCGAATCTGTCGCAGCCATAACACGAATTGACGCTGAAACACCGAGAAAGACATTCGATCCTGAGGAGCTCAATAGCATCAAGGCAAAAATACTCAATTCAGCTAACCTAGACCAACATCAGGTTAAAATGGCAGAAAGCCTTCTGAATGAGTATGCTGACATTTTTGCTTCACCAAACGGGAAATATGGAAGGACACAAATGGTGCAGCATCGAATAAATACAGGAGATGCAAGACCCATTCGTCAGCCCGCAAGACGTCTTCCACTGGCCAAACAATGTGAAGTTGAGAAAATGATTACCAACATGAAGAAGGATGGTTTGATTGAGAACTCCAAGAGTCCTTGGGCATCACCAGTGGTCCTAGTCAAAAAGAAGGACGGAAGTACACGGTTTTGTGTAGACTACCGAAGGTTGAATGACGTGACCAAGAAAGATAGCTATCCCCTGCCAAGAATTAGCGACACCTTAGATACGATGGAAGGAGCACAATGGTTTTCAACACTGGACTTGAAAAGTGGATATTGGCAAGTTGAAATTCACCCTGAAGATCGAGAAAAGACAGCGTTCTCCACAGGTAATGGGCTCTGGCAGTTCAATGTGATGCCATTTGGTCTTTGCAACGCTCCGGCAACATTTGAGCGTTTGATGGAGTGCGTCCTTCAAGGCCTGACGTGGAAAACTTGTCTTGTCTACTTGGATGATGTTATCGTTTATGGAAAAACATACGACCAACACTGCAAGAACCTAAGGGGTGTGTTCCAGAGACTTCGAGAGGCTAACCTTAAACTAAACCCAGAAAAATGTGCACTATTCCAGACTGAAGTAAAGTATTTGGGACATATCATCTCGTCCCAAGGAGTCAAGACCGATCCTGAAAAAGTTGACACCGTCAAAAATTGGCCAACACCACAGGACAAACATCAACTACGAAGTTTTCTTGGTCTTGCTACTTATTACAGACGTTTTGTAAAGAACTTTGCCGGAATTGCGAAGAGTTTGCATCAGCTTACGGAAAAGAATAAGCAGTTTAGATGGTCAGGTGAGTGTGAAAAAGCCTTCCAAGAACTGAAATACCGTCTATGCAATGCTCCGGTGCTGATCTATCCGACTCCAGGCAAGCCTTTTATCATCGATGCTGATGCAAGCAACGTGGGAGTCGGCGCTGTTCTATCACAAGTGCACAATGGCGAAGAAAAGGTTGTCGCCTATTTCAGCAAAGTACTGTCGAAGACCGAAAGGAACTACTGTGTGACCAGAAGAGAACTCTTGGCACTCTTCTTGGCAACGAAACACTTCCACAAATACATCTATGGACAGAAGTTTCTTCTACGAACCGATCATGGTGCTCTTAACTGGTTGTTGAACTTCAAGAACCCAGAAGGACAAGTCGCAAGGTGGATAGTGTAAGAGACTTCACTTTTATCGAATATCGTAAATGTAATATTAATATTCAATGACCTGGCAACCGATTTACCATGCATACTCTTACATAAGCTTAACTTAAGCTTTTACTTTTACCTTTTTCCAAATACATACATATATTCTTATACATAAGTTATGTATGATAAAAACTATTATTTGTTCTTTTAAATAACCGAACAATCGAATGACTTTTAAACTGTATTTTATTTCTTAAATTATGTAATGCTTTTTATTTAATGTAAAAGCTTAAAAGCTTTGGTAAATTTGCAAATCGTTATGATGAAGGAATACTAGATTTTAAGATGAGTCTTAATAAAGCAGTCAAAGAAGTAAAACCAATTTGTTTTTATCGCACGGTCTCTGTAGTTTGTGAGGCTTTTTATTTTGCACGTCCTTTTTATTTTGCATGAACGTTTGATTAAGTTCTTTCATAAATTAATAATTCTTTTTTATTAAATACCCTACAATTCATCAGAAGTGGGATAAAGTTCTTACGTTGTTATTGCATGTTTTACGATTTATAAACGTTCTGATTTTATTTAAATTCGCTATTATGGATATAAATGCACGTGCGTTGAGTTTTTTACATAAAGCTACGGTGCAAAAACTTAAAGAAAAGCTGGCCGAAATAAATTTGGCTACACATGGTACCAAAAACGCTCTTAAGGCTCGTTTGAACGAAGCAATCGAAATGCTTGAGCCTGAAGTATTAGCAAATTTATTTCCTGCTGTTGAGGAAGATGTTGAGATAAGTGGAGATGACGATTTGGAAGACGACGATTATGGTTGTTCACAGCGTCTAGAGAGGCTCCGTGAATTGGTAAGGAAGAAGGAAGAAATTGTTGCATTAGAGAAGCGACTGGCTGAACTGAATACAAACAGCTCTGGATATGATGTTCATTTTGCTAGTGCCCATTCGTCACGTGACATCGAAAATTCCCTACCGGTTTTTAGTGGCGATGATAACTATCCAATTAAAAAGTGGATTGAGAACGTTGAGGACGCCATGGTCACTTATCATCTCAATGAGTCAGAGAGTTTTATTTACTTTAAGAGGTTGCTTAAAGGTACTGCTAGGCTATTTTTAAGGTCTCGGACGTTTCGATCATGGAAAGAGCTTAAGGAGGCGCTGATGTGTGAATTCCATCATCACACGACGGCAACAGACGTCCACAACACTTTACGAAGCCGTAAGAAACGTAGAGACGAAAACTACCAACAATATGTATTGGCTATGCAGGAGATAGCTTCTTTGGCAGAGATTGATGAGCAGGATGTGATTGCGTATATCATCAAGGGAATTCCAGACTCCCTGTTTAATAAGCAGCTCATGCTTTCAGCGAATACGATCCCTGATCTTAAGATCATACTGCGTAAATACGAAAAAATGAAGTCTGAGCTGCAACCATCGACGTCTAACTACAATAGACCTGTTCAACAGTCGAAACCTCCGCCACGTGTCGAAGCCAAGATAAAATGCTATAACTGCAACGAATCTGGTCATCTGTCAAACAATTGCCCAAAACCACGCCGAGAAAGGGGTTCGTGTTTCCGTTGTGGCCAAAAGGGACATGTCGTTACCAATTGTCCACAATCATCGTCTGTTCTCGTCATTCAAAATGAAGAATATCCACGAGAAACCCAAATGTCAACGCTGATGTCCGATTTCCAGGGGGTTTTAAGATACGAGTTTGCGCCCGTGAATTGTGAAGCTGGAAGTGTTGAAGTCTGCATGCACGTGATGACTATCATTGACACTGGAAGCCCCATAAGCTTCATCCAACAACAATACGTTCCACCCTTCCTGATGACGTCACTGGATGCATCCCACTGCAATTTCGTTGGCATCAACAACTCCAAGCTGGTTATTTTAGGTAATTTGTTATGTAATGTAAAGTTTTATGAAAATTATGTTAGTTTGTGTCTATACGTAGTCAGAGACAATACTATGAACAATCCAATCATATTAGGTCGAGATTTTTTACGAAAGACAAATATTAAGTTAATGATTGAAGATTCAAATATTAAGTTTATTGACAACAAAAGAGTTGAGGTAAAAGATTATGAAAATGTTAAAAATTTCGAATACGTTGAAAATTTTAAAAATATTGAGAACTTTGACTATATTAAAGATTATGACAAAAATATAAAAATTGACAAATTGAATCATGCTAAAAATTTTGAAGATTTAGATTTTGAGAAAGAGATTTTAAAGATTAATACATGCAGCGACCGCGATGAAAATATTACTTTTAAAATTAATGAAAAGTTAAGTTATTGTGATAAGGTTGAATTGAAACGCTTAGTTTCCGATAGTATTTTGACAAACGTGAATTATTCGGATAACGGTTGTGAAATGAAAATAGTTTTGACTAATCCCGATGGTTTTTTCAGTTGCGCACCTAGGCGTCTTCCGTACGCTCATAAAATAGAATTACAAAAAGTTTTAGATGATTTGCTCAAAAATAACATAATTCGTGAAAGTAATTCTCCTTTTGCTTCTCCGATTGTGCTGACAAAGAAGAAGACAGGTGAAGTTCGACTATGCGTAGACTACCGCCATTTAAACAAAATCACAGTCAAGGACAATTTTCCATTGCCCTTGATTGAAGATCATCTTGATAGATTGAGGGATAAAAAATATTTTTCTCTGCTCGACCTTAAAAGCGGTTTTCACCACATAAAAATGGCCGAAGAGTCGATTAAATTAACATCTTTTGTCACGCCTATGGGGCAATTCGAATACCTTCGCATGCCATTTGGGCTTAAGAATGCCCCCGCGGTGTTTCAGCGCTACATTAATAAAATTTTTAAAGATCTCATCAACGCCGGAAAACTTTTGATTTACATCGATGATTTGTTAATTGCAACGGAAACAAAAGAAGAGCATTTTTCGGTTTTAAAACAAGTTTTAAGTATTATAACCCAAAATTGTTTGCAGCTTCGACTTGACAAGTGTCTATTTATGTTTGAGAAAATTAAATATTTGGGGTATGAGGTTTCTGCCGATGGAATAGGTCCAAATTATGACGGCTTGAAAGCTGTATCCGATTTCCCCATACCCACAAATGAAAAAAACTTGCACTCATTTTTGGGCTTGTGCTCTTATTTCCGAAAATTTATTAAAGATTTTTCGTTGTTGGCAAAGCCACTTTATGACTTAATAAAAAAAAATGCAAAGTTTGAATTCGGCGAGAAACAATTAGAAGCTTTTGAAACATTGAAGCAGAAACTTCTTGACGCTCCACTTTTGAGGATTTATAATCCAACTGCCGATACGGAGCTACACTGCGATGCCAGTAGCTTAGGCTTTGGTGCTGTGTTGCTACAACGCCAAGACGACAAAAAACTTCATCCTATTTTCTTTTTCTCCAAGCGCTCAACAGATCAAGAATCTAGATACCATTCTTATGAAATGGAAACCCTTGCAATTATTTATGCGTTACGAAGATTCAGAATTTATCTTACAGGTATCCGGTTTAAAATTGTCACTGACTGTAGGTCACTGACCCAAACTTTGAGCAAAAAGACTTTAAATCCAAGAATCTCACGTTGGGCTCTAGAGCTCCAGGATTTTGATTACCTCATTGAACACCGAGATAGTAAGAGGATGGGTCATGTTGACGCCTTGAGCCGGTGTCACAATATTTTAATCGTCGAAACTGAAACTTTTGAACATGCTCTTGCTGCATCGCAGCAAAAAGATCCAGCAATTAAAAAATTAGTAGACATGTTAGAAAAAAGGGAAAGTCCAAGCTACGAACTAATAAATGGTCTTGTTTATCGAAAAATAAATAAAAAAGTTTACTTTTACGTTCCGTCTATAATGGAGAGAAATGTCATACAGACCCACCATGAAAACTTATGTCATCTTGGTACCGAAAAGTGTTTAAATTTTTTGAGGAAAACCTATTGGTTTCCCAATATGAAAATCAAAATTAAAAATTACATAAGGAATTGCTTAAAATGCTTGCATTTCTCTCCACCTAGCGGAAAAAAGGAAGCTATATTACACAGTATCCCCAAAGGAGACAAGCCATTCGACACTCTACATATAGACCATTATGGTCCCTTGCCACCCTCTACTACGAACAACAAACGGCATATCTTTGTTATAGTTGACGGGTTTTCCAAATATACAAAACTTTATGCAGTCAAAAGTACTACGACTAAAGAAGCGGTCCAATGCCTTGAGTCTTATTTCGCTTTTTACAGCAAACCAGCTCGCATCGTTTCTGATAGGGGTACCTGTTTCACCTCAGCCGACTTTTCGACTTTTTGTGAAAAATATGGCATTCAGCACGTTAAGGTGGCCACAAGCTCACCTCAATCGAACGGCCAAGTCGAGCGCGTCAACAGATGCCTAACCCCTATGCTGTCAAAGGAAAGTCAAGAGTCAGGTAGTTGGTGTAAATGTCTTCAAAAAGTCGAGTTCGCTCTTAATAACACCCAAAACAAGAGCACAGGTGTTTCTCCTAGCATGTTGCTTTTCGGGGTTTGTCAAAAGGGTGAAATTACGGATAATCTAAAGGAGTATCTTGATGAAAATATTTTGGAGCAAGAACAACGCAATTTGGAAAATATTAGAAAATTAGCAAATGAAAACACCGTTGAGAGTCAAAACCGAAACAAAATATATTTTGACAAACGCCATAAAAAACCTTTACAGTACAAAGTAGGTGATTATGTTCTCATCAAAAACGTTGTCAATACTCCCGGAATTAACAAGAAGTTTATTGCAAAATTTAAAGGTCCTTACGAGGTTATTAAAATTTTACCAAACGACCGTTACGTTATTAAGGATTTAGAAAATATTCAAATATCTCGCGTTCCATATGAGGGAGTATGTTGCCCCGAGAATATGAAGCCTTATGTTCAAACATAAGTCTTTCGCTTTGCATGTATTAATATTTAAATTGTTTTAATTTTCATTATTACGGAAAAATCCTAGAATCTAAAAAAAAAATGTATTTTTGTATACAGTCATATAAATATTAAAGGAAAAATGTCATTAATATCTAAAAAAAAAAAAAACAATTATATGCATGTAATAAATGTATTCGATACATTTTTTTATTTAATTCAAAAGATTTGTTTGAGAAATATGTTACTATGTAATATCGATGTTAAATGTATTTAAATGAAAAAAAAACTTTCAATTGTAAATGTAATTGCATGTAATAGTAAATCGAGGACGATTTATAGTCAGGATGATCGAATTGTAAGAGACTTCACTTTTATCGAATATCGTAAATGTAATATTAATATTCAATGACCTGGCAACCGATTTACCATGCATACTCTTACATAAGCTTAACTTAAGCTTTTACTTTTACCTTTTTCCAAATACATACATATATTCTTATACATAAGTTATGTATGATAAAAACTATTATTTGTTCTTTTAAATAACCGAACAATCGAATGACTTTTAAACTGTATTTTATTTCTTAAATTATGTAATGCTTTTTATTTAATGTAAAAGCTTAAAAGCTTTGGTAAATTTGCAAATCGTTATGATGAAGGAATACTAGATTTTAAGATGAGTCTTAATAAAGCAGGCAAAGAAGTAAAACCAATTTGTTTTTATCGCACGGTCTCTGTAGTTTGTGAGGCTTTTTATTTTGCACGTCCTTTTTATTTTGCATGAACGTTTGATTAAGTTCTTTCATAAATTAATAATTCTTTTTTATTAAATACCCTACAATAGAAAGACTGCAGACTTACGATTACGAAATTCAACACCGAAGGGGAAAGCTGCACTCAAATGCCGACGCACTATCCCGAAGACCTTGTAAAATAGATTGCAAGCATTGCAGGCGACAAGAAGAAAAGGAATCCATCAACATTCTGCGAATAAGGGCTGACCCCATTTGTGGATGGAGCAATGAAGAAATAAGATCTGCTCAACAAGAAGACCCCGACATTGAACCTCTTCTCGCATGGAAGGAACATGAAGAAAAACCCGCATGGAATGACATTTCCGATAGGAGTCCAGTTTTAAAGGCCTATTGGGCACAATGGGACTCACTTCATGTGCAAGAAGGTGTTCTTCGGCGAAAATGGGAGTCCGCTGATGGTAAATCCTATGTGATGCAGCTTGTGTTACCTCAATCGAAAATCAAAGAGGTTCTTCGAGAGATGCATGATGGACCTTCAGGAGGCCATTTGGGAGTCAATAAGACTTTTGAAAAGGTGAGGCAACGATTCTACTGGTTGCATGCAAGAGACGACGTTGAAAAGTGGTGCCGAAATTGTGACGCTTGTGCTGCAACCAAAGGACCTGGTAGAAAACTGCAAGGAAAAATGATGCAATATAATGTCGGCTCACCGTTTGAAAGGATTGCTGTTGATGTGGCTGGCCCATTTCCGGAAACGAATGCTGGAAACAAATACATTCTGGTGGTAATGGATTACTTCAGCAAATGGCCTGAGGCATACGCTATTCCGAACCAAGAAGCCAAGACCGTGGCCGACCAGATTGTGTCTAACTGGGTAAGCAGGTTTGGTGTGCCTATGGAACTTCATTCCGACCAAGGAAGGAACTTCGAGTCGAACATATTCCAAGAGGTCTGCGCGTTCCTTGGCATTAAGAAAACGAGAACCACACCACTTCACCCGCAATCTGATGGAATGGTCGAGAGATTCAACAGGACCTTAAAAGAACACCTCACTAAAGTCGTAGGCGACTACCAAAGAAACTGGGATAGGCACATACCACTATTTTTGATGGCCTACCGAAGTGCAATACATAGCTCAACAGGACAAACGCCATCTGAAATCCTGTTTGGAAGAAGCATATGGCTGCCTAGTGAGATAAGGTTTGGACATCCATCACAAGAGTCTAAGGAAACAAGGGATTACGTGAGTGACCTACAAGAGAGGCTAATCGACATCCACGAAAGGACCAGGACTAGAATGAGCGCTTACAGCGATCGAATGAAGACAAGGTACGACACAAGAGCAAACACGACAGGATTCCAAGTAGGAGATCGTGTATGGCTGTATAATCCACATCGTCAAAAGGGATTGTCTCCGAAGCTTCAACAAAACTGGGAAGGCCCTTATACTGTCGTCACGAAAATCAATGATGTCGTTTACCGAATTCAAAGAGGGTCAAGAGGAAAGTTAAAAGTTGTGCATAGCGATCGGCTGCACCGATACAGTGGCGAATCTAGAGATGGAATTGTTCGGGACGAACAATCTTAAGAAGGGGGCAATGTTGTGAACAGAGCTTTATACTACTACAGCGCCATCTGTTGGAAAACTGCATATCAAATTTATGGAAGAAACGAAAAGCTCTTTTCCAATGTCAAATGTATTTCCCCTTATTCCAAACATCTAGAACATTCCAAGACAAGAACTTTCGAGAACAACTAATTTGAGTATATAAGGGAGTGTTCACGGTGAGCGAGACACAGTTGATTTTGGATTGTGAAAGTGTGCAAAAGTATTGCTTATTGGATTGTGTTTTTAAACAAGTGTGATTTAAATTGAATAAAAGTATTTGAGCTGATTATAAATTGAGATTTACTGTTTTGAATTGGAAAGTGTAAATAAAGAAGAAATACTGAAAAGAGTGATAAGTTTTATTTAACGAACCTAGTAAAAATATTACAATATATACCTCCAATTCTTCTGAAGAAGTTTGCTCGCAAAACCATTGCGTTAGCTTTTCCACCACTCGAACTGTTCTGGAATCTTCCATAGAAAATGGAAAACAGCATTTGTCCAGTCTGTTCCTAAAAAGTGACCCTCATATTGACCAATTTCAATTGTGTCCCTTCTTCCCAAGGTCATGCAATCGCTGATCAATCATCAGATTAAAAAATATGATGAAAACCGAAAGCTTCTTACTGACGCAATACGGCTTTCACAGCACTCGTTCCACTGGTGATCTGATGGCATGTATCACCGAAAAGTAGAGAATATCTTTACATTTTTTTTGGAGAAAGTAAGATTATTGCACTTGATATTTCTAAGAGTTTGAGAGGGATTGGCATCAAGCTCTCTAATCGAAAATGTGTGCGTGTATCAATTCAGCCCTCATTATTTGGGGTAGAAATTAACTTGTGGATCGTTCAATACATGTTGTATAGGATGGTTTCCTTAAAGCTCCGTATTGTCTCCGACTCTCTTGCTTATTTTTATAAATGATCTCTTGTCCAAAAATTCTAATCCGCTTCACTGTTCTGCCGACGACTCTACTCTCAAAATCCATCTTCATCGGAAGTGGAATTGCAACGGTATTTATCATAAGCTAATCAAATGGTGGACACGCCGCGCCGTGCACCCAAGAGGACACAAGCGTCCATACTCCATAGGTTTTTTTTTCAGAACCCACCTCTGTCCACCAACTCCTACTCTCACCTCCCCGTGGTGAACATCGGGTACCTAGTACCTCAACTGGAGATTGGGTCTCAACCCCAGTGGAAAGTTGTTGGGGGTAGCAAACGAGAGAGGGGGGAGAGGTGTTCCCACTAAGGCACCTCTCCTTTTACCCGACGGCAGCGGAAGAATTTCCCAGATGGAATCAACGGTGGCGTCTACAGTTCCAGTTAGGATGAACTACTTGGTGAACACCTTATATGGGCTACTACGACACATTCGTAGCTCAGGCCTATAAGGAGCGGATTCGTCCGGCTCTCTACCCTTGGAGTTATAATAAGGGTCTGGTCCTCCAGGTCGGAGGTTGTGCGTCGGGGTAACTTCCCTACCACGTAAAAATGTAACGGTTCCGATACAACAACAAGCCTCGGATATGGATAATTTTAATGTTGACGACCCCAGCAAACGAAACAAGGACAATGATTTTCGGTTCTGCACGTGGAATGTCCGGACCTTAAACAGGCCATGTGCTGCCGAACAAATAGTGGAGAGCCTGGATAGGCTAAAGGCTGACATTACAGCCATCCAGGAAGTGCGATGGGATGGAGAGGGCATACGAAGGATGAAAACGTGTGACATTTACTTCGGCGAGTGCTACAAGGAGCAGGGTCAGCGGCTTTTTGGATGTGGATTTGTGGTAAAGGGAAGACTTAGGCAAGAAGTTTTGGGCTTCAGAAATGTAAGCGAGCGCTTGGTCACAATTCGCATCAAAGCGAAATTCAAAAACGTGACGCTGATCTGTGTCCATGCCCCAACGGATGAAAAAGATGACTCAACCAAAGAAGAATTCTACGACCTTCTCGAGGAAACGTATGATAGGTGCCCCAAGTACGACGTCAAATTTGATTTTTTTTTAAATCTTAAAAAAATCGTATGTGTGGTACTTTAATTTTTGGTCTACAAAAGAAAAGAAAAACGTTAGGGGGGAATATTTTTAAAATGCTATCTACCAAGAGTCGTAGTCGAACAGACAGATAGAATTTCCAGATCCACTTTTTTCGTCTTCCCTAATTTTTTCGAATGCATAACTTGACATTGTAGCACTTGCATATATAAATGTGTATATATTTTTAACTTAAAGTGAAAAATATTTAAAAGTCATAATTTTGATAAATCCGAAATTAACACAAGATATGAATACGCTTAATTCGTCGAGAACAACTCTAAAATATCTAATGATGCTTGCATCTTCGAATTGTCAATAAAACTTAATGATTAAAGCCGACATACGTAGTTATATAAAATTAACACGATAAAAAATGATATCAACAACAAATAATAATAATGGTTTACGGGCTTATCACTCATATTAAGTTAAAATGAGGTAAAACAATTCAAGCAATTTGATAATTTTAATGAGTGACTTGCTTATGGAAAATTAAAATCAAATCAAGCGAATCGTTTTCGGTTCGATGTGTAATTTTAATTTGCAGCGAATTATTCAATATTCCATTTCGAAGCGAATTATTCCAATAATTAGTGTAAAGTGACATCGGTGATTAAAGTACGAAATTCTACATCGAAATCTACTTCCAATCCTTAGTCCAAAAGACTAATACACTACAAACATGACAAGCTTCGAATTCCAGAAATTGGTATCAAGGTATTATGAATATTATTGTATCTGCTCTTATAACGGGTGATTTTTTAAGAGCTTGAGAACTTTTTTTTAAAAAAAAAACGCATAAAATTCTTTATTTGAAACGTTAGATTGGTCCATGACATTTACTTTTTGAAGATAATTTCATTTAAATGTTGACCGCGGCTGCGTCTTAGGTGGTCCATTCGGAAAGTCCAATTTTGGGTAACTTTTTCGAGCATTTCGGCCGGAATAGCCCGAATTTCTTCGGAAATGTTGTCTTCCAAAGCTGGAATAGTTGCTGGCTTATTTGTGTAGACTTTAGACTTGACGTAGCCCCACAAAAAATAGTCTAAAGGCGTCAAATCGCATGATCTTGGTGGCCAACTTACCGGTCCATTCCTTGAGATGAATTGTTCTCCGAAGTTTTCCCTCAAAATGGCCATAGAATCGCGAGCTGTGTGGCATGTAGCGCCATCTTGTTGAAACCACATGTCAACCAAGTTCAGTTCTTTCATTTTTGGCAACAAAAAGTTTGTTAGCATTGAACGATAGCGATCGCCATTCACCGTAACGTTGCGTCCAACAGCATCTTTGAAAAAATACGGTCCAATGATTCCACCAGCGTACAAACCACACCAAACAGTGCATTTTTCGGGATGCATGGGCAGTTCTTGAACGGCTTCTGGTTGCTCTTCACTCCAAATGCGGCAATTTTGCTTATTTACGTAGCCATTCAACCAGAAATGAGCCTCATCGCTGAACAAAATTTGTCGATAAAAAAGCGGATTTTCTGCCAACTTTTCTAGGGCCCATTCACTGAAAATTCGACGTTGTGGCAGATCGTTCGGCTTCAGTTCTTGCACGAGCTGTATTTTATACGGTTTTACACCAAGATCTTTGCGTAAAATCTTCCATGTGGTCGAATAACACAAACCCAATTGCTGCGAACGGCGACGAATCGACATTTCACGGTCTTCAGCAACACTCTCAGAAACAGACGCAATATTCTCTTCTGTACGCACTGTACGCATTCGTGTGGTTGGTTTAATGTCCAATAAAGTAAACTGAGTGCGAAACTTGGTCACAATCGCATTAATTGTTTGCTCACTTGGTCGATTATGTAGACCATAAATCGGACGTAAAGCGCGAAACACATTTCGAACCGAACACTGATTTTGGTAATAAAATTCAATGATTTGCAAGCGTTGCTCGTTAGTAAGTCTATTCATGATGAAATGTCAAAGCATACTGAGCATCTTTCTCTTTGACACCATGTCTGAAATCCCGCGTGATCTGTCAAATACTAATGCATGAAAATCCTAACCTCAAAAAAATCACCCGTTATTTGTCTTCAGATCTGCAGTAGGTATCTTTCCTTAATTGATTTTCTTCAATTGTGTTTGATATACTTTTAAAATCAAGTTCCAAAGGGCGTCAAATATGTGAAGCTTTTTTTTTAAACATCGACTTTTTTAAATTATACAAACCACGTTTTAAATTTATCTTCATTTAGCATTATCGGATGGTTGTCTTGCCAAATCACTTATCTTTCTATATTTACAAAGTCGTTGATGCTCGATACATTATTAAGTTAGTTACATACGTACGGTTAATTGGTATGGTTGGGTGATTTGAAAAGCTCATTTGTCGAGACTTGTGCATGACATTATTAAGGGGTCAAACATTATACTGATAAATAACAATTTGCCCGAAACAAATTCAATCTTTCGCCCTCTTGATTACTCGTGTATCTACCATTTGATTGATGATATTCGGGGGAAAAAGTTTTCCGCAATTTAAACTTACAACGGTCATTTCTTAATGACGTAATAATTAAAAATAAATAATTGTTGTTTACATTTGTTGTTTGTTATGATAAACAGCTGCTGTTAAAGTGTTGATCAAAATAACCAGTTCTACAAAGTTACTATATTTGTTTTGGTGTTCTAATGATTTAAGTGTGGGAATGAATACAAATAGGTGTTAAGTGTTGGAATGTTTATTTTTTTTTTTTGAAATCATTATTTGAAGGATATAAAAAGGAAAATGGGCAATAAGATATCTTGTGGCCCAGATAATCTTATATCGATTTGCTGTCAGAAAGACTCATGGTCACCAAAGCCACAAGCCGAAGTTAGAGTCGATCGTTTTACTTTGCAGAATGTTGAACGCAACGTAGTTGGTAAGAACTAGTTATTTTTTTTTAATGGTTTTATTTGTTATTATGCCTTGGCGTGTAGTTATATCCTTGGGTCTTTTCCAATGAAGGCTAATATAATAATATTAATTGTAAGATAATTATTAAATTGTTTTAAACTATACATGCACTCGACCATAAAAATTCTTAACTTTGATTTTGTAAGAATCAAATCATGGTAAGCAATTAATGCATACATACTATGTACATAATGTACCTACATAAAATGCTATATGGGTGATTCTAATTGAACTGAAGCTTTTGTGTCCCTCGCGGCTTTCCGCTATTTACTGCTGAGCATTTTCTTCGCATAAGGGCTTTTCGAAATATCAATATAATATACTGACTATTTTAAATCTATTTATTTGCCTTCTTCTTTTAAATCTCTTGTTTTCTGGCCATCTAATTTTATTGAAGTTGAAAGCATAAATTCTAATGTTTTTAAAGTGTAGGCAAAGCTTGGTGAGAACAAAAGTGCTGGAGCAGTAAAAATAGATTCTATCGCACCAAGAAATTATGCTGCTTGTCTTGGTCAGTTTTTGGTAGTTGATAAGTCTGTGAATAACTATGTATGTATGTATATAATGTAAACTATCAGTGATCTCAATTGTTTATTAAATGCTTTGTATGAAACATAAATTTTTCTCGTTAAAACAATAATTTCTGAATCCCAACATGGTTTTGTTCCATATAGATCTGCCCCTACAAAACATATCAATGTTAAACGACTCTATATAATAAAGAGGTTAGAGAGCAAGTTTTAATGATTTTTCTAAAGCTGTGACCGAGTTATCTATATTATATTAATTTTTAAGATTTTAAAATTTAGTTAAATCGCATTCAATTCTTTAAATTGGCAAATATATACCTTCAAAGTAGTTCAAGATATTGTCTATGAAGGTTCCTCTATAGATTCAAATAAAGTTAGCAGCGCTAAGATCAAACGAAAAATATCTCTTGTCAATAGACAAAAAATGGTCCACACTTTGAAATATTCCGACAAAGCTGAATTTTGGGGTAGTGTTTTGTTTGTATGCCTGAAGCATTCCTTAAGAAGTATCCTAAATTTTGACCGGGGCTAAAGTTTGTTTTGGGGTGAAAGAGGGTAAAGATCAAAGTTGACATAATGATGATAGAGAACACGAAAAAGTGGATCCGGAAATTCTGTCTGTCTGTCTGTATGACTATATGTCTGTATGTCTGTACCTTGACCTACATCCTAAGTTACTGGATTTTTTTCTTCAAATTCAGTATTTAAGGATCTTCGGTGATTCCCTAGAGGAGAAATTGATTTTTTTTAGTTCCAAAAGAGAGAGAGTCAACTCAAGCTTACACGAATTTTTGTAGCTCTTAAAATTTTTAATAAATAAAATCATTAAATATACCAAACAAAGTTAAATAAAAGCCAAAATAAAGTGCAAACCATTGTTTATTAAATTTATTATTGAGTCTCTAAAATTTCAACTCATTAATTAATAAAATTCATACTGTTTGTGCTAAAATATATACATATATGTATAAAAAAAAAACCTACATGAATGTAGAACCCAATCACGTGCATGACTCAGAGGTTAACTTATTAAATACGCTTGTCAAACTCATTTACTAATTAAAAAAAAAAAAAAAAAGACTCAAAATTGAAAAAAACTCAGTGAAATCGACATCAAAAAACACAAAAAATTTATAAAAGATATTGTGACCACCGTCAAAACTTTTCTTCAATAATTATTATTAATAATAGTCATTACTTTGTGATCTATAAAAATTAACCCATGTTCGTATAGTTTATATGAACAAGCAATTGTCATATTTTTTACGTCATGGCCCAGAAATGCATTACTTGCAATGGCTATATAAATAAAAACAATAAGGGAGTGAAATGTACAGACTGTAATAAACATTATCATTTGTCCTGTATTATACTAAAAAGTGAAATAAAAAACGCTATCGAAAATGGTACAGTCGCATTTCTTTGTACAAACTGCAGCATAAACAACTCCACCATCCCCACCGAAGAAGCTGATTTAGATGACGACAACAGCACAACAAATATCACAGCTGCAATTCAGCACATGTCAGATGAGATCAAAAGCATCAAAACAAAACAAGAAAGCTTCAACAAATCGTTGGAATCTATGGTAGCTAGCCTTTTAAATATTGAAAAAATTGCTCCTATTATTGATGAACATAATAAAAGAATTAAAGCCTTAGAAGAAGACAAAATAAAACGCGATACTGAACTTCATTTAATTAAAGAAAAACTTTCAAAACTGGAAGATAAAAGTGTATGTTCTTTTATAGAAATTGTTAACGTTCCTTTTGTTGCAAATGAAAATTTATATGAAATTATTGAAAAAATACATAACTATTTTGAGATAAATATATCTATTAATGATGTTTGTAAAATTTATCGTATGCGTAAGACAGATACTAATAGTAATATAATTGTTCAATATAATTCTGAATCAATCAGAGATCGAGTCTTAATCGGTTATCAAACCAAAAAAAATTTGAATGCTAAAATTTTAAACTTCTCTGAAGATAAACCTGTTTATATTAATGAATTGTTATCTAAATCCAAAAAAGCATTATTTTATAAAGCTAAATTGTTTAAAGTAGAACATAATTTTAAGTATTTGTGGGTTAAAAAAAGTAAAATATATCTAAAAAAAGAAGATAATTCATTTCCCTTTATTATTAAAGGTGATTTTTCCTTCGACCTTGTACTTAAAAAGTTAAATAAAAATAATTCTCCAAACTAAACATGGTTTACAAAATATATTACCAAAATGTAAGAGGTTTGCGAACTAAAACTGAAAATTTTCGTCTTGAAGTTTTAAATTGTGACTATGACATTATTTGCTTGACTGAAACTTTTCTTCGCGAGGATATTAATAGTGGTGAGTTATTTGATGAAAGATATATAGTTTTTAGAAAAGACCGTAATATTGACAATCTTTACTCTAAAAAGGATGGTGGTGGTTGTCTTATTGCTGTAAAGCGTTCCATTCTTTGTTTTCGAGAGTCTAGTTTTGAAACAGATAATGAGGATTTAGTGGTCATTGTTAAAGTTAAAAATATAGCAATGTATATTTGGTGTGTATACATTCCACCCAAAAGTAATGTCGATGTTTATGAACAAATTCTGTCAAACATAAGTGAAAAATCATTAGATCTGCCTGCCAATTCGATCCCTTTCATAGTGGGAGACTTTAACTTACCTCAAATAGCATGGAATTTTGATAGAGTCAAAAATTGTTTATGTCCTTCAAATAACACAGATAGTTCATCTATGGCACTCTTTAATTATATGTCATTTTTAAACCTTACTCAGTTTAACAACCAGTTAAATCAAAATGAAAGGATACTTGACTTAATATTAACAAACACTCAATTTGATAAAATCTCAGTATCTGCTTCATTAACACCACTATCTAAAATTGACCCCCATCATGTTCCTTTAGAGGTAACAATTGAAATTAAGAAAACAGTATTTATGAGTGACTTAAAAAAAACGAAACGCAATTTCAAATTAGCAAATTATGATAGCATAAATCAGTATCTATCAAACGTTGATTTTATGAATAATTATTCTGAAGATGTTGATATACTTTTAAATAGGTTTTATAACACTCTTGAAGACTGTTTAAATATTTTTGTTCCTAATAGAGAAATATCGAACCGTGAATACCCTGTTTGGTACTCTCGACATTTATTGAAGGTATTGAAGTTTAAAGAAAGGTTCAGATGTTTATATAAGAAATCAAAAAACTCGGAAGCATATGCAACATTTTCGTACCTAAGAAACATGTCCAAGAAGATTCAAAAAAAGTGCTATTTGTCTTACATCAATAACGTTGAGGAATCAATTAAAAGCAACTCAAAAGTTTTCTGGTCACTAAGCAAGAGTTTAAAATCAACAAATTCATTTCCTCTGGAAATGAAATTAGGAAATCGTTCCTCTGAGTGCCCTAACGTAGTCTGTTCCTTGTTTTCAGAATATTTTCAATCTGTTTATTCAGTTGATAATGTAACTTTTTCTTCTAATTTTCAAGTTCAAAACAATAGGCAAACAATAGAAATGTATAATATAACTCCTCATAGTATCGTAAAAGTAATAAACGGACTTGATTCTAAGAAAAACCCGGGTCCTGACGGAATTCCTAATATTTTTTATAAAAAATGTATATCGGTACTATCTGAACCAATAAGTAAAATTTTTAATTGCTCTATAAGACAAATGAAATATCCAACAATGTTTAAAACAACTTTTGTAACGCCTATTTTCAAATCTGGTGATCCTAAGGAGGTATCTAACTATCGTCCAATTTCTATCTCGAACAGTTTGGCGTTGATCTTTGAGAAGGTTGTGTATAACCAGCTTTTCCCTCAGACCAAAAGCTCTATAAGTGATTATCAACATGGATTTGTTCCTGGGCGCTCAACCATAACCAACCTTGCTCTTTTTACAGATACAATTGCATGTGCTCTTGACAATGGTGACCAAGTGGACTGTATTAGCACTGATTTTTCGAAGGCTTTCGATAAGATGCAACACAAGATAGTTTTGGAAAAAATGTACAAAATGGGTTTTCATAATGCTACCGTTAATTGGTTTTCATCTTATCTTGAAGGCAGAAAGAATATCATTATTTTTAATGGAAGCCAATCTTTACCATATTATCAGCCTATGGGTGTCCCTCAAGGTACTATCCTAGGTCCTTTTACATTCATTATATACATAAATGACCTTCCTAACAACCTAAAATCATCTTGTTTAATGTATGCTGATGATACGAAAATATTTAGGATAATTAAAAATTCAAATGATAATTTTGAACTGCAAAATGATCTAAGATTTTTAGAAAACTGGTGTTTTGAAAATAGTTTAACATTAAATATAAATAAATGCAAAACAATATCCTTTACTAGAAAACGTAACAACATCATCTTTCCATATACAATTAATGGGTGTATTGTTGAAAGGGTAAGCGAAATAAAAGATCTTGGCATATTTTTTGATTCGAAACTTCTTTTCTCTTCACATATAAGCTTTATTACCAAGAGAGCATTCAAAATGCTTGGTTTTATTATGAGAACTTGTAAATCTTTTCAAATGACTAAATCTTATACTACAATGTTCAATTCTCTGGTAAGACCTATAGTTGAATATGGGTCTATAATATGGAACCCCTTTTATTTGACATATTCGAAACAAGTTGAAACTGTTCAAAGAAAGTTTACAAAGTACCTTTTCTTTAAAATGAATGGTCCTCAAGTAGAATATAATGTAAGACTTCAAATGTTAATGTTTTTATCACTTGAGGAAAGAAGATTATGCGCAGATGAAATTTTTGTGTACAAAATATTACATGGTTTAATAGAAAACGCTAATATACTTGAAAAGATTTGTTTTAACGTTCCATACGCGCAATACAGACATCAACATCCTTTTTTTTATCTTAGAACACCAAGAACAAATTTATTGTTGAAATCACCGTTGTACCGAATTCAAAAAAATCATAATCAAATTTTTCATGATATCAACTTGGACGAACTTAATATTTTGAAATTTAGAGTTTCAGTTATCGATAAAACCATTTCAAATAGAATCCCGACACTTAACTAAAAGTTAGCTTCGCAAGCCTCAATTCATAAAAAAAAAACAAAAAACAAGATATACAATACATATATGTAAAAATAATTTTTTTTATTAATTCTCGATTAAAAAAAAAAAAAAAAAAACATTTATTTTCTCTTTCTACAATTGATATATTAATTATATTATGTACTTAATAATGGTAGTAAGTAATTGGACACATGTCTGTTTACTATCATTTTAATTGAAATAAAAAAAATAAAAAATAAAATAAAATAAAAAAAACTGCTGCCATACAGCCGTTATGCAAAAATTAAGTGCGCCCATAATCATGGACAGAATGTGGTCCTCGTATATAAAAGATTTCAAAAACATTTTTGTGTTTTAAAAATAACAATTGAAAACGTGTGAACGATTAGTTTTTGAAATTACATTATGAAATCTGTATTATTAAATACTTTAAATTGGTATCCCAATTTTTTTTATAGAAAGTTAAAAAAAATGTCTTATATAAAAAATTAATTTATTAATAAAAGATTTTTAAATTTTGTTTGCATAAATTCATAATTTTCTAAAAATCTTACGGGAATTTTATGTATTTAAACATTTTTTCTCTAAATAAATGTAGATATGTTTTATATTTATAAACAATTTTTAAAATCCAAAGTACTCTTATATAAGTTCAAGTACGTGTGATCGAGTCGTACATTTTATTTTCCTCTGTGGCCTTAAAAAATTAAATTATGAGATTATGTACATATATTTTATCCCTTCTTCAAAAGGCTCTATGCACAATGAGTTTGATTTCTTTTTCAACCTGATAAAATCATTATTCTCTTTACTTTGTGGTGACTTGAAGTATTTCATGCAATTTAATGAAATTAGGTTGTTACACTGAGTCCCCAAAATATTCTTTTTGTGTACCTTAATAATCGTATCTTATTTAAACTAAAAAACCGACGTATAATAAATTGTGTTGATTTGAATCTTGTCTGATTCATCTCATTTCAACTTCAAATTGAAATTATGCAATAAAGTTTCAAAGATTCAAAATGTTGTCTGCTCACGTACAATATTTTCAATCCCAAAAGCACGTTCCATATATGTATGTACGTCTACTTATGTGTGTCAAATGTCTGCCCTCTTCAAAGAATTTAGTTTATTGAATTTCAAAAAGATACAGAATCATATTTACATATTAATTAAAAAATATAAAATATTTAAAATATTTTAACAAAAAATTCAAAATGTTTAACACTCATATTCAAGTTTACTTTGAATTCTAACACGACATTAAACAAGACGAAGTTCCACCTATGTCACGTTTTTGATTATAACTCAGCTTAATAGTCAGATGCATCCTGAATGTTTATTTGGCAAACAATTAAAAAAAAAAAACGAAAACCGATTGTATTTTAGATTGCCATTTTTACTTGCGACTTATAGGTACTATAAGGCAAGTTATGCATTCGGAAAAAAAATCGAACTCGAGATTTTGATCAAACATTATAGACCGAGAGCCCACAGCAATTTTTGGGTGTGATTGATAACAAAAAATAATTAGCATAATTAGATAGGCCTTTTATAGTTATTTATAAATGTGAACGTCTTGCATACTCTAGTGGGCGCAATAATGCATTATAGTGCATCAAGTATGCAGTTCTTTCCAAAGTCTAAAAAATTGGGATACAAAATTTGCCATAACTTCAAAATGAAGAGCTAAGTGCCCTGATTGCAAATATCGAGGTCCAAGACGTTTTAAAGGCTGCCTTCTTAGAGCAAGAAGTAGCCTATTCTTATCGCGTCTGGCAGGCAGAAGGTTGTCTGTAAAACGTCTTAGACCTCGATATTTTCAATCCGGGGGATTAACTCTACATTTTTGCAAAGTTGTTATCACAATAGTTTGGACTTGAAAAGAACTGCATACTTAATGCACTATTATGCACTTTTGCTTCCACTAGAGTATGCAATACTTTCACATTTGTAAATAACTATAAAAGGCCTATCTAATTGTGGTAATTATTTTTTGTTATCAATCACACCCAAAAATTGTTGTGGGCTCTTAGTCTATTGCGATGATAAATGGCTTAGCCGATTTTCTTTAAACCTGGTAGATAGTATTTTTAATTTTCCCCCCTACACGTTTTTATTTCTTTTTTTTAACACCAAAAATAACGGTACCTGCCATACGATTTTTTTCGAAATCTTATAAATATTTTTTTTTTGTCAAAAACTGTCCAACAGATTTTTTTAAAGAGAGAGACTGACAGACGATATGACAAAAACATTTTTTACCTGAAACCAATACTTGCCCTATAGAACGGATAACAAATTGCTTGATTCATTGCAATTAATTTTTGATTAATAATAAATACAAATACAAATCGGGTCAGTTTTGAACATGTGCACACGCTTGTTCAAATCTGCCCCAACTGTGTCAGTGACATAAAATTTATTATAAATATTTAACTGAAATATATCCAGTAACAAACTTACCGTAATTAAGTTTAAAATTTATTTTTTCTCCAAAAAAAAAAATTTGTTCCTGTTTTAAAATCGCGCAGTATTTTTTTTTAAACTCTTACAACTAAAAAACGAAAACAAAACACTTCCACTAACAAAAGGACCTTTCACCTCTTTGTCCGAGAGAAAACTGAGAGAATCAAACAAAGTCAATGACGTTTATGGATATGGTATTGACAGGTTAAAATTTTAAATTACTTTTAAAAAAGAGTAATAAAGTAAAATTTTATAAGCATTGTTCAAATGTGCCCCACTCTCCCCTATGTATGTATGTATTTCAGTTTTCATCCCTGAAAATATATCAGTCTGCATTTGCATCCTAAATGTAAAATGAAAACAAATTTGTTTCAAATATTAAAGTTGACTAAAATAATGGTAAGGTACATAAGCAAAAATTGAAAAAAATCATACTTAATTCAACAAAATAATTGAAAAAGTACGCATACGCCCGAGTGTACGCTAAAATTCCCTTGCATACATCAAATAATATAACTATGTACGAGTATACTCATCTCATAAAAAAAAGTTTTCAACTATTAGCTAGCTTTAACTTAAAATTTTTTGAATTTTTTTTTAAATCTGTGGAACAGTTTTTGAGAAAAAAAAATATTTTATAAAATTTGGAAAAAAATTCGTATGGGTGGAAAATTTAAAAATGATATCTACTAAGTTTAAAGAAAATCGGCCGACCAATTACAGAAACTAGGAGATCTAGAGACCACTATGGCTAGTAAAGAGCCTAAATTTAGTATCTTAGGACTCTCAACCTTTCCTATGTGCGTGTTAGCAGGAATGGAGGGGACCTATAATTTTCTGCCGATTCCGAACTGCTATTGAAGGATTTTTTATTTCCTCACAATAAGTAGAACACTTCTGAAAAACATTTTTGTAGCGGCTGAGAATTAAATCCAAGACCCTATGTATGACAGTCCAACCGTTATGGCAAGGGTACTTATAACCTACATATAAGAATGTCGTTTATTAACTCGTAAGACATTTTTACAGAGCAAATATTTTATAGGTAAAGAATAATGTTAACTTTTTTATTTCCATTTGTTATCTGGAATGGAACAAGTGTAATTTCCGTTGGGATCTAGAGTGTGTGCCAGTGTTTGTTGGTTTAATTTCGTCCACTGGTCGATATTGGTAGTAGTCAATAATTGTTATAATTATTCGCGAAATATAATTTATTATTTTTCAAATGTTTGATTTAAACTTTCAAGATTTAATTAATGCTTTTCGATAGTGCTTAAAGAATTTAATATTCACCCCAAGAAGATAGACTATATGTATCTATGTACATCTTTTTCTCAACATATTTTTTTTTGACAACAATATTTGTTTTTGAACATAAGCAAAATTATATATCTGGGCTATCTCATCTTCATTCACAGTACCTGCATAGTAAAAGAAGTAAGATTTGGAGCTAAGATGCTGTTTACATAATTACGTATTAAATGTATTCTTTTGATTCTACTTGTAGTTGCGATCTAAGGGTTATGCATATAGCATAATATAATATAGGAGAATTTTGCGTCGGGACTTAAGCCTGCACTTAAGATCCAACTGATCCAAGAGCTTAAAGTTCACTACCATGGACATCGCCATTTGTTTGGTGAGGTGGTCACCGTCAATGGACGATTTTTACAGAACGATAATAACAACATAGCGCACGCCATGATTGACATTCTGCATAGAAGATTTCTGGGTAAGGTTATCTCTCGTAGAGAAAACGCAAATTGGAAACCAAGCTCACGTGCGATTTGACTCCGCTTGACTTTTCCTTGGGGAGTTTCGAAGTCGCAGGTCTATGTGAAGAAACCACAGTCGACCGATGCCCTTAAGGTGAAGATAGCAGAAGAGTAATTGAAAATTCGACCACTCAGATCCGTGTCACCGTAAGAAGCCGAGGCAGACATTTAATTGATGTCATATTCCATATACCTAGTGACATACATACATATACATATGTATATGGGTCTTTCAAATAAACCCTTTACAAAGATAGTACTAACGATATGATGAATGTAGGTGTTACTTTCGGTGAAACTGTTGTCTTAGAAAACTGTTAGAGAGAGTTATAATCTCTTGATCCCGCGAAGAGACACAAGAAGGCATTTAGGTTGATCAAGAAAACTGTTGATTTTTAAAATTGGGAGTTTCTTCGTCTGGGACTTAGTTCATTATAAACTACATAGAAAAATTATTAAATACATACATACTTCATTTTAGTATTTTTTGTCGAAAGATATTTCCAGATAGTAATCCTATGAAGTCAAATATTGGACTTAATATTTCAAGAGACGCTGAAGTGCTTATTGTTACCTTGTGCTTATGTTAAAATAGAATCAAATACACACATACATACATATGTACATATGTAAGACTGCGCCCGATGGAACTTAACTGAAACGGAGTTGTGTGCTAGTTTAACAGTCATTAGATGACCATTTCATTACACTTTTTCGTAGATACGAGTATACAAAATAAATACAAAAAAGTTTTTGCTTTAATATGAATCGAATAGTAAGAGTATGAGACAATTTTATTTCTAGACTTAATTAAAAGCCTTCATAATTTACATAAATAAACTAATATAATTCTATCTTAGCTCATACTTTTTCAATTTTTGTTCTAGATTCAAATGTACGAGTGTGTATATGTATGTACATAAATGAAAAAAAAAAAAACGAATTCATCAAAGTTACAAATTCTCGAGGCATCATATTTATTATAATCTATATTGACAAGTTCGTTACAACAAAACACACCTCTTAATGACTTAATAAATTGCATTATGATCGTTCTCTGTTACACCTTTTTTATTTGCACAACGTTGACAGTTGTAATCTTTTGAGTGCTAAGTTCAAACTCCATTGTTAAAATATATTTTTGTATGAGGTTTCAGTTTTATAAATACAATATTCCTTGGAATGCGTTTAAACGCAATAGTTGGATATGACAAATTATGTTAATAAGTTTAGAGACCTAATGGACGTGTTTATGATTTATAGCATACTTTCGCATGAATCTGACAGGAAAGTTTAGTTCCGGTCGTAAAGTCAAACATTTTTATAATAACCAAAAGAATATTTATATATAATCATGGAAAGTATATGATTGCACTGAATTAAAGGAAATAGCTAAAATAATATTGGAAATGTGATTACAGATGAAGATTATTATACCCATACATATAAATTACTAGATCTTAGATTCTGTTTTCTATCATCGAATAGAAACAGTCTAGTCTTGACATTTAAACACCCACTATACCTCTGTTTAGATGTTTAGCAATCTCGGTTCCATAATTGGAAATATCTTAGAATCATTGTGGGAAGAGAATGGATCCGACAGACGACAAGCACTATTTTACGTCATTAAGTGAAATTAGGTGTGTTTAACGAACCTGCACTGCACTGAAACGAAACGAATAGAAAACAAAAGAAAAGTAGGGAATTTTGTGTTCCATACAAAAATCTTGGATCAAAGAGTTCTCCGTTCTGTCACTCGTTTTTCATGAAGTGGTTCAGTTAACTCTGAATTTCGAAAATTCACAGATAGGCATTAAAGTCCACCCCATTAAACATGAGGCTAGACTTTTCTGATTTATCTTGTTCTGTCGGTTTTCACCTATTTTTTCTTTTCTTGTCCATTTTCACTAAATAAAAGAGTAACTATTGTAAATCATTAATCATCGGGGACAAGTTCCCCCCCCATTCCGGGGAGCTGATTCCTTGCATAAGAAGGAGGCCGCGTCCTCGGAACTTGACATTTCTTCCCACTTTCACAACTATTCCTTTCCTCTTTTCCTATTCTACCTTCTTACCGGCTCCTCTCTTTGTTACCTCTTGCCACGCAACCACATTGTTGGAAAAATAATAATTATTGTTATTCTTGAGTTCAAAATCAGAATTACGAACGGGTGGGCCTTTCTTTTTAAATCACAGGTTATTTTGACTCTGACAGCTGTTTCTCGCTAGAAATCTTGACATAAAATCAGTATCATACCTCTGTTTTACGCCTGAACAACGTTGGGAACTATTGAAAACTTATTTCCAAAGTGAGTGCTGTTTAGCCCAAACAGTGCGTTTTTTTGAAAAGAATTTTTGGCCGAAAAATGAAGCGACCACCAAGCCTGATGTACGCAAGTTTGTGCAAAAAGTTCGTGAGACTTGTATGCGAGTGAACAAAACTCATGGCCCCCGTCATTGTACGGTGCGCAGACATAAGAATGTGGCCGAGAGTGTGAGACTCAATTCACGAACATCAACCCGCCATCGATCTCAACAGCTCAACATTGCACACACTAGCCTGAGCAGAATTCTGCACAAAGATATCGGATTATTCGTATACAAGGTCCAATTGACTCAGCAATTGAAGGAGACGAGTAGCCACTTGAACGACGTTGTGTTTCATAATTAATGGGAATTGTTTCTCTTACGAATAAAGCCATAATACATGGACAAAATTTAATTTTGTTCATTTTATTTCATTTTTAAAAAGAAACTTATATTTGGCCCACCCAAAATTTTCTAAACTATTCTACAGAGGGCTTTAACTTAATTATTAGTTTTTAGAAAACCTCTCATAATTATAATTCACATTCAAATACGCCAAAATATTTCAAAAACAAAACAATTTAAATTACTATTCAATCTACACCAAAATATTTGTACTCTTCAACACAAATAATAACCATCACTTCTTCAATATAATTCTATTTCGGGCCCTTATTATTCATACATTCTTTATCAATTCATCACACTCAATACACTCTTTTCTCCTCGAACGCATTTTTTCTTAAAAAAAAAAACATCATAAAACTTTACATTAGCGCCAGTGGTTTACTCATTACATCATTAATAATGAATTAATTTTTTCAGCTTAAAACTGTGGATTTCCCAAAATAATTTTGAATCATAAACGGGGGTCATCTTCTTTCGTTTCTTGTTATATTCATTGCAAATGAATCACTGATTGTTGATGGATGTCAATTGAAATAGTACTGATTGAGTGAGCGACAACCGGATCGATTGAACTGCACGAAAAGAATTTTTTTTATATCGGGGCAGGATTAAAGAGAGTCTTAACGCCTGACTTTTGAGAAAACACAATGAGATTTTCCGATGAGACCAAAAAGTTAAAGGTTGTATTTATATAATTTGTCTAACTTAAGACAACCGTAATCAACTTTTACTATTTCAATTTGTTTATATTGTTTTTTTTTTTTAATTGTTGTCTGAAAGTCTAACTTAGGCACCAGAATCTGTGAATCTGTTGTCTAAACGTTAACTTAAATGACATACGAGTATAATTGAATTGAATTGAGCATGGATGTAACTATTTTGAACTACAGTAAAACCCGCTTAAGAGAAAAACCCGCTTACCTGAAACACTTTCTTCATCCCCATGTATTTTCCGACCAATTTCCCTTAAAACACTCCGCTTAAGTGAAACTCGCTTAAGTGAAAAACCCGGATAACTGAAACATATTTTCAGTTCATTTTTAATATGCTTCATTGAAAAAAACTCTCTTAAGTGAAAAAAAAAATTGAATCGAACAGAACAAAAATTTGCTATTTTTCGTTTTTCAATAAATTATTTCTGTGTTATTTAGTCGTTGTTTTATTTAACTTCTTTCAAGGCAAGTTCAAAAGATAAAAAAAATATTGTTTCTAGCATTAAATCTCCGCTTAATGGAATTTTTAAATCCGCTTAGGTGAAATTTTTTTTTCACTTATCCGAACTCCGCTTAAGTGAAATTATTTTTCACTTAAGCGGGGTTCGTTTAAGTGAAAAACCCGCTTAAGTGAAAGAAAGACTGTGACATTTTGCCGTTTCTCTTAAGCGGGTTTTACTCTATTTAGAATCTTGTCATATTGGTCTTCGAAGAAAATGAGATAAATAACACTCTATATTTTGTAAGCGATATGATTTCAATTCATGTTCTATTCCATTGCATATGGAAAAGCACATCATTCAAAGGGTGGCCTTAGCTTCACTGTTAGTGATTTAAAAACATCGGTCCAATTTTTGACTTGACACGATGTAGCCCAGGGAAAAATAATCGAGTGGTGTCGAATCTCATGATCACGGCAGCTAATTGATGAAAACTCGCTGTGAGATGACCCAGCCGCCAAATTCCTCCTTGAAAACTTCGAACCTTTCGTCGCTTTTGCATGGTATGCAGCGCCATCTAGTTCGAAGCACAGCTCGAATATGTTTATATTGTCGAGCTATCGCCACACAAATTCAATTAACATCACTCTAGATTCTAGACTACTGACGGTAACGGTGTCTCTTTCCTCATTAAAAAAAAAAAACAAGGCCCGATGATACTGCCATGCCATAAACCACACTAAACAGACAATCTTTGTAGATGCATTGTTGTTTGGTCAAACACTTATGAACTGTGTTCACTCCCAAAAAAGGAAATTTAGCTTGTTGACATAGTTGTTGAGCCAAAAATGACCCTCGTCCAGATGACCAAAATCCGGATCTCCGGCCGAGAATTAAAGCGCCCAATTAGCAAACCCTGCGTTGTCTTTGGTCATCCGGCTGAAATGGCAAACCTTAGTGATTATTTTGACACCTAGATCAGATGTCATTGGGGCTACATGAAGTATGGGCCCAATGAAAAATGCCCACAAAGCAAAAAAATGGCGTAACAAATTAGGCCTTTTCGACCCAAGTAAATTAAAAAAAAACCCAAAATTGAAAAAAAAACTCAAACAGAGTTGTGTGAATCGTACAGATGACCCAAAGAGGGTATTAAGATCCTTAGAACCCACGTAGCGGGTTTGGCAGGTATACTGTTGATCAATAAATTGTTTGCTTACCTACATTTTGAAAATTAAATTTTGTTCGTTCTTTTACAAAAAAATCTTCTTTTGGAGCCATTTTTCATTTTTAGATTAAAAGATTAAAAATATGGGGCCATTTTTTATAATAAAATTTGGCCCCCAAAATTCAAATGGAAAAAGGCCCGAAATGAAATTCCACCAAACCATCAAATAAATAAATTTTCGGGTCTATTTTTCATTCTTAGTTTGAGATTTTTGTTAATTTTTGGGGCGATATTGCCATTTTCAAATTGGGGTCAATTTTCAATTTTACGTTTGGATAAGATTTTTTGATAAAAATAATGAGGAAATTAGCTTTTATTTATATGTGATATTTTTAAATATATTGCAGTGCGATGGCCTGAAAAGCAAGGAAAGGGAAATATAGAAAATGATTCTTCCTACGTGAAAATGAAACTTGAAGTAAACATCCAATCCACTTCATAAGCTGCATTACTGTAATTATTTTATTTTTGTAATATGTTTTGGGAGCCCCACATCCATGATTCCTTTAGCAGAAACTAGATTTGTTAATCAATCAAATTCAACACTGATGTTTGGCGATCTCATACGGAAATCATTTGACGCCTGCTCTGAAGACCCAATCAATAATGATGTCATGCTTTACAAACAACCACGCGCCAACTAATGAATCCGTGTATGCCCACTTGACAATGCAATGGGTTACCCTTGAAATTGGCAATGACACTTTCTCGAGTGCACGTTTAAACTATTCAAAGGTTGTTGGCGTCTTTGATGATTAGTGAATGTAACAGTGCGGGAAGATCATTTTAAATTTTTTTGTAACTATATTTATCACTATTTTCACTGATTTCAGTCCAAGTGAATATAGAAAAGTATCTGAGCGATTATTTGAATATTACTATATCTACGTTCCGCAACTGGAGAAGAATAATTTACTTAATAAAGTTTCTTTTCAGTTCTATCAGATATACAATATTTTAGTCAGTCAGTCGTTGTTGATCGGCGGTATAGTGTGCCAAAGAGCCATCAGTGCTCTTCGAGTTTGAATTTAAATTTTTGCTAATTTTTTTATTCGATTTACGAAACTGCTAATTTAAAAAATAAAAATTGTTTTTTTTTTGTTGTAATTTTGTGTACAATTTTGTGATTTTTTTTAATCAAGTTTGTGATATAAGTTTGTGAAATATTTCAAAGGATTAACTATGGGAACGAACTGGTTTGCCGATTACATACCTGCATGGGTGAATCGATGGCGCCCTGCTCCCAGACCTGCCTTCATAAACCGATGGCCAACTCCTAATTGTAACTATCAAATTTATTTCTTATTCAAATATTTTATAGAGTGATTGATTGTCTAACCCACATTTAATTTTATTTTGATATCCAATCTTAATATGGTCCGCGCTGAGTGGCCGGCAGGTGGGCGATATTTCCGTAAATGATATAATCAAATATTGAGGAAAACATAAACAATAAATTAATCTTCTTTATTAAGGTTGTTGTACATATTTTCGGCAAAAGATATAAATTAGATACGTTTGCATAATATTATAGATTTAAACCAGTTTTTACATATTGTTAATTTTTGTTTGGATGTGACGTAGGGCGTATGCGCAACATAATTTTACCTTGAAATTGAAAGTTATTCTTACTCATCGTTCAAGTATTTTATGGCGTTGATTCTTTTTGTTTGTTTTTTATTATGTCCGAGTATATGGTTATTAATTTATGGGTTATTGGTGCGACTTAAAAAAAGGATTATTATTAATGTTGTTTGATGGATTTCAAAGCAGGTATAATTATTTATATAGTATGACGTTTACTTATGTTATGTCTGTTATTTCAACAGAAAAGATTTGATACCTGGTTATTTGAATCCATACAAAAATATTCGTTATTTCGTTTGTTTTTACTTACGATACATATGTACATACATAAGTATTATAGGGCAAGTTTTGCATTTGGAAAAAAATCGAGCCCGAGATCAAAGTTGACATTACGATGATAGTGGGAGACAAGAAAAGTGTGTCTGTATGTCTGTACCTTGACCTACAGCCTAAGCCGTTGAAGTGATTTTCTTAAAACTTGGTACTTAGGGGTTTTCAGTGATTCCTTAGACCCTTAGACGATAAATTGAAATTTATTTTTACAAAACTAAGGAAACCTGCCATACAGCCATTATGCAAAGTCGTTCTTATCTTATTTATCTCAAAAACGACTTTAATGATTTTGATAAGAAAAAAAATAAGTATGCTATTATAGGTGTAGACTAAATTTTGATTTACATTTTTCTTGGACAAAATGTTACTAACGTTTTTTGTTTTTTTTTTTTTTTTGTTGATTTTCGACTTTATCATTCCCAGCTCAAACGATTTTGACCAAAAGCTCCTTTAAATTTAAAATAATATTGTATATAAAAATATTTGCTTGAGTTTTTGAAAAGAAAAATTCCAATCAATATCTTGAAAGCGTATGAACATAAGTTTCTAAAATTATTTGCTACAATTTATATTATTAAATACTTATAATTGGCATTCCAAATTTTTTTTTAGAAAAATTTTAAAGAATTTTCTTATATAAAAAATTAATTTAATAATAAAACGATTTTTAAACTTCGTTTGCATAAATTCATATTTTTCTAGAAATCAACTTTATGCATTTGAACATTTTACTCTAATTCAATTCATGCTTTTATATTTTAATAAAAAAAATTTAATTCAAAATTACTTTTACATAAGAGTAATTACGTGCGATCCAGTCGTGTATTTTATTACTTGCGATTTATATAGGTACTATAATGCAAGTTATGTATTCGTAAAAAAAATATTTTACCGAACAATAAGGGTTAAAAATGGTTTTAGAAAACGTATTTTGCTCGAAAGCGGCACCTATACCTATTTTGGTAAAATTGTTTTTCTATCGATTAATTTTTACGGTCTATAATCCAATCAAAATAATGTATTCGTACAATAATAAAAACTTAAGTAAGCGTACCAAAATATTTTCCAAAAAAGTCTTAAGTAAACATTGGAAACATGCAGGTGAGCAAAAGTGAAGTTGAGACTGAATTAAATAATTTAAATGAAGATAAGCTGCCAGGATTTGATGACCTTGTCCCTTGTTTTAAAAAGGTATTGCTAGTACCTTAGCAGTTCCACTTCAATAAATTTTGAATCGTTCTCTTAGGGAAGGTGTTTTTTTAGTTGGAAAAATTCTTTCCTAATCCCAGTTCTAAAATCTGGGTCCAAAAGTGAGGCCACTAATTACAGGCCAATTTGCAAAATATTTGTACTTTCTAAGCTATTTGAAAAAATAGTATATAATAAATTAGTTTTTCTTTTAAGAGAAATTATTTCTTCGCTACGGAATGGTTTTATCGGTGGAAGATCTATGTACCATAACAAACCTAACTATTTTTAGTAACTATGAAGTGGATGCACTTGAAAAAGGTCTACAGTGTGATATAGCTTACACACTGATTTCTCAAAAGCATTTGGTAGAGTAAATCATGCAATTTATTGGATAAGCCTAAAGATTTGGCCTTTCACTCTAATTTATTAAAATGGTTTTGTTTGTACCTTACTGGTAGTTCGCAGCATTTTCGAATCAATAACTTTCTATTGGATCCTGAAGCAGTTACTTCTGGTATTCCCCAAGGAAGTCATTTAGGGCCCCTGCCATTTTTGATTTTCATGAATGACATTCCAAAATATTTTAAATATTGTATGTGTTTAATGCATGTAAACGATCTTAAACTTTATCTAAGTATTAACTCAACTTCAGACTGCATTAATCTTCAGAAAGATTTATCAAACTTATCTTGTTGGTGTAGCACCAACGATCTTCATCTTAATGTTTTAAAATGTCAAAGTACATCATTCTGCCGAAAAACCTTACCGATCACTTATGATTACAATATTAATGAAACCTTTTTAACAAGAGTAATGAAAAAAAAAAAGATCTTGGGGTAATATTTGATACAAGGCTTACTTTCAATAGTTACATCGATTATATCGTAGCTAAGGCCAGCTCGATGCTTGTCTGCTTGGTTAGATTTACCGAAATTCAAGGATTTTACAGATCCTTTCACTCTTCAATTACTCTTTTTTAGCTACGTATCTATTTTGGAGTACTGTTGTATCGTATGGAACCCACATAATAGTTCAGTTCATAAAAATTAAAAGGGTCCAGAAACGATTTACTAGAAAAGCCAAAAAACTTTGCGCTGAAACATCGATGTTTCCTCTTATAAAACAAGATGTTTATTACTAGGGAAACAATGTCTGGAAATATCTATTGAACCCCAAAGCAAAACCGAAAAAATTGTAGATCAGTTAATTTTTAATGTTCTTAGACTCTTCAATATACTAATAAACTACAATAATTTCATATTTGAATTTAATGTTATACAGAGTGTGTTTGATTTAAATGAAGTACAATTTTATAATTTACAATTTTATAATTTTATTATATTGATTATAAGGTCTTTAACATTATGTATGAAATATGATGTGGATCACGTGAGTGCTCCTGCCCGTGGCGAGCTCTTTTAAGCACATTTTGCATAACAATTTCGCAGGCTTCTTTTATAATTTAAGCAATTTGTTGTCCTTAAGTTTGTGTTTGGTTTGTTCCTTCAAGTACTCCCATAAGAAGAAATCGGGTGGCGTCAAATCAGTGAATCTTGGGGCCTTGGGGGCTTTTGTCACATGTCAGGTTATTTTCTCTACGTATTAAGAATTGAGCAATTAATTAAATAAAATGTTTTAATAATTTCAACAAGCTTTTGTTGTGATATATGCTCCATACTCTCTACGACTGTCAAATGCCAACTGACAAATTTCTTTCACACACAAAATATGCACCCTGTACTATAGCAATACATGCTCGGTGTCACCTGGGTGAATTTCATATGTCTATGTTCACTGGTTTAGACTGTGCGTTGTCTGTCTGTCAGTTTTTCGAGAAGGGATTCATCCAACCGAATCTTTTCTTGAATTTGTTTGAAGTGAAACAAAATAATTTCAGTACGGTTATGAATTAATTTGTTAATGAAATAAAAAGGAAATCATTGTTTTGATAATAATCGCTTATATTCAGCTATTTTTGATGCGTTCATTGCTTGATGATGAATTATATTTTTCGTTTTTCCATTTGGAGAGAAAACAAAAAGTCCCGATGATTTATCGACACTTGAGTAAGCCACGTATAACTGACCAGTGACCATGGGAGAAACACGGCAGTTCAAGATTTATTTCACTAAATGTACTTCCAACTATTGGCCTTGCGATTTATTAATCGTCACTACGGCGCGGCGCGGCGCACAGTGTGGGAATTCGCGAATTTGGCGGAATTTAATTCGAAAAATGACTAGTCTCGATTGATGCCAAAACCGGTTTTTCTTAAAGCTAAAAGATTGTAGAATGTGATAACAAAAGCATTGTTGGGTGGGGATCATGTAAACAAAAAAAAAATTGCATTGAAGTTGCAGTTGGCGATTTTTATTCTGTATATTTGCTGAAAGAGATTACTTTGCTTTTAATTTTTTTTCGTGCGTTTGGTGTGTGTTTTAATAAAAGTTTTATTTTTTTTATATTTCCTAAATATCAAGGTATAAGAATGTAAGTAATTTTTTATTTCACAGGGTGTTTCACATTTTTGTTTTGGTGATTGAAGTTAAAAAAATGTGTTTTTTTTTCGATGTTTGTACCTTTATTAGAGCAAAACTTTAGTTATTCCGCGTTATTGCGCCTCGAAACAATATTCACTGCAAAGCTTGATTTATTATCTATCAAGAATCACTAAAATTTGACACCCCAATTATGTTGTGATATATTTTTTTCTTTGTTTCTAAATGACTATCCATCAAAAAAATGATGGCATACCGTCAAAATCGAATAACTTTTTGGGATTTGGTTAGAAAAAGAATGTTATAAATTAAAAAAACTTTTTTTATTTCACGGGGTGTTCCAAAAAAAATAATTTTGTGAATTTGATAGTAACAACAAAAATACAGGGTGTTAAAATTTCAAGTTAACAGTAAGAAAAAAAAGAACTAAGTTATTTAAAAAATTAAAAACGGAAACTATCAATTAATAAAAAAAAACTATTATATCGGATAAAGGGTGTTCCAATAATAGTAACAAAAATAAATTAAGTAATTTAAAAATAAAAAAAAAACGAATTTTTTATTTTAAGAGCAAAAGTGCTTTTTATGCGTATTTTACATAAAATTTGATTATTACATCAGATCCATATCTAGCAAGCCTAAGGTGTATTCCTAAAAGAAAACGAAATTTGAAATTTTGGATATTGCAAACTAATCTAAAATGTAAATAAAATATGTTATATGTATATACATAATGTTGAATTGTTGAATGTAGGTAAAATTATAGTAAAGGTAAAATTGTTCACAATAAAAACAAAACATATAAAAAACAATTAAATAAAATTGTTTTAAATTTGCTTTTTATTTTACAAGAATAACAGAATTGGTAAATAAAAATTGTCTATTCCAGTGAAACTGTATTTTTTCGACAGGAAGTTTTCGGTTCTTTTAATTTTTGGTATCCTTGATGTTGTACGCCAGAAAAATTTCATGATACAACACATACCAATATAAAAAAAATAACATTGATTGTCTAGAAATAAAACTAATTTAAAACTTCCTTTGAAATAGAATTTCTTGTACATTAAAACCCTTTTTAAGAATGGAGTTTCTTTAGTTCATAAACAACGGCATTGACATATCGGTTTGCAAAAAAAGCTAGTAAATTCTGATAATAATTAACTTTTTTCTTTATTTTATTCATATTTGTAATAAAATTAAACAATACATCATTCCTCAAAAGATTTTTTTGTAAATTTTGATTTTCAAAAAAAAAGTACTTTTTGGTGTAAACAACCTGTCACTTCAAAGCTCATTTTACAAAAATTTAAATAAAATATGACCAAAATGTGAGTTACATTTGATTGTATAGACATTTTCAATGAACTAAACAGAAAAAAAACTACAAAAAAATTTAAAATGCAAGCGTTATTAATTTTATTCCGCTAAATTCGCGAATTCCCACACTGTGCGGCGCTGCGGCGGATGCAAGGTGAACCCCAAACTGGACACATTTTATACTAGTTGGGTTAAAATTTTGTTCTCAAATAATGTTTGCGAACAAAATGATGTCATTTTGAGATAACTGTTGTAATTTTATATAATCTGCAAGAAGTCCTGCGATCGAGGTTTCTTGGCCAGAAAGCAAATATGTATGTCATTGGCATTGTGGGGGTGTCCTGGTGGCTTGTGTCGGTACCTCAAAGCATTGAAATATTTACAAACAGTGCTGTAAAGTCAAACGATATATTGGTGGCGTAATCGACTGCTGGTATCTGAACATCAAACGTTTATTTCGAATTGACACGTCGTTCAATGTGGAATTTGTTTATGTTATGCAAACATGTGACAACAGAACTGTCAAACTAAACGTGCATTTTTGTTTGTAATGAGAACATCAGATTTATGTTATTGATATTTTCATACAAAAATACATACCATCAAAATTTCCTACTTCTTACGAATTACAACACACAAAAATCTGTCAAATTGTTTGAGCCGGTCTCAATCGATGGTTTTACAGTGCAGCCCATACCTGAAACCCTGTGCATATTTAAAATAATAAAATAATTTGGAAGGGAATCACCTTTTTTCTAATAAAATAGATTTTCGAGGCTCTGAGCGTAGCCATCGTCAGAAACAGTTACTAACGATGGATGCTATCATATGCGGCTTCCAAATCGATTAGAATATGATGATTCTCGACTTGAAATTCGATGTCAAGAAGTCGTTTTTTAAGATCTTTTCAACTGAAAGACGCACTGATAATAATTGCTGATTAAAGTGTTGCAGAACAGCATAGGACTCTATGATTCCGTAAGTTAGATAGAAGTGACTGCTGGCAGAGAACCAATAAATTTAAAGCAAATGTTAGCTCGTTGTCATACCCCATGGATCTAGGAAATCTTTTCCATTTTTGTCAAACCATTTTGAACTGACTGCTTATGAAGATTGTAAGACAATTTATTTTGGTATTTGCCAGTTCACGTGGATCTTTGTAGTAGAAGTCGTCGAAAAATTGATAGAGCAGGACATGCACGTAGAAGATAATGAATTGTTTCCTTCTCATCATTTTGCAGTGTAATATCTGTCATAAAGGTGAAATAGGTAGTTTTTCCACTTTAAACGAGTTCATCAATATTACAGTCTCTTGGAATATCTCTATGGAAGGTCAAACTACTGTTTTAATAAGCTTGTATTCCGGTGCTAAAATCAGTTAAGCCTTTTTTTTTTAATAAATGTTAGGGGGTGGTTTCGATTGCGAAGCTCCTCGATCTCAGTTGTCTTTAAGTTAGTTTCCCAGCACTGACAAATCATTATATAATCCATCCATGTTGCAATAATTTGAGAAAGGAAAATGGGGAATGAATGGAATTGAATGACATTTCAAGCCTTTTGATAGGGACAGCGATGTAACACTTTGACATTCATTTGAACGTAGGGTTAATTTTCTGATTTTTGGTAAATTTCTATAAAGATTTTCACAGTGTAAAATCAACAGTTGTTAATATTTAATGTTTACTCTGTATTTCAGTCAGATTGTGTAAACATTACTTGAACAAAAAAAATTAAATCATCCGTAATCCTTAAAACAACACCACTTTAAAAATGATTACTCACAATATTGCCCATGGTTTTTGAAAATAAAATTCACCACTTTTTCAAAATATTATTTTTTTTTTTTGGTTAATCTCATCGAGGCATTCGTTTTTTTTTAAGCTAAATAAACATTTCCCTGACAAATGCTTTGTTTTTCCTCATTGTATTTTTAATTCCAAAAACATGATCTAACACAATGGTGGTCACTTCAAACATAACTAAATGAAATGCACGATTGGATCGCACGAACTTGCTTTTATGTTTTACAGATTTAGAATGCTAAAAATGGATGTTATTAGAAAAAAATAGTCATAAACATAAAATTAATTTTTTAAAGGGCCCAAACAACTCCAACAATACCAAACAAAATATGAGCTTATGCAAAAACAAAAATTATAAAGCGTAATAGCTTTTTTTTTAAATATGTTTGAGATATTGGCTTATGAATATTTTTATTTTTTTTTTAAGTTTTGCTATGCATTGCTTTAAAAACTTTCATTTAAATCGGTTATGGCGAAATGAACAGTTGAGAAATCAAAAAAATCGTTCTGTGGTAGGTTCTGTCAGTAATGCGCTAGTTTCAATTTTTTTTATAGATGGTAAAAATAAGTAAAAGAAAAAAAAAATATCAAAAGTCTAGGTTCTGTTTTCGAGAAAAATACGATCTTCGAAAATCATTTTTTAACATTTGTATGGTGGGTACCTGTATTTTTAGATAAAATTAAAGAATTTCTTGCACTCTACAGATGGTATTAAAAAACTATTATTATTTTAAGTTTTAAACAAAATAAACAAAACTATCTACCAAGTTTAAACAAAATCGGCCGAGTTGTTTAACTTACGCCAAGATCAAATTCTCGATTACCATTTTTTTACGAATGCATGTATTTATTTAGTACGCCTTAAGTAAAAATAATATTTCATTGTGGGAAGATATCAAAATAATGCTATCATTCTTTTGAAGATTTTTCCAATAATTGAAGACCTAGTGACAGAGAGCAAAACTTAGATATTTAAACTTGAAATGGGAAAAATGCCAAAAAGAAATAAATAGTAAAGGAAATGCGCAATTAATTTTATTTGGTATTCGATATTTTTGATTTATAACATCTTAGTTTTTAGGTATTCAGTATATTTGTTGGGAGTAATTTTGTGAATCACCATTAATATTAGATCTTCAACGATAAAATGTTTAAATAAAATTTAAATTTTAGATTGCTATATGTATACAAATTATTGTGACTAAAACGGTGGCTTAAAATTTCATACTAGAGAAGTAATTGAGAGTTTCATTAATTTAATTTTTCTTTTCAAAATGCATAACTTGATAACAAAATTTTGAAAAAAATTATTCCACAAAGTTATGAGACCAATACTTTTCTCCACAGTGGTTTCATGGAGATATGTTAAAATACATCTAAAAGAAGTGCACTTTATTCGATTTTTTTACAAGATTAACCTATTGTAATTTTTTTAAATTTAAGTTGAACAAATAAACGACTTTTTTATAATTATTGCAAAATTATTAAAAATCATTCTCAAAATCAAATCAAAATCGAAATTTTAGAATACAAAAAAAGAACAACACACTTATTTAATAAATGTTTAAGGATTATGTCAGCAGGAAAGCTTTTATTGCTCTTATAAATAACAAAAAAAAAAAACAAATCGACACACGGCCACTTATAAGTCAACTTAGTAACTTAGTCACAATTCTTAACGAAACTTCAAAATTATGGTATTAAAATACTCTCGTTATATACAATTTATAAAGAAATATTTACAACTGTAATAATAATTTTAAAAGGTCGTATACACATTTTGAGTAAACGTGTGTTGAAAACTACTTGAACATGACTTTATAATTGGAAAAGGAATACAAAAATTGGAAAACAAGATAGAATTTTATGAACATACTACGTTTTTCGTTAACTTGCCCAAACCTACCAGTTTTTTACCAATTTAAGTCTAAAATAAGATTGTGTAGAAATTTTCAGTTTCTTTTGATTCATGTTCCTGTTAAACAGATAAAGACAAATAATAAACCCGTTTGGTTCAGGAAAAGTTTAAGAATATAATGTTGAATTAAAGTAAAGGGTGGTTAAATTTTAAGGGCCGATGTTGATTTTGAATAAAACACAAATTATTTATAAAATGATTGTCTTTTCTTTTTATTATGATAATATTGGTATGGTTCAATTATGTATGGAACAAAATATAGGCCAAATGGCCGCCGCGACCTCGGCGGCACACCTCCATCCGATGGTCCAAATTTTCGATGACGCTGAAGCATAATTGAGGTTCTATGCCGTTAATGTGCCGAATTATCTCATCCTTTAGCTCTTGAATTGTTGCTGGCTTATCGACGTACACCTTTTCTTTCAAATAACCCCAAATAAAGAAGTCCAACGGTGTCAAATCACATGATCTTGGCGGCCAATTGACATCGCCACCACGTGAGTTAACACGGCCATTGAATTTGTCGCGCAAAAGAGCCATTGTTTCGTTAGCTGTGTGGCAAGTGGCACCGTCCTGTTGAAACCACATATCGTCCACATCCATATCTTCCAATTCGGGCCATAAAAAGTTCGTTATCATCTCACGATAGGGAACACCATTCACAGTAACTGAATGACTGGCCTCATTTTGGAAAAAATACGGCCCGATGATGCCGCCAGCCCATAAACCGCACCAAACAGTCACTCTTTGTGGGTGCATTTATTTTTCGACAATCACTCTTGGATTATTATCATTCGCCTAAATGCGGCAATTCTGCTTATTGATGAATTCACTGAGGTGAAAATGTGCCTCATCACAATAGATGATTTTCTTCGAAAATTGATCATCCACTGTTGCCATTTCTTGCCACCATTCTGACCATTGACGACGCTTGAAATGGTCAAGAGGTTTTAGTTTTTGAGTCAATTGCGCCTTGTAAGTATGTACGTGCAAGTCTGCATAATGTTCATCACCGACGAGCGTGAGAGGTGCAATTATTGGGCACGACGACGAGTTGAAGTGGACGGCTCTTCAGCCACACTATCGAGAACAGCAGCAATATTTTCTGCAGTACGAGCTGTACGAGCATGCACTGGGGTTTTCACATCTCCTACAGATCCGGTTTGTCCAACTTTTTGCACGATTTTTCCGATTGTACACACATTTGGACGATTAAATTGACCGAAAAAATCACAAAGTGCACGATATGCATTTTGATTTGAACGCCCATTTTCATAATAAGCCTGAATAACTTTAACGCCTTGCTCGATTGTGTATCTTTCCATGGTTCAAATTGAGTTAGTCTGAAATTGAGAAATGTCAAATGAAATGCAGAAAAAAACTTGACGTTTAGGTGTGGTTCACATCGGCCCTTAAAATTTAACCACCCTTTACAAATTTCCAAAGTGAATTTCGCCGTTTATGTAGAGAATACGATTGTCTTAAATAATTCTTGCACAATTATATGCTTGGTCCTTGGAATTAAATATCAAAACTATTTCAAAGAATTTTTGGTGATACATAAATTCCAAGCGAAATGTTTTTTTTGTATTCCGGCTTACATGATTTACAAAGGTATTGGTAGTAGCGATCTTAGTATAATATGTAATTTGATTTTTTCGTTCTAATTTTAATTCGAATCCAGATCACTCTGAAATTAATTATGTAATTTCCTGCCATTACTGATAGATATAGGTTAGGTATCTTATATCTATCAATCGAACAAATTTTGCCCACGCTCGACAAATTGTAGAATAGTTTGAGTCTGCCTCCTGATAATATTTCTGAAATTTTCTTAAAATAATGTAGTTCTAATTTATCTAAACCGCTTCATATAGTTTTCAACCTGGCTCTCAAAAATGGGCTTTTTTGGATTCTTGGAAAATTTCATATAAAACCACAATTCATTCATTCATTCGAATTGAGTTAAAAAAAACAATCAATAGAAAACTATAGGCCGATTGCAAAACTTCAATTGATTATTAAGATTTTCGAATCCTTGGTTGAAACTAAAACGTATAGACTTATCCATAAACTACTTTTATTTAAAGCTACATAGCTTTTCAATCTAAAATGTTTAACTGCATTAAAATTGGTCAGCCTAAATCGGAATTATTCTCGAAATACTTAGGAGTTCCTCAGGAAAGTCATCTGGGTCTATTCTTGATTTTACTTTTTGTTAATGACTTACCTAGCCTTGTGTTAAACTCACAATGCATTTCATTCGGTGATGATTTTAAAATATACAGAGTAATCAATTCAATTTCGAATTATATGCAATTCCAAAAAGATGTAGCTTCCTTGTCAAAATGGTGTTTTTCATTTTTTCAAATAAACTCGATTTAAATGTTAAAAAATGTTGAATTCTTACGTTTAACAGGTCCTTCAGTCCGATTTTATTTGACTACTGAATATCCGAGAACCTTCTTCAAAAAGTTCTTAATCCCAAAGATTTCGGAGTTGCATTTGACTCTAGACTAGATTAAAAATGCATATTGATTATATCTTGTTCAGAAGCAATTCTATGCTTAGTTTAAGAATTCTAAGGAATTTTAGTGTCCTTCTTTTTGACAGTTTTGTTCGATCGAGTTTGGAATACTACTGTGAAGCTTAATCTTCTTACTACAGAAATGCGTCCAATACAATTGAAAGAATTCAGAAAAGATTAATGAAATATTCGCTTCATAAACGTAAATGGACCCTGCCTTTACCAACATATAAAGGTTGGTGTGCGTTGATTGATATAAAACCTCTTGAAACTTGGACAATCTATTACTTGGTCTTACTTGCAAGAGGAGTTGTAACAGGTTATATTATATTATTATAATAATAGCCAACATATATTCGGTTTATTGCAAAAAGTCACTTACATAGTAAAAAATGGATTTAAACTTAGTAGCGCAAAGTCATGAATTTCGATCATATCTATATTGATGCAATAAATCATTAAAAGCATCAAAAATCAAACTCGAGCAACTTAAATTTATGATAATGTTTCTTAGTGACTTTGCAATAAGCCGAAGACATATGTTTTTCGTCTGCCGCAGTCACTATGGAAATATCTCTTGAAAGAATAATTTATCGATTTTTTGCAGCTATTAAAAATTAATAATATACTACTTAATTCAACCACACATTTTAGTGGGTTGATTATGGAAATTTTTTATATAGACAATCTTAGCCAGGTGCTAACAAAATAGTGTGAGAGATTTACTTATAAATTAAAAATATAAGAAAGCGATCGACCTTCGATATTTTCGATATTATAATTTATCTCGTCATGGTTTTGTTTTATTGTCGTGTTGAAGTTGTACTGTATACTTTCACTCAACAATTATCTTATACTATACTTTCCTCTCATCGGTATTACTTTTAGCTTAATATATTTGAGATGATTTCTACTTAGAGATTATGACAAGATTGTTAGTATGTAAGATCAGTTAATAAATAGCATTGAATGAAGTAAGTCGGGTGTTTAACTCTAATGTTGGACGACATAACAAGTTGGCGACGAGGACAAACGGAATCTATATACAGAAAATATTATATAAAGAAATATATAGTTTAATCTAAAGTAAAAGAAAACGCGTGTTCTTACAGAAATAATACGGTGAAAATGGCACATATAATCGGAAAATTAGAAGAATTCGAGCCAGGTGATGATTTTAATCATATGAAGATCGGCTTCGAATTTATTTTACAATTAATGAAGTCAAAGAAGATAGAAAACCACTAATTTTACTGAGTTTAATTGGGAAAAATTCTTTTAAAGTGCTCAAGTCCATAGCTCAACCGAAAGAACCAGCTTCAATGAAATATGAAGAATTAATCGAAGTGTTAAAACGTCATTTTGAACCACGTTTAAATATCAGAGCTGAACGGTACAAATTTAATAAAGCGGTACAGCGGGATGGGGAATCTGTAACGGAGTTCATCATACGACTTAAGGCATTAGCGCAAACATGTGCTTTTGGTGATTTCCTTAAATCGATTGAAGCAATTGAACTATCGTCCACTTCGAAATGCTGCGAAAAATGGATAAAACCGAAGCCTGTTATTCCTGTTAATTTAAAGTCGAATGCAATAGATGATGCCTTAGTCGATCGCTTCATTGCAGGCATACGTAATGGGGAAATCCAACGTGCGCTATTGAACGATGAGTCTTTGAATTTTGAAAAGGCATATAATATTGCATTAACCATGGAAATGTCACAAAAAGAGTCCAAAACATTGAATCAAGGTCCATTACCGGAATTCGCCGTACGAGAAGTCACCTCTGGGTTGAACACCAAAGGAAGCAAATATAATCGAGGTCAAAACAATAGGTCAAATACATTCAATGCTGGGGGCAGGCAAAACCATCAACAGAAGCCGGGGGATGGAGTCAGAAGGTATGGAAAATGTTTTCGTTGCGGGCGGTTGCATGATCCAAAGCACTGTCCAGCTGCTGAATGGACGTGTTTTAACTGTAATGTCGGTAGTCTGTACAAGGTCAAAGAAAAGAATTAATATGATACAGATCATTAATGCAGATTAGATAGATAGATAGCGTTCGCCCATTTACACCTCTAATGGGTAGATCATGGCTAAACATTCTAGTTCCGAGTTGGAAGGATCACATTTTTGGTAGCTCTGAATGTCAAGTTAGTAATGTAAGTGAAAATTTTTTAGATTTCATTAGACACAAATATCCAAATGTAAATTCAACTCAGCCAAGTCATTATATAAAGGGTTTTAAGGCTTCAATTCTCTTGAAGCAGGATACAGTGCCCATATTTCATAAAGCGTATCCAGTACCACTACGAATAAAAGACCAAGTCGGAAATGAGCTAGATCGTCTTGTAAAAAATGGAATTTTAGTTGCTGTCAAGTCAAGTGCTTGGGCTAGTCCCATAGTATGTGTACCAAAGGTTTCAGGTGAAATACGTATATGTATGGATTGTCGGGTTACTGTAAATAAGTTTATTGTCACGGAACACTATCCTTTGCCTTTTATTGAGGAAATTTTTGCCAGTTTGGCAAATTGTTATATTTTCTGTACATTAGATTTGTCCGGTGCTTATCAACAACTGTTAGTTGACGAAAACTGTCAAAAATTTTTTGTGATCAACACTCACAAAGGTCTTTTTAAATACACTCGATTACCTTATGGGCTTAGTAGTGCTCCGTCTGCTTTCCAATCGATTATGGACCAAATTTTGAAAAATTTGGAAAACGTTTTCTGTTTCATAGACGATATAATTATTGGTGGAAAGGATAAAGAAGACTGTCGTTTAAAATGCTTGGAAGTTTTTAGTCGCCTAAACGAACATAACGTTCAAATTAATGCAAGCAAATGCAAATTTTTCCAGTCATCAGTTTCTTATTTAGGTCATGTTCTGTCAAACGGTAAAGTCTATCCGAATAATGAGAAATTGAGAGCCATTCTTGAGGCACCAACACCACAAAACGTGCAACAACTACAGTCATACCTAGGTTTGTTTAATTATTACGGTCGGTTTATACCAAATTTGTCGCATCACTTAAAGGAACTCTATAGTTTGCTCAGAAAAAATGTCAAATTTCAATGGGTGCAGTCATGTGAAGAAGCGTTTCAAAAAAGCAAGTCTTTAATTTCGAAGCATAATGTATTAGAATTATATGATCCCGACAATCCTATAGTTATTGCGTCAGACGCTAGTCCGTATGGGGTCGGCGCAGTTATGTCACATATCATAAACGGTGTTGAAAAGCCCATCATGTTCGTGTCTAGTTCTCTTTCAGATGCGGAAAAAAAATATTCACAATTACACAGAGAAGCTTTAGCAATTGTATTTGCAGTAAAAAGATATCATAAATATATTTTTGGGAAAAGTTTTAAGATATATACCGACCATCAAGCGTTGATAGAAATTTTTCATCCCCGAAAGGGAACTTCTGGAGTAGCTGCAGCTAGATTGCAACGATGGGCGGTGTTTCTTTCGATGTATGACTATACCGTAGAATATAGAAAAAGTTCGTTAATGTGTCATGCTGATGCACTATCGCGACTTCCGTTAACTGAGAGCACAAATATTGAAGTGGTGAGCCTTATTCACTCTGTGACTATACCAGTTTCTAGTGAAAGTTTCAAAGTTGACATAGAAATGGTCACAAAGGAAATGAAAGAAGATACTTTTTTGAATTCAATCCACAACTTCGTCTTAAATAACAAATGGCCTAAAGAAATTGGTCCAGAATTGCAACCTTATTACAGAAAACGTAATAGTTTGTCAACCGAAAATAATTGTTTATTCTATGGTGATCGGATAGTAATCCCAAAGTCTTTACAGTCAAACGTTCTGAAGCTGTTGCACAGTATGAACCACTCGGGAGTAATTAAAATGAAAATTTTAGCCCGTTCATACATGTGGTGGGAGAAAATTGATAATGATATCGATACATTCGTAAAACAGTGTCTTTTTTGTCAAAAAACAATGAATGTTCCCAAAGAAGTAGTGACAACGTCATGGCCAACTGCTAAACATCCGTTTGAACGTATACATATAGATTTTTTCTATTTTTCTAAATTCCAATTTTTAATTCTGGTCGATTCTTTTAGTAAATTTTGCGAAGTAATTTTGATAAAAAATAATACTGCGACAAACTTAATAAATATTTTAAAAAAGTTTTTTTCAATTTTCGGTATACCAAATGAAATAGTGTCAGACAATGGACCACCTTTTGGTTCATATGAGTTTAAAGATTTTTGCAATACATTTAACATCAAAATAACAAAGTCGCCCGCCTATCATCCTCAAAGTAATGGCTTGGCAGAGAGAAATGTTCAAACCACAAAGAAAGTATTAAAAAAATATTTAATGGAAAATGAAAAGCTTGACATTCAAGAGTTAATTACCAAGTTTTTATTTAATCAAAGAAATATTCCGCATTCTAAAACTGGAAAAAGCCCATCGGAATTGATTTTTTCCTATAAACCAAAGATTCTGTTAGATAACATAAATGAAAAAATGCGAAATAAAATTATCAAGAAATCTGTAAATAATAACGAAAATTCGAAGAAATGTGAATTGATATCTAAAAATATGAAAACTAAAAATTATGAAAATGAATTCAAAATAGGAGATAAAGTAATGTATTTCAATCATTTTAAAAATGACTATGCTAAATGGATTCCTTCAGTTGTTATGAAAATTATAATTATAAAATTATAAGCCCTGTAACCTTATTAATTAAAGTAGGAGATAACATAAGATTTGTTCAGAAAAATCAAATAAAAATGTCAACTCTGGAAGATAAATATCATCCAAAAGTAGACAATTGTATTATATCGGAAAAAACAAAGAATCTAAATTCCAATATAGAAATAGATGGAAATGAAAAAATAATTTCTCAGAAAACAAATGAAAAACAAGAAATTAATAATAAATATAAATCGAATAGTGAGCCTATTCGAAGGTCAGAAAGAAAAAAGAAATGTGTATACAAATATAAGTTTTAATTATTTTTTTTAAGAGGGGGAAAGTTGTACTGTATACTTTCACTCAACAATTCTCTTATACTATACTTTCCTCTCATCGGTATTACTTTTAGCTTAATATATTTGAGATGATTTCTACTTAGAGATTAAGACAAGATTGTTAGTATGTAAGATCAGTTAATAAATAGCATTGAATGAAGTAAGTCGGGTGTTTAACTCTAATGTTGGACGACATAACAGAAGTGTAGGCAAGTTTAAAGTTATGTCCACACCAAAAAAACATTTTAGAAATAACAGCCATATTTATAAACTCATTATAGTGAGTACATAAGGCTATGCAACCCTTATAATACCTCTAAACGCAAAATCAAATATTTCAGAAATATTTTTGAAATATGTTTTTGGTGTAAATACTCCGAGAAACATTTATGGAATGATTCTTTGTCTCCCATTTTATCTATCTAGTTTTTCGGGTGGATTGGAATGTAGAAGCAATGATAGTGTCGTATTTCTTCATCATGAAAAAAATACAAAAAAAAAAAAAAAAACAAGACCAAGTTGCAAAGAAATGTATTGCTATTGTTTTTTTAATTTTCGAGGAGATCCCGAAACATTTTTTTCGTATCATATATTTTTACTTCAGACATATAAATAGGTACAAGCAAATTTTGCATTCGTTAAACAAATAGATTTTGAGATACTGATCAGAATTGGCATAACTATGAAAGGGAAACTAAAAAGGGTGAATCTCGCAATACATTTTTTTGCATTTTTAGAAAATATTTTTTTTCAAAAACTGTTCCACAGAATTAAAAACAAAAACTTCATTTAGTAAAACCTTTGTTGAAAAAAAATTCCAAGAATTTGAACGGATTTTGATCAGTTTTTTATTCTAAAGCTCATAGAAAGTTTAAATAGTAATTTGTTTTAAAATTTAAATTTTGTTTTTTTTTTTTATTAAAAACTCAATATTTTGGAAACACCATGATCGTTTTTTTTAAACTTGATAATAAACAGTATTTTAACACTATCTACAAGATTTTATTTTATATAAAAATAACAGTACCCACGATACAAATGTTAAAAAAAGGTTTTAAAACAACATATTTTTTCTCGAAAACGGCTTTTAATTTTTTTTTGAAAATTTGATATCTCAAAAATATGTCATTATTTTTTTGAAATATTATTTCTTAAATATTTAATTCATTCTTGCATTAATTTATATTTGCTTATGGAATTTTCTTTTAGCTCTAAACTGCAAAAAATTGTTCTAAACTTTGAAAAAATAATTTTGGAATTTTGAAAATATTTCACTAATAACATCAATTTTAAAAATTCTAAATATCTTAAACATAGGAATAAGTTTGTGCAATCCAGTCGTGCATTTTATTTTTAATTTAATAACATCCTCGTTACTTCACATTTTTCGAGACATTTTAATTTTTGACGCTTGAAAACACTCACTCCCTGTGAAAATGCTTGAGAACCAGAGAAAGTTTCCAATTCGGAATAAGAATCACAGAAATGTTCTACGAAACGTCCAAATATAATACCTTAGAAATATTTCACAAACGTTTCTTTGGTGTGGCCATACCTTTAAGCTAAGCAGCTTTTTGATGTTTTTGTAGATACCATAGTTTCTAAGGGCGGTATTACATTATCACATATATGTGACATATATTTTGCGTATATTCCAAACTTGCCATACAAATACTGTCGACAGGTGAGATATAGGTGTGCTATACATATTTATTGACAGATTGTAAACGGTTTTTGACTAGGCGTAATTAGATTTTGGCGGCCTGTGGCGGCCATTTTGTTTTTTGATGACATCTGTCAATCAAATCTATTATTTATTATAAAGTTATTGATGCCAGCACGTCTAAATGATATAACTTTATTATAAAAATGAGTCTTCGTTGCGTACTTTGCGGCCATTTTACGGTAGACGTGGTGACTATCTTCAACGTTTGGTGGCCAAATTTGGGACAACTGGTTCGGTTATCAATCAGCCAACAATCGTACGTCACATGAAAGCAAAATCGGCAGGGAACAACACCGCAGTCTATAAAACAAACCTTGGCAGACGATTCCTCGCCGTGCACAAGAACTCGGCGTTTCGCACCCTAGAACTTGCCGAATTTTGCGTTGGGATTTGGACCTACGTACTAGATCCAACTGATCCGTGACCTCAAAGTTTATGACAGCAGACAACAACGTTTGTTCGCTGACTGGGTCTTGGAGAGTTTGGCATGAACGATTTTAGTGTAAGGTTATCTTTCGAAGAGGCGACGCCGACGTGAATTGGCCATGCGATTAGAAACTGCTAGATTTTTTATGTGGGGTTTCCTGAAGTCGCAGGTCTATGCGAATAAATCACAAGTGATAGTGATCGAAGCAGTTAAGGTGAACATAACGAGACTATTGCTCAAATTCAGCCGGATACATACATACATATATGTATGCGGAAGAGTCATTGAAAATTGTACCACTATGTTCCGCAAGATGTCATATTCCATATAGAATTGTTTCAATGGGCCTTTTAAATAAAAGTAGAATTTTGCTAATACCTCACACACAGCTTGTTTTATTTCATTTCAACGTCTACTCGCCCTTTTTGAAAAACACTTCATAGGACCATATATGAGAGTTTTGACGTTATTCCCCTTGAGTCTTATAACTAGTGTCTTAGATAATTATATTTCTACAAACTCAATGTAAAAAGTTTAATCGTTTTTTTTTTTAAGCATACATACATCTGTTTATTTGGACTCATTAGGTGCGTTTTATTATCCATAAATCTATCTGGATCCGGATCTGGATCATCCCTTGAAAATAAAACGATACGGATCTTACTGACAGCAGTGTTATAAGCCCGTCTCTTTTTATCCTTGGGTTTGGAAATTTTCAATTATGTCTTGTCTTTTTTCTTCACACTATAGGTTACACTACCTTACCATAAAAAGCCATCTACTCGCCAGTGTAATAACTAATTTTTGGATCTTTGAAATAGATCCTGATAGAAAACAGGATCCCAAATTGTTTTTGTAATACATGTTAAAACTTAATCCAGATCCGGATCCAGATAGATTTGTGAATAATAAAACGCACCTATTAATAACAATGTGCAATATCTCAGAGTCATACTTAAGACTCGATGAAGCTCTGCAGTCGCAACATCCGTTGATGGGATTTTGCAAACAAAGCTGTGTCATGTGTCACCAGTAAATGAAAATGATTGAGATTAATCCCAAGAAAGTAAAGAAACGGAACAGAAAATTAGGTTTAATTTTCGTAAAGCCTTCATAATTTGGACCATTTTAGAAAATTTCAATCCGGAATGTGATACAAACAGTATTTTTGTTAGGGAATATTCGACTTGATAATGTACGAGTACAACGAATCCCATATCTTATGCAATTGGAAGAAAACCATTAACTCTTTTGATTTCTTATATTTGATATCAAAGTTTTCTCACATCAGCACCCAATTATCGTTTGTTAACGAAAAATTTACGAAGGTGAAAACAATTCCAATATTCAAATATAAAAATATTTTAAAATTATTTTATTATTTCACACCTTTTATTTTTTCTTAAGAAAATGTTTACATTAGAGCCCAAAAACCTCCTTTCGTCTTCCTTAGATACGAGTATCTTCGTATCTTCGAAAATAAATAATTGCAAATACACTTCTATATTTAACAGAAACAAATTCTTGAAATTCTCGTTCGAATTTACCAATCAATTTTAATTGTAACACCATGACATCACCACAACCAATCATTACCCATAGTGCACCTTATTTTAAATTCTATGATGATGCATTAATAGATCACTCTTGTATGCTTTTAATTTACATTTTGAATTAAATCGATTGTTGCAATTTCTGTTTATGTAAATTCAAAGCTGTGTTGATTGATATAAATCACAACTTTAAGTGATTGATATTGCCTCATTTAAAAATAATATTACTTAATCATTTATCGAAATCTTTTTATAGATACTCCTGGTGAAGATGTATTGGGGGTGCTTAACGTGGACATGTGCTTCGATGAAAATTCCAATGACCATCACACAAATCGCTTTGTGTCATCCCATGAATATTTGATAGTTCGTCGAGGAGAGCCGTTCCGACTGAATATATCTTTTAACCGCCCTTATGAGTTACATAAGGATGCTGTTAGTTTTATGTTTACGGTCTTCGGTGAGAAAAAGCCAAGTCCAGGACATGGAACGCTTGTTGGTATCACCCCTTCTAAGGATATTAAGCATCTAGGTGATATCTTTGAATGGGGTGTCATAGTTGACTCTATCAACGGAAATACCATGTCAGTATTGATTAAACCGGCCGTGACTTGTCCTGTAACACAATGGAAATTAGACATCGATACAAAACTTATCGGAAGTTCATCACGATCGCATTCTATACAGACTCCAATTTATATTCTATTCAATCCTTGGTGCCGGGATGACCAAGTCTTCTTGGATAATCGAGATGAAAGAAAGGAGTACCTTCTGAATGACACAACCCTTATTTGGAGAGGCTCATACAATCGAATGCGACCGTCAGTTTGGAAGATTGGACAATTCGAACGATATGTTCTGGAATGTTCGATAAAACTGATTGGAACAGTGGGAAAAGTTCCTGCATCATATCGAGGAGATCCCGTCCGGGTAGCCAGAGCACTTTCAGCTGCCGTCAATTCGGTCGATGATGATGGTGTTATGTTGGGTAATTGGACGGAAGATTTCTCAGGTGGTATTGCACCAACAAAGTGGATCGGTTCAGTGGAAATACTTCAAGAATTTTATAGGACTCAAAAACCAGTGAAATTTGCCCAGTGTTGGAATTTCTCAGGCGTTCTTACAACAGTTGCCCGGGCTTTGGGTATACCATCGAGAATCGTCACAAACTACTCATCTGCCCATGATACTCAAGGCTCTTTGACGGTTGATATTTTCATTGATCAAAATAATAGAAAAATGGAGGAGGAGACATCAGACTCGATTTGGAATTATCATGTCTGGAACGAAGTGTGGATGGAGCGTCCTGATCTGGGTGCGGGCCCGAACGGATCCTACGGCGGTTGGCAAGCTGTTGATGCTACTCCTCAGGAATCTTCAGAAAATATGTACCGATGTGGACCAGCTTCAGTAGCTGCTGTTAAACAAGGAGAAATTCTCCGACCTTATGATTGTGGATTTTTGTATTCGGAGGTTAATGCTGACAAAGTCTATTGGCGTTATAACGGACCTTTTCAACCGATAAAGTTAATTCGAAAAGACCCTCTTGCAATCGGTCATTTGATAAGCACTAAAGCTGTAGGAAAATGGACTCGGGAAGACATCACCAATACGTACAAGTTTGAAGAGAAAACCGAGGAAGAACGCAATACTATGGTGAAGGCTTTGAAACAATCTCGACACGCATTTAGTCGTTATTATTTGAATGACAGTTTCAATGATGTTGAATTTGACATGCAGCTTAAGGATGACATAAAAATAGGAGAGAACTTCTCCGTTGTCGTGAAGATTACGAACAAATCAAAGGAAAAAGAGTACATAGCTGCGGGATATCTCAATGCTGACACAGTACTCTATACGGGTCTAAATAATGCCGAAGTAAAATCAATTGGTTTCGAAGTGGAACTCAAACCCGATACTTCGGAATATGTCAGAATGGAAGTCAACTTTGACGATTACTATGCGAAACTTCTTCCAGAAGTAAGTTTTTTTTTCTTCTAAAATATAAGACTCATGTTTTTAAATTGTGTATTCTTCGTAGGCCGCCTTTAATATTTCCTGCTCAGGTCAGGTTAAGGGAACCGAATGGGAATACTTTGCCCAAGACGATTTTCGTGTACGCAAGCCGGATATAAAGTTCACATTCCAGGGTAAAGTTATAGCCAAAGAAGCTGTTGATGTCATTGTCCGGCTAACAAATCCCCTACCTATTCCACTGAAAAAGGGAATGTTCTTCATTGAGGGACCAGGAATTGATAAATCTTTGAGATTCAAGGTAAAATTAAAATATATTTAGAAAGCGATGTTTTATTAATTTTTTTTTTAAATTGTCTTAGATTTCGGAAATACCCATTGGAGGAACGGCGGCATCTACATTTAAATTTATTCCACCATATTCTGGTAAAGGAACTCTCATTGCCAAATTTAATTCAAAGGAACTGGACGATGTGGATGGTTATTTGCATTTCGAAATCGAACCTAGACCAGAAGATATCTTAATGAATGGCAATGAAACGAGGACGGAAGAAATCGTTCGAAGAACAGATGTGATTCCTTAGAAGATTTGAAGATTATTCAATTTGATTATTTTTAATAGTTATTAAGTTATTTAATATTGTTGATATTGTTACTATTTTAACTAATAATAGGAGAAACTAATTTTAAGTATTATTAAATGCATAAACTATGTATGTAGTAAGTTAGTTTAGTGATAAAGTTTGTAACATAGATACATAACTGCTTGCCGATTTTGTAAGATTAACAAATTTATAATTTTTTAGAAATAAAAATTTAACTAAATGTTTTTATATTTTGCAATTGAGGTCCAATATCTTGTTTTCTGCTGATAAAGGTAAGAATAAGATTTTGAACTGTGCTATACACAAAACATAGTTACATAGAAAACGCGTATTTTGAGCGTTGTAGAGCACATTGTATCTGTTTTTTGCGTATGAACGGTAACATAAAATAGGGGGTTTTCGAAAACACCAAATCAACGTCAAAATGATCGTCATTTTTTTCTCTCTTTATTTGGGCCAAAAATGCAATTGCAGGATGTTCTTAGATACAAACTGCATAAGTCAACTTTTTGAAAACCCAAAACGAAATTTATATGCAGAATTATAACGCAGGAATTATGAGCAGGAAATAACACAGTTTACTAAAGTAATATGTTCGATAACATCATTACACTGCAGTAAGAAAATCGAGTTAACGAAAAAAAATATTGATAAGCCAGAAAGCGCGTTCTTAAACGTCGAATGCGTTTGCAAGAAAATTGACCGTGAAGATCAAACCGATTTTGTGAAAGCAGAAAGATTGCATATATGACGATGGAAATATACGCTGCAAAAATGACAATCATTTGACTTTCAAATTGACGTTGATTTGACGTTTTCGAAAACGTCCAATTTCATCGTCATTTTGTGGCGCAGAAATTGATATTGTCAAAAATTCAAGCAGAAAATTAGTTTTATCAACGTCAAATAATTTTCTTGCCAACGCATTTAACGCTTACAAACAGCCTGGCTTATCAATTCATGTTGTCAACTGGGTTTTTTACTGCAGAGTTGTGCCGAAAATGATGATGGATGAGTTTTGAACATATATGTATGTTATACATACATAACAAAGGATGATGACACAAGTATATTTTAAGATTATAAATGACAGTTGTCTGCGACACTCTGGTCATTTAAACAAAGAACACATTAGAATCCAAAGGGTAAATATTTTTGTTTACTTTCCTGGTCAGCATTCGACGAATGCATATTTATTTATTTATTTAGCTTAATACAAGCGTGCACTAAAATCTAAACTTAAAATCTATGGTGGGTTTTTTTTTTTTTTTTTTAATTTTAATATTAGTCTGGGCCCGTAGGCCCACCCACCAGTTTAAAAAAAAAAAAAAACTTTTAAAAAACTTAAAAAAAGAAAAAAATTGAAGATGAATCGGGCTTTGAATTGAGAGCGGTTAAGAAGTGGAGGGATTGTGTGGTTAAGGTTGGGAATATAGCGACATTTTGAGAGAGTGTTTGGAGGTGTGAAAGTCGAAAGAATTTTGCATAATGTTGGAGGAACGAAGCATGTGTGTCAATGGTTCATTACTACCATAATTAGTTCGGTGAAAATTGACATCAAAGAGAGACACTAATCTAAGATTTCTAGGGTTAGTATGCAATGAGATTTTTTGGAGAAGTGTAGGACAATCAATATTACCGGCTAAAATTTGATGAATGAATACAATGTCGGCTACTTTGCGACGTTTATCAAGAGGTTGCAGATTAATAAGTTGAAGACGATCAGCATAGGGTGGGAGGTGAAACGAATCAAGCCAGGGAAGCTCACGAAGTGCAAATCGAAGAAATCTTCGTTGAACGGCTTCGATACGAAGGGAATGGGTATTATAACAGGGTGACCAAACCTGGCTGGCATATTCAAGAAGGGGCCTAACAAATGTGAGGTAAAGGGATTTTGTAACGTAGGGTTCTGAAAATTCTTTTGACCAGCGCTTAACGAAGCCAAGTGCAGAGTTAGCTCTATTAATAGATGTGGTAATGTGAGATCTAAAATTAAGTTCTTTATCACAAAGAATACCTAAATCACATAATGAGTCAACTACTGTGACTATCTCATTGTTAATAAAGTATGTTCGAGGAGGGAGAGGTGATATTTGATCAAATGCTGACATAAATAAAAACCCTAAAAAATCAATTAAAGAAAGGCAATAAGATTATAAATACCAGATGTCTGCGACACTCTGGTTAGAATTTAAGTAACTTCGAAATAAAGATAACCTCCAGAATTTAGAGCTCTGCCTCTAGATTCTTCTTTTTAAAAAAGTATTTTATTAAATATAATACTAAAATACTTTCGAACAGTTGTCGCTTGTAGTTTTAAGAACATCTTCCAATTTTGTTTTTGATGCAAATGAATTTTTCGAAAATGGCCATAGTTGATGTGATTCGATTATTCTTATCTAGTTTTTATTAAGTGTTGAAGCCTTGCAGTCCCTAGTGGGAGGAAAATGGATAATATGGGATAAAAATGCATATTTCTTGAAAAACTAGACTTTGTATTGTGAGTAAAACTTAAAAGCGAATTCCGTAGTTAAGCCTGGTACGCAGTTCAAGCTAAAATAAATTTTATCTCTACAATTCTTATCTCTCCAATTGTTTGCTAAAATCCAAGATAAATTTTGAAGTTGGAGAGATAAATTGAAATGTCGACCTGATTGATAACAGGTGATTTATTCATTCAATTTCCACAATCGTTGCTGTTATTAAATTTTTCATAAAAATTCTTAAAAGCGACGCGAAACAAATCGAAGAGTTTATAATTGTGTGTGCTACGCAGGTAATTAATGCTGTTGCTAGCAGAAAAATAGCTAAACAACCTTCCTTCCGGGTTAACAATTACCTGAAGGAAAGGAAAAACAAAGGGCGCTTTGCCAAGGATGTATAAGAAATTTATTACTTATTGTTGTTCAGTTTCAATATGTTTTATTATTTTCTATTTGCTTTGAGGACATGGTGGAAAATGTTCCAGTTTTCACATGACTTTGGAAAGAACTGCATATCTGATGCACTTTAATGCACTATTGCTCCCACTTGAGCATGCAAGACGTCCACATTTGTAAATAAGTACTAAGGCGCACATTCAAGTTTTACTTTCGCAACTGCTTGGTTCGAGCACATAAAGTTTTTTTTCTTAAATGTCAATTAAGAACAATCAGATTATAGTTCGGACCAATAATCCTCAAAAAAGTTTCTCTTTCTTTTTTCGAATCTTCCATAACGACAGCACATCATAAGATATTTTTCGTTCGCTTCGTGCGTTTAGAAACACGTTTTTGGTCGATAATAATGGATACAATCATAAAACTCGGTCGGAAAAACTAATTTGAGTTTATTTTTACGATTTCTTTAAATTCCAAATCAAATAATAAGAAAAGCAAATGATAAAATCTTAATTGAATGCTTTTTACTAATTGAAAAATCTTTTGCATCTCATAAAAACTGCAATCGTAAAAGAAAATATTTTAATTGGAAAATTAAAAAAAAAACTTTACATTTACACATATTATACTTGAGATGATATACGGTGTCTTTTCTGCTCATAATTTTTCACTTATTGGAAATATTTTTTTTTTTATTTTAAGTCTGTTAGTTTTATATGCTGTTTTGAGTTACAATATGCTGACTTTGTTGCAATAGAATAAGAAAAACTTTTTGTTAACTGTAACAAAAAGATTGATTTAGAATATTATTAGTACCTATGTATTTGTTTTTTTTTTTTCAAATAAAGCGAAATGAATTCTTTTTAGAAATAGCAAGTAGTTTAAATAATGTAAACGATTCTTCGAGGTTTTGGAGATTGTTCCGCGATAGGGATATACTCTTGTAAGTGCCGTTTCACGTTTTAAAAGCGGCTGGGAATCGAACACAAATCTTCTACATGACATTCTATCTAACGCATACTGACCATTATGCAAAGTTGTGAGAGACGGCAATAAGCGAAGGCTTCCATTTTTGCGATTGTAAAAAATCTCTTATAAGAAAAGTGTACCTATTCATTCAAAAATTTTACCGAAAGAGACCATTTTATGACAAATACTACTTGAAATTTGTTTGGCACGTTGGCAGTTGGCACGTGTAGATTTTGGCGCCTTGTGTGTTGTTTTGGTGACATCTGTCAAATCTGTTGATTGTTATTCAGTTACTGATGCCAAATCACCATGGGAAGTAACACAAACTTTGCGTGGTGGCCCTTTACAGTCGACTCTTACGTTCAACGTGCAGATTGACATTCTGCATGAACGATTTGAGGATAAGGTTATTTCTCGCGGAGGTGACGTCAATTGGCCACCAAGGTCATGTGATTTGACCCCGCTAGACTTTTTCTTGTGGAATCTCCTGAAGTGAACATAACATAGGCCATCGCGTAAATTCAGTCGGATCTTTGTTAAGAGTTATCGGCAAGAAACCAAGGTGGATATCTGAACAATGTTATATATTTCATACATAATGACTCCAATTAACTTTTCAAATCAAAAAGAATTTTGTTAATACCTCATGTATCTTGTTTTTTTTTTTCATTTCAACATCTACTCGCCCTTACTGAAAGACCCCATATTTTGTTTTATTTGGGACGAACAGGATATGCATGCCGTGGCTGAATTTAAAGGTATCTATTATTTTAAATGGACAAATGCAATTGATTGCTTTTTCAACGATACAGATACTCGTAGATACCGCTAAGTTGACATTGATTTCATCATCAATTAGACTTACTTCTCTTAAGGGACTTAGAGTACCACTTTAACAATAAAAACCTCATCTAAGTTTTGCTATAAACTTATATTATGCACCCATGCCCAAACAAACTGCCTTAATAGGTGCAATATAAACAATTAATTTTGTCAAAAGCTTAACTTATTCAAACTTCTATCTGCAACCGTTTGAACAGCCCTCCTTAATTAATTGCTTAGCTCTGATAAGACGTGTGCATAGGTGAATATAAATTAAGAATTCTATTGTATCAATCACCCACCGATTTAATTGTATGTACGATAAAGTCTGACAAAATTGCAACTTTAGTTAAGGGCAATAAAAACGAGGTTAACATGTCGAAAATATACAAGGCCTTGTCGGTTTTAAAAGTTGTCTGGGCATAGAGAAGTAAAAGTAGCTCAAAAGCTTGAGGTAGTTGAATTCATATAATCGTTCCTTAAACCAATAGCAATATAAATTAATTTGAAACTTGCAACACTTTCTTAGAGTCAATTAGGAATAGACAGAGTTAAGGTGCCGTTTAAAGAATGGCGTTATGTCTTGATTATTCTTGGTTAATCCTATTAATCAGTGGTATGTTAATTCTAAAATAGTTTTGTTAAAGGGCTCTTGCGTAAAAAGGATCTTCTATATCTATCTTTCTTGAAGGATTTGTTTTTTCCCAAGACATCGAACTAACCGAAGAAAACTATGGCGAAGATTGGATTTACATGCCAAACGGAGATGGTGTTCCGGAAATCGCGTACTTAGTCGAGCCTCCCATGCCCAGTCGGAATACTGAATCAAGCAAGACGGTAACGTTTGAACTGTATCCAAGGTAATTATACTTAGAGAGGGCGCCATTTGTTCTAATATGATTAAGAAGATTAATATTTTGAATATAAAGTGAGGAAGAAAATCCGATAATTGCACAATTTTGGGTAGCCACCAATAGCATTATTCGAAGAAAACGAGACACCTGGACGGAAATGGCAAAGAAATTTAAACCTGACCTTGATACAAAGATCCTGGTACACGGTTGGAAATCAAGCTCACAGAGTAATTCAATTCAATCGATTAAGAACGGCTATAGACGAAAAGGAAACTACAATATTTTTGGTATGTTATAATGTTTGCTAAAAATTAAAATTGTTTGAAAATAGTTTTTCTCGTCAGCTATTAATTGGAAGGATCAAGCCGATAGCATTTATTACTTGGAACCGGCAAGATACACAGTTCAAGTAGGAAGAGCTATAGCAAAGCTAATAAATTTACTAGTTGAAGAAAAAGACGCTGACCCGAGTAGGATTCATCTACTGGGTCATAGTCTGGGAGCTCATATAATGGGCTATGCTGGATCATATTCTCGGCATAGAGTTGGTAGAATCACAGGTTGGTTCAAAATGATTATTTTTTTTTTCAAACAAAATAAATTTAATATTAATTTGTCAAAAGGACTTGATCCTGCACGCCCTGCATTTGAAAATTGCATTGGCCCGGAACATCATTTGGACCGTACTGATGCAGAATTCGTTGATGTTATCCACAGCTGTGCAGGTGTTCTCGGCTACAAGGAACCCATAGGTTTTGTTGATTTCTATCCTAATGGGGGTGATCCTCCTCAACCAGGATGTGGTCAACTATTTCAAGTTATAAGTAATTATAACATTACGATGATAAAAAGATATTTTCATAAAAAAGAAATATTTTATAGCTGGATGCAGTCATGGTCGATCTTATGAGTACTTTGCTGAGTCCATTAACACCGAAAAGGGATTTTTCGCTAAGCCTTGCTCATCAATAGATGCTGTTCGGAATAAAACTTGCACTGGGGATAGCATACTTATGGGAGATAAAGTTCCTTTTGAAGCCCGTGGAATTTACTATCTTAAAACTAATGCAATGCGAGATTTCGCACTGGGGGATATTTGGGATGTCTAATTTATTATTATTTATTATTATTATTAATAGAAAATAATAATTTTCAATATACATATCTAAAAAATGAAACCGCAATAATTTAAAACTTTTTGTTGTTGTTTTCAATAGACCCCCTTATATTAACATCCACTAACATTCTTAATAGAACTTAAACATCGGGGACTTACTTTGGGGGATAAGAGTTTGATACTTTAAGAATCCGACTATAGCGGGTGACAATAATATGACAAAAATATAGGTTTGTTCAAAAGCAATTTATTAAAAAATATCCTTATCACGATATTATTTAGAAAATGTCTTCAATAGGAAAAAGTTAATAAGCTGTTTATAAGTAACACTGGGCTGTTTAAAATTTTGTGCCATTTCTTTTAATGTTGATATTGTGCCTTACCAACAATCAAATTAAGAGATGACTTAAATATATAAGTGAACTCTAAGCAATTAACCATACCAATAATCAATTTAATAGTCAGTTTAATGCTCAACCTCACCTTGAATTTTAACGCCACGTTTGTTCTGTCATTGTGACAGCTCAAAGCAAAAGAAAGAGAATAAAATGCACGACTGGATCGCACGAACTTGCTCTTATGTAAAAGTACTTTGGAATTTAAGATACATTTTATAAATATAAAACATGGATTTAATGAGATAATAATGTTCAAATGCATAAAATTGCCATCTGGTTTCCGGAAAAGTATGAATTTATGCAAATAAACCTTAAAAAATCGTTTTATTATTAAATAAATTTTTTATATAAGAAATTTCTCTGAAATTTTTCAAGAAAAAAATGTGGGATGCGAATTTTAAGTATTTAATAATATTGGTTTTAGGAAATAATTTCAAAAAATAATCGTTCATAGGTTTTGAAGATATTGATTTAATTTTTTTTTTTTTTTAAACCCAATAGATATTTTTTCGAATATTTTTATATACAATATTATTTAAAACTTAAGGGGACTCCTGCTAAAAATTTTGGGTTAAAATCCTTAGAGCCGTTAATGAGAAAGTCGAAAATAAAAAAAACGGGTCTATGGCAGGTACCCCTAATAACATTTTGCCCCAAAATTTTTTTTGACCAAAATGTAGTCCATGTCCATAATGTCACACTTAATTTTTTTTTATCAAAATCGTTAGAGCCGTTTTCGAGATAAATAAGATTTTGCATTACGGGTGTATGGGGGGTACCGTTAGTTTTGGAGCTAAAAAAAAATTTCAATTTCTCCTCTAGGGAATCGAATCACCGAAGACTCTTAACTACCGAGATTGAAAGAAATAGGTCCAGTGGTTTAGGCTGTAGTGAGAGGTACAGACATACAGACACACTGAAACATGTTTTTTGTGTACTAAATTTTCCTTAAATTTTTTATAAAAAAAATTGATATGCAAATTGTTAGTATTTAATAAAATACATTTTAAAACGTAATTTAAAAATTTAATCGTGTATCGGTTTTCAAGATATTGAATTTTCAAAACAAAATATGTATTATTTTTTTAAAAATCCAAAAGCTAGTTTTTCGAAAAAATTTTTAGTTTATATTTTTTCAAATGCAAAGCAGCTCCTGCATAAAAATTTTGGTTCAAATCGTTAGAGCCGTTGGTGAGAAATTCGAAAATCAAAAAAACCGTTCTATGACAGGTACCCCTAATAACATTTCCCCCCAATTTTTTTTTCCACCAAAATATAGTCCATGTCCATAATATCACACTTAATTTTTTTTATCAAAATCGTTAGAGCCGTTTTCGAGATAAATAAGATTTTGCATTACGGGTGTATAGGGGATACCCTTAATTTTGGAGCTAAAAAAAAAAAATCAATTTCTCCTCTAGGGAATCACCGAAGACCCTTAACTACCGAGTTTGAAGAAAATACCTCCGGTAGTTTAGGCTGTAGTTCGAGGTACAGACATACAGACATACAGACAGACAGACGGAATTGTCGGACCCACTTTTTTCGTCTTCGCTATCATCGTAATGTCAACTTTGACCAAAATCTCGAGTTCGATTTTTTTTCCAAATGCAGAACTTGCCCTATAGTACCTATATCGCAAGTAAAAAACAATTTACTTCCGTGCGGTTTCAATAATTAATTAAGCAAGTGATATAAACAATTTAGTATTTGATTATTTCCATTTGTTTGATTATTTATACATTTCAATTTCAGAAAGAATAATACCTACTGGTTACATATACGTATATATTAATATCGTTCATTATGTCCTAATTGTCGGAACTCATTATTATTATTAAATCAAAATAGAATTTAAGCAAAATGTATTTCCTTTGTTTTTCAAAATAACAAAAATGTCATTGCAACAAATGTCTTTTTGACAGCGAATGTAGTGGATTTTGTAATAGAGCGCTGTTTAGTAAAAAGCGCTTTTAACTTGGTTATTGGTAAACGGGAAAATTAACACGTCTTTAAAGTTTTACCTGGTGTTTACTTAAACGAGTGTTTAGCAATTAATTATTGGTAAGACCCATTGAATTATTATTTATTTTTTTTATTTCAACTTTCTAGAAACTTTATATACAAAAATTAATTCAAAGTGGCTTAGTCGTTTTTATGTGAGGTAGAATTGACATTTAATTTTTTTTTTTTTGAAGATCGTATCATTATTTTTGGTTGTAAGAACTCTGTTTTAAAATTCTTTTAAATAGTGTTAAAACCGTTAGAAGCCAAGTTTAAAGAAGAAATTCATCTACTCATATTCATTGTATGCCTGCTCGATATCATAGAGTAAATATACTACATAGAGTAACAACTTCGGAGGTTCGCTCTCTTTTACCGTACAAGCTAAATTAAGAGGAAAAAACCCACAGCCCAAACATTTTAAATGGGACTAACACAGTTTTGTTCAAATTGTGTGGCTTTTTGCTCAATGCGCAATAAGTTGAATAATAAGTGCCTTTGAATATTCAAAAAAAGAATCTGTAAAATTCTTCGTAAAAATTTTAATATAAAAATATTTTTTTTTTATTAAAATTGTGTTCTTTTTTGTTTGTCTTAACTTTTTATCAATAAAAATTAGATTAAATATTACTTTTTTTGTTTCTGAAATACAAATTCTTTAGTATTTATGTATATTTCTGTTAATTCTCAAGCTCAAAGAAAAGTGTTTGGATCGTGTTATTAGTATTCTGACAAATGTAGGAGTTTCCAATGGCACTGCTGCTTTGCGTTGGATCAAAATACAATCAAGGAAGCTGCGAATCTCATTGAAAGCTATCGGGCTTACAATTTTCCCTTTCTGTTCTGGAAAACTCTTATTCAAACCTTATGCAAGACCGAGGACTTTAAATCATTTACAAGAAATGTTTCCCAAATCCACTAGAACTTAAGCAGGAACAACTGGCAACTGGCGATGTGAAGAAAATCAATGAAACTTTAACAAGAGCGCAGAAAGTAGTTTCTTTTGATAATAGGTATTGCAAGCGGAAAATGTGAGCAGTATTTGTATATTTGTATCCCAACAGATTACAAATGCAAATACGCCTGAAGAGATAGCCACGACTGTAGACAAATTCCCACGATGTCAATCAATGAGAATTCTTGAAAATCATCATGAGTTATTGGAAAAATGGAAGTTGATTTCTGAAATTTTTTTTCTTATTATTCTTAACTATACATATCGTCGCCTGAGTTCTATCTTGTTCAAAAGACCATTTTTGGCGAAATTGAGTTAGAAATGCAGTTTTTATAAATCGAACATGCTCTTTCGAATGGCGTACTCCATTTTTTTCTATCTCTTTTAGTTTTTAAGTTATGAAGAACTATTTTGTTCAATAAACCACTTTGTTAAATATTTTGAGTGTCTTTTTTATTCAATCAACCACTGCTTTTTGTTTTTATATGAAATTGAACAATTTTATATTAACTTTAAAAAAAACTACCCTGTATTTCTTTGTTGTTCAATGTCCATATCTAATCCATTTAGTTTTGTATGTTATTGAACAAAATCCTATTAAAAGAGTTATGCGGACGGAAAACCGCATTTTAGTCAATATCACTGCACTGTAATGTACCACACAAAATTAATACTGATATAACATTGGAAGCTGTAAGCACAATGTTATGTAAGCGAAAAGTTGGAGCGTAATCTTCAAACGCTTTTAAGGTATTTTGAGAAACCCTTTTATCTTTAGACAGTTTTTGAATACAATATTTGTCGCTTACAGTATGATAAATCCAGTTCATCCAGGATCTGATATTTCATGATTATGATTCAGAATTCTAATATAGCTCCTTTATCTGAAGAAGTCATTTCAGTACCTTCATTGGAAAATGTAGTACCAGCAGAAGGTTCCGTTTCATCTAAACAAAGCATGCAGCTTTACACCAAGATAAGCCCTGGATGGAGTAAAAAAAAATCGAAAACTATTTTTGTGGAAACAAAATATACAAAAACGGATGGGTCAAGGTGGTTAGCAATATTCAAATGACATCCGCCTGCGACGTTAGTTGCAGTCATAATTGTTTCATCAAATTTTCTTATGATGAACGTGTGAAAATATTTGATTCATTTTGGACCTTAAGACTAGGTGCGCACATTCAATTTTTAGTTGTACAACTGTTTGGTTGCTTATAGAAAACATATAATTATATGTTACACAAAATAGCGAACTCATTTTAGGCAATCGTTTAGTTTGTGTCAAAACACAAACTTTTTAGTTGCTCGACCCAAGCAGTTGCGCGCCTAGCTTAAAAGATTCTGAAAAAGGACAGTTTTATTTCAAATTTGTGATAAGATCGGAACCAAAGTGAAAGAGAGTAGCTAAAGTTTATTTCAAGAAAAAAGTTTAATTTAAATGTAGACAAATACAATATCGACAATCTGGGGCCTTTTTCTCAGATCATACACATCATACATTGTATGATATTGACAGTTCTGCTGTATGATTTCTGTTTCTCAATTTTTTTGTATGATCCACTGTCATACAACAATGTATGACTGAAGATTACACTGGAAATATTAGAATGTTGTATGATTCTGTTTCTCAGAAATGTGTCATTTACATCATACAGCAAATTTACCTATAAATGATCATACATTTAATACAGCACAAAATTCGGTTGTAAAGTGGCTGCTGCATGTAACATGTAACAACATTGTTTTCATCAGTCAATGCTGGGGAAACAAAATTTATTTGAGAAGTTCTCTGGCTCGACACTCACAAAACATGGTAGAGCCTGTAGGCCATAGAGAGAGGCAGTTTCATTGGGGTTGTCTTATGGGCTTGCATTATGCCGATTTCATGATAATGGATTCTATTTCCAAGCTAATGAAGGGTTAACAATATTTCTTGCAAAGGTGACAAGGCTTCGTTGCAATTAGTTGAACGCACAATTGATCTTCCCAATTTTTCCACTAAAAATGTTTGGCAATCTAAATTTCCAACAAAATATGGATCTTTAAGATTGAAATTAACAGGTTCTTTTATTATTTTAGGGCGTCATCTGACACGTATATTAATTTCAACTAGTTCCAACACGTCTTCACCAAAAATTGAGATTTATATTAACCTCACACTCAAATAATAATGAAATGTCAGAATCATACTTCATACACATCATACAACAAAACAAATGTCATACAACACTTCCAATGAAATCTGAGAAACAGAATGATGTGTAATATGTGTATGTTGTATAAAAATGTTGTATGTTGTATAAAATGTATGATGTGTACGAGTATGATCTGAGAAACAGGCCCTGATCTTCTTTCAATGCATTACAAATAAAATTATAATGGCACAAAATTTTAGTTGAATTATTACGATGTTAAGTTTGTTTTAGTATGAAACTAGGTTTAAACAACGATTTTTATGAAAAAAATAATAAGAAACCAATTACCAATAAAACTCAGTGGCGCAAAATTTTAAACAGCCTTTTATTAAGGTATTAGTATGATAATTCTTAACGATTTGCTAACTTTAAAGTAGTTTACTAACTCATTCTTAATTCTTACAATTTTCTAACTATTATCGTGCTAAGGCAATTTTCTTAATAAATTGCACCTAAAACAATGAAAGTTCGTGCAAAGAACTAAGTCCTTGTGTGGCGTTTGTAAAAAGCTCGATCCTAAAAATTAATATAGGTATTCGACGATTTTAGTATCATACTAAAACAGCTTTAGCATCGTACTAATTTAATTAAAATTTTGCGCCAGTATGTTTAAAACAATAACAAAATTTAAATTAAAAATTGTATGTAAAATCAATAATGTATTTATTAAGAAAAAAAGAAGGGTAAAAAGTGAATTCAAAAAAATGTTTAACAAATTTTGAATTTCATTACCTACCGAGCAGCAGCAATATTTTTTCTGATCACCCATAATGTTCTAGTGCTTAACTCAAAGAATGAGTTAGAAGTTTTTGTTCTATTTTCATAGTATTTTCGTAGTTTCAATGATTTAATTATTAAGTGCTTCTATTTTGTTCAATATTTAGCTTTTTTGTTCAATATCCACCAATTTAATCAACTTGTTTACAGCCCATACAACGTTGTTCAATATCCAAAATGACATCCCACTTGATTTTATTTTTTAACTATTTCAGGATTTAATAAAACCTAGATTTATAAATCATTTTTAAAACAAAAATTATTGAGTTTTATGGAGAAAAAAACTCCACAGTATTTCCTTTCAAATTTAAGTAAAAATTTTGCTTCTGAAGTTAAAAAATCGTTTTCCCAACATTTTCCAAAATGGACTTTGAACAAGATAGAACTCAGGTGACGATATGTTACTATTTTTTTTATAGTCGAGGATCTCTCGAAGTCTTATGCAGATAAAAAACAAGTTTCACTAATGTACGTCCTTTAGGGTAAAGTCGGGTAATGTGGACAACTCGGCTAATATGGACCACCAGCTTTTCTCGCCTTACACAAATGCAATCGAGGAGACGATTGGTTGCGATTGTTCGTGACCTGATTAAACTTAACTCAGTATAGTTTGAGTAGTCAGGAGTAGTGCGTTACGAAGTTGTTCTGATTAAAAGAAAATCCAATGCAATGATTATTTTTTTTTTCGTAGATGTTTCTCCTTTTTTCTATAGTTAAAAATGTAGTTTGTTCTCCTTTTATTTTTTAAATATAAGAAGTGAATATTTGTTTTAAGGTTTTTATTTATAAAACTATTGTAAAGAGTCTCATTTTGTTGTAAAATTTCTTTTTTTCAAAACATTATGTTGCGGGTAATATGGACCACCGGAGAAAAGGAGTATATTGACTAGTGGTCCACATTACCCGCTATTTCAATATAAGAAGTTTCGGGTCTGGATGACGATGAATGATCGACCGTTGATGATTTTGATATATTTGAATTGCTTGGCAAGGCTTATGTCAGAGTCCAAACTGGATAAATAGCCGTCAATGGATTGAAGACCAGGTGGTCCACATTACCCTCCACTTTTTTTTTGTTACGTTTTAGAGTTACTTGACTTTTTGTTTTTTGTTATTTTTTTATTAAGTGAATTTATTTTTTTGTTGCTACTTTTCTAATCAGAATTAACTGATGTATTTTTTTTTAAATATCTTTAAAAAAAACTTACACCGTTTGTGTTTTATCAACAAAAATATGATTGGTGGTCCATATTACCCGACTTTACTCTATATATAAAATTACTGGCAAAGCTGTCGGCAATGCCTACAGTTCGCTTTTGAATATGCAATGTGCCAATGGGCAGGGAATTCGAAAAATAATTAGAGACATTAAATACTGCACTTAAAACTGGCCTAATTGAACATATTAATCGTACCGCATTGCTTTGACTTAAAACAGGCTTCGGATGTCATTTCAAACATCCCTGCTTCATTTGAATGATCGGAATTTTATTTAAAAATATTTTTTTACCAAACAAAAGTTTCAAAATAATTCTATGTAAAAGTAATTTAATTATGTTTTTTGAGAAATGAAAATGTCAAAATTTCTTTTAAATGTATATTTTTTGAAATATTTCTTCGCATTGAAAATGTTTCCCAAAACAAGGCAGTAAACTTTAATTGGAACTTAAAACCGTTCCAATCATCTGAATGAAGCAACTAGTTTTTGAATGACAGCGAGCGTGATGTATCTACCAATTTCAAGAGATTTCTCAATTTTTTTTTTTAATTTATGGAGAAGAGCTGAAGTCATCTTAATTCCTAAAATTTTGAAAAAGAGTACAACACATCCAAAGTCGATTAAGGTTAGGTTAGGTTGTTGGGCTGATAATTGATGTTGCTATCGTCACACTTAGATCAATGTAGATCCATTGTGTTACCCGTGAGTTTAATCACTCTTTTCTGATAAAACCTATGTATTCTATTAATCAGCCAAGCCATTTTGAGGCATTGACGAAGTTCAATATGTGAATTCCTGAAATATTAGAAAGATCTTCTAGATTGTCAAAGAAGTAGCTACCAAGCCATTTCCTTCTCTGGTGGCATAGTGATGGTGATTATGCTCGTAAGAGAGTGAAGGGACTTCTTACTAAGTTGCATAATTTTGTCAGTCCTCTGCTTTTTAAAGCAGGGCCATATTTTCCCTGTATCCCTGTATATAAAACTTATAGTACTCGTACTATCAAGAAGATGAAAGATTGTGGCGACATCTTAAGGCTAGGGACTGCAATTGCTAGATTTGTCTTTGCTAAATTTAATAATAAAATATTCTCTTTTTTACTACCTGTTTTGTATGTTACTCCACTGTAAAAGCGTGCGCTAATTTCTGCGCCACCACTAGGCTAGCGTTCGCAATACAAAATCACGCTTCATGATAATACTATAGGTTATATATACAAAGGTATAAACTATTATTTTCCCAATATTTAAGAATGGAGATATAAATCAACCAAGTAATTACAGAGGTATTTCTTTCATGAACTGCATTGCCAAAACGATGATGGGAATCCTAAATGAGAGACTTTACGATTGGATGGAGAAAAACCACATCCTGACAGAGTATCAATCTGGTTTCAGGAAAAACTACTCTACTATTGATAATTTTTATAACTTGGCATCAATAGTACATATAAAACTTGGCAAGAAAAAGAAAGTGTATGAGTTTTTCGTGGATCTTAAAGCTGCATTCGAAAAAATTTCACGGAGCTTGCTAATTTATAAATTACGTTCTATAGGTGTCTCAACTAAATTCGTCAACTTGATTCAAGCCATCTATGCCAATACTTTTTCGGCTTTGTGGACTGTGAAAGAAATATCGGAGTATTTTAAAACATTAAATGGAGTCAAACAAGGGTTCTCCTTTCTCCCCTACTGTTTGCACTTTATATAAACGATCTCCATGAATGCTTAGGAGGACGTCTTCAAATCGAGAACAATAATGTGAGACTGCTCTTGTATGCAGACGATATGGTCATCCTAGCAGAGGACATCCAAATTATGCAAAATATGATAGATCGCCTAGAAAAGTACTGCAACAATTGGTGTTTAGAAGTTAACATGGCAAAGTCAGAAATTATGGTGTTTCGAAATGGAGGTAGACTATCTCAACAGGAAAAGTGGTTATTCAAAGGGGGAGAAATAAGAATTACTTCCAATTATGTTTACTTGGGTGTTCTTCTTACTCCAAAGATGTCATTCAGCAAGCACGTTGAGGTCAGAAACAACTCAGGAAAAAACAGCACCAACGCCACTTGGCAAAACTTTTTGGCAAGGAAAAATATCAGTCTTAGTTCAAAGTGGAAACTTTTTCAAGCGGTATGTAGGGCTATCCAAACATATGGTGCACAAGTCTGGGGGTTGGGGATATTCGAAGAAGTAGATAAGCTGCAACGATATTTCATAAAACGGGTATTAAAACTACCAGCTAGCACACCAAACTATGCGCTGTCACTTGAAACTGGTGCCGAAGAAGGACATTTTTATACTTTGGAGCTTCACCTGCGGTATGTCATTAAAACTCTCTTTGACTTTAATGAAAGCAGACTACCACATCGATTTTCGAAAATTCTTTTACGGAAAAATCAATTTTGGGTAAAAGAGCTAAATAACACCGGATCAGAATTCGGAGTACATTGGGATGAAAATTTAGGGTCAAAGGAAGAATGTATCGGAAAAAGTCTTGTACTATTTGACTCTCTCAAGCTTAGGTCACACCAAAAAAATAAAAGAAGAGCATCGGCAAGCAGCTCACGCATATACAAGTTTTTAGACTTAAGGGGAATTAACTATTTCACGAAAGGATTTGATGTTTTTAAAATAAGCTGGATATTCAAAGCGCGATGTGATCTAATCTTTCTGAACGGAAGCAGATATAGCGTCAGTGAATCGTCCTTTTGTAGTCTTTGCAATATGCGGGAAGAAGAAAATATTCAACACTTTTTGGGCAGATGCCCAGTACTGCGAGAATTTAGAATCAGATACTTCGGAAAACCTGCAATGGATGAAAATGAGATCATACGTTTACTAAATGGTGAAGATGTTTTACATTGGAACAAATTGGTCAAGTATATAACTGTATCCATAGTCTACAGAAAAGTGCTGTTCGAAGAGTACAATTAAACAAATAAAATAATGTTTCAATTTTCTTTTAAATATTTTTCAAATTTTTAAATGCAGTTTTAGCATATACTTTTGTCATATCTTTTTAATTTTTTTGTTTTATATAATGTATATAATTAATTTACAAACAGTATTTTAAATTAATATTTACTATTACATAAGATACCCGACAGACGATTCTTAAAGTCATTGTCGTAGGTTTGAAATTTTAACAATATTTAAAAACAAGGCAAATGAAAAACTATCAGCCTTATTTATTATTTTTCATTAATACTGGGTTCAACCTCGGAATAGTTAAACCGAGCCGAAGCACTTACTTCGGGGTTACGCCACGTCAAACAAATCCTTATTTAAAATTATTTTCTTAGCCGTTTTAGCTACGCCTTCCTTATGTCAAATATACTGGGAAAAAAGTGACAAATCTAAAACTCTGGTTATTGTACACCTATATCAAACACCAGCTGATTTCCATTATTATTCATTTTATTATCACTGTATGCATATTGGAAATTGGATACATTTAAAATTGGATTGTATAAAGTTCAAATCCAATAAATGAATGTACCAACCAAACCACATTGCGTTCCCAATACCGGAGGCCTTAAGCCTCCTATGAACCAGTTTTAGCTTATTCCACCGCTATTCATCATGCATTTTCATTATAAATAAGGTTTTCAGGATTAGAGCCGTTGTAAAGTCGAAGTAACTTTACTCCGTCGCTAAAACGAGTTAGTAAATAAGGCTGTATATGTTTATATTTAAGATTTGAGTTAAAATAAAAACAATTTACTACTACTACTACTACAAAGGTAGTATCACAGGAGTGTCAAGTAGACTCCACCTTTCATTGGATTTCTTTAGGATTAAATCTGAAATTTTCTGTTTAATGTTGCAGAGTGGGATACTTACCATCCCTAGGCTATTTTGTATTTTTATCCACCATTCACACGTATTCATGGATAGGGAATCTGACTCACCTCAAATAAAATTTGCTGGTGTTTCAGTATATATACTCTATGCTTGGTATCTTGAATTTTGCACTAAGTTTCGCCAAACTGGTATTTCTCCTATTTAGTTTTAACGCCAATTTGCGAAAATTAAATTTTAAGTTACCAAACACAAGAATATTGATCACCCTATTCGATGCGGCATCATGCTGTGAACACATGAAACCAAAACACACTAACTACTCTCCAAATAATTTTTTTTTTTGTATGTCCAAACTCTCCAATAAAATAAAACATTTCAAATAAAACGTCCATGTTGCTGTTGCCGTACGAAAACCAAAACGAATAAGAAAGAGTGCGTCATTGTTCATTTCTGTTTCTAAAAAAATTTTAATTATTTGTTCGTTCTTGGTTGTGCACGTATTTGCAAAGCATTTTTAACATTCCAATTAAATTAAACATTCAGAAAAATGTCACGAACATCGCAAAAATATAGGAATTTCGTTGCTGAACCTATGGGTGAGAAATCTGTGATGGAATTGGCCGGCGTGGGAGAAACACTCGGTGGAAGACTCACGGAAGCTGGTTTCGACAAGGTACTTAACATTCTATTCTATTTAAAGTCGTGAATTGAAAAAAAATCAAATAGTCCAGAGCGTGGTCAAAATACAAATTGGAATTTCGATACAGTGTAGTATTCATGTTCCCCGCTTGTTGTTTTACGCGTTGCCAATCAAAGTGAAATTATGATTTTATTAAATTTCAGGCCTACACCGTATTGGGGCAATATTTGATTCTGAAAAAAGACGAAGAGCTCTTCAAGGAATGGATGAAGGATGTCTGCAATGCAAGCTCAAAACAAGCCTCCGACTGCTACCACTGCCTAAACGATTGGTGCGAGGAGTTCTTGTGAATAATCTGTAATGTTCTATTCTTTTCCATATCTTTAGTGTTTAACTTCTATAAATATAATTTCTGTACACTTTGAGAATCGTTAATATTAGGAAGAAAAAATAATAGTCTCAGTAAAAATGTTAACGTGCCTAGTTGCTTAAAGAAGCTCCAATGTAAACTAATTGAACAAATTTAACTAAACTTTATTTATAAAATGAATGTATAAAATAATTATTTTTTACAATTAATAAAATGTTGACGAAAAATCTAATTTTGTGCAAATTGGTGTTTTTTGTTTGCATTGGTGGAATAAATAAAGGTCCTCGGCTCTACATGACCTTGATTACTGGATTGCTCAACAGTTCAATAAGATGGATCATGGGTTACGGGATTGGATTGTGCATTCTTGTTCTTTATTTGCACTAGTTACTTTTGCACAATCATTTCCGTCAAAAATATGGTAAATGCTTGATGAAGTCACAAATCCTCCAAAAGCCAGGGGTGACACGTAACTTGATACAATCGAGTCTAGTCGATGTAATCGAGTATAGGGAGTTCCTTATTTGATTCAATCGAATCGAAAACAATCGGCTGATCATAAGAAAGAATTGCCTGTTCTCGATTGTATCGACCTAACTCGATCGTATCAAGTTACGAGCTAGGGCCCCTGGAAGTGTTATCATCTAAGTTTTTCGGACTGGGCTGCCGACAAAAGCTATAATGAATGGTTGAAAAGAGTAAGTCACTCTCGATGAGCCGTTTGGTTTTAACTTTGTATTTATAATCTAGAAGATCAGATCCACATTGCTGCTGATGCATTTGAACCAGAATAGAGGATTTTCCTAAATGCAATGTTGTGGCGCATTGTGATGTTTTTTAAGCATTTGCTTTAATGGAAAAACGTTTATATTTGACTGCGTTTTAATGGATTGCAACTTTAAATGTGGAATTTTTAAAGCATAACCCAGAACCTGCGTTCTTCATGGCCTTTGCAAAAAGCCTTTGCCGTTTTAGAAAGTGTTTTGGGGATTATAACAAAATTTTGTATGTCAGTAAACATATTTAAGGATATAATTAGACAAAATTCAAAACAATACGACAACAGTTGTAGTACTTTTTAGATGATTTTAATTTCAGGAAAATAAAACTTCGGGTAAACGTTCTTTTATTATTTTATTAAAGTATGTATTAAGGTTGAAAGGAACGGTGTTCTTAAAGTATAAAATATTGATAAAAATGTTACACATCGGAGAGAAATTTCAAAACTTTGTGCTGCATTCTTTTTTTTGTCAGAACTTCGTGTATAACAGAACGAAATGTCATCGATTCAGAGGAAATATTATGGTTCCGTTATAAAAATTATCTATAAATTTCGGTTAAAACAAAATTAAATATTTATCTACACTAAAATCTTTTACAATATTTTGTGATTAAATAAATCTGAACATAGTAAAAATTGTTAAGCAAATATGAAGTTCAGTCTAATTAATTTAAATCAAAAACCGATTTCAATATTGCTCATTTTTCTTCATTATTTGACAACATTTGGAAGATGCGTAATTTTCAACTTTTTTAATTGGATTTTCCTTAAAACAACAAAAAGGACATATAGGCCTTTTTCGTTCAAAAACATGCAAAACACAAGGGAAACAAAACTTGCTTTTCTAATAGAAATATAGGTGGTTTTAAAAAGTATCTTAGAACCATATAACTTTTAAGGTTTTCGCGGTTGTTGGACATAATAAATAAGTATTTTTCGGATTATCCGCGTTATTTGAAATTTAATATGAGTGCAATTTAAAACTTACCCCGAACGTTTCGCATCAAATTGCAATGAGCGTGGTCACCGGGAAACTCCCGGGTGAGTTCTAAATTGCACTCATATTAAATTTCAAATAACGCGGAAAATCCGAAAAATACTTATTTATTACATCTAAGAACCTTCAAATGTTTTTCCAACAATTAGGTCAGATGGATTAATTCCCTTCTTCCAATTTATTGGTGATTCAATTACAAAATGAGCAGGCAATGAATTTTCGAAGCAGTTGATGAAAATTGGAGATGAAAAAATTCCGAAAGATATAGTTACAATAATAACTCTACTCATTTGGAGAAGTGTTCACATTCAAATCAGTCGATACCGATAGGAATGGAGATGAGGTATAGTCAAATATTCCACAGCATTTTGAAATTCATTAGAATTACCAGGCCTGCCAATTAAAAATTGGAGCACCAATTATCATGCTTCGTATTATTAACCATTATATTATTTGGGCCAATTGCTTAATATGGACATTGACCTATCTGTGTCTTCTTTTAGGAATCTCCATAAAAATATGTTGATAGCATTGGAAACTAATGAGCATGATAAATATACTTCAGATGCTAGAAGTTCTCAATTTCATGATTCTTATCCTCAATTAAACTATAATATAGTGCCATATTTCACTGATGGAAATTCCTCACACTTGGTCAGTTTGATTTTTAAAGCAAGAGGTGGTCTTTTAAATATAAACGCAAGAGCATTCAAAAAAGATACATTTGGTATTTGTACAATCTGTAATTTGGATGAAGCTGAAAATACGTATCACCTTATTGGTAGATGCCCAATCTATAATAGTATGAGAATTGCTTGTTTTGGTAAAGATGCACTGTCTATTCGCGACCTTAGAACAACAAGGTTCTAACCGACAATTTTGAAAAAAAATGAGTTTTATATCAAATCTGGGTAAATTTGGGGTGCTCTTTCGATTCCCGTAATCCATTTTGCTCTATCTCTTTCCATTTCCATGATAGACAGGGCTACAGAGTTCTATCTGCATATTTTCCATTTGAGATTTAATCAATAAGGTTCTAACTGCCACTTAGAACCTTGTTTCACAAAATATCCAGAGCTACAGAGTTCTATCTGTATATTTTCGATTTGAGATTTATTTAAAAAGGTTCTAACTTCCACTTAGAACTTTGTTTCACTAAATTCAAAAAAAGAAACCATGCAGATAGAACTTTGTTACATATTTAAATGCAGATAAAAGCTTATTGTTCGGAATTTATTTATTATTTTGAAATAAAATCAAGTAGATTTTGAGATTTATTTCAAGTAAATTTAAATTTGACCAATATATTTTTTTTCGTGTATTTATCAGCTGTAACAACAATATTATTTGTTTATGTACAGTCACTCAAAATTCAAGAGTAACTATCTTTTTATTAACAAAATAATAATCCACATCTCTTTCACAATAAAGAAAACTTATTTAAATCTTTTTATTTCATCCAATCTCAATTATCCTTAAGTTCACAAGGTTCTATGTGAAAAAGAATATGAAAATATAAGTTAACAAGGTTCTAAATGCTACATAGAACCTTATTGTTCTAGAATATAGTGTCGCATCGTTGAGCAGCAAAGTCCTACAATGATTTTTAAAGTCAAATTTAAGGGTTAAAAATCTGGTTTTATTAGGTTTTAAAGTAGAAATTTTATAGATTGTATGCATATTCATCGGGTTATAAAAAAAATTTTAATTTTTTTTAAACAGTATCCGAATAAAAGACTTCAAATATTCAGATGCGTTTTTCTCAAAACACACTTTGGTGTACTTAGAACCTTGTTGTTCTAGGGTCGCGTATTGATGATCTACATAACATACTTAACGGAAACAACTTCGCTTCCCTTTACAACTATTTAGTAAATTGCCTTAAGTACAGAAAAATTTTAATAAATGAATTTGCTTAAACTAATATATAAATGTGTAATAAGAACTTATGTAATTTTTATGATATCTAATTTAATTTAGAAAGAAGAGGTAAACTAAATATACCATAAAAAAGTTGTATAATATTACATAATTCTTTATTTGCCATATTTGTAATTGTAATTTTAAATGAATTTACAATATTTTTAATTATATTTTAAAACCGATGTATAGTCTGAATACTATGTAAATAAATAATTGTAAATAACTAGTTATCGATGTAAATTTGAAAAAATTATATTAGATGTGTAATGCCAATCTGACAGACAACATAAAATCAATGTTATGTCATAATAATGTGTTATTAATTAATAAGATTTTTTGATACGATTGTTAGCATAATTTATATGAACTTAAATACAAAATCTTTTTCTATTCTATTCTATTCTATTCTATTATTAACCAACCAAAATTAATTGTACAATGGCACAAGACTTGCGGTGAAGAAGCTTATAACCAACGGTATTGAAGCCACTATTTTAAATGGGAAATTCGAAGATGAAGACGTTTTGATTCCAAGCATTTTGGTTTGAATCTGGAAAATAATTGTTTCTCACATGGACAATTGGATGTAGCCTGGTTCACGTGTAGAAAAACCTGCTGATTCGTTTGTGTTCGCACATGATGGAAAAACCAAAAATATTGTTTAACAAAATAGCCTTATAATAAATTCATTTGAAAGAAAAAAAGAAATGTTTTCTAATTTAGCAAACAAATAAAGGAAACGTCTAGCGAAACGGATTGGGTACTTCGACACAAATGAAAGACTAAAAACGTTGCAATACCAAAAAGCGTTACGATAAATTAATAAAGTTTTATTGATGTTTTTAACTTAAAATCATACCAAAAGGAGATAGTGAATTCTATGGTGTTTGATAGAAACATGATAACTCCATAAAATAATTAGAATAGTAACATTCTTTTTAAATGGAGCTAAAACCTAAATGTGTAAGCCGATTTTCTTAAAATTTGGAATATAATTTGTCAAAGAATATTTTCATAAATGTTCCAAATTTAAAGAAAATCAAGCAGTGTTTAGGATCTCAACGATTTATACTTCACAATGTTGGGAATTTTGTCATATTGGGTAAGCGACTTCGACTTACTATAGGTACATTTACATACATATGTAGATCACTTTTACACCGTTTGGCACGCTGGGGTCTCATAACCTTAAACAAAAACGATCGACGGTTAACATTTTAAAAATATTTGTCTTCGTTTTTCTCCACAGCTATTCAGCCTTATTCGGGTAGTCGTTTTAATAAAACGCCTTTAAAACGAGAAGGCTTCAGAGACCACATTTTGGTGTTTAAATAATACGAAAAGGGCAGCGTTCTCTATGTTATTTACTTTTCTAACGATAATCGTTTCAATAAAATTCCAATTTTCGTTTCTAGAGTCTTGTCGTTTTAGTAAAACGACTATCGGAATAAGGGTGATTAGGTATACTTATAGGAACAGTAGAAACGATATCGTTCGATCTTTGTTTCTTGATTTGATATGATATCGTTGTCGACGAATTAAAAATAAAAACTTTTTAAAATTTCTAGAAACTATAGACAACTTATTGAGCATAAAATCTCATTAATCGAAAATAGAAATTGGACACTAACACATACCGGATGAAGAAGGATGCGTGCGAGAGATCACCAACAAGTAAGTGTATTTATCTATTTAATTTATTTCTTAATATGATATAAAAATATTAGTGTCAATAAATAAAAATAACAAAGTTTGAGTTTCATTAATAGCTGAAAGACATTCAGCCCTATCGAGGTATCCGTTTGGAAGAAGTTCCGAAACGATAGTTTGTTCCGATCGCAACTTAGATTTCGTTCGAGTTATTCACTTCAGAACAAACAAAAATGAAGCATACAATCGCATTCATTCTATTCCATTTTTCTTAAAATAATGCGCAACTATTTTCTATCGGAACATTTTCGAAGAAATTTAAGAATTTAACGCACAACTGTCATAAATTCTTTGCTATATCTACTTATGTCGTTTTTATTTGGCAATCCGGAATCTCTCTCCGATCCGGAATCCCAATTGAACACTTTTGTTTGCTTCTGATGATTCTGAAGTTTTGTTTGATTGTATATGTGAAACATCAAATGCGTACAATAATCAAAATCAAGAAAAATTTTTGTTGAAAGCAGGGTTGGCCGAATTGTCACTTTTTAGAAATAACTACATTTGTTATGTCTGCTACGTAGTTTATGTAGTTAAATGTAGTTAATTGTAGTTAATGTAACAAATTGTAGCATTGCTTTCAATTAACTGTCAGTTGTGCATTTGAAATTTGAATTTTTAAATTAAACGTTCAGTTATTCCTACAATTCTTCATCCTTATGGTAAATGAAACTTTTTTTTCAAACCTTCATTAGATCATAAAAGTGCAAAATTGTTTTGTTTTTCTTTATTATATTGAGTTTTTATGAATTAACTACATACATATGTAGCAGACGTAACAAATTGTAGTAAATTAGGCATGTGGTTTCTTCAATAAACTACGCGTAGTTAAATACTACGTTTATATGCAGTATCGAAAGATCGAGTTGGATTAGGGTCGGATTTTCGACCCACATTTCTACTCGACACCGCTGAGCGATTGAGATCGAGTCGAACGAAGCTCATTTCAACTCAATACAGGTATATAAAGGTTCGAAGCGAGCTTCAAGCTCGCTTTAACACCTCATATAAACGTAGTAAATCATGTAGAAAATGTAGTGTAGTTAATTCGGCCAACCCTGGTTCGCACAATTTGGATACCAAAAATCACAGCTGTTGAGGTTGACGTTTAAGTATATGAATGTGTGAGTGCTTCTGGTTTTGCTTCTGATTTCAAATCCAGAAGCAAATTTCTCTTCTTTTCAGAATCAGAACTGTCATTTTTTCCCAATTGAACACTTTCAGAAGAGTCCGGAAGGCTTCCGGATTGCCAAATAAAAACGACATTAATTGCAATGCGTTGATGGGAGTCACATTTTATCGGAAGATTTTCCGATATGTTAATCGGACAGGGTACCTCGATAGAAAATTCTACGATTTCGAACAAATCGGAAAATAATTTTTTCCGAACGGATACCTCGATAGGGCTGATTATTGTTTTAGTAATCGGAATATTTTAATGTGAAGACGACAGTTGCATTCTAATTCTAATTCACTATCCAACCTCTAAACGCGCTTAAGAAGGCCACTTTACACGGCAATAGAAGTCATAATGACCTATCCTAATATTTTCTGTATGTTTTAGTTTATCTATGCTTTACACTTCTATGACTTCCCCTTTGATTTTCAGAGTACCAAAATAAATAAAAAATATAAACAGAAATAAATCAGTTTCCTTACTCCATGACGAAGAATAATAAGAAAATATTGGCATAAGTTTAAAAAAAAATGATGATAGCTGTATTAATTCAAAAATGTTCAGTATGTTTTAATAAGATCTGAAATATTAAAAAAAATCACATACCATTTAACCATTTTTTATTCAACTCTCAACTACCCATTTAATATTTCCCACGAAAACAACAAATCTCGTATGACTTCTCAAATGGAGTTAACTACATTCCTAATGAAAAATTCATGTCGTCGCTTTTCCGGCAGACTGGCATAAGTCGAAATTTATAAATTTTCAGGGGAGCCTTTTAGGTTCGTATTCACCGAGTGCTCCTAAACGGCTCTTAACTTGAAATTTCTGTGGGGTATTCACCAACCACTCGCAAGTGTTTTTCGAAGTTCGAAAATGAGAGCCACTCTCTCTTGTTCAGGCATACCCAAACTGTGAAATGTTGTGGAATGTTGGTCTTGTGACAGCAAATGGATACTCTTCTACTTGGCATTGCTCACATGGATTCGAGTCAAATGCGTGGCACACGCACAAGCGAACAAACTTTCGAAGAGAGCGCTCGTAAGTTAGGAGTGGTCGGGAGTCGGGACCACTCCTAACTTTTAAGAGCGCTCGTAGATCTTCACTAATATTGCTTGGTGAATAGGTTCATGAGCTTCTTAAGTTATGAGCGCTCGGTGAATACCGGCCTTAAAGTTTTTTTCATACTGAAAGCAAAAAAATTTCGTTGTTCATAAAAAACAAAACTCGAATGTTGAATACATAAAAAAATTGCATTTTTTGTTTGTTAAGTTTTATAAAAAACGAAATATTTAAAACAACAAAAATTGATTTATGCCGTATTTCGAAAGTACCTAGAAAATGACAGGGATCTTTGTGAAAATTGAGAGCGGCGCTTTTTCATAACTCGGAAACTAGAAGAAGTAGGTTAATGCCGATTACAAAGAAAAATTGTGTTTTTTTTTCAGCTCAGTTCTGTGTTCTAAACTAAAAAACGATAAATTTCGACTTATGCCACTTTGCGGAAAAGCGACGATGTATGCTTTTTATTTTGAGAAATAATATGAGTTTAATGAGTGCGTTCAAACTATTTGATACGTTTTTTTTGACAGGTCATACGAGAAAGCATATGGTTTTTAAAATCGTGTTAAGTGGCTTTTAGCTAATAATTCCGCTATTATTCAACGTTGCATAAGTTGCATTTAAAGGCATTCTAAAGCTGGAAGTGTGCAAGCTGCCAGTCATGGTCGACGTCGATAGTGTGTATATGTGATGAAAAGGTATTAATAAATTTGAATTTACGCTGAACCATTTTTTAATGCCGATATTTTTGTTAATGTCGTAACGCGTTGTTTTCTCTCAATTTAAAAAAAAAAATTAAAAAATCCAGACTATGCAGCACATTGCGAGTTATCAAAAAAAGAAGCAAAAGTTCAACCTAAATCTCCAATCGCTGACAACCCTGATTTATTCGTTCGTTTTCGCCATTTTATACACACACACACTCCCACAAAAGTCGTGTTAAGTTTTCTTCTCATCGCAGTGGAGATTTAAAAAAAAAGAATACCTTCGTTAAATTTTTCTCTTCGTGACAAAGGCGAGTTTTATTCGAACGGATAGAAAGTTTTCATTTTCAGTAAAAAGAAGTAATGTCCCATTGAAAAAAATATTTGTTTGCCCATCACTTAATTAGAAGATTGTGTAACTAAGGAAATTTAGTAAAAATTAATTGAATGTGAGTGCAATAAATAAGAAAAATCCCCCCATTCTCATGTGTATATTCGTCGTCGTGATATTGAATGAAAGAAAAAAGATCTTCAAAATATTGACCGGAACCCCTTTAACATAAGTATGCGTGATTTATTAACTAAAACCAATCTCGCAAAACACAAGTTTTCGAAATTCTAGACGTCTACAAAAAAAAATTCAAAACTCAATGAAAACTACAAAAAAACCATTTACAGAAAATAAAATTGTGTAATTTTTGTGTGGTTTTCCAAGCTTTTTTATATGGAAAAGTGTTTTTAAAGTGACAACATTCTTTAATTTTTCTCGATTCTCATTTTTTAACCAGAATAAAAAAGACAAGAAAAAAAATAATAGAAAAAAGAACGAAAAAGTTGCACGAAGGAAATTGATTGATTTTTTCTGAAAGGAATGAATTTTTTGGTCCTTGCACAGTTGTAGTGGTGCGATGTAAAGAATTGTGCGAGAGTGTTTCGTTAAGATTTGGTGTTTCTGTGTTTTTTTTTGTTGTCACCATTTTGGAGAGTTTGAGACTGTGGTTTATTTTTCCATTGGATAAAGTGAGAAAGCTGTTTTATGAAAGAGCATTTGTTTTGTATTTTTTCTTCTATTATTTTTTTCTAACTTTTGTCTCCCTCGCTCACTATGGGATGGTGCCTGCATTTTTCAAATTAATGACAAGAGATGTTTTTTTACGCGTATTCTTATTGAAATTGAAAAACCATTCTTGTAATTATAATTGCACATATGTAATTTATATTTATATATGGATCAAATAAACTCGCGTATAAATTGAGAATTTATTGTTTATAGGTAATGAATAAATTGGCTATTTTCACAACCGTATGCTTTAAAGATGAAGTCAGTTTATCGATTTGTGATGTGTATTTACAGGAAATGTCACCATGGAACGAGTTTACCGTGTTCTAAAGACTTCTTTAATCGAACATTTGTTTAATACTTGTATTTATTAAATTAGGAAGTGTTAATATGTGTGCATAATTAAACAAATATAAAAAATGAGACGACGGCATCAAATTGGGAATTAAATTTTCTTTGAAAACACGATGGGGATGTTAAATTATTATACCTTGCTAGTATAAGATAGTGAACTTATTTTACAGTAAAAGGTAGAAGTAGAAGCTCGAAAGTCCAAACGAAAGAAAACGTTCCCATTAAAGTTCAGTGGGTACCTACATAGTATATATGTATATATATGTATATAAATGTATATATATATGTATTTTTAAGAAACGGGGCGTTGTGTGAATATTTTAATTTATAACTTAGCTAAATAACAAGTAGGGTAAACTGCCCAATTGTTGGCACCCCCCCAATGATTGGCACTTACAGTTTAAATTACTCGTATTAATAACATTTAAAAGTTTTCTAATAAAATCTTTTTAAAAATATTAGCCTTAGTCTATTTCTGATGATTTGGCATCATTTCTTTTGGCATCTGAAGTTAGTAGCAATTAAAAAAACGCTGTTAAAAATTTAGAATCAAGTTCGCGCCAAATTTAATGTGAAACTTGTGAAAACCGTAAGGAAAGTGGTAACATTGTAGTGTAATTTAATAATAAATTTAAGAGGAAAACCATTGTCAAGTGCAGTTATTATAAAAAAAATAACTATAACAAAGAGGTTAGTTCTTTTTATTATAATATTTTATTAAAAATATAGTTTTTATAAGGGGTGTCAACTATAGGAATGTAAATCCATCAAATTTCCATTTATTGGCACATGCCAATCATTGGATGAGGTGCCAATCACTGGGTTGATTGGCACTATACCAATCTTTGGATGCCATACAAATCATTAGAAAAAGTGCCAATCATTGGCTATTGGCACTGTGCCAATCATTGGTAAATGAAAAAGTTATAGATTTTCATAATTTTGTATCAATTTTCCTTAGGTTGATAATACACTTTTTTATCAATCAATAAAAATCTTATCTAATCTCGGCCTTAATTTAAACATAATGTAACTTAAAAGACTTAAATATAAATATAAAAATAAATTACCTTTTATTTATTAAATTATATAATTGAGTTATACTATTTGTTTATTTTGTTTATATTGGTTTTAATAAACTTTAAAAATTAAACAAAATCAATGTGCCAATCATTGGTTTGTTCAGTGCCAATGATTGGAAAATGGTGCCAATCATTGGTAAAATGACATTGTTTTACTTTTTATTAATTATTTATTAATTTTAACAAAAAATAATGTATTTAATGTTTTTCACTAAACAAAAATATAATTAAAAATAAAAAAAAATTAAAAAAAACTGTCGTTTCTTAATTCCCATAATTTATATAAGCCGAATAAGTGGTGAGTAACCTTAAGGTGCCAATGATTGGTCGGTTTACCCTACCTATCTTCTTATTAGGTATTTATCAAGGTCAGTCCAAAATTTCAAACAAAATACATGTTTGTCGAGTTTCTTGGTTTTTGTATAAGTAGGTGCTGTTAGGTTCAAAGGGTGTGTTAGTTTATGTTCGGTCTTGCCATGCCGGCTGTTGATTCTATTTTCTATCCAATTTTTCAGTAATTAACTCAAGTAAATAGGTATGATGTCTAGTCTCTTTAATACAACTATTTTAGGTATCTCAATTGAACTCATCATTGTACGATACATGACCTACGAGAGGGTGGCTGGGTGTACATGCAAAGTAATCTTGTTTAATTTCAAAACCAATTCATCTAATCATCATGGTTAATATTCAATATTTACTGGTGATTTTCAGGATTTGTCCAAATGTGGGCATATGAATTTTACATTTTTAAAATTTTGTCGGCGATTTTAAATTATAAGGGGCTAACTCTGATTTTGCTTTAAGTGAGTATCCCACGGCTTAACAGCTCGTGAAGAATAAGGCACTAATGACTAACAACTCTCAACCATTCCTCTGTCCCTGTTGTAGGCATGGATGTAGGGTACCTACAATTTTCTGCCAAGTCCGAACGGCTAAGATGAGTGAAATTGTCTCGGGATTGTTGTTACTCGTACGTAAAGACCGATGTGTCTAGGGTTTGTGTTGGTATTTGCTGATTAACTTGTTGCGAAAAATTATTCCCAAATTCTTCATTGAAACTCGAGCTTTGTGTAGAGTGGCCCCAGGTACATATATAGGCGGCTAGAAATGGCGACCACGGGTAGTCTTTCTCTGTGGACCAATTAGCGCATCTGAAACCATCTAGACTCGCTAAACTAGGCAGCTTGTTGATTGGTTCTGATGCAAGTAACCAAAGTTCGTTCTAATGAACCCAACTTGTTGAAATTCTGTTCTATATTTGAGTTAAATAAACATCTGCAATGTGATGCCAAAAACTCGTTAATCATTCGGCAATATACACATCAGCAATGATTGTTAATCACTCTGGTTAAAAAAAAAAGGCCAATAATCTCTCGGATAGAAACGACAATGGAAACATTTTTAATGGCGTTCCTTCGGATTGTTGAATGAACATATTCGAGCATTATTTTTTAACCAAGGTTTTTAAAAAATAATCTGCGTTGATTTTTTTATTTCAGTAAATACGTAACATTTTAAATGTATTCAAGCAGGTTGTGCATCATTTCTTGTCGAAATTGAGCCACATGTTCTAGCATCGCCTGCCACATTCCCGATCCCGAACGATTTTACTTAATCGTTGTGCTTTCAGCAAAAACTAATTTCCTAGGAAGACTATTGCATGTGCTGGTGAAGTTTTTTTTTTATTAAATGCATTCACGCTGCCCCGTTTAAATTTAAATTTTCTAAGAAACGATTATTTTTATAAATTTTAAAGTGTTAGAATTTTGGTTCTAATTTCAGCATTTTGGGTAACTTTAAAGGACATATCTCATCAATGTTTTAAAACCAAATAACTTAAAATTTTAATCAGTTTGCCAACCCTAACAAAATTATGCAAAATATTCCCTAATTCGATAGACTTTGGCATGGCAGATAGATAGGTAGATACATAGGGCAAATTCCTAAACGCATATCTTGCGCAAATTCTGCTAAGCAAACAGTTCAAAAATGTAAATACAAAAATCTCTGCTAAGCAGAGTGTCTCAATATGCAATCGATGCTACTTTCTTGCGCAAATGCAGAGGCATTCGTGCAAATGTCAAACATTTCTTGCGCAATTCTCTTACATATGCGTATTCTGATTTGCTATATCTGCTTTGCAGGTGTTTTGCTTTGCAAATCTTGCGTTTATGAATTTGGCCATAGTTCGCGTCAGTTAATACTGAATGTTCTTCTAGTTTTTGTACCGTAAATGTTTTTCTTTGTGGAAGATATGTACAAATGTTGGACAATAATTGTACATCTAAATAAATTATAGATGAAAAAAGTGTACGTATGTAGGTATGTATGTATGTGCATAGGAAGAATGTATTTATTAGTTTTTGCATTCAAAAGATCCTCTTATTATAAATCACCAGATACCATTGAAAATATTTGTCTTGTTACAAAAAATACAGCAAAATGAGTAAAACCACACAAAAGTTAGACACACAAATACATATGTATTTATTATTTTCAATTTTATTCAAATTAAAATAAATTAATTAAATTAAAATAATAATTCCAGGCAATATAAAATAAACTCACAGCAAATACATTTTGAAATCAAATTTAAAAACGCAATTGAAGTAAAATAAATATTACAATAGATTTGCATCGCATAAGTGGTGGATAATTGATTGTATTCCATGTTCTATGTGTTTCGAAATCGTCTTTTCCTATAAGTGCTAATTAAAATCATAATTTGAGATAAAGAAAAAAACTAAACGAAAGAAACAAAATAAATCTAAAATTCAACTAATCAACTTTTCATCACCATCACGATCAATATTATCACCATCATCGGTAGAACGATAAAAAAGCAACTATAGTTATCCAGCATCAAAATCGTTTCCATCGCAGTCGAAACTTGTGGCATTAGTAATCGATCACCGATCTTATCGGGCAACCTTGCAAATGGGAACTAATTCAGGAGCAACAACTGGTATCAATAATAAACCGGGTACAGGCGCCGGTGGTGGAGTTGTTGTTGGTGGAGGAACAGGTGACGACGGCAACGGTGGTGGTGGCCAAAACAACCAACAAACCACCCCGCAGTATACGATACCGGGAATACTGCATTTCATAGAGCATGAGTGGGCGCGTTTCGAATTAGAGAGATCGCAATGGGATGTGGATAGAGCTGAGTTACAGGTGAGTGTTTTTTTATTTAATTTTATCTATTGAGCGTTAATATTTGCAACTCAACATTATAGAGAATAAACTTATTTATCTTTGTGGAGGGATTATTGTTGGTAGTAGAAAATATTGTGGTGATTTCTTGTAGAACTTGTTTGATGGTAGACACACGAGTCAAATGGTTCTGTGGTTGGAACAAGTTTACGTCCCACAAGCAAATTTGTATTCTCGCACTTGAGAGTTTACTTTTGGTCAATACTTTCAAGATGATTTGCAGGTTTAGTTAGAGAGTTTGGCATTGGGTGGGAAATGTAAATAGATGAGCAAGGAAAAACAAGTTTGATATACATACATATATGTATAATTAAGATTAATGACTTTGTCCTCAATTTTGTGTGTGTAGTGTGTATATACAAATACTTGGTAATTTAAGTTCACACTATGGGGTGCTTTTAAGCATGATTTTAATTTAGTTTTTTAGAAGATATATGATATATACATATATACATATGTACATATGTATGAATATCGTAGCTTTCATGAAAAGAGTATACAAAAACATGAATGTTTATGTATTTTCTATTTATTTTTTCTATTTTGCTCTCAAAATATGTAACATTCGTGCAAAAAACAGGCGCAAATGCAACATATTTTTTTGCAAACTAAAAGTAATATTTTATAAAGAACAGTTTGAACAATAGTTATTGTAAATAAGTTCAACCTTGAACTAATTAAAATAAGAAATGAAAGTCAAAGCCTTTTTTACAGAAATCCTAAAATTTAAATATTTTAAACAGTTTTTTCATTGAAAATAAGCAAATCAAAAAGGACTTCTTATCAAAGATGAACACCCTCTATATTTTATCAATATTTATAATCTATGCTGGATTATTTTTATATTAAATGCTTCTTGATAAGGCTTAGGAAATACTCTGAAAATTTGATTGCGAGAGGCATTTTTGGTTTCATTTATTATAGATTTTTTTATCGAATAATAACTTATGCAGTAGGTATAGACTTTTGAGATACAAAATATAATTCAAAATGAATCTGGACAGTTTTTCGATTCTAAAACTAAATAAGAATTTTGTGTTAAAGTTGTTTTCCAATAGCGTTGAAGTCCGTCGACTTTAACCACTACTCTTTAAACTTAATTATTTAAGAAATACGATTTTTTGACTATTATTTGTGTCTTCCTTCATTAGACGAATAAAAGTTGAATCCATTTTAATATTGTATTGTTTTCTGATTTATGTTTTACAATCACTAAGTTTTTTAATATGCAATCAAACTTGCTAATCCGGAATCGGACCATTTTTTAATCACACCACACGGCATGTATTCCCTCCTATTTTACCTACAAATTTCACTCTATGATCGAGATAATCGAGACACATGATAATCCAACCATGGACCACTGCCATACGATACGTTGCTTAATGTATTTACCTGTATAATTGAGCCATAAGTAATCAAAATTTGTTTGACAAAATAAAATTAATTTTCTGTCTTTTAATACTTTATGGAAAAAAGATTCAAATAGATTTTTGAAAGTTAGGTCAACACTGGCAATCCCTAATATAACTTAAAAAGGCACTTCAAACGAACGTGTTTGCAGCACACTCGGTCCAATGTCTGTACCTTCATAATGGAACCACCTCCCAATTGTCCCACATTTGTTGTGTCCCAAGGCTGGCGCATTTTTCGAGGTTTTTCTAATACTGCAAAAAATCGAATGTCAAGTGGGTCTGATTTTCGTCCTAACTCACCTGATGATCCCGAAAGTCTTGCCTGAAATGCAATTGGTCGCAAAAAACTTCAACATTTCGCTCATTGAAACTACAACAAAGTCCCTTGATACAGGGTTCGATCTGTTCTTAATAGCATCAAATGCGTTCATTCCTGGCGCCTAACAAACATTTATACAAATGGTTGAAAGTTTTTGTGAATAGGGCACGAGCTGTGCAGCCGCAAACGTTTTTCAAAATACTAAAACTTCCAATTATGTATTAACTTTTAGTAAAATAACAATGAAGGGCACTTTCGATTTTTGTGCTGACATCGGCATTCGTCGTGTAGCAATCCGTCCGGATTTTTTTTACGATGGATAGGGCTTATTGCAAATGTGCGGGTGTATCATCTTTTATATACTCTCAAATATATATATACTCAAATAAAATAAAATCCCAACATGGAACTTTTTTAACGTAAGATTTTTTGCAATATTTTTCTGTTAAGCTGTAGTGGATGGAAAACAGCATTTATCCAGCCAGTCCCTAAAAAAAGGGAATCTTTCCTTTTTTCCTTTTAACTATCGCCCAATTGTACTAACGTCATGGAAAAATTGAAAGATTATCAGCTGATGAAATATCTTGAAGAACGAAATCTTTTCAATGACCGACAGTATGGCTTTCGAAGCAATAGGATCAATGGCGATCTGATTATATACATATTCCACCGAACATTGGTACACAGAAAGTAAGATTATTGTACTTGATATTTCAAAAGCATTTGATAGAGGCTGGCCCCAAGCTCTCTTATAGAAAATCGTGCATTGGATATTGATTAATCACTTCTTTGTTGGATTAAAAACTACCTTTCGCACCGCTTAATACAAGTCATATAATGGTCTCAAGTCTGAAATTCATAAAATAAATACTGGTGTACCTCAGGGCTCCGTTTTGTCTTCTAATCCATTAAATTGTTTTTCTGACGGTAGTACTCTAAACTTCTGATATTCATTCCAGATGCACGACCTTGTTCTTGGCATGTGGGTCTAGAGCGGCAACGTATGATAAGCTCATTAAATTCTGGAAAAACTCAATGCCGTTTCCGGTCGTTGACTTGACTCTTAAGGTGATTCCATCGTCGAAAATGGCAAAAATAAGGGATCCAGATCAATGTCTAGAATATTATGTATAGGTGTTTTTCAGCTGTTAAACCAAACTCTTTTTTTTATTAATATTTGAAAGACAAACCCATTAAAATATTGGGAATGCCTTCAGAGAGAATTTGTTCCAAATTCTTCTCATAAATTTGAAAACCGCAGAATTATAGTTATCTATGAATTGTCTTCAAATATTATAATAAATATGGAGTTAAAATTCGGTTAAACTCACTTCATACAAATCCATAAATTCTTAAAATACTGACACTCAAACTTATCACCATCATTATGTGTTTACCCATCGTCATTATTTTAGAATATCTCTTGCCGTCATCGAACAAATTGAAAAAATACCGTAGTTTATGTTGGTACGTCGAATGCTTTCCACCCCCATTACACTCTGTCATAGTAAAAATTCAAAGGAAATTCTGTAGAATTTCTTAGTGTTTTAATTTGTTTTATTTTCTTTACAAAACCTCTTCTGATGACGCATACCTTTAACGAGCCCATTGTGTTAGGTTTATCGATCTTTTTTTTAAAATTATGTAAATTTTCCGGTGCGGTTTGATATGGTATGTAAACGGCAAAAGTAGGAATAATGTAGTGGGAAAGGAAAACTGAGATAGAATGATATGAGATGTTTTACAGTCCCCTGTGATAGAGATAAACAATATTTTGACAGAAAAATTATTGGTCAGAACCGCGTGGGTTGTTTGGCAGCTAAGCTGAACACAAATGGTTGTTCATTTGCTTTAAAAGAGGTAGTAAGGCACAAAATGAGTAATAGTTGTCTTTTCCGGTAGAGGATTATTTGGATTTTGGTTTTCTTTTGCTATAAGCAGGTGAATATAGTTAAAATAATACATACAAATGAGAGATTTGAGAAGGTGTGAATTAACTTTGTTTTCACAATTCTATTTTTATATGTAGCTTAGTCTAATTTCAATGGTTTGTGTTGAATGAATCCAATGGTCTGTAGCGAGAGTATAGATTATTATTTCTATTAAGTTCTATTAATAAAAGAATATTGTCAACATTTAATTGGAACATTTAATTTTCAAAACCAAGAATGGCATTGATATACTTCAAATTTCAAGTTTGATATTGATAAAATAAATGCTTGTGTAACTCTTGGCACGAAGGTTAGCGCTTTGGAATGTTATGTCTTGTCAAGGTCTTCGTTTCGATTCTCAGCCGCTGCAAAAAAAATTTTCTGGGATATACTGCCTCTTGCGAGGAATTGGCAAATCCTATAAAAGTATCTCTTATCATGAAAAGTGCTGCTCATTAGCCGTTCGGAATCAGCAGAAAATTGTAGGTCCCCTCCATTCCTGGTAACACCACGCACACAGGAATGATTGAGAGTTGAAAGTCACTTGGTCCTGATTCTCTTTGAGCTGTTGCACTACCAAAATTCTATATTTTAAATGCTGGTATGTCTCAGGGATCCATATTGTCTCTGATTTTATTCCTCATATTTATCAACGATTTCCTGTCTGAAACTTTTTATCAATTAAAATGTTGTTGAAACTCTAGTACACTCAGCTTTTCATATTCGTTTGAAGGTTCTTCAAACGTGGAAGTTGAATATTCTGATTAAACTCATTTCTTCAATGCTTTCCATGTTTGCGAAAAAATTGTAATCAGAAACTCCTTATTGTAGTTGTGAATCGTTTTCTATTAAGCATTTCTAATCTTTAAATTTAAAAAAATGAATGAGATATCATTGAAACCTTGTATTTATTTAGAAAGGTCATGTATGCTACTATGTATAGAATATAACATCGTTCAAATGTCCGCTGTGGGTCAGCTGGGTGCTGCGCATCCGAAACATCTATTTTCATAACGCATAAATCCGGCTGAATTTGACCAATGTCATTGATTATGTTGTCTTTCAGGGCAGTGCTGGTTTGTGGTTTATTGACATAGACCTGTGACTTAATTCTATAACTCGCCGCGTTACAGACATACTTAATGAATGACGGCCAAGTTGGCAGTGGTCTCTTCTTTCTCTTACCATAGTTAACCATTGTTAACAATAGTTAACTTTGCTTTAATTCAAAAAAGTTACGATTTGTAACTTTATGACATCATCACATTGTTCCTACATTGATTTTGAAGTGTCAAATAGTTAGGATTTGTAACTATTTCAAACTCATCTTGGTTTTCAAAACCAATACAAATATTTTGTAAGCTTTTTGGAAGAAATATATGTAACTATTACAAAGTTAAAACAAAATTTTCGGCGGTCATAAACAATAATGGCGAATTTACACATGTATGTAGATACATTGCATAAAAGTACAATTTTGTGCAATGCAATGCAAATAGCAACCAAAATTTTGTATTTTTAATTCATTTTGAGAATCATAAATAATATATAAAACAATTAACAATTTATAACAACTATCGTTCCAAATTGAAACCACCCCAAAAAATCCTAACAATGACACTTTAAACATTTTATTTTTAATAACAACCATAGTTAACTTAGAAAAAGAACAGACCAGAGACATAGCTTCAAAAATCAAACCGAAATCAACTGTCAAAAAAAAAAAAGAAATCCGTATTGGAAGTACATATGTATGTAACCCTTATTTGAAATATATTTACTGATATCTTATGACGCATAATTTTAGTTCGAATGAGCTTAATCTTATAGAAACATTTTTTACATACGAGTAACTTAATAATTCTGACAAGGCATTTCAATTTTTTATCTTTTCTAAATTTTACAAGTTTATACAACCCTCCTCACCCAATAAATAAACATTGGATTACATACATACATATGTACTTAAATAAAAATGAACAAAAGATTATACTATTGAAATCATTCGTCTAATGAAGGTTACTACATTACGCATTACAAATTCTTGAAACAAAATTTAAACAGAGTTACCGAATGTTTTAATCAAACGATAAATTGAATTCAAATTGAGAAACTTGTTAAAAATTCTGGAAACGCAAATTTATTAATTAATGATCAGTAACTCAGAGTAATTTATGAGACTTCAGGAATAAATATAATTATTATCAGTTGGTAATTTTTTCAATGACCGAATGACGCATTGAAGCTATTGATTGTACAGTACAGGGTGGGCCATCTAGTACTTTCTTTTTAAATTATAGGTTATTTTTACATTGACAGCTGTTTTCCGACAGTCAGTATCATATCTCCGCGGAACGAAATGAGTCGCTTTACGCTTGAACAACGCTGGAAAATATTGCAAAGTTATTTCCCCAAAGTGTGTACTGTGTAGCCCAAACAGTGCGATTTATGAAAAGAAGTTTTGGCCGAAATGAATCAACCACCGCACCTGCTCTACACAAGTTTGTGCAAAAAGTTCGTGAGACTGGTATGCTAGTGCATAACACTCTTAGCCCCCGTCGTTGTACAGTGCGCTCAGACGAGAATGTGACTGCTGTAGCCGCAAATGTGAGGATCAATTCACGAACATTATCTCGCCATCGATCTCAACAGCTCGACATTTTACGCACTAGCCTGAGTTCTGTACAAAGATCTTGGATTATTCTCTTACAAGATCCAATTGACTCCAGCCGAGGCAGCCACTTGAATGACATTGTGCTTCATAATTAATGGCAATATTTGAACCGCTGATAAGAAAAAGGAAAACATTCCACTAATCATAGTTTTTGGGAAATCAAAGAAAACTGTTTATTTCTGAAACTGAAAGTTATTCTTCAAAACATTCTGAAGGACAAATGTAAAGCTAGTAAAGAAGAGTGGCATACCAAACAATTGAAATTAAAAACTTTAAGGTCTGGCTTAATAATTCCTGTTAAAGTGAGTGGAATGTTTTCCTTTTTCCACTAATTGAAAAAAAAAAATCAAATAAATTATTTTTTTTAATTTTATTTATTTAATATTAAATAATTCTGCAAAATTCTAAACAATATTTTAATAATAATTCAAGGGAATAAAAATAAACGGAAATAAAATGCACGACTAGATCGTACGAACTTGCTCTTATGTACAGTAGGTGACCACACAATTATGACCGATCGAAATTTTTATCAATATTTTATTTTGACCCCTTAAAATAAACATGGATATATTTTTTTTATTTTTCAATTTTGTTTTATTGTTTTGTTCCAATATTTTTTTTTGTTAGGAGGGTCTAAGCCATTACATCAGTTAGTATTTCGTGTGTCCGTCTCTGACTTTTATAACTGCCTCTGTTCTTCGAGCATACTAATAATATAGTTTTCTATAGCTTCTTTTATTTTGTTGTCGTTATACCACACATCCTAAATGTTTTTTTTTAAATCATCAACTGTTTTGTTTTGGCGATCATAAACTCTTATTTTAAAAACGCTCCAACAATTTTCAATGGGGTTAAGGCCTGGTGAATTTTATGGCCATGGTAGTACGTTAAGTTTCAACTAGTCAAAGCAATGCATGCTTGATGACAAGGTGCACCATACCGCATGAAAGTATATTTGCTCTTTTGAAACCTTGGGCTACCAGAGTATGGCGTTAAAACAGATTTTTAAATGTTTGTGTAATGTTCGGAGCGAATTGTTCCTCCTATAAAATAAATTGGACCAGGACCTTCTTCCGGTATACAGCTCCAAATCATAACACTCGGTGGATGTTGGGCCTTGGGAGCCACACAGCAATCTAAATACAGTTCATCCTTTTTATAGCGAACAATTTTTTTGTTGTGGGTTACTGCTTCAAGCCCACACTCATCCCTGAATATAATCTCCAAATAAAAATATTTTTGAAAATGAGTCGGCTTGAGATAGCTTAATTAAATTGACGTTTCTTCTCCCAATATTTTGAAGACATGTCCCTATGCAGTTTAGGCCACAATAAAAGTTTCAAGCGCATGCCTTTTGTAACCTTTGGCTTTTCAGCAGCCCACATACAAAAAAGCTCATTTTCTTTTAAACTGCGTCTCACTGTTCTGGCGGATATATTAACACCATAAGAGCGCAGTTTTTCAGCAATAATTTTTGTTGGTGCACTTCGATGTCTCAAAGCAATATTTACTATTTGTCTGTCTTCTCGTGGTGCAGTTACATATTTTCGGATTTTTTCCATGCGTTTACTCACAGTCAAATCATCGAAATTGCAGAATTTTTTTACATTTCTAGCCATATTTACCACTGAAGACTGGGATATTCCCACTTTTTGGGCTTTTTGATATAAGAGCATATTAAAGCAAGTGGCAGCTTCAATATTTTGGGAAGGGGTAAGGTCATATTTTTTACCAATTGTTATATCCTAAGAAAATAAAGAAAAAACATAGAATATTACTCAAAAAGAACTTAAATTACAAAATTTGTCGATTTTACTAACACATATTAAACTTTATTTATAAAATGCAGCTTAATTTGCTAGCTAACGCACATTAAACTTTTTTATTTATTTACTGATTGAAAACAAATTACTTCCCTTACAACTGCTTCGTAGGTAACAAGTAGACGAAGTACCCTTACCATTAAAGGATTTTTCGGCGAACACGATAGAATTATTATTACACATAAGAAAATATCAAAACTTTATATTAAAAGAGGAAAAAGTCAAGAATTGATGAAAATATTTGTCGGTCATAATCATGTGGCCACCAACTGTAAAAGTACTTTGGAATTTAAAATACATTTTATAAATATAAAACATGGATTTAATGAGATACAAATGTTCAAATATATGGAATTGCCGTCTGATTAATACTTTTAATATTAAAGTAATTTTTTATATAACAAATTTCCTTAAAATTTTTCGAGAACAAAATTCGTTCACACGTTTTAAAGATATTGGTTTTTCAAAAAAAACTTGAATTTTTTTTTTCAAAAATTCAAAAAAAAAAATGTTTCGAATATTCTTATATACAATATTATTTTAAACTTAAGGGGCCTCCTGCGTAAAATTTTTGGTTAAAATCGTTAGAGCCGGTGATGAGAAAGTCAAAAATCAAAAAACGGTTATATGACAGGTACCGTTAATATCATTTTACCCCAAATTTTTTTTTGAACAAAATGTAGTCCATGTCCATAATATACCTAATTTTTTTTATCAAAATCGTTAGAGCCGTTTTTGAGATGAATAAGATTATGCATTACGGGTGTATGGGGGTACTAGGGAATCACCGAAGACCCTTAACTATCGGGATTGAAGAACATAGGTCTAGTGGTTTAGGCTGTAGGGAGAGGTACAGACATACGGACAAAAAACGAAACAAAAATAGCCATTGTCTTCATCGCTATTCGCAGTGTCCGATGTAGGCCATTGAAGAATTTCATCGAAAAAAGGTTTAATTTCCTCCGGGATATTGTGAACGATTTTCGAAACATCGTTCAACTTTTTTTTGTTGATTGGAACTTTTCTATCATAAGCCTCTGTAGAAGGGAGCTCGAACACATCCACTGCGAACAACTCGCTTTATGGCAGAAAAGTTCTTGTCACAGGGGAGGAAACTATTTATGTCCTCGGACTGGGTAATATTGTTGAATGACTTTGAATCTCCCACTCATAGTCAGAGCCATCAAGAGTCTTGTCAAAGTGTCAAAGTTTGATTGAACTTCTCATCAAAAAGCATAAGCTACTAACAAACTTAATAAACTTAAATAACGGCCAACAAAATAAAAAAAAATATTTCAACGGAAAATTTCAAATGTTGAGTGGAAAAAGGAAAATATTCCTGGAATCTGTTCCTTTTTCCACTCAATGATATTTTATAATCGCATTTAAAAAATAGGTTTACATGGAATGTTTTCGTTTTTAGGCTTATAATGTGCGCTATAAAAATAGCTACGCTTTTGCATCATTACTTTAATTTTCCATTTTTGTGGAATGTTTTCCTTTTTCTTCTCAGCGGTTCATTTGGTCTTACTAATAAAGTCATAATACATGAACAAAATTTAATTTTGTTCATTTTATTGCATTTTTAAAAAGAAACTTGTATTTGGCACACCCTTTACATGCGTCAATCTACTTAATTGACCCGGAAATTTGTAAAAATAATACAAAAAAACATGTATTACTACATACTCGTAATGAACATTTAATACATTAATGAGTTACAATTTTAGCAGCATATTCATGGCATAAGAATTAATTAGCAAGTAAAAATGAGCAAAAAGAGCAGTATAATATACTCACTCTATAAATCTATCAAACTGGCCACCCACTGCCCTAATTAAGAAACGAAAAAAAAAATATTTTCTTAATCAAAAGCACTTCCCGTTTACATGCCTTTTAGGAACAAAACTGAATCATTTATAATATTAACTGCGATTGCGCAACACCTTTCATTATTTTATTATTATAAAATTCATCCAACTTAGAAGAGGGCGCAAGAGGTTGTAAAGCATGTGCAAATACGTGCCTTCATGTCTTTTTCCCCCCATTGTCTGTCATGGAATAATTATTGTTGATCGTCTTCCGTCATATAGCTTTGATTCTTTTTATGTATAATAATTGTGATGCACTCCCACTTTTCTTCAATCAGACTGCGGCATGCTATCGTGTTTTGTAGTTGGTTGCTATAGCTTAGTTTTTCTCTTTGTCTTTATGCAAAAATATTTTTCTCGATTTTGACGTTATTTGAGTTTTTGTATAATTTCCTTGACCAATAAACTAAATAAAATAAATTGTTTTTTTTTTTCTTTTGCATAATTGCCTACAAGTGTAATATTGTTCTTGTCATAATGAAGATAAACATGGATAATAGCATACATATAAAAGATTATTTAATTATTGTAAAACGAATTTTTAGTTTTAATTTTTATTTAAATTCTAATTCTATTAGATAACCAATTTAACCTTTCACACAAATTACAGATTTATTAAGAGAAATTCCTTCAGTTTTAGCAGAAGGCCATTAGGTATATGGTAGCGTAATGGATATGCATCGCATCGGGATTTGGTTTATTTTAAAAGCTTAAATAATTGAATTTTATTAAAATGATGAAATATGTGGCTCCAAGATGTTTTGCAAGTGCTAGAAAGAACACCACTTGGCAAATGTCTAGAACCTCATTTTTGCTATAGAGCACTTAACACTAAATTACAAAATGAATTTTATGTAACTAGCGTACCCGTGCGGGAACTCCCGCAAGCAAATTTTTTTTTTCAACTGAAGTTTTTCAAAATAAATCATGCGTCTAAAAGTTTCTGTAGATTCGCTCAGTTTTTCTTGCATTGGAAATCTTGTGTAAATGGAAATCTTGTGTGAAGTACGGAATGTTGTTTTTGGGTGCTTATTTTACTTCTGTGTGTCATCGTTCAACAGCTCTATTCGAAAAAAGACGACTTACTACTGAAATAATAAACACGTTTAGCTTAGCCAAGAACTGTCACAACTGATCTCCTGTTCAACGTGATAAGTTGAAAGCGTACGAATTATTTTTATTTTTATAGAAAATATAACGAGTGATTTTTTAAGAGCTATCGGAAATTAAAAAAAAAAAAAAAAAAAAATTCAGAAAAATGCATCAAATCTTTATTTGAATCGATAGTACGGTCGATATAATTTAATGTTTGAAGATTATTTCATGCAAATGTTGGCCGCGGCTGCGCCTCAAATGGTCCATCCGCTTAGTCCAATTTTGGCATACTCTTTTTAACATTTCGGCCGGTATCTCACTGAAATGCTTCAATGTTGGTTTCCAGTACGTCAGTCGAAGCGGACTTGTCGCTATAGACATGAGCCTTAACAAAGCCCCACAAAAAATAGTCTAGATGCGTTAAATCGCATGATCTAGGCGGCCAATTGACCGGCCCCAAACTTGAAATAAACTGTTCACCGTACTCGCCTCTCAATTGATCCATTGTTACGCGTTCTGTGCACATGTGGCACCGTCTTGTTAAAACCACATGTCGTACAAGTCAAGCTCTTCCATTTTGCGGAAAAAAAAGTTTGTTATCATCGCACGGTAGCGCTTACCATTCAAAGTAACCTTGCGATTCGCATCATCTTTGAAGAAATACGGCCTAATGATTCCGCCAGCCCATAATCTGGATGCATTGGTAGCTCTTGCAAATGCTTCTGGCTGCTCTTCGGTCCAAATACGGCAGTTTTGCTTGTTCACGTATCCATTCAACCAGAAATGAGCTTCTTCGTGGATCTTCGGCCAACTTTTCAAGAGCTCATTCATCAAAAATTCGGCGTTGTGGTAGGTCGTTGGTCTTCAATTCTTGCACCAGCTGTATTTTGAAAGGCTCCACACCTAAACCGTGCCGCAAAATTGTCCACGTAGTGGAGTAACAGATGTTCAATTGCTGCGAACGGCGCCGAATCGATAATTCTAGGTCATCACTAACACTGGCCGATGCAGCTGCGATATTTTCATCGAAATTTAGTCACAATAGCCCGAAGTAGGTCGATTAGACTGACCATAAAATGGAAGAAGTGCGCGATGAACTTTCTTAACAGAGCTCGCATTTTGATAATAAAATTCAATAATTTGCAAGCGTTGTTCGTTTGACACAAAACACAAAACGTGCGTGAGCTGTCAAAACCAGTATTGCCAAAAAGAAAACAGCAAAAAATTACCCTAGATTCATTATTTAAACTTCGCAAACTGTACTACTTTACAGCGATTACTACAGCTATAGACGCTGTATGAAAACACTTAATGTTAAAGCTACGCCGAAGATTTTAAGCTTGTAGCTGTAATAATTTTTTGAGACAGAGTTTGAAACTAAAACGACAACAAAAAAAAAACTACTAAGTTTTATGGATCTGTATAAAATATGTGCATCTAGGCTTCGAACAAATTTGCTCCAACATAATAGCCAAATGTATTATTTTGAAATTGCATAAAATGAGAATTAATTTGGTTTTCCTTGCAACCAAAAAATAATATCTTTTATCTTTGTGAACTCACTGAGATTTAATTTTTGAAACAACCAAAATAAATGATTTTTTTTTGTTTCGAGGTCATTTCATCAAATCACGATTTTTAGGGTTTTCGGTTTTCAAAAAACACCCAGGGGTTGTCAATTGTTTAGTTGACAAAAGCAAGAAACAAATAATTCTGTGTTCTGATAAAACTTTAAATTTGTTATACTAAATCAGTTTTTAAAATGAACAAAAACAATTTTGCGTTGTTACTCAACATTTCATCTGATGACGATGATGAGTACAACAAACATTTAATTGCAAACATATTCAATAACATGCAACATCGACATGCGAATCGACAAACGACAAGAAAAGAAGTAGATATGAAATATCATGTGAATTTGGACAGTTTGGTCGTTACCTGAACTCGCCACAGCAAAATACCTAGATCTACTTTAGGGCGGGTTCAGGACCCTCTAGAAAATAATCATAAGGAGACACTGAAAGACGATAACATCTGTGTATGTAATAACATCAAATCGTAACTCGCAACGTTAAGACTTTTGACTTTGAAAATTGAGCGAAGCAACGCAAAAACTAGACTTGTTTAAAAAAAATAGTTAAGTACAACTTGTCGTATTTATTAACCCATTCCAAAGTATGTACATGTAAAGGGTGTGCCAAATACAAGTTTCCTTTTAAAAATGCAATAAAATGAACAAAATTATTTTTTTCCCATATATCATGGCTTTATTATTAAGAGCAAACATTCCCATTAACAATGGAATACAACGTCGTTCAAGTGGCTCCCTCGACTTGAGTCAATTGGACCTTGTAACCGAATACATTATATTACATTACATTACATATTACACTACTCCGTAGATAAATCTACGAAGTACAGACACTGAAAGCACTGGTAACTGAGGCCATCGGCTTATACAATACAACAGAGAGAGACATACAGAAAGAAAGAACAACAGAAGAAACATATGTCAACAGCACACGGTTGGTATTTGAACGGTCCCCCATCCAAGTACTAACCACGCACAATGATGCTTGATTTCGCTGATCGATGCTTTCATCAAAGCCAAGGCCGTTGACTGTAAGGGAATAATCCGAGATCTTTGTGCAGAATTCACCTCAGGCTAGTGCGTGAAATATTGAGCTGTTGAAATCCATGGCGAGTTGGTGTTCGTCAATTAACTCTTACACTGCGTGCGTACCGTACCACGACGACGGGGACCATGTTCGGTGTCAACTAGCAGACCAGGCTCACGAACTTTTTGCACAATCTTGCGTACATCAGGCGCGGTTTGTGCTTCATTTCAAACTTTGCCAAAAGCATTGTTTGGGCTACACAGCATTCACTTTGGAAATAAGTTTTCAATAATTCCCAAAGGTGTTCAAGCGTGAAGTGACAGTTTTCGTCAGGTATGATAAAGACTTTCTGTCAGGATTTCGAAAGAGGAAACAGCTGTCAGTGTCAAAATAACCTATAATTTAAAAAGAAATCACTAGATGGCCCACCCTACGTAAAAAAAAAAACAAAACAATTTTCTTCGATTGTCTAACACAAGTACCGAAATTGGTTGTGGATATGTTCAATGTATATTATTCAAATTCATTATTTCATTCTAAATAAAAGATATGCCACCGAATATGTTTGAAAAACTTGCCGTTGCTTTTATGCGTTAAAAAAACACGAAGATATCTAAATCATGTCCCACTTTTAATGAAATAATAGGCCTTGCCAATTATCAAATTTTGAATATTTGAGTGAAATGAACCATCATGTAATGGACTCCATATAAATAAACTTACATGTTTTATTTTTTAGGTTCCGTACCATGAATTATTTAAAGTAAACGAAAAATTAAAACTCCACTTATATATTAAATTCATAACATGTGTGGTTAATTATATAGAGTCTATTTCAGTCAAACATTACAGTCGTCCTTAAATTTGATTATTCATAAACCCCAATATGTATTACTATTCGTAATATACTTGAATGTTATACCTTATTTTAAATAACTTTAATTCCCCATGTCCTTGAAAGAGTTAAATTCCTCAAGTCCTAGGCTCTAATAGTATCGATCCTATTGTGCCAAGTTAGATTGATTTAATTCTTCAAACGAAACTCGTTAATGTGGAAATATTTCAGAACAAAGCTAAAAGTTAGACGTATAGATGTACTGTATAAGTACGTTTTAAAAACGAACTTTGGGGTAAGGCCAGGAATCTTTTCAGAAAACCTATACTTCTAAATTTTCGAAAAGAAAAAAAAAATATCCCAATTAAGCAGACCTTGGTTGAAATCCTAACGAGTCACAACCACATCAGCAAATCTTAGTTATGGATTTGGTATCAGCATGAAGCGGCGGATTTCATTTCATACATATATGAATACCCTAGTATTCACAAAATCCTGTTGTGCCTTTTTCCTTCTAGGGAAAATCCTGAAATTTATACGGAATCCAAGACGAAGGCATTCCATTCCTAAGCATTCTCTTGCTCCTTTCCTTACCCTCCTTATATCTACCTTGCTTATCGTAGGGAGTATTATCGATCCGAAAGAGGTGATGCAACTTATTGTATCATCACCACTTCTTTCCTAACCTAGCCTATCCATTTCTTTTTAATTAATTAACTAATGCTTACAGGCTTCTAAATACCTTGGGATTAGATCTTTAATTGAAAATTTCAATTTTCTTCAGAAAAACAAGAACTACAACCCCCTTTTTTACCACTATCTATACAGAGTTCAAACCACGTAGCAGAAATACATTTGTATCTCAACTAACTTACTTTGTAGAGATTTTAATAAAATGTCTTCTACTGTTTTTTTTCTGTACGACTCAGTGTCACAAGTATCTTTTGGTTAGTTCTGAAAACACAATTCCAGTAGGACATGAATATCGAAGTTTGGACCATTGTGATATAAGATATCATTGTGGTCCATAAAGTGAGGGTGAAAGTCTTTGAAGGTTCCATTTTCGCTTAGTATTATCCATTACTTGATTGTTTGAAATCATATTCATTTGGTCTAGGTCAATCTTTGACTCCACATTGTGACAATTTCCCTTGCTTTCCTTTCCACTATCCTGTTCACTCGAACTTATTGATTTTATTGGTTTCCGCAAGAACCACAAGGTGTAAGAGAATTTCGCACAATAAAAGTGTTCGCTATGCAATTCACATAATGCGTATAAATCATCATCATCATTAACATCGTTGTAGTGCTTTGAAATGGAACTCGAATAGATTTCACGCAATAAAAACATCACAACTTTAACTTAACACACCGTCTTGCACTATTAAACTTGAATAGAAAGTTTTGTTTTATTTGTTGTTTTTTTCTTTTGTTTTGTAACTTACACCATTATGTTCATTTAATTAATATTATTTTTGGTGGTGAGTTCATCGAACTAAAAGGTTAGTGGTGTGTAGTGTGATGCTGAATTGGGATATCGATCGATAAATCAGAAAAAAAAAAGAATTGAAGCGTATTGGAAATTATTTTTCTCGAGAGTTCCTTTTTGATGATGTTTCATAAACTTTTGTTTCATATTTCAACAAATGATATCATACATATACATAGTTTTTTCCTTTTAGGGATGAACAGATATAAAAGTAGAAAACTTGTTAATTTACTGAAATTGTGAAAACAAAAAGCTAGAGTGTAATAAATCTGAATTTATATCTTCCAACCAATACCCACTACTCTCAATAATTCAGGGAGGGTATTTATTTTTTATTGTTCAAACTGTAATTTGGTTTTATTGCCTCGAGGACAGAGACATACAAAGCTGGAAGAAAAATATTTAATTAATGGTAGGGGTCGTGTTTATTGAGTATTGAATTGCGTTTGTTTTCGGAAGATACTGTTCTTTTAAAAGTATGTATGATTAAATTTTAAATGTCACCCAAACAAAAACCTTAAATCGTTTTTTTTTTTCATTGAAATTTATTAATTGTAGAATAAAAGTTAGCTACATACATTTTTTACAAACAAAACCGAAGATTGAAAAAAAATAGTGATAATAACATTTTCTATGAAATTGGGTATTATGCAATTCACTTTTACTGATATCAACTTCATTTTTCTTTTTCGAAGTGAAATTGGTGTGAATATCCGTGTTCCAGATTTCGATTTTCTCAATTTTCGATCAAATCTAGTTGTGTGAAATTGCGTTGGAACTTGATTTGCTTCCCATCTATGCCAGCAATATTAAATTTTTCCAAAAAAAAAAATAAGTTTATATTTTCATGCCTCTTCATTGGTCATTTCAAGTTGAATTCAGCTTGGACAAATTTTATTCTTCAAATCAAATATTTAAACACAGTACTTCGACCAAGACCGATATCAAAATCTTTTCTAACCGCTTTTTGGAAATTACAATTTTCAATTCAATTTTGTTTTATTGAATATACCTATTACAATTTTGCTTGCAACTAATAAGATACTACATATGGAAATTACCTTCGGCAAGAAAATGTAAGAAAAAAAAAACTGAATGTATTTTTTCCCGATTCAATTAAAAGTTTTGTGACCTCTAGCCCAAATGCGTTTCGCCCAGGTTCGACAGTTGGGCTCATCAATTCATCAGCTGTTGTTTTTTTCTGATTTTCAGAATAATTTTCTTACTTTAACACAACACTCGAAACAGATTAGTATTAATTGATTTTTTTCTTACAGGCTCGTATATCAATGCTACTAGGTGAGCGGAAAGGCCTCGAGAGTCTTAAATCTGATCTAATACGACGAATTAAAATGTTGGAATACGCTTTAAGGCAAGAGCGTGTTAAATTCCATCGTCTTAAATATGGCACTGATCCGCCTCAGTTAATGAATGAACTGAAACCGCCAAGCGATGAGACGGGCATTGGCAATGAAGTCGCACCCGACTCTGAGGTACCCTATAGTTCGGTCTCAAATACAACATGGCGACAAGGTCGTCAAATGCTGCGACAATATTTGCAAGAGATCGGCTACACAGACAATATTATCGATGTGCGCTCGAATCGTGTCCGTTCACTACTAGGTCTAAATAATAATTCCGAACAAGAGGAAAATGTTAGTCCCAATATAAATGGGAATGAAAATAACAAACGCGCCTCTGAGTCTGAAGGTAATATCCACACAAATTACAACAAACATTAAATAATTAATTTTAACGGTTTATTCAAAATTCGAAAGATATTTTTAATATTTCAGGTCGACGTACACCCGCCAAAAAAGCACAACAAATGAACGATGCCATGATGTTGGAGACCGAAGCCGCCGTAATGGCTAACTTTGAGTTCTTGGCCCAAACAGAAATGTCCGATGATGACGAAATAAATGATGACCTCGAGATGATGGCCGTCGATAATGATGAATCCGATGTAAAGACCACAAAACGAAACAAGGGCAAGGACATGATAAAGACTGAAGGTAAAGTTTTAAAACAAAACTGATCTTCTTATCTTATATGCTTAACTTTTGAACTTTATAAAAAGATTTTTTGGCAAAATAAAATAAAATTGCTAAATGTATATTTATTTTATTAAAACAAAAATGATTGTATCAAAATCTATTCTGCTGTAGCAATGTACTAAAGAAATATCAAATTAAGGGTAGGTGTCCATTGAAAAAATAGGTTAGACTTTTGCGCTAAGCTGTATAACTTTCACAATTTTACGAATATTTCAATGAAATAAACGGTCATCGATTAGAAAAATGTTATTCAAAATACTTTTGCGGTTTTGAAAAAAATATAAAAAAATTGTGTGCCCAGAAACTGCCACACAAGTGGAAAAATCATACATTTTAGTAAGGTCCTTATTCAAATGATAGGGAAATTCCGAAAATATTACTTTTTTATTTTTTTTATATTTTTTTTATAGAAACAACATATTCCCAAATCACGTATCGTTCTTCTTTTTTTATTCTGTTTTATTATTTATTCAAAAAAAAATATATAAAACTATGAAAAACGAAGGAAATTCGCATAGTGGTATGAATGCTCTACTGGATAAAACTTCATAAGTATAAAAGATAACGAAGTAAAATTCACTCTTGTACAAAGCCAATAAGTATGTGCAATTACGTTAATTTTTTTTTTATTTGTTTTTTTATTTTTACAGTAACTTTTTACTAACAAAATTCAAAAAATATACATTTTTTTACAAATATTTTGTTCTCTACCCTGGGAAATTGAGAGTTATATTTTTTAATTTTTGGAAATAATTTTTTAATCAAAGATTTATATTCCCTGAACAGCGTATCGTTCTTAAAAATTTAATAAAACTCATCTAAAGTTCAAAAAAATGCAATTCAAAATGACAGTATTTGTAATGCATTTGCAAGAAAAGTATTAATAATACAGTTCTCACATATTTTTTTTATTTTTGTTTGATATTTTATTTACTAAATTCAAAAATACAAAATACTTTTTTCACTGAATATTTATTTAATTTTATTTTTATAAAAGAGGTCTGTTTTGCATTTTTTAACAAAAAGTTCCTTTGCACACGCACACAAGTAAGTTTTCAGTTCACAAGAATGCCACTGCAATATCAGCGCTTTGAAAGAGAAGGTTTCGTATTCTCTGTGCAAAAGAATTTTGTCCGCCCATCCGCTCTCTTGATTCTTTTTTTTTTTTTTGTCTGGGCTTATTTAGTTTTTTATTCTTGCATCTTATATTATATCTTGTATCTTGCATCTCGTATTACAAGAACAGAAAAAATAAAAAAAAACGTGTTAGAAATGATTGTTTTTAGTAGGTAAATGATGCAATGACCATTCCACATTGTCGGAGGTAGAGTGGAAAAATGTTCTTTGTGTATGTATAAAAAAGTATATAAGTAGGTAGGTATAAGTTAACGATGACGACGCCGAAACTGCAGGCGAAACATATTGCACGAGCCGAATACGTGAAAGAGGAATGCAGGTGTCAGCGTCTAGCGCTTCGATGAGAAAAACTATGAAACCTGAATACCTGGATATCTGTGGGAATTAGTTGGCTTGGTGATGTGCAGAAATTAGTATTTAAGCTTGAGTATTTTTAGTCATTTGTTCATTCTTGTGTTTATAGGCAGAAACGCTGCCCGTTTGGAAATAAATAAATCTTTTTTAAAAAGTGAAAAAAACTTAATCAAGTTTAATTTATATCACAAATTCGCTGTCATAAATTTTGTTTTTTTTGTATTTTTTTATTTGCGATCTATCATCACTTCTACTGTTTTTTTTTTGTTTCTTCTATGGAAAGCCATTTTAGGTACACACATAGTAATAAATTGCGATGCATAGTGATCTTCATTTTTTTTTGTCAAAGGGTGTGTAGATGATGGAAGAAATGAAATTTGCGATGTTGTGTATAGAATAAGATACATACATATGCATATAAATATATACAATAGATTTTGTATTGTTTTTTTTCCGATAGGTAGGTTCATAGGTAATGTAGAGGTGCAACGCCGCGCCGCCGTGATTTGATTTGGTATCGTAAGGATTGTTTTGATTTAATTTTGCGTAGGTAGGTAATGGATGTATCAAAAACATATTAGATGATGAAATTGCATTTCACTGTAAGCGAATACGCAACAACCAAGGGATATGGCAAGTGGATGGCGCCAAAATATTATGTATGCAGGTATCTATTAATCTAAATACCTATGTACATATTTATATAAATAAGTTCAGAAGGAAAATTCGATCACATTTTGTTTTCGGTGGTGACGTATTCCACTGGTAGAAGAATGGTGAAATTGGGAGGTATGTCAAAGTATGTAAATAGAAAGAATATGGGAAGTGCGCTTCTTTTATGTATTTTTGTTGGTTTTACATAGGAAGACTTGTCTCCTTTAATTCAATATGTCATGGTGATAGATAATACTCTCGTTACTGTTATTTTCTGTTGTGTTTTTATTGTGCAAATCTATTTTGTACATACCAATAAATATTTTTTTGCAACAACCTAGCTGCAAAGGTATAATGCCTCCAAAAACAAACAAAGGAAACAAAAAACCCAAGCAAAAAAAAATTGATAAAAAGTAAGCAAATAGAAAATACATACATATGTAATGCGTACTTCGTTTTCATTAGGCCACATGATGTAATTTCGTTGAAAATTTCGAAATGAGATAATTTTTAACAAAGGACAATAGGCAAGTCTGGCCCAGTTCTAATAAGAACGACCTTTATATAATATACATAACATATGTATGTTCATATATTCATTATCACTTAGTTTTTAATTTGTAAAAAAAAAACAAGTATTAGTTTTCCAATAATGTTGTTGGTGTCAAAATCAAAAAGACAAATTGTGAATAATTTCGAAATTACTTAATGAAATTGGTTTTTTGTTTTTTGAATGAGATCAGTTTTTATATAAAATGCATTTTTAGTTTTTGCTTAGGTAATAAAATAGAAGCTTAAAATTAGTATAGTAGTATACAAAGTAAAATTAAAATACAATGATGTTATTGGAAATAAAATTGACAAACTTTTTCTTCGAAATTTGTTTCAGCTAATGGGAACCAGTGGCACCATTTTACTTCAATTATAGTAGATCTACTTTTTTTTCCAAATATTTAAAATCTACTTCTTACTTCGCACCATCAGCAAAATACTGAAATCTACCTCATTTTAAAAATCTCTGTTTTAACCTACTTCAATTTCACAAAAAAAAGTCCAAATCTACTTCTTTTTCTTTATTTCACTCTAGGTAGTATTTTTTTTATATTAAACGCGCACTCAAGGGGTCATGAATACCATTAAATTGTTAAACACAGTGCAAGAAATTAGGAAAGTAGGATAGGATGAGAAAGGAAATATGTACCTATACATATTGGTTTTTAATGTCTGCACATTACAATGAGTGAGAAATATTGAGGCGGGTAAAGCATTCCAGATGCGTGTAGTGCGGCTAAAAAAGGAATCACTGTACTTGACAGTACGTCCAAAATTGGGCCCAAGGGTAAAATGATGAGCAGTCCTAGAAGTACGGGTATTACGGTTGAATTGTTTGAGGGGGAGAACGCAACTGCCTACTTCACTAGAGCATTGTTTATGAAAATTGCGGCGGTGCTCGAGAGATTCAAATGTTTCAGTTAGACAACGGTCGCCTTTCATTTTTAGAGCTCTCTTTTGAATTCTGTGCAAGAGACTTAAGAGGGTTTTTAGAGCACCTACCTAGTGCGAATTACACTCGAGCTTTGGACGAATATAGGCCTTATAGATTACAGCCAGATTAGTAGGGGTAAAAAACTTCTTGCATCGGGGGAGAAAATTTAAACACTTAGCGGCGTTTTTGGTTACGTCAAACATGTTAACACTTCACAAATGATGGTCTCTGATGCACATACCTAGAAGCTGTTCAGTCTCCTCGATGCAAGTGCCAAACAGCATTGAGTTTTCGAAGATCATAATTTAATGAGCTTATTATACGCTGCCGTTGGTAGTCCACATCCAAGGACAAGGATGTGAATCTAAAAACGAACATGAAAAACTAAGGTTACTGTCGTCAGCAAAACAATTAGGCGGAGCAACAGTTATAGACAGAAACTGTCGGAAACAAAACGGACCCCTGGGGCACACCAGCATTTATTTTGTGGATATCAGATTTGAAACCGTCCAAAACTACTTTTAGTGAACGGTCCGAAAGGTACGAGTAATTTCTAATCCAACGAAGAAGAGATTCATCGAATTACAAAAAAAAAGAATGTCAACACAATAAATTAACACAAATAAGTAAGTTTAAAAGCATAGGAACTCAACACACTGATGTGTACACGAATCCTATGAAAATTTCGCTTGCATATGTGTTTTTAATTTTAAATTAAACTATATTTAAATATATTTTATATTTTTTATAAAAGAATGTTTTATTAATTAAATAAAATTAAATATTTATACACAATTTTCTTTAAAATTAAAAGAAATGTATTGATAATTTTAAGTATTTAAAAGTATACATTTAAAGAAAACATTTGTCGTATACAATATTATTTCAAAATCAAAGAATCTGCGATGTAAAAATTTTAATCGAAATCGGAAGAGTCGCAAATGAAAAAGTAGAAAATAAAAAGAAGGTTCTATGACAGGTACCGATAATAACATTTATTTTTTACCAAAGTGTGGACTGCGTTGTTGGTACAGTTATCTATACATAATTTAAAAAAAAAAGCATTAGAGCCGTTTTCAAAATAATTATAATATTTCATAATGGCTGTATGGAAGGAACCGAGCTAAAGTGGCTGCAGATTGAGGTACAGACAGGTATAGACGGAATCATTATTCTTTTGTGTTATAATGTCAACTTATGAAAATTCCCAGTTCAAATTTTTCTAAAAGTAAATTAAAAGTCATTTTAAAATCTACTTCGATTTTTCCCAATTTACATCACTTTTTTCTTCAAATCTTCTTCGATTTTTTTCCGGAAATGGTAACGCTGATAGGGACTTCAAGTCTAAGATATGTAACAAATGCAAAACTATGAAAATTGTTATCATTGTTTTTATTTTGATGATTAGGTACATAATATTCAGGAACAATAGATAATAAACGAACGGTTTGATCAACCAATTTCAAAATTGATAGTCTGTTTGTTTAAAAACACTTTTCCACTTTTATTAAATGAACGGTCAATTGTAAAAAATCAATTATGTATCTCCATAAATAGTTTCAAAGAATCCATTATCTATAACAAATTTATTCATGTTTTCAAAACTGCCCAATTAACCTTTTATGTTGTCAATTTTTACATGCAAATTAGTGGTCAAAGACGGAACCACTTTTTAATCTGAGGCTATATTTTTTTGCACTTATTAATTTTATTAAATCATAAATAACCTCAAGACAATGAAGCCCTTTAAAAAAAAATTAAAATGGTTGACTATGGATATTTTTCATTTTTAGAAACTCTGAAACAAGAAAAAGAAATATTTAAAACGCTTTTGGTTTCATCCCAATACGATCACTTTTCGCAGAGTTACAGCCCTTTGAAAAAGACTCAAACGAACATTTTTATAGGTATAGGTACATAGTTACCATTATTATTTTTGAAATTCTATTAATTTACTTGGGTTAGGAAATTTAATAATTTTTTTAGTTGAGCAATTTTTGAATTGTGAACTGTTTCCTAAAATTAATTGTCTACATTAAAAATAAATTATAAATATCAGAGCAAATTCCCCGGGTTCCTAATGTCTAAATCTGTGCTCCCTTTTCTTTATTTTTTAAAATATCCTTAAAAGTAAAAGTCCTAGAACCAACAGATTAACCTTGTATAAATACGCAAGGTATAAAAACGCTATCTACCTAAATGCGAAAAGTTTCAATTCACCTGCAACCAAAAATAAAACAGAAAACAAACCGTCTATTATTGTGTCTAATTCTGCGCAAAATTGAATGCAAAAAACTCAATTTCCCTTTCCTAAACCTCAAACAATTACGATTCACGAAAAATAATTTTTTCTACTCAAAATACAAAAGGAGAAAAAAAATCTTTCATTTATCTTTTTGCGCAATCCGAGTCAATTCAAAATCAAATGTTTGTGCGCTGCGCTGACTGTGCGGCTTGCCAGCTTGCCACTCGTGCCTTGTTCCCGTTTTCTGTTATTTTTTTTTTTTATATTCTATTCTATCTTTCTCTATCTCTATGCGTGATGCGAAAAAAGAGGTATCCTGAAGAGACGAGACGAGGTAAATTTATTTTCTTAACACAAAAATTCTTAACTAAGAGAGCCAGATTTGTACACCAATACATGTACACGTTTTTACATGAGATTTGAGTTTGCTTCTGGGGTAGACCTACCCTTAATAATCATTATTAATTAACACACGACCAAAACACTGAGCATTTTTATTTTCCTCTTCTTAATAAATACAAAAAAAGAACAAAATAAATAAACAAATAATTATGTTGCAATTAGGTGAAACGAAACTCATGACAAATAATACTAAAAAAACACTAAAATGCTTTGCTTTTGTGCTTCTTCCACTTGATTACACTAGATTCTTTTCAACTGTATCATGTTTTATTCTTTCCATCACTTCCTTGCGCTTTTGTTTTCTTTTAGTTTAATTTTTTCTGTGTGTCTCTCTTTTGTATTTGCCAATTAGTTTCTCTTTAAATATTGTTCATGCCTTAAAAATCAGGAAAATTTCAAAATACAGTTCAATTAGGTACATTCTTTTATAATATATAATTCATTTGGACGTTCGACAATGAAATTACTGTCTCCTTTTGTTGGGCGATCATTTTAAAGAGGCATGATCAATACATTTGATTTTATATTCGATCGATCAACAAGTACTTAGGATACCTTAATTAAAAAATGTTATGCATTGCAAAGTATATTGAGTAGGATATGGTTTAGGTAAAACGAAAGAAAGAAGTAAATTATGTGTTACTTATTAAGTTCGGGTCATTTTTAACATTGATAAGAAATTTAATGTTATATCATTTGATTGTTTTGATATTTTATCTTAAGCATCTAAATTTCACATCTGTTATACATTTTTTGCTTTTGAATCTGAGTAAACATTCAATTGGTCGAACGAATCAACCAGTCCGTCGAACTAAAAATAAAATGTATTGTTCTTTGTAATTATTTACATATATGTAACTAAGTATATACAAACATACATATTATGTAGATACATATGGAAATGTAGATCAATAGAAGATCAAATATGTGCTGTGTTAGTTTATTTTATTGGGTACTGGAGCTGTTTACTACCAACCAAGTACTTTTGAATTTCAATTCGAAGAGAAATTTTCGACACAGACGACAATTTCAATTTTATTTGAGAAATAAGTATAATATAGTTTATTCTGCTATAATGGAGTGCAATATTAAAACTGTTTTAATATGTTTTGTTTGTACATACATATAGTTCAAGAGCCGACAGCAAAATATGAGCGTGAGCATTTATTGGTGCATGCGTCATGATATCGAATATAATTTTTGGAATATTTTTTTTTCTTCACTGCTGTGGTTGAGGGGTTAAAATAAACGATGTTTTCCTATTTACATCTCTGAGGCATTGCGGATTCAATTCCATTATTAAAAACTGGAAATGATGTTTTGTCATTTTCCCTAAGCCTAACACCTTAAACTTGACGATAAATAGAACTCAAGATATGTATAAGCTAATTACGCGAACCTTGTCTTTTTTTAAGACTTGTTTGTTGATTTTTGCTTTTTATAAAATCTCCAAAAACAGCCGATAAGGCCCGCTTACATCTTGAATTCTATTAATCGAATCGTCCAGACTAAGATATTTAAGTTTAGAGAAAAATGACGGAGCATCATTTCCTGAAGAATTGAAGTCGTTATCCCCTGATAGAAGAGTAGGAAAAATCGCTATTTTTATCCTCCCACCTACAACAATTGCGAAAAAAAACCTGTCAGACTTTTGTATTCGATATAATGACCCATGCAACTATAAGTCTAGCCGTGCACTGGCAACTGTGATCGAAATCAAATAGTTTAATCACCAGTTTATAGAGTACCGCGCACTGGCAACTCTACTCACGTTCACACTCTTTTTCTCTCTTGCGCTTATAGAAAACAGCTCAACTGTTTCGAATTAATTCAAGGCAATCGTTTAGTTTGTGTCAAAAAACAAACTTTTTAGTTGCTCGAATCGAGTTGCTCTAAGTGCGCGGTGTCTCATATACAGTTGTGTTCAAATAAATAGGAGTGATTCTTTTTAAAGATAAAATCGCAATTCATTAGTTAAATAAATTATTTTTATTTACTTTTTCTTTTGTACAAGTCAGGCAATGCAGTCATGTGTTAATTATGCTTATTGACTACTTTGCTTAAAACAAATAATATAGTAAAAACATAAATTTTGTTAAAATTAGGTAAAGAGGAACTGTTCAAAATAATAGGAGTATTTCATTTCATGTACAGAAAAACTAAGAAAATAATTAAGCTCAAAGTTTTCTTTTCAGTACTTTGTTGAGAAACCTTTGTTTTGTATTATTGCTGCACATCTGCGTGGCATTGAGTTGACTAGGGTCCGACAGCGCTCAATTGGTATTTGATGCCATGCTTCCTGAACTGCATCCCATAATTGCCACGAATTCGAAGGTCTCCGCTGGGAAATACCCTTTTTAACATCTGCTCATAAATTTTCTATGGGATTAAGGTCAGGCGACTGAGCTGGCCATTGCATAACCTCAACCCCATTGACCGGAAACCATTTCTTAGCAAGCTTATTCGTATGTTTCGGGTCGTTGTCTTGCTGGAAACCCATTTTAACGACATATTCCATTCCGCATGAAGCAGCATGACATTGGACAAGACATCCACATAAACCCGCTGATCCATTGTGTCAATTATTTGATGTATGGGGACAATACCACTATAAGAGAAACTGCCCCATGCCATCACCTTAGCACCTCTATGCTTAACAGTTTTAACGGTGTACTGGGGCCTATATTCAGTATTTTCTGGACGTCGAACGTTTTGCCTCGAACCAGTTCCACCAAATAAAACAATTTTTGTTATATTTACCGAAGGAGAAATAAGTTGTTTACCAAAAAACACATGATAAAAAATTAACTTTAAGAAATTTTATAAAAGCACTCCTATTATTTTGAACACAGCTGTAAGCCCATATGTTTCATTTTAGCAACTAAACAGTTGCGAAACTAAAAATTGAATGTGCGCGCCTGTCCTAAACGCTCATACTCATATCTGGTTATACCTCCAAACCAAAAATTTTCTGTTGGCTGTTATACTAATATAAAGATGGAATCAAATGAAATGTTTTTAAATTTGATTTTGTTTTGACTTTTAAAGAAAAGTACGAATATTCCATGGGAAAATTCATAATAGACATAGTCACGCATGGGGTATTTAATGTTAAAGCTTATCAAAACATACAAAATTGAGACTTCAATAAAATGCGACATGTGTGTAATGTGACATCCACCTTAAGCATTATATGCGACTCGATTTGTTTTAATTTATTTTTTTTAATTTGACTTTTGTTAAATTAAAAAGTTTCTTTTTGTTTATACTTTTGTGGGAATTTTGTAAGTTTTCAAGTGGATCATGTGTGATTTACTTAGAAGGTAAAGTAAAAAACTTTGTTTCTAATATGTTATCTATTCTAAATTCCAACTTATCAAAAACGAAACAATGGTCATTGCACTTTTATATCCTCCATAGTTATTATCTACTACAAGATCTCAATATATTAGATTTCCTATTAGTGATAGCTCAAAAGTTACGCATACATCCTTACATTTTTAGAATTATTTTTTTAGTCTTAACTACTTTTGTAGATAGGAAGGTTCATATACGTATACACTTTCTTATTTTAATCATTCCACCCTATCTCAAGTGTATATTCATAATGTACAGATCAATTGTATCCTTTCTAGATCCAGTAATCTTATTAATATCAGTTCAATGATTTAGGGAAAATAGCAAAACAAATTAGGAAAATACAAACAGAAAGCTAGACAAACTAACATATTGAAGTATTGATAAAATAGTCATCTTTTTATTTATTGAAACTTACATATTAAGGGACTTATAAATTTAAAAAGGTAAACAAATAAGTTTGACTTGCTTTTTGAGCCATATGTGCCGATTAATTTTATTAATTTTAAATTTCTTTACTTCACTCTGTTTTAGAAAATTTTTCAGAAAAACGTTAAAACGTAATCCTTTTCTTAGGCATAGTTTTTAATTATGAAATCGAGTTTCAGATTTAAACGTTTTTGAGACAGTTATAATCTCCGGTTGAGTCGGAGTTAAAAATATTTGATTGTTTTTTGTTTGTTCCAGAATTGAAATGTTGCTCTTAGTTTAATACAAGACGTATGGGTCGAACTTGCAGAATAATATAAATGAAATGAGTTTTTAATGAAGTATTGGAAACAGAGGATTGTTTGTAGTTACAGAACATACATATGTCAAAATCATGCGTCTGTTTAAATGGCAACATGACTTGGCATGTTCTCTTTGTATCAATTAAAAAAAAAAACAATTACTTCTTATAATTTTGATTTGCTGAAGTTTCTTTAGTGCATCGCTTGAAACGGAAAATGCGCATTTAACAACAAAAAAGATCAAATGATTGCTAAAACATTTGAAAATTCATCGAATTGGCTTTTTTCGATTTTCATTTAATAAAGTTTTTTTTTTTTGAGAAAAGAAAAATGATATAACGCATTTTTATTTTGCTTTTGGTTTATTTTTCGGTTCTATTTATTTAAGTTTTATTCTTGTTGTTTAGTTTTTCTCTAATTTTTTTCATTTTTAAAGATATTGATGCCGAGGTTGGGGAGCAGATTCTGAATGATATAAATCTATTAACTGAAGGTGCTTAAAAACATATAAGTTTAAACAAAAACTAGAACATGCAATAAGTATTAGTAGATAAATAAGTTCAAAATCAAAAAAAAAAAACTAGAAACTTCCTTTTTTTCGAAAATTTAGTGCATGCATTAATGAATGATATACATACCTATATAGAATGTTAAAATAAAATATTTATTATATATTCACTTTAGAAACAAATTTCATAATTTTATTTTACCATTTTCATTATCCTTTTTGTGTGTGTGTGTTATTTTTGTTTGAAGGATACTCCAATACTGACTCTACACGACGCAATCTTATCTCCGGAGATGAAGAAGTGGACGCTTCGCTGGGCCTTGGTGAATTGGCACAACTCACAGTCAATAACGAGGCTGAGAGTAATTATGACGTAGCAAATGCGAAAGACAGCGCTTATCGGAAAACATGGAATGCCAAATACACCCTACGATCACATTTTGATGGAGTACGTGCATTGATTTTCCATCCCGAAGAACCAGTTTTGATTACCGCCTCCGAAGATCACACTCTTAAGCTGTGGAACCTGCAGAAAACTGTACAAGCCAAAAAGTCTGCTAGTCTCGACGTGGAGCCACTTTATACTTTTCGCGCCCACACAGGCCCCGTTTTGTGCCTCGCAATGTCGGCAAATGGTGATACATGCTATTCGGGTGGCCTAGATGGCAAAATTGAATCATGGAAACTGCCAAGTTCGAGTATCGATCCATATGATTGTTACGATCCACAAGTGCATGCGGCAACACTTGATGGTCACACAGATGCTGTTTGGGGTCTGACCACCCATCAAGGTAATATTGTGTCGTGCTCAGCGGATAGTACGGTGAAACTTTGGTCTCCAAAAGCTAAAGAGCCACTGCTAAAGACATACGCTTCCGAAGCGGAAGGAATCCCCAGCTCTGTGGACTTTGTACGCAACGAGGCAGGTCACATTGTTGTCGCCTATCAAAGTGCTCATTGTATTATCTATGACACCGAAACAGGCAAACAGATCATAAAACTAGAGGCTGCCACCGAAATGTCTGGCAATACGGGTAAATTTATTAACAAAGTTGTTAGCCATCCGACGCTTCCGATCACAATTACCGCACACGAAGATCGTCACATTCGTTTTTGGGACAACACTAGCGGCACACTGGTGCATTCGATGGTTGCTCATCTTGAGCCGGTCACAAGTTTGGCCATTGATTCTCATGGATTGTATTTACTGTCCGGATCGCATGACTGTTCGATACGCCTGTGGAATTTGGACAACAAGACATGCGTGCAAGAGATCACAGCGCACCGCAAAAAATTCGACGAAAGTATATTTGACGTGGCCTTCCATGCCACAAAACCGTATATAGCGAGCGCAGGAGCGGATGGCCTAGCAAAGGTATTCGTCTAGGAAGCATTTTCATTTTTACAACTATACATATTATATATATAAATATTAATTATACTATAAACTATGTTATGAGAAAAAAAACCATCAGAAAGAAAGAAAAGCAAATTAATTAGTTATTTTTTAGATATAACAAAAGCATCTATATATTAAAATAATAATAAAAAATTAAAATCATATTAAATTATATACAAATTAAAAAGTAATAATATGTAAAAACAAAAAAAAATCAATAAAAAAAAATAAAATAAAATTATGATGGAAAATTTAATTAATTATATAGATGGTAAACAAAAAGAAGTAGTTGCACAGCATTTGGAATCACATGCGAGATTATTTATGTAGTAATACTAGTGGAAGAAGTAATAAAAGAGAAAAAGAAGGCGAATTATTTGATATGCATGTAATCGAAACAATTCTTCATAGTTTGCTTTGAAACACAAAGAAAAAATATTTTTTGTTGGGCTTGAATTATTTTTTGCTTTGTTCTTTGTTTTATTATTATTCATTAGCAAGCAGATATTAATGATGGATTGATGACTATTATAAGCTATTGAAAGAAATAATTTTAAAGCCTTTCACAAGAGAATCTCAAAAACAAAATTATGTTTTTTTGTTTTTTATTGACTGAACCTCTGAAGTCTAATGTGTGAAATTATTTTGGACAAGAGGACATCAGACTCCAATTTACTATTTTTACATTTAATATGTGAGTAAGTTAAAAACTGTATAATTACCAATGATTATGCGTAATATTATAAGTGAATAGTTTTCAATTCAAATAAAGCCTTGAATAAAGCAATATTTAGAAATTCATAGACAAATAAAAACGTTCATTGTAACTACGTAAATGGGTGTATTTAATTTATAAAATAGCATCTAAAACATTTACCTCTTCCAAGTATCTCTCTCTGTCCCATTTCAATATCAAACTTTAAATCTTATAGGACTATACGAAAAGTTTTATTTTTTTTTTAATTTGTCACCTGTTTAAAAAAAATCCATAATATGGTCATTATGATATTTTGAGAATTATTAATGTGTGATACGATTTTAACCAGTGACTAGGCGCGTATTCTTGTCTAAAACTTAAGCTTTTACTCAAGTTTTTCGTTCTTCTGCATCGATTGTTTTCTTGCTTTGCAAGTATAAAATCCATTGCATCCTCATTCCGCTCGGTACTGTCATCTTTAGTCAATCCACTGCCATTTGCATTTTTGTATGACATCGTCTTCAATGAAGAAGTAATGAGCCCCGAAAATCATTAATTAATTTTTGTAGTTTTTCAGCTATTCCACACTATCGGGGATTTGATTTAAATAATTGCATATGTTCACATATAAAACGGCAGAAAACTATAAAGACCTAATCTTTTAAAAATCATGAACAACATGTATCATAAAGGTTCAGCAACATAAAACTAAGAAGAAAAAGGCACTACCGTTCTCAACTTTATGAATCCAATTAATTTACATTTGAAAACATAGATCAGATTAGTAAATTAGGATCATTTTCATAAAATGGGAATGCAAACTTTTGAGATTTAATTTAAACGAACATAATATTTTCTATAAAAGGTTGTATGAAATCGGCTATAAAATACTCGCATTGTTGAAGAGAGTTTATATATTATGATGGTTTCTTAACTGAATTGTAAGAAAGAAATTAAAGGTCGTATTTGTATGCCTTGTACGTAAAATTAAAACGGAGATTCTTAAAAAGTGCCACTTTCCGTTGCTTCATCGGGTAAACTCTAATGACTTTGGGAACATCCTCTACAACCAGCAGATACTTCTCTTCTCATTACTTAAGAACATTAATAATTGTGCAAAGGGATCATAGCATATAGCATCATATATTATATATAATTGCATTTACAGTTATTGTTCTAAAATAGGCATATTTAATACGTGGCGAAATGATGGGTGCTACAAACAAAGTTTATAATATTTTAAAACGATCAAATTTTTTCCCAAAACTACTATAAATTCCCATTAAATTTTGTAACATTTTAAAAAATGTATTTTTTAGTGATATACATACATATGTATGTATGTTTTTTAGCGCTTCTTAAATATTTTGTTGTTGCTCGATTACAGTCATATCAAACTAATATCTTTTATTTAAAAAAAATCAGTAAAAATGACTATAAAGAGGTTTAAATTTTTAAATCTAAGAATTATATAGAAATAACTAGAAGAACAAAAAGAGAATAATTAAAAGTGTTTTAATTGTTTTTACATTCGTTGGTGTTGATATTTCATCAAGTTTTAATAATTTACATATGTGTCCACCTTATTGTCAGCTTGAAAGAAAAATAAAGCATACAATCTGTGCAAAGAACGTCGCAATGATCTTTTAATTTATAATTAAAGTTTAAAAATAAAAAAAATTAGTTTCAAAAGAAAAGTAAAAGTTATTCTAGTTTTATTATATTTGTAGATTTTATCTTCAATGAATTATACTTATAATTTAAAAATTATTCAAGATAAAACATGTATATGAGTATATATTAGGATTTATAATAAATGAAAATAAAACAAGAAATAAAGAAAATTGATAAAAAAAAATTAACAAAACAAAAACATAGCAAACAAAACAACTTTCTAGGAACGAACATGGAATACAATATGATATTCAAAAAAAATGCATGATACATGTAACACATAAATACATTTAAAATTTCCCATTTTTACAGATTAATAAAGTAAAAACAAATAAAAAAATAACAAGCCGAACTTGTGAAGTAGAACAAAAAAAAATAATCTAGAATTATTAAAAATCTAATTGAAACATGAGATTTTTAAGTAATAACATTTTAGGCTAAGGAACTATTATTACAGTTATTATTATTACTATTATGAGATGAAAACAATTAAAAAATCGATAATGATGATTGTATGATCCAAGGTTTTAAAAGAACTACAATGCAAAATGAAATTAATAAAAAAAATAAAAATAAAAACATACATATAGATTATAAATATTTATATAACATCGTCTATACATATATAGATCTGTTTTCATTTAGTTCTCTTGTTTCATTTCATTCAAAATTATTAGGTTTTCCTTTTTTGTATTTTTATGTAAATTATAGAAGGAGACAACAAATTATTTGGAAAAATTAATTTTTGTAATGTCTTTTATTTCATTTGGAATATTATTAATTTGGAAGAAAATTTCAACACAAATAAGCTTCTTATAAGGAAGAACCTATGTCTTATTGGCTCACTCGCCCTTTAAAGTTAAAATGTAAGATCAAAAAGCCATTACTGCAATGATGCACAACCATTTTTATTGAACAATTCCATGTCACTTCCTGTAACGTATTTATATTCCAAACTTAAAGTAATTCATCTGCGTCATATTTAAGAATAAACGAATCAAGAAATTTCACGGTTCATAAAAAAAGTACTGATGTACAAATATTTGATCTTAAAGAATTTACCCGTCTTAATTGTGTTTTTCTTAAGTCATAAATGTAAAATAATCACTGCTACATTTCGAAGTCCAACTCAAAAAAATAGTCCTATGGACGTACATTTTTGGTAAAATGTTCTGTTTAATTTTTTAAAAAGAAGTAGAAAAACTTTCTGACGGACAGTATTTTCCCGAAGAAATGAAACGTAATTTTATATGTTTCAGGACGTTTAGATTTGTGATATAATTTATAATAAATAAATAAATTAAAAGACATTTCGGCTCGGCCTATACCCAGTTAGCAGGAATGGAAGAGACCAACAATTTTTTTCTATTGAGAATGGCTTATGAACAGGCCTTGCTTGCTATGCATTTCGATTCTACAATCCAAATGTACGAAATAACAAAACCGCTACTCTGTAACTTTAAAGCAAGTTCTAATAAACGAAAATCAAACTGTTTTGTACAACCAAAAATTATTTTTGCGAAATTTACATTCTCTGTTTGTTTCTGGATTTGATATGAGAATCGAAACCAAAAGCAATCACAAAATTTCTCTTAAGGGTGTCGGTCACTGGGTGTCTCACCCTATCAATTAATAATTGGCATTTATCAATCAATTTTATTAAATGGTATTGTGACTGTCAACTGTAAATATTGTTGATCTATTGTGATTTTTTTTAATAATTTATTGTGAATGAAAAAATCGTTATTATTTATGAAAATTTTTTTTTCATCGATTTTCTTGTCAGTTGTCAATTTTTCTTTCAATCGTAAATTTGCTTTTGATGAGTTCGTGCTGGTTAGAAAAATAACTAAAAAGTTAGTTTCGAATTAAAGACGTGATCAAATTTTTAGTTTTTTTTATTACCAAAGGTCTCAAAAAGTAGTAAGTAACAAAAAAACAGTTATGCAGATTGATCCAGTTGATGGAAGAGAACCTGGAACTCGCTAATACTACGTTTTCACCAAAGGTAAATCACCTTTAAATCTCGTAGATTTACCATACAAATATAAATCACCTCAAATGAAGATTTAAAATAAATCTCCTTGAAATCTTCTCGGAATCAGAAGATTTGCAAAACAAACAAACCTTATTTTGTAGAAGGCACCTTTGTAAACCCACTTTCTTCATTGACAATCAACACAAAATAGAAATATCTGTATTTTTCCTGTTTACTATCCACTTGCTATTTTTTTTTTCTCTTGTCCAAATTAACAATTGAATGACACGACAGAGTGGAAACGTCAAATAAACCTCAGTTTCTTTGGTGAAAACACTTCAAGATTTATTTTAAATCTCTAACGGATTTACTCTTGGTGAAAACGTAGTATAAGGGATTTTGTTCCAAACCTGCAGGAAATACAAAGTATATAAGAAGGAAGATCGCATATCGTTACACGAAAACCAAACTTTTGACTAACTAAACTATCAAAAAAATATTTTTGTTTTTAATTTATTTCCTTTTATGTGAGCTTTTTTTGCAAAATAATTTTGTTTTTAATTTTATTGATTTTCTGATAAATGATTTTTTTTGTACGTTACTCAAAAAAAAAAAAAAAAACAAACATCTGTCAGATGGACATTCCGTTTCTACTTTCATACATACATAGTACCTTTGTATATATAACCTATAGTATTATCATGGAGCGTGATTTTGTATTTCGAACGCTAGCCTGGTGGTGGCGCAGAAATTAGCGCACGCTTTTACAGTGGAGAGCAGGGTAACATATAAAACAAGTAGTAAAAAAGAGAATATTTTGTTATTAAATTTAGCAAAGACAAATCTAGCAATTGCAGTTCCTAGCCTTAAGATGTCGCCACAGTCTTTCGTCTTCTTGATAGTACTATAAGTTTTATATACAAAGATAGTATTAATTTATAGAAGAATCGGAAACAGCTTTCAAATAGAATCAAAAGAAGAATCGAGTAACATAAGTTTGAGATAGAGGATTTGTTCCTCCCAGGCAAACATTTTTCAGCAGCTGTGATTATGTACAGCGACTGTATTTCTGCACTCCATTTAATGATTAGTTCCATAGATAACATTTTGCTCATTCACTATCAACTAAGAAAATAATTCTTTAATGAGTGCATTTGTTAGGACAACCATGAAAAAAATAAAACCACTCGTATTTTAAATTTAACAAATTTTTTAGACCTAGTTTCTCAGTACGAGATCATCCGAGTTTCTGCATTAACTCTCAAACATTAACGTTACAAGTACAGGACTTGCTGAATTTTGTTTCGTCAGAACTTCATTATTCCAGCCAAAAATAGATGCAAAATTGGAAAATTCCAAAAAAACTTTTGTCATTATTAGACTAGACAGATAAAAACAATCAACCCGCTTTTTTCCTACGATCAACGAAAACCATATAACTCATGAAGAATGAAAAGTATTTTATACAAACTGTAGATTGTGATAATCTATGAGAAAAAGTAAAAATAAAAACGCTGACTCCATAAATTTTTTAAAATAGTGTTTTCTTGGTAACAAACTTAGCAAAAAGTATACATATTTTGATATGATTCACCTTTTAAGAGTGATAACATTCCGGAAAATTTAATCTTGAGAAAAATGCACAATTTGTGCTTTATTTGTAGACAATTACAGGGCTTGCAAATTTTACCCAAAATACTATAACAAGGATTGAAAGTTATTTTGGGCACTTGACCTTGAATAGTTTTTTTTTTCACATCGGATTTTGATATTAATTCGGGTCTGTACCAATTTTTAGCTATTTTATGTCAGATTTTATCCACAGCTGAATTACAGGGGCCCTAGCACGTAACTTGATACGATCGAGTTAGGTCGATACAATCGAGAACAGTTCTTTCTTATGATCAGCCCATTGTTTTCGATTCGATTGAATCAAATAAGGAACCCCTATACTCGATTACATCGACTAGACTCGATTGTATCAAGTTACGTGCTGGCACCCCAGATTTCATAAATTTTTGTCAACGGGTGTTAAGTCGAATATGCTTGAATAGTTGGTTATTCGAACGGAATTTGATTATATGAACGTTAATCTGTTGAATATCCTGAATGATTTTTAAATGGATTTCATATTCTTTAAGCTTAAGGGTTTTACATATTTTAATAGAGAAAAGAAAATAAAATAAATAAATTTGTTTAATAACATTGTACGAGGATAAAACTACATAATTCAATTATGTTTATTTTATTGGTAGAACTTGCATTTAATAAACGCGTAAAACAATACCTTCTGATTAAAGAAAATACTAAGAATATGCACTGATTTATATGTATGGTCTTTACACTTACGATTCAACTGTTATGATATGATTTGAAAGAACTACATAATGATTAAAATGTACGATAAGACAATTAGACATGGAACGATTTTTTGTAGGTTTTTTGTAAATAGGTTTACAGTTGCACCGGTTTAACAAAAAATCTATTGAGCACTTGATATGGATTATCAATTCGTAAAATGCTTTGAACAATGAGGCAGTCAAAGTGTGAAGACGTTATTGAGAAGAATAAAGGAGTTATTGTTGGTAAGTATGATATTATTATGTTTTTACAATTTAACAAGTAATTATTGAGTAAAAAGAGTATTTTTACTTATTAAACCGGTGTTATGGTAAATGACGTATGTAATCATGTTTTGTGTTTATGTTATCTATATTTCACTTTTAAAAAAAAAAACAAATTATTTTACTTTTTTGGCAAGATCACATTTTAAAAAAATCACGAAATTTGAAATTATGAAGAAAAAAATACCAAAGAATAAAAAATACTTCCGAGTTTGCAATTTTTTGTTTATTTTGAGTTATGAAGTAATCTACACAATTTAAGCCTAGACAATTTGTATTTGTTTTTAGATCTGACTATTCAGCCTGAGTTTAACAACATAACGGGTCTTAACCAAAAGTTTTAGTTTGGTTTGTTTAACTTTTAAGTAATCAAAGTGCGTGGAACATTCAACCCAATTATCCCAGGTACAAATTTTGCAATTTCTTATCGAGTTATCCGGTTTTGGAAGTACAAAGTGCTAGTTAAAGAATTTTTCATAGGAGCATTTATTTTAAACGAAATAGAAATTTCTTAAAAAATTAAAGGTACAAGATATCAAGTATTGCCCAATAATATTGACTGCTTCTTATCTATTTTTACGGATTATTGGTTTACTGTTTTATTTATTTTAAATAAATTTAAGGTCAAACAGACCCAAGTTTTCCTTTAGTGTAATAATTTTGTATTTAAGAAGAAACAAGTTACAATAACTTTATGGAGTCTACACTTGAAACTAACTATGTACATTTACAAATACGCGTAAAATTTTTCAATAAATAAATAAAGTATATAAGATTTATAACAAATTGAATACAATAGGGAAATTTTTGAATTCGTAAAAAAAGAAACTCGAGATTTTAATCAAACCTATATGAAGAAAACACAAAAATTGTTCTGTTCGCCACTGAAGTCATTTTCTTCAAACATTTTTTTTTCAGGACCTCCAGAAGATTGGTAGTTTTTTTTACCTTTAGATCTAAATGGGATATCATGAATGATTCATGAGTTTCCATTTACCTAAAGTTCGCTAGTTTACGGTCTTAAGAGAGGAGTACCTATTACAGACCGCAAGGTTTGTCTCGGAGCAACTTCGTCAAGTTAAAAAAGAAATCAAGTCTGTGATCTTCTGTTCAGATAGTTGCGTTAAGGTCATCGAGGAATAACTTTCCGAAAAGCTGCAGGGCTCGCAGAGTACGACATTTTCAAGAGAATTAAATGACTTTTTCTTTCTCGCGAATCCTCACAACTACGACAGTTAGTATTGTAGAATGCCTAGCTCCGCTGCTTGTTCCCCTTTTAGCCAGTGTTCAGTGCATGTTGCAACTACCCTGGCTATATTTTTTGCCTGAATCTGCTTATTAGGTCATTTGTTCGGGATTTATTATAGGTTGGCCACGTTTTTTCCAAATATAATGCAGTTGGTTAAAGCTGCTCAATTTACAGTTGATCTGTAAGAAAAATTGAGAAGATTTTGCGACTTAATTGTTTTTCACAGTTAGCTAGAGGTTTCAATAGAACAGATTTAAAATATTAAAGTGAGGAAACACCGTTAAATCACAAAAAAATGTTTTACTTTTCTATTTTAACCTTTTCTATTTTAACCTCACTTTTTTTAAATGTTTTCTCGATTAACAGTACTGAAAGTTGCCAGTTTTCAATATTTATATAATATTTTAGCTTAACAGTAATGTTAATTTACTTTCAGTAGAGGAATATGAGTATGATTAATTTACGAAATCATTTTAAACTGCCTCCATTTTTTAATAGAAATAATTTCCTTCTACTTATGAATATAATTTTTACAATTGAAATAAATTAAACAAACCTAAAACAAAATTTACAAAGCGACAGCTGTATGTAATTTTTTTTGTTATTAGAACATAAAGTGGTAAATCTGCCAAAAAATATATGTGGTTTTCCATTGGAAAATTCAGATTTCAATAAAAAATTGATTTTTTTACGCGGCAAATGGAATAGAATTCAAATTGATTTACTTTTATCGTTGTATAACTGTAATTTTGTTTGTGCCCAATTGTTTTGAAAAAATCTTCATTTTTAAATTACTCTCAGTACCTAGAGAAATAGAAGCTTGATGAATCTACCCAATCATTTTAAACTGCTTCTATCTGCCGAAAAATTCACAAATGTCACTACGTAGTCAACTCAATATGATTGGCAAATTAAAACTAAAAAAATAAGTCGAAATTTCCCCTCCGGCGGAGTGTAAAAATTTCTGCCTTCAAAGTTGATAATAATTTTGACATGTCACAATCAGCTGTTCGATGAAAATACAAGTTAATTAAATTATTTTGCATACCATGACTTCATCTTCTTCACTCAATTTATATCTTATGATTGATTTTATTTGGGGGCTCAACAATTAATTTAATGTTCTCAAAACAAATGTTTCTTATTTCATATGTTTACATCTGTCATGTACAGTTTTTGTCATTGACAGTTTAAGATTGACTAGCTAACTTAGTCACTACATTAGATTTGCAAAATTGGTTTTAAATCGAAAAATAAATAATTTTTGTTAGCGCAATGGAATGCAAAAACAGCCAAAATCTATATGTTGACAGATCTAAATCGAAAGTAAATTAATTTATTTTATCAATGGAAATTAGATTTAAAAAAATAATTTTAAATCGAAAAATAAATAAGAAATTTTGCTCAAAATTTTATAACTTTAAAATCCTTACACATTAGCAGCCTTATTTATTATTTTTCACTAATACTGGGTTCAACCTCGGAATAGTTAAACCGAGCCGAAGCACTTACTTCGGGTTTACGCCACGTCAAACAAATTCTTATTTAAAATTATTTTTTTAGTCGTATTAGCTACGCCTTCCTTATGTCAAATATAATTATACACCTAAATCAAACCCCAGCTGATCTTGATTTATTATTCATTTTATTATCATTGTATGCATATTGGAAATTGGATACATTTAAAATTGGATTGTATAAAGTTCAAATCCAATAAATGAATGTACCAACCACATTGCGTTCCCCATACCGTACAACTGTTAGAGCGTTTGGAAAATATAAATAATTTATTATTGCAAAATATCTATCCTTTTTGTCTTAGTAAGAAACGAAAAAAAAATTGCTTACACTCCTTTTTGTAAATTTCACAAGATGTCATCTCAAAATGACATTTAGATACTAAAACGGCCTTAAACCTCCTATGAACCAGTTTTAGCTTATTCCACCGCTATTCCTCGTGCATTTTCATTATAAATAAGGTTTTCAGGATTAGAGCCGTTGTTAAGTCGAAGTAACTTTACTCCGTCGCTAAAACGAGTTAGTAAATAAGGCTGCAGGAGTGCAGTAGTCAGTAAATGCGGGAATCAGGTTTATAAATGTTGCTGTGTCCGACGGTTTGCAAGCCAACAATCCGATTCTTTTAGTCTCAACGCACATTATTAAATACACCAGCAAATTATATTTAAAAGAAAAAAATTAAAAATTATTCTATTATTGTTTGGTTAGGCCTTTTCTTCCATTACACATTGTACAAACCAGCATCTATGTACATTGTCGGTTAATTCAGAACGAGAAATGAATGTTATTCCGTCATTCTTAATAGTTTTGATCATTGATGGTTTTGATAATAAATATAAATCCACAAATTTTAAATAATAACGAAAGCGTCAAGGTTATTTGGTTTTCCTTTCACTATTATCTCATAATAATCTTGACCAAAACTTCGTATTTTTGAGATGCACCAGCATTGTGGAGAACCAGATTCAGTCACTTTCAACTGTCAACCATTTTCCTGTGCGTGTGTCGGCAGGAAATACGTAATATAAATTCATATTTGATTTAATTATTTTCAAATTAAACCGTCATTGCAAAGATTTACTTACTTCCGGTATCTATCAACTGCTTATAGCGACACCTACATTCCAACAAATAATTTACATCGTATGCGGATATGGAAAACAAAACTGAATGCATCCATTAATATTAAGTTCTTCCTGTTACAGTTAAAAGTTGTACTTTCCAACATACATACATTTTATTATTGTTTATCTGACAAATAATTCAACTTAAATTTTAGGGTATTTATTTGATAATAATCAATCAATAAATTTTATTTGATATTTATACTAAAGAAAAACTTATTCTAGAGCAATAAAAATCGAGAAATAAATCCGTGCAAATATCTCACAACATCTCAAAATGGCTATTGACATGAATTTGATATCACTTAAGGAGGGTGGTAGGTTCGCCATGAGCTGGATTGCAGGTACAAATCCAAAAGCCTTACGCTCAAACTTTCAGCGCCATCAAATCTACTCCGTTGATATAATAGAAGTGTGGTAAATTCTGATCTTTATTAAAGAAAAAAATTAGTAAAAAATTTGCGTTTTAATTATTTTCTTGTAGCGAAGACATGATAGAATCGGTCAAAATTAAAGAAGATAAACTTTCATTTCGTATTCTGTTTAGACTTTGCTTCGGAACAATCCTTATATATGCTGAACAGGTTCAACACTTATATGGTAAGTTGCATTTTTGCATATTTTAAATGCTTTTTGTAAATGGATCTGTATCTTTGCTCAGATGTCACAAGGAATTTTGTCTGTTTCAATACATTCGTAATAAAGCAATACTCTCGCAAAAGATTAAGGTAGGTTGGAAAAAGTCGGGCCGGTTTTCTTCACGTATTACATATGTACGTATTTGAAGCCACAGCAAAAGTAAATTTTCGCTTTCATCAGAATTTATTATCATCTTACTAAGTGACTGTCTTATTTAAACTTGTTTTATTAATTTTTGATACAGTTCCACGGTCGAAGATAGTTCTAAGAACAAGAGAAGTCGGTTAGAATCATCTGAGGATCTTGATATTTCAAGTCTTTTAATGGAGTCTGAAATATTTAATAATTACACTGAAGATAAATTCCAGTTTCCTAATGAAGTGGTAGGTTGAGCTCAAACCAAATATTTATAAAATCAATTTTTAATTCGTTTCGAAAACCATAGGGCTACGATAACAGTTGTATCAGAAAAAATAATTCCTCAACATGTATTCAAATAAAGCAAATTACTATTCAACATGTCAGTTGGGATAACCCAATGCCAGAGGAAGAAGATGCGTTCGGAGATGCATCTCAAGATGAAAGAAGTATTCTTCTATCCGGATTAAATGGTAATTAAAAAAAAAAACAAGATATTAACCCTCTTCAATTGGAGATGTATTACTCTTCAGTGTAATAAGTATCTTCTTTTGAATTTGGATGAACAATATCTTAGCATATCTTACATATCTCCTACTCGAACTTCACTATTTTGACTATTTTTTTTTTTATTTTACAAACTACAGATAGTTTGAGGAAATCTCCCAGTCAGAAACGAAAGGTATACAAAAGTTATGTAATAATATTTTTTTAAATCATCATTTTCTAATATAGCCCTGTTATTCTACGTCTGAATGCTCACCGTTCAAAAAACCGTGCCGTAAGTATATTTTTTTCTTAGATGATACAAGAATAACTCATCCTTTTCATTGTTTAGTTATGAATGAATCCGTTGATGATGTTCGATACAATCAATCAATTCACAATGAGACGATGTCTGACGCTGAACTGTAGTAAATTTAAGATACAAAAACCTAACAATTGTTTCTGAATAATTATTTGTATTTTTTTAGTGACTCGCTCAACCAAACGATACAGGACTCAGATAAAAACACTATCGATTTCAACGAAAAGTAAATACTGCTTTAATTACAATTTCTATTACAAGAATATATTATTTTGTTGTTGTCTCATTTCGTTAATTCTAGTGATATTACTCACATTGATTTCGAATCCACTCGCAAAGACAATATGTTTCCAAGAGATGAGGAATCAAACTATCTTGCATCAAATAATCTAGTCGATCATTATGCATTAGAGGTAATTAAGTATTCGAAATAAAAAGTATGTACATACATAACTACTCTGGATTATCTAGGACTCAAGTGATATTCCATTGCCTGATATATTGCAAGAATATATCAACCGAAATGATGAAGATAATGTTGTGGATAATACTAGCAGAATTGATTCACCGATTTCTAGTTTTTCTTTGGATGAAATTCCTATACACTCAACTTTCACAGAGAGGAAACGCAAACGACCGGAACTCATCATTGATACCTACACAAAAATTCAAAAAACAGATTTTGAAAATATTTGGAAGCATTGTTATGATATTGTTAGTATTAATTTTCAATAATTTTCTAACAATGAATTAATTGTATTTAGATTATTTTAGAATAGACAAGACCACCTTGCATCAACCAAAGAACCTAGAAAACCAATTGTATTCAATAGACGGATTGCAGAGCGAAGGTAATATCATTTTAACAAGATTATGTTAAATTTAAAGTACACACTTACTTAATCACAGTTATATTTTTGTTTAGGTTACAAAGTGATAAATTGCTCAACCGTTTCAATAAGAATTTGAAGCTTCGATTGCAGCAAAATCATGATTATAATCGATGGCTTATTGTTAAAGAGATTCTAGACGATGATTTTGATGAATTTAAAAGTCTGTTTGGAATAAAAACTAGTTATACCGAAACAATTAGTTGGAGAAAGCCCAAAATTAAAACCAATATTGAAAGAATAGAGCAATTTGATGATAAGGAGAATAATATTATTTATAATAATAGTAACAAAAACAGTAAAGTTGTTAATGATTATAATAATAATATTCAAATTGAAAAAGAACAAAATCATCTTCAAATTGAATCGAACGGGTATAATCGATATGAAACTAAAAGAAATAATTTGACATTGAATTGCTCACTAGATGAGGTATGTACTACAAACGCTATAACCTTTATTTTCACTTGTAGTTAAAGCAGTAGAAATTAAAAACTACAAAAACATATTGATAATTATATAAAAATCTAAAAAAAAGTACTAAATTTGTTCTTTAAACTACTAAAACAACTTCTAAAATAATCTTAAGTTTATAAAATTCTGATGATTTTTTGAAATAATACAAGTTCATGCAATCAAAATTTCAAAAATCATAAAAGTGAATTTATTAAAACTATTTTTGACAATAACTTCGAAAATTTTACAATATTATGGAATACAAATTAAGAACGTTCAAAAATCCCAAAGATATTTAAAAAAAAAGAAAGTATAATAAACTACACTACCGTGTTAATTGTAAATGACGTATCTAAATTTTTGTTATTATGAGACACATTTGTTGCTTAACAAAATGCCACAGGCCTAGAGCGATAATGGGCCGCTAAGTTGAACTTAAACTTTGCTGCTTTCTCCACTCTCTGTCTTTAAAATACTCGATTCACTGAAACAGCCATTGTCACCTCTAGATCCGTATCGTTTTACTGCGGCTTCAGTAATATCTGGTAAGCTACTGAACGAAACGAAATTTGTCGTTGGCCTTCAGTAATACTGCCAAGAGTTTCATCAATTACAAACGAGAAACAAAAACTTATGTATAACAAAAAAAAAAACACGATTAAAATGCAATGTTTTTTGGGACACAATTTATAGTCCCGACAATAATTTATTCTTTGCGGAAAATAATAGAGTGGAGAAGTCTCCTGGTACATTCAATTAATGGCATTTTTAACATTTGTCCCGGTACCGGTGACCAAGCTTAATGTAATTTATAGCTAGTTACAGAATTGAACTCGCTAAAAACTTGTTATTTATTAACGTGGTTAATCTCAATGCCACAGGGCTCCGTTTTGTCCCCGACTCTCTTTTTGATATTCATCAATGTTCTTTTGTCTGAAACTTCTGATCCCTTAAATTTTTTTGCTGACGGCAGTACCCTCAGCTTTTCATATTCGATTCCAGATGAATGTCCTTGTTCTTCAGATGTGGATCTAGAACGGCAGCGTATGATAAGCTCATTAAATTCTGGTCTCGATGGCATTGTAAAATGAGGAACCATAAACCGTGTAGAATTTAATGCTTCAAAAACTCAATGCTGTCTCCTGTCGTTAAAGCGGAACCAATCCCCATGCCGCTATAATTCTCGGAATGTTAAAAAAAGTAATCAACAGATGATAAATATCCATTGATAAATAAATGAAATAAATACATAAATGTGCATCACACACCACATTGCATAGAATGACCACATATTCGACGTCGCCTAAAACGATGCTAAGTGCTTAGGTTACCTTCGACGTTGTAAGAAATTTGTTTCCCCTTCTGATCTGGCTGTAATCTATAAGGCTTATATTCGTCCAAAGCTCGAGTACAATTCCGACGTCTGGGCAGGTGCCCAAATAACTCACCTGAGTCTCTTGGATAGAATCCCAAAATGAAATGATAGGTGATAAAAGTATAACAGAAACATTTGAATCTCCCGTTATTTTTATAAACACCGTCCTAGTGAAATAGCTAGCTGCATTCCTATTAACCCTATTACTCGCTCTTCAAGGAATGCCCACCAGTTTACCCCTGAGCCCAATTTCGGACGTACAGTTAAATTTAGGGATTCTTTCTTTAGCCGAACTATACTAATGTGGAATGCTTTACCCGACTCTATATTTCCCTCCCATTATAATATTCAGACATTCAAAACCAATGTGCATTGGTATCTCCTTTTAAATCGACTCCTACTTTCCTAAAACGCTCGCACTGTGCTCAAACATTTTAAGAGCCGACAGCAAATATTTAGTTTGGATGCTTTATGATATCGAATACAAAAGTCTGGCAGGTTCTTTTTTCGCCAGTCGTGTGGACGAGCGGTTAATAATAGCGATTTTGCCTACATTAATATCAGGGGTGTAACGACGGGTATATGATTTCAAAAATTGTGTGGCACAGTTTTATTTAGATAAACGCTTCTGAAATTATCAAAGTTTTGATGAGTCAGTTCATTTCTTTTCCAATTAGAAAATAAACAAAAAATGTGTATGTACAGTATGTAAGTAAGTACGTACAGTATGTAAGTAAGTACCATGCCCATATATAAATCCGTAGAAAAGAAAATGAAACGGAAGCTGTAAAAAAAAAAACAATTCAACAAACTCAGCCTTATAATGATATTACCGGGGAATCACCCTTAGGTCGAAGTGTAAGAACCATTAAAAAACTGCAGTTGGGATAGTGGATGTGGTTGACTTGAAGCAGCTGATCGAGGAATTAATGTCAAAGTTACTTGACTGCAAATTGCAAGATTTACCAATATATCAAAAATGATATACCATTTAACTCAAAATAGGCAAAAACGTAGGTACGTCATTTCTACTTACACGGCAGTACAGTGACGTACGATCAGTGTTTACGTTTATGAAACTAAACTACTTTACTTGTATCACTTCTGTTCTTAACTAGTCAAATATAGTAGAATCATTTTAAACAAATTACAAGATACTTAAAGCAATAATAATTTTAAATCTTCCCAGGTTAATCCCTTTGCGATTTCTTTCGACTTCCCATTAGAAGCTGAAAATCTGAGGTATATAAATCAAACAAAAACCCATTTAAATTAAATTTAATTAAAACTGAAATATGTAATTTTACTGTTTTTTTTTAGATCCGAATGGGGAAAGGAGGGAATTATTAAAAAACTACTCTTTGCTTGGATAGCCGAAGATCCCATCGTCAACATGAAAACAATTATATCCGGTGCCAATCGTATCAATGCAGCTTTGGCATTTCACACTTTATTGGGTATGAAATTTTGTAAATAATCAATATAAAATATTTTATTGACTTTTCAACAGATCTATCTGGTCAGCAATATATTGAAATAGTAAAAGACCAAACGAATTCAATTGAATCGATTAATATGGGTCCCGAGATGATAAAAAAGATAAATGAGTCCTGTGCGTGAGTTAAGCACGCAATTGTTACATAAAATGTTTTTTGTTTTTCGTTTAATTTTCTAATTAAATTCTTACATTCACTTAAAAGGATTTTTTCTTAAATGCCTATCTGTTGAGCGAGACCTGTATAAATATGCAAGGTGATGAAACCGACTCCAGCGGCTGTTAATGCCTTGAATGCAATTGTTGTCCAAATTCCCAAAGAGAGAACACTTAACAGTCCCTCAAGCCAAACGCCTTTGAAGACAGTTGCAATCAACAAGAACGTAACCAAGGGTTTTAGTTTTTTGTTCACATCGTGACGAGTGAACAGCCAGATTAGTGTGGCTGTAGAAATGTGTTGAATCTAAGAGAGAAAGATAATAAAAAGATAAGATTACGAGTTGATAGTTTCTGTGGAATGCAGAACTTACCAATAGAACGTTTGATTCTAAGCATTTCTGTATATATATCCAACTAAATTCGGCTCCGCGAGCCCCAACCCATAACATAAGTCCACGTGAGAGGATTACTTCAGCTGCAGCCCATCCCAAACCGGCTGTTATGAGCTTGCTATGACCTTTTCCAGGGATTCTTGACAGGATCACTGCAAAGCCAAGCAGGTCGGCGATATCAACACTGCAGCGAAGGAGTTCCTAAAATTGTACAGCAATTTCTAGAAAAAGCTACAACTAAAAGTCACAAAGTAGTAATCTTACTGAAAGAAAGACAAATTCTCCAGTGGAAGTGAGAGTTTCCGAATCAAAAAATGTTGCAAGAACCAACATTTTACATAATTGAGTGAAAATATATATTCCTCCTGCTTGAATGCACTTCCAAAATGCTCCATATTCTGATCTAGTAAATTATATTAAGTATATTCGATTAAAGAAATAGTTATAATTATAATTAAGAAACACATGAGGGTTTAATTGAAGCCGATTCACTTACAATCCAGAATATTTGTAGGTCATATAATATGGCACATACACCAATGCTATACAATTACCAAAGTGATATAAAGTCATTTTTAACTTGACTTTAATTGATAAACCTAATTTAATTAATAAGTTTAATTAAATATTACTTCTTGCGGCGGTAAGTTTTTTCGTGAGAGTTTTTTTTAATTTTCAGCAGGTGAATTTGAAACGTCATGTGTCAGTACAGAAAGTGACAGTTTATATACAGTGGTGGTCTTAAAACTTGAACTACTTGACTCTTGTACTAGAATATTAGTTGCTATAATGTCTGGAGTTACATGGTAACTTTGTTCGAGATTATTTACTAATTTACTGTTACCCCTAACACACACCACGAACTACTTCATCGAAGCATATTAGGGGTATTCACGATCTAATGCAGATTTTTTTTTTTAGATTAAGAATTTTATTTTTCAATTTGTTTTATATACAATTTGACTTAAAACTAACTTATTACTAAATTAAATCATGTTGGCTCAACAATAGGGGCCCAACGTTCTTCATTTGGCTTTACATAATGCTATTTGCTTACAATATCATATTAATGTTTTCTTAATCTAATTCATGATTTTTTAATATTAACTAAATAATAATTTTTGATGAGTGGGTGTTTTAACCCCTATAGTATTGATTGTTGTTCTTCTCGTAAAAGGGTGCGTTGTCGTTATGGATGATGTCTTCAAATTGATCGTCAGTGATGGCTCGGGTGTATAGATACTTGTCACGAGGCTCTAGTTCATGTCGGAGAAGTTGTTGCACTTCTGTGTTGGGATGATCTTCCAGGTTCCTGATGATTTTTCCGGAGAGCTGCAGTAAATACTCGTCTAGTGGTATTAATTTTGCTTCTTTATACAGATTCCTTGTTGGTATATATTTCTTCGTCAGTGGGTTACGGTACAGTCCAGTGCAAATGCGGAGCATCTTTCTTTCAAAAAGCTTCATCTTTTTCATTGCTGTAGGTGAAATAGTAAACCAGATGGGAAAGGCGTAGGTCAGAACGGGTCGAATAAGTTGTTTGTACACAAGCAGCTTGGTTTTCTTACTTAGTCCATTTCGCCTCCTGAGAAGCGGATGGACCAAGTGCAGAGAATAGTTGGCTCTCTTCAACATCAAGTCTGCATGCCTTTTGAATTTGAATTTGTTGGAAAAGTTGATTCCCAAGTATTTCGTTGATGATTTGACAGTCACTTCAGAGTTGTCTGGAAGCTTTATTTTGATTGCATCACAGCGTGTTGCAAACGCTCGTCTTCGAATGACAGTCACTGGTGTTCTGAAGCAGATGAGTTCAGTCTTTTCGCTGTTTATCCTCAGTCCCCATTTGACATAGTATTCCCATAGGTTTTTAATGTGCTCTTGCACTCTCCTGGCAGCAATTTCTGGTGAAAAAGCGGTAGCGTATGTGATTGAGTCGTCTGCATAAAGCTTCGTCTTTGTACCTGGTAAGTTGGCTGGTTGATCAGCAGTGTAAATGTTGAACAGCAGCGGTCCAAGTTTTGATCCTTGAGGAACTCCAGCGTTAATTCCTTTGGTTGATGACACATGTTTTTTTACCTGTACATAAAAAAGTCTATGGGTTAGGAAATTTTTGATTATTCTTACTAAGTAATTAGGAAGCCCAAGTTCCGAGAGTTTGAATAGCAATCCTTTTATCCAAACGCTGTCGAAAGCTTTTTCGATGTCCAGCAAACACGCTACAGTTGTTTCCTTTTTGTTGAGTCCAATTGTAACATCAGTATGGAGTCCCAGTAATGGATGTAGGGTAGAGTGTTTATTTCGAAAGCCATACTGAAACTCCGGTATGACATCTCTTTCTCTGCAGAAAACGTTGAGTTTCTTCAATATCAACGCCTCCAGTATCTTACTCATGCTGCTGAGCAAAGAAATTGGCCGATATCCTTCCACATTTGCGCGGTTGTTCTTCTTCGGGACAGGTACCACTTTTGCGGTTTTCCAGGCTGCAGGGAAATAGCTGTTGTTCAGGCAGTTATTGAAGATTATAGTCAACAGGAGAACAGCAAGATTTGGTAACCTTTTGAGTACGTAATTAGAAATCTTGTCGCTTCCTGCTGATTTTTTGGAGTTTCCAGTGAAGATAATGTCAGCTACTTCTTCAGGGGAAGTGAAAACATCTGTCAGCGTCGGCTCCGATGATGGGTTTTCCTCGTTGAACAGGGTCACGGTTTCGGTGGTCGCTGATATCTCTTGAAAGCGAGTTTCAACGTCTTCGATAAAGTCAGGAAGGTGTACGGGAGGGCGGTCTTTGAAACTATCGTGAAAATGATTTGCAAACGCTTCAGCTTTCTCTGCAGAAGTTGTTGATACTTCTTGTCCATAAAGGATGGTGTCTGGAATTGAGTTTGGTCTTCCAACAATCAGATTGATCTTTTTAAACGTGTCAGGTCCAGGTTTGATATCTTCGAGTCTCTTCCTGAAATCCTTTTCCTGGTGATGTTTTATTGCCTGGTTGAACATTGTGTTAGTGCACTGAAGTTCTGAGTGTAGCCGACGGTATTCGACACTTTCCCTGTTAAAGGTCCTGTGGAATATTCTTTGGAGGCTTTTGCGAAGTCTTTGCCGGTGAGCATATATTAATTGTATATGTTGGGGTAAGTTTGCATATTTATCTCTGCTGGTGCGTGGTGTTTTCTGCCTGTCCAAAGCATTGTTGACCACTGTTTCAAATTGAGCAATGGTGTTATCGATCTCATTGTTGTTGAGATTGTTGACGCTGGAGACTTCTGGTAGGCGTTCTTCAACTTCTGAACGGAATCTTATCCAGTTCAGTTTTTCGTATTGGATTTGGAATTCGGGAATACGACGTTCAGTTGTAATCCTGTAATTCAATCTGACTCTCATCTCAACCGCCAGATGGTCCGAGTCACTATCGTGTGCAACACAAGTGAAGTTTTGGAACTCAGGAAGGATGTTCGTAAAATTGGACGTCACTAAAAAGAAGTCTAGCAGCGACGGAGTTCTTGGAAATGTGGGCCTATGTTGCGATATAACCACCAATGAGTGAAGCTCGGGGTTGTCTTCCAGCCAGTCCACAATTGCTTTTCCTTGTGTAGATTCCCTGGTGTCCAGCCAGAGTGGGTGTCGTGCATTGAAGTCACCTCCAAGTACACAGTACGTATGTTGGCTAGCCAGATTGTTGATGGCGTTGAGGTCATGTATGATGTCACATCTTGTTGCGTTACACTTGTTGTATACTGAGACAAGAAGCAGCGTCTCATTATCCGACATATTGATCGCAACGGCTGTAGTCTCCATGCAGCGCAGAACAGGTACCGTAATGTACTCGCTTTTGAGGTCCGATTTTAAGAGGATGGCAGTTCCTCTGCCTTCAGATGTCTTGTCCTGTCTGTAGGATGTGTAGCCTTCCGGTTTAAGGGTGTTTCTTGCTGTGATGTTTGTTTCCTGTAAAAAGATAATATCGGGTTTCTTTGATTTTAAAAAAAAGTTAAGTGAAATACGTCTGGCTGTAGAATAAATAGAATTAACGTTATATGTAATGAAGGATAGGTAGTTTCTTATATACATAATGAGCAAATAAGTTTACCCAATATAACTGTTTTTTCTTTATCATTGAGACTACCGTAATTGCTTGGAACTACCTCCTTTGCCTTTTGGAGAAGAGAAAGGAGATCTGTTCCAAACAGTCTTTCGGTATCATCAAATATGTTGAAAGACTGTGATTGTCCTTTTTGGCTTGATGTGTTGGATGGTGCAGTCCTCTTCTGGACTACTGGTTTGGCAAATGGCGTTGTAGCTGGTGCTGGTGGAGCTGGCTTAATCCCTGCCTTCTTAAATGGGCCTCCTAAAGGTTTTGAAGCTGCTCCAGATGTGGCTGCAACGCTAGCGTATGATAAGCCATTCACAATCGCTTTTTTTGCTGATGTTACAGCAAATTGGTGATTTTCACGCTTCTGTGTTGCTGTCTTCGTTTTTTCGGCCAGTTTCTTCTTCCTTGCAGGGCATCCACTGTAGCTGGCAGGGTGCCCAGTCTGTTGGCAGTTAACGCAGAATACCATATCGTCACTGACTTTGTTGAGGGTCCTAGAGCAGTTTCCTGGAATATGATCATCCTTGCATTTTACACAACGGTATTTCATGCCACAGTTACTAGCAACATGTCCAAACTTTTGGCAATTCTTACACTGTGTAATGGTGGTGGATTTAAACTTCTCCCAATGGACTTTTTGGTGCATAAGAAGCGTTTTTCCGTAAATTGCTGGGATATCAGATGTTTTGGAAACTTCAACGACGAAGCTATTGTACTTCCTGTCTGATCGGGTCTTGTAGGGACTTACTGCTAAGACTGCGATGCCTTCCGCAATGAGCTCCTCCTTAACTTCAGTGGCTTCGTAAGTTTGATGAATTCCTTTAAGGACCAGCAATGTCTTCTTGTCTTCTTTGGCGGTATAGGTGTTGAATTCTGTCTTCTTCACCTTCAAAAAATCTCGGATCTTCTGGTGTTCCTCTTTGGTCTTTGTTGTGATAACAGATTTTTCACTATTGATATTGTGAACTTTGAATACTACACCTTGAGTTTTCAAATGTTTACTGATTTCCGCCACGTTTAGCTTGAAGCACACAATTGGTGGCATTAGTGTGGACCGGGGTTCCTTGTTGGGTTTCTCGAGGCTTTGTTGTTTTATTGGGTTTATTTCCTCTGCGTTGGTGGTAGAAGCTTCATTATCCATCGCAGGCTTTTTTGTCTTCTTTGGTGATGTTATTGGTGACTCTGTAGGCTTTCTTTTTGATCTTTTAGTTTGTACCACCTCAAAATCAGAGTCTAAATTCACCATTTCTTCGGTTTGCAACATCTCTGAAGGTTCTTCTTCTGCAGGTTGCACGTTAAAGTTTTCCTGTCCTACAACTTCTTCTTCGATTTGTTGTTCTGTAATTGGATCCATAATTTGTTGCGCATCCATTACTTCATCCTTGTCATCTTCGTAAAGCTGGTCTATATCACCGAGCTTGGCGTGAATGTTTACCAGGAACTCTTTTCCATGCGTTCTCATGCCTTCTTTGATGTGAGTCTTGAGTGCCTCGTATGCTAAATTTACGTCACTCTTCCTTCTTTCGGCTTTTCCCATTTTTAACTGGGATTTCCAGAAAATAGATTTATTGTTTTTTTTTAATTACTTAAAGGATTAAGATTAAAAATTGCAATTAACAAGAAGGATAATCCACATTCGGAAAAACCCTTCTTGTAATTAACTAGATTAATTTTAGCAGGTAGCGTAGGTGAACCTTTGCTAATCACTTTTTTCACTGAAATATATTATTTTATTACCGTTAGGTAGATTTTAGTTTTTATTTTCACTACTTTTCTCCGCGCACTTGTGTACACGATCTAATGCAACAGGTCTAGTATCATTGTAAAAATGCAAAAGTGTAAAATCTTACAACACTACAACAACAAAATATACGGAGTGCAATTTTGCACTAGCGTCGCACTTTAGCTATACCCGAAACCTATTGCAACAGTAAAATACAACGGTGTAAGATTTGCAGTCGCATTTTTGACAGCTCAGCAAGAGCCACTAGCTTTTAAAATTTAAAAGTCTTTGGAAGCCAAAAGAAATATCTTATTGTTCTTTTTATTTTATTAAATTAAATGGACCTAAAAGAAAAAAAAAAAGCGCCGCCGGAGGGAAACCCATTTTCTGAAAATAAAATATACATGCATGTATGTAGCTTTTTTATGATTTTCGGCCTGAATTTTATTTGACACCTTCGATCCACATAATTTTATCTGCAGCATCTTCTATTAAAAATTCTGTGATATTTTCTTTTTCTGTTTTTTTTTTTGGCATCCTTAACAAACTTCAATTCTTATAAAAATTAAATTTTCAAAACAAAAAACAAATGCCAAACTCATGTTGACATTTACTTCAGTGTTGCAAACAGGTGAGAAAAAGTGCGTTCACGGTCTACTAAAAAATAATAAAATTTCGCATTTTTACTAGGCTCGTTGCACCAAATCGGGAATACCCCTATTGTCGATAAGGTTTTTGTGTCGTGTGAAATGAATATGTGTTGACACAGCAGTGCGAACTTTGGGAATCGAAGTAGTATGCCGACATGGCGTGTAAAAAGGACCGAACTAGTTCGTCGCCACAGTTTTTTATGTTTTAGTTGTTAAAATTTACAAATCGCCTGAAATGCAAGGACAAAATTCAATCTCCCTAAGCAACAATTAAATAAAGCTCTGATCAACACTGGTTCTGGAGTATCAAAATTCAAATATTTTTCGGTCATTTTCACTTTTCATTTAAAATTTCACAACTCTACCACTTAACAGCTGATTTTGGCATGTACTTCTACGTCGGCGTATTGGCGTGTAAATGCGCATGCAAAAGCGAAGCGAAGGGGTATGTTATGCACTTTCAACATTTTAACTTAAAATGACTTGATGCTCTGTCAATTCCATATGTGAAGGGATCACACTAGCGACCACTTAATCAATTGTTTCATATTGAACCATACTTCGATACTTGACACTTACTTCCCATAGATAGCATTGCCTTAAGCACTTGATACATAATAATCAAAATACAATGCGAAGCGTTGTTCTGCCTTCTACGTCAGGGTAATAAAAAATACTCATGCACTGAGCATATCCGAATGGCAGTCGATGAACAACCAAAAAAAAGGTTAAGAATCGAAGTATGGAACAATTTGGATAACAAATCAGATAGTATCTATAAATAATAAGATTATTTTGAAATAAAATTACTTCGTTTTTGGAGACCAAACGAACAAGTTCTTTTTTTCTTACTTGAGAAGCTTGCGAGCTACAGAGGCATTGAAGAGACCGGAGGTCTGAGCTGAGGCTTTCTTTGAATGCCAAGAGCAATTTGGTCGAAGATCCAATTCAAATACTAATACTATCCTGTTTGGGGGTTGAGATTATTGTGAAAACAAAATATGAAAATTATTTTAAACATGCGAATTTGGGAGTTGCATCAAATTCCTTCCTAGTTTATTTTGACATGTACTAACTCTTGCACTTGCACTTTTACTACACCTTGACCCCATTGCTATAGAAAAATACAATAGTGTAAAATTTGTAATTTTGTTTGACAGCTCACCAAATGTCATTTCGTACTGCCAGCTGTGTTATTCGTTTCTGCCTTTTCTTTTCAATTATAAAGAAATGGAAATAACAAATGTTAAATTTGAAATTTGCTTCAGTGTTGCTACAGATTACAAAAAGTGCACTCAAGATCTAGTAACAAAAAAAAGAAACTTTACACTTTTACTATAGACCTATATTGCACCAGATTGCAAATACCCCTTATGATTGAATTGTTAATTCATAATTCTTTGGAGCTAGGTGACTATCTGGAGTAAGACAAGACTTATGAATACGAATATCTTCTTCTGTGTCAATAAAATGTTGTCCTTTCTTTCTATTCTAACTTAACAGGTCTTGAACAATTCAGGTCTTACAATTATATAGTAAAATAAAATATTACCAGAATCTCTTACAATAGTACTTATGAACAAACACATTCCAAAATTGTCCAACTCCAAATACTTCTTCACAAATATTTTTCATCCATTATGTTACTGAGACGCTAAAAATCATTATGTAAATCCTTTATTAAGTGATTCAATGAAGAAAGTAAAACATGTTTCAACATCTCGTTTAGTGATTGTTTCAAAAATTAAAGCTAGGTGCGCCGAATCAGGTATTTTTCAATTCTGAAATACCAATGGAAAACTTCAACGATGTTCAAAAATAAAGAATTCAACGTGTGAACTAAAATCGTATAATTTTTGAATTCTACTAATTTTATGTTTCTCTCTACTAACAACCCTGCCATCTATACGTTCATACAATAAGTATATTTTGCTTATGTCAGTTTTGACAAGTACAAGGCAAGTACACGTATCATCTGTCATGCAATTTCACTTTGTGCGAAAGGTGTTTTTCTTTTTATTTTTTATTTTTAATTTAACAACTTCAGAAGAAATAAAGTTATAAATTATCTTTGAAAGTGTTTAGCTGTTTTCAAATATAATCTACAACTTCAAAAAATTTAAAGAAAACCAATACAATTTCCCCTCTAGTGGAAGGAAAACAAAAATACGAAAAAAAAAATACTTTTCAAGGACGTAGACAACGACCATTGCTGAGTCATTTATTTGTGAAAATTTAAAGAAAAATCAAAACATCAAGAATTGGAATTTAATTATACTGGAATTAAAATAAAATATTCATGCATATTATAAGCCTCACTAATATCCATTAATATTTTAATTTCCATTTGTGGATTATGAGATGCAAACTAGACGTCGCTTACATTCAGGAGTTTACACTGACGCATCGGACGAAAGTTTAAGCGGCACAGTAACCACAACGATTCCATCATCTGTTGTCGTTGACACACAACTTGACTTGCAACTCCAAGAATCGGATGATAATAAGAAATATTCAAAAGGTTGGAACTTTCGTAACTTCTCGAATCGAATCCAAATATCATCGGGGAATGCCCTCAGGGCATTGATACAAACTCCACTCACATCAGCTATAGTATCGGACTCGCAGAACATTTCGTATTTTGGTTCGTCGCAACAAAGCCAGGGACAACAATTGAATCAATTCGAAGACGACTTGATCGATTCGCTAGAGGAACCATTTGACAAAGATAAAATAATCGTAATGGCAGCTCGAGATCGGACGAACGAATTTGCGAATGCGATACGTTCGCTGCAAAGTCGCAATATATCGCGGGCAGTTAGTGTGAAGGATCCACGCAAAGCCCGCCAGATTCAGAGTCATTCGGAGTTTATGATGGTGGCGAAGTTAGTTGGCAAAAACATCGCCAGCACTTATGCCAAGCTGGAAAAACTGACACTTTGTAAGTAGAAAATTCATGCATGCGTCTGCTTTTTATTTTCATTTAAAATTAAAAAAAAAAAATGTAAGGTAGGTCCAAAACTGCCACTTTCTAAATTTGTTTAAAAAATAAAATTGGTATAACCTGGCAGTTTAAGAAAAAAGAACCACACTTAAAAGCTACAGTCTGAAGTGGGCAAATGATGTAAATTGCGAGTAATAACGCAATCAAATCAATGGCATATTTTTATGCAGATAGTATAATTGTGGGCACAAGGGCGATCCCTCCCATAAGATTATACAGATCATTTGAATGTCAATAATTCTATACAACTTCTTCTGTCTTTAGAAGTTTAGAATATTTTCAAAGTCATGAACGCGTCGTCGAAATTGAACCGTTTACCTCCAATTGTTTAAGAATCATTTCTGGTATATATTGCCTCCACACGTTGGTCGAATCCATCAATCTAGCTGGACAATACTGTACAGGGTGTCCGGTAATTCGTGTGCAATGTAATTCTTGGTCATATTCTAAGAAAAAAAATTGTTTTACAGTAAAGTCTGATTTTCAACTTTGACATCACTTTTTGACGATTTAAAAAAGGCTAACTTGGGTGTACCCTGACCCATGTTGAGGTCAATTTCTCTGTCAGTGCTAAGGGTTGTGACCTCATTTTGAAATTTTTTTTAGTAGAAATACTAACCTTCAAAACTACGTTTAAATTGAGTTGATATGTTTTCAGGGTTGCCAGATATTCAATTTTAAATGGTGTTCAATTTTTCTTGCCCGAGCAAAATTTTGACTTTGACGTCAATTTTTTTCAAAAAATGCGTGATAAACATAAAGTTTTCTTATTTTTACCTGATGAACAAAACAATAATAAAAAAACCTCATTAACAAGTGCACCCAAAAACTTTTACATTTTATGATACTTGAAAAAATCTAAAACAGGTAAAATTAAAAAAAAATGATTTTTTGCCCTGAGGTGTAAAGGGTTTGAATAAAGCAATAATATGTGTAGTTTTAAGTAATTTTTTATTTTATGTACACACAAATACAGTCGTAATAAGTGCTCAAAGTGCTCCCCTGCGTTTTGAATGCATGCTAGAGCCCGTTTTTGGATTTCATTTTGAATGTTTATTCTTACTTTTAGTGATCCTTCGGAAATACGTTATTCTAATTCACTTAAAGTTCTTATTTCAGATTAGTAAACGATTTCTTGCATTCGTCCCCATACAAAAAAATCCAGTACACTGAGATCGGGAGATCTTGCAGGCCACAATGAATTGGTCCATTTCTGCCTATCCATCGATCACCGTATTCTTCATCCAGCCAATCGTTTACTTCACGACCATAGTAGGCCGGAGCACCATCTTGTTGGAAATAGGATGAAGCTAGTTGAAGCAGTGAAACATCCTCCAAATTAAGTCATTAAGTCAGGATGGTATTTTGAAAGGTCCGATTAATTTATTTATAATTACACCTGCCACATATTGATACTGAATCTGTGCTGAAATGATCTTTGCCGTCTTGAATGTGAATTGCTCGAAGCCCATGTATGGAAATTCGTAATACCATCTCTTGTGAATTGAGATACGTCTGTCCAAAGAATTGTGTTTATAAACTGGTTGTCATCCAAGCTTCTCTTTAGCAACCAGTTACAAAACTCGAGTCTCTTTTCAAAATCATCGGGAAGCAGTTCTTGCACAGGTGTATGATGATATGGGTACATTATTTTCTCCTTGCAGTATACTGGAAACTTTATGTTTGAAAACATTAAACTGTAGAGCCAAGGGTCTTATGCTGATGGAAGGATCGATTTCAACAGCTGCCAGTATTCTTTCATCGACCGAAACTCTTCTTGTACTTGCAGCTCCCGCGTTAGGTCTTGAAGTTGAAACTGATCCAGTTTCTCAAAGCCTTCGAAAGGTTATTCCAAAAACATTTCGAGAAGGAAGCCGTCTGTTAGGATAAAGTTCCTGGTATCTTCGTTGTGCTATTCTTGAATTTTCATTACACAACCCATAAACGAATAAAATGTTTGCGTATTCTTCTTTCGTAAATGAAGGCATTTCAAAAACCGCTCTTATCCAACTGTAATCGTAACATATTCTGATGAATAAATTTGTTTTGCTATTCTTATATATACCACTTATTTATTTAATTTACCCATTTAAACATTCTTACCCCAAATTTAACTCTCATGAGAAGAGGTAAGGTAATTAGGGTTTTGACAGCAAGTCAAGTAGGCAAAAGTACACTTTTAACCCCCTTTTTATGAGTGAACAGTCTTAAAAATTACCTAAAAACTATCAATTTTTGGAAAACCACTCCAATTGCCAAGTGCTGCATTAAAAGTAGGTGAAAATCCCAAAAATCGATTTTGTACCTATTTTAGATTTTCCCAAGTATCATAAAATGTATGAGTTTTGGGTGCACTTATTAATGAGTTTTTTTATTATTGTTTTGTTCATCAGGTAAAAATAAGAAAACTTTATGTTTATTACGTATTTTTGAAAAAAAATTGACGTCAAAGTCAAAATTTTGCTCGGGCAAGAAAAATTGAACACCATTTAAAATTGAATATCTGGCAACCCTGAAAAGATATGAACTCAATTTAAACGTAGTTTTGAAGGTTAGTATTTCTACTAAAAAAAACTTCAAAATAATGTCTCTACCATTAGCATTGAAAGAGAAATTGACCTCAACATGGGTCACGGTACACCCAAGTTAGCCTTTTTTTAAATCGTCAAAAAGTGATGTCAAGGTTGAAAATCAGACTTTACTGTAGAACATTTTTTTTCTTAGAATATGAAATCCCAAAGTATGGCACACGAATTACCGGACAGCCTGTATAAAGAAGAAGAATAGATGAACTGTTGCAAATTATTTCTTAACAATATAATAAATATAATAAAACATGGAAGGAAAAAATGCAAAGGTTAAAACTCTATATCTCTTCTTTCAGAGGGAAATAACGTTCCAAATCCAACTATATAGTTGAATGAATGAATTATGTTTTGGGGGTATTACACTGCGACCTAGAGACCTACTATGCCCCCACTTAAAAATGAATAAGCTCGCTCATCCTACAGTTGCTCCTCCAAATCTATTGCTCTTAGAAATCTTAGTATATGGTGCACTTTCAGCTAGGATAGATCACTCTCCTCCACCTGATATTGTCCCAGATGGTTTTTCCTTTGGTGCATGAGTGAACAACATCTTTTTAGTATGTAGTCCGGTGTTTCCTCATGCATGTTGCAGAATCTACATGTGGCACTGCTTACCATACCAAGTAAACTAAGGTGGCTAAACGTTGCCAAGTTCATTTAGCCTGCTTATGCACTCCCACACGAATTAAGAGCCGATGGTATATGAACTTAGTGCCTTGAGTACCGCTTGACTATCTGATATAATGGCAATATGGTTACTGAAGATACCATTTACTTACTTAAAATGTTTTTAGAGTCTGGAGTGAACATGGACCTTAAATAAAAAGCTTCATTTAAACCAGCTTGGTGCCTGGCTAGCTGGCTTCAGTTGGTTCATGTTCTATTCCCCGTCTATATATGTACATCGACCAAAAATCTATCAAAGAATTTTCCTCTCAAAATAGCCTAAAGCTATCTTAAACACCTTTGATAGAGGTCATGCATCTTCAATAAAATGGCCTCTTAGCTCAAAGAAGCAGCCATTTGCAAAAGTTATTCTTTGTTTGATCTAAGCACTGGTATCTTTGTCTGAGCTTATAGCGTTATTGTTAGCCACTTTGAATAGCTCGGCAGCAAAGTCCTTGGCCTTCGCTTCATCTTCGCAGAGTGATTTTTCTATATCCTGAAACTGCGATTCTAATTCCTTGATCATCCTTGCAGGCTCCAGTTCGATCCTTGTAACCTTGAGAAGTTTCTTTTTATCTTCTATTTTTAACTTCATTCCCACTATGACATCTCTCTTTTTCCTTGATCTTTAGTAGAATATACATAAATAAATTATTTACAATAAATTTCCTGACGCAACAGTTCTGCGAAAGGTCTATTGGCGTAATGGTTATGAAAGCATTGCTGTGTACGTTTTTTTTATTCGGCAGGAATGAAATGTAACGCAAAAGATACGATGGTGAAATACTCAATAGTCCTGAAAGTCCAATGGTCCTGGATGTTCAAAAAATTTTTCGCTCGACATTGAAAGCCTTAATTAGATTTAGTTTGAAATTAAAACGGCCCAATATTTGTGTTGAACCTTTTTACTGATTGTAAAATAAATTGGTTTAATATATAGGACCGAGAGCTCACAGCAATTTTTGGATGTGATTAATAACAAAAAATAATTGGTATAATTAGATAGTCATTAAGTAGTTATTTACAAATGTGAGCGTCTCGCATGCTCTAGTGGGAGCAATAGTGAGTAATACTGCATCAAATATGCAGTTTTTTCCTTTACCGTAACTTTAGACGTGAAAACGGCTAATGATGTTGATTTCATTTCCATACCCAAATAGTTTGTACAATAGTTTCTTTTTATTAATGCTCAAAATATTTACAAAATAATTAATTTCTTAAGTCTAATATTTTATAATCTGCGAGCATAAAAGGGGCTTAAGTACCTTAAGTCTAACATGCGTTTTTCTTAGATGTATGCTCTTCACGTCGGCATGAGTAGTGCTGACGGTGGTTGGCGGGTTTTTGTGGCTGGGCCATTACGCGAGGGTCGCTCGTCTAAAATAGATTAGTTCCGTTTTAGAGGGATTGACTTTTATTCCCATAGTCTAAGGATGTATGCCTTAACTCTACGGAGTCATCAGCGAATAGCAGTATTTTGGCATTGGCAGGTTTGCTGGTTGGTCGGAGGTGTAGAGGTTAAATAGGTCGGGTCCAAGGCGGGATCCTTGACCAATTCCGGCTAAGATGTTTTTAAGGAATAAGTTAGTACTCCCCACGCGTACGTAAAACTTATGAGTAGTGCGGAAACTATGGATGATGAGGATAAGATGTCTAGGCAAGTGAAGAGACTTCAACTTGAAAGCCAGACCATCTATACAAACAGAGTCGAATGCTTTTTGAATATCAAGCAGACATGCTACAGTGGTCTCTTATTTGGAGTGGGATTCTTTGAATCCAAATTGGTTATGCTGCACTATTCCTATTGAAGGGTATAATGAGCGGAGTTTGAAAATAATTAGACTGGTCGGAGTTGTTTATATAATTTGCCCCTGACAATTATTCAAAATAATTGTGAGAATAACAATTGCGGTTAAATGAAGTTTTTTCATAACGAAATTTGAGATCTTGTCTGGTCCCGATTGAGGCGTGGAGGTCTACTGGATTAGTCAAAATATCATTGACTATCGTGTAGACAATAAACCAATAGTTGGAAATATTAACGCCTGCTCTGCGAAGTATCTGCTTAAAAATTTGAAGAAATCACTTAAGAACTGATCTCCTTGTTGAAAGGATCTGAATGTTTTGAAAAGTTTGGAGGAGCATTTTCTTTATTCCATTTTGCAAACTTATTTTCACAATGTCAAGCGACACATGTATTTGAAATTCTGCCATGGCCGTTTGAAGCTCCTGACTATGATTGTTTTCAAATGTGTCTATGAAGTTTGAAGTCGGTCTTTTTCAGGTGCCCTTTGTTAACTTTCAAAAATCCATGAGTAATGCCTCAAGAGTTTTGCTATACTGTTTTTAATTTCTTATGATCCTACTGTTTCCTGGCAATTTCTTGAAAATAATAATTAAGCTTCTTATTCTTAACCCGTAATTTGATTTAATTTTATTTTACTTCCTTTTTATTTATTTTTGAAGTAAAACTTCTTTTCCGGCGTTGGGGGTAAAAAATTTTCTATGGAGCTGTCAGTGACATGTCAAAAGCGTCACGCTATAACGACATGCTTCCTACAATTATTTTGTATATATTAATTATAGGAATAAGTATGTGGTTGTGATATTGTATCTATGCTAATCCGAAATTTCGAAATGCATTTTATTTTGTACACAAACCTGGAACCCACGCGACATCTAGTTGTAAGTAATGAGTACATTTGAGTAAAGTGTCTGTTAAGGTATGTCAACGTTCTGTAGTTTATGTAGTTATAATCTTAATCACAATTAATTCTGACGTTGGTTTTTACAGAGGCTTTGTTTGAGAGAAAAGAAGTTTTACTTCTAGAGCGCGTACGTCAGTACACACATTCTTTTTTTTTTCATTTATAAAACACTTTTATATGTTAAAAATTTAGTGCTGTAACAGAAAAAAATAAAATTTACCATTCGATTTTTAATTTTAGTGGCAAAAAAGAAGAGCCTATTCGATGACAGACCTCAGGAAATTCAAGAACTCACATACATCATTAAAGGCGATCTAAACGCACTTAACCAGCAAATAGCACGCCTCCAGGACATTTCAAAAGACCAACGTCGAACCACTAATGGTAAGCATTTGGTATCACATTCCTCAAATATGGTACTCGCATTACAATCCAAGTTGGCCAGCATGAGTACCGATTTTAAGCAGATCCTCGAAGTGCGAACTGAGAATTTGAAACAACAAAAAACTCGACGTGACCAATTCAGTCAAGGACCAATGACAAGTAGAATGTCAGCTGCAACAGCTAAACAAGGCAGTCTCCTTCTAAGCGAAGAGAATCAAATCAGCATTGATATGTCCGCTGATGAGAATCGTCCACTTCTTGCCGGTCCATCTGGGCATTCGAATCAAATACAAGCCCAACAGCAAATGGTGCTGTACGATGAATCTGATAATTACGTCCAACAACGAGCTGAAACTATGCAAAATATTGAAAGTACAATAGTCGAGTTGGGTGGAATATTCCAACAGCTGGCACATATGGTAAAGGAACAAGAAGAAATCGTTGAACGAATCGATACGAATGTGCAGGACGCTGAGCTTAACATTGAGGCCGCTCACGGGGAGATTCTCAAATATTTCCAATCCGTATCGAAAAATCGCTGGTTAATGATTAAGATATTTGGCGTTCTGATATTCTTCTTTATTTTCTTTGTTGTATTTTTAGCGTAATAATTATTAAATATTATTTCCAATTATATATTTACTGTAAACTGTGAAATGTTTTGTTCAATTTTTTTTATTATTTGTTTTGATTGGAAATTATGAATATTATGAAATTTAAATTAAACCTAATATAAAATGTAAAAGAAAATTTATAAATAAAATTAAAAAAAAAATAAATCAATTCAAACACTCAAAAAAAATGCGATTTTTCAGGGTAGAGCTTTCAGAACTAGTTGTTGTTTTTTCTTATTTTGGTTTTTATATTTGAATGATAGGCTTCGAATTCCATAACCAGACCAGTAAAAAAAAAAAGAAATTAGTGCCGAAAACTAAACCTAGTGATTGACAATTCTGAACCATTTCTGCCTAATGTTGTCAGAAGGAATGCAGGAGACCCGGAATTTCCTGTCGAATCCATAAGGTTAAGATGAGAAGCACTTTTCATGACAAGATATATTTGATGAATTGCCACTTCCTCGCAAAAGGCAACTAAGAAGACGTTCGGCTATCTATTTCCTCAAAATAAAAAGCCACAGTATTTATTTTAAAATAATAAGAGATTTTTAAAAATCGTACAGACTGATTTCATTAGTATGCAAGACATTTTTAATTCCGGTGAAACTGTTTTCAAATTGCGGTAAGATAGTGTTAATCAAGTGATAGAAAATCTAAGTTTAAAGGTTATAAAACTCTTTAATGAGGCAAAAAGAACCAGAGAATGACATACATACATAATTACTTCACAGAGTTAACAAATTACAAAATGGAGTTAAGAAAAGCCAAAAGAAATATGTATATTTTTTTCAGAGAGTATTTCCTTATACTGTACTTCGGTACAATGACAGCCTTTTTTAAAAAGAGATATGTTCTTATATCATGTCTCATTCATAATGAGCTAATTATCATGAATTCCATTGCAATCGGAAACTTTTTACGAATACCGACAAAAGCCATCCGCTAAATTTATTTATTTATTGCCCATAAATATTGCTTATATTTAATCCGTTCGTAATGTCAATTTGTATAAGATGTTCCATTACGATCGATTTTGTGATATTTTTGTCGTGGTTTCTAATTATGGTGCGGTGGTGATTTCTAATTATGGTGGAATTCGTGATAGGGCTGAATGTAATTTGTATTCTTTAAATTGGAAAAAAAATACAGTTAATCTAAAGTTAAGTTTAACATCCTTTATGCTGGAAACTTCGGAAAAAGTAATCAGAAACTTCACAATATCAGGAATTTTAATTAATTGACCTCTCAATCCTCGGCAAAATGCTTACAGGGTGGATAGATTCACAAAAACTGCGCTATTACAACTTATGAAATGCTTTCCTAGACTTAGAGGGATAATTTCGCAACACTTTCTGTGAGGTAGTTAACAAAGCTTTGTAAGAAAGTGTGTACCTATCACCATAAGAAGAAGGATTGGATTGGTGAGATGTTAGGTACGAGAAAAGAGATATAAACAATACCAGATGTGCAGAAGAACATTCATGCCAGTATGCAATAGCACAAAATTATAACTATGTATTCAATTTTTGATGACTCGTGGGTTTATGTTGGCAAAAGAGTTTTTATTGCACAAATTATAAGGTTTATGTAGCATTCCAAAGAGTTAAAGAGACGACTTTTTTTTAACCCCCATTCCAACTTTATGGAGTAAATTATGTTACTCCGAGAAATATGCTTATCGTTTTGTTATGGATTTACTTATGATAATGTATAGGTACTTCCATAAGCAAAATCAGAAAACATATAGTCGAAGACTATAGGAGTATATTAATTATAGATCGAAGAAGAAACTTACATAGAATCCATTTGTACTCAAAATCAACTCATAACAAACTGTCATAAAGCTGATCAAATAATATGTGCGAATATAATACTCGTATGTTTCATCGCAGCATTTGCTTCAATAGTGGCATGAGGAGAAGATTTACTGTCAGAAAAATATAATGCTTATAGGGGAAACACAATTATTTCGTAGTTATTCATTTTATTTTTATTTTATTTATATATTACAAACTGGAATATGCGAAATCTGGTATTGAATCGGGTTCAGTTTTATCATGAATTGTATCCTATAAGACGCATAGGCTTTCTTTATAGATGGTTTTAAGACTATATGTAATATTAGTATGTATAATCGTTATAGAAGATAGAATATATCCATAATTTTTCCTTAGCGATAGTCTTATAAACAAAATTCTTATAAACTATGTATAACAAAAAGCTAGACTTCTGGATAAATTGAAATTACTTTCTTTAAAAATAATGGCGCAAAATTTTAGTTGAATAAGTACGATGTTAAAGCTGTTTTAGTATGAAACTTGGTTAAAACGACGATTTTGCAAATTTTAATCGAATATAGCATTATATGTATAATTTCTCTACCCTTTTATTTAAGTTAAAATCATCGAATACCTATTTTACGAGTATTTTTTTAGTATCGTGCTAACTTCATATGACTCTTTGACATTTCCAAACATTAAAACAGGTATGTTTACTTAGTTTTTTTGCATGAACTGCCATTACTTTAGGTGTGTTCAGATGCTATTTATTAAGAAAATGGCCTTAGCACTTTACTTTAAAGTAAAAATTGTTAAGTAGTGGCATACCTAAATACCACACCTAAATACTAAGCTGATTAAAATCTTGATAAATATTTTTCAATTGAAAAGGAGCTATAAAGTATCTAACATTGTGTGTAAAGCTAATTTTTGGCCAAAATTCAATTTTTGAACTTTTATTAAGTGACAAACCATCAATGTTGAAGTTAAGCGAAATTGTAATTTGTAAAAGTATTTTCAAGTTGTTTCTAAGCCCATTGTGTCAGTGGGTCTTCTGGTGAAATTCATGAAGTTTTTTGCAAATATAAAGCCTTCAGTGCCAAATGGTTTGTATTAAACTTCAATGCCCACTGTCGCTGTTCAAGCAAGGTTCAACAAATTGTCATTAAGTAAAACATTGATGATTATTATTTTAGTACGGGAGGTAGCGCTGCAATTTTTTTAGGAATTTTATGCCGAATGAATTTTACTTTAAACAGTTGTTTAATGTTCGAAATTCAGTAAAGTGAGCGTCAGTTGTCGCACTTGTGGTGGAGCTAAAGGAGACAGCATGCAAAAGTCATTGGAAAAAAATTTGCTCCGATGAATTTTATACCAAGCGAAACTGTATTAAATTATTGTTTTAATCATATTTCTTCAAAAAATTATCGTCAGCTGTATTGCCGAGGGGGGGTTCAATGTCAGTCACGGGCATAAACCTCATTTAAAATTTGAAAAATAAATTTATTTTATACCTTATGAAATTTATATATCTCAATTTTTATACTTTTAAAATAATAAAGAAAATAGTCAGCTGCACTTTTGACGGGGGTAACACCGTCAGTCAGCGCGATAAACATGTCGCGCACTCAACGCATTCGAGCGTCGCATAGTATCTTTGGAACATAAACTGACGACCTTTACACCCACAAACAATCAGCTGACGACAATTTTTTTTTCTTTAACATTTAAATTATGTTATACTTAAAATTCAATAAGTATAACATCAATTTCATATAAATAACATCACAGTTTATTTATTTATTCCGTGTAGGTTTCAAATTACATATACAGGGTGATTTGCATAAGGTGTGACAAAAAGCTAGGGCATGTAGGTTGGACTTAGACAAGAAAAAAATCGTATGGGAGGGGGGGAGTCTATTTCCCCCCGTTTAGGCGGGAGGGGCAATTTAAGAAAAAAATCACTTAAAACAGAAAAAAAAATATTAAAAAATAACGGTGATACCTACAGAAAAATGCTATAGCATTTTGAAAAGCCAGAAATACATTCTTTAATTCTGTTTTTAAATAAAGTTGTTCGAGTGAAAAGTTTTTGAAAAATTAATTTTCAAAATCGAAATTTTGAAAAAAAAAATGAAAAATTTTTTTTAAACAATTTTTTTTCAAAATTTTACGTAATTAAATATTATTTTTTTATTCAATATTCAATGCTCTTATTAGTTTTTGATCAAACACAAAAAACCGGATGTCAAAATGTTTTGCAGTTTTTGAGAAAATCAAAAATAACAAAAACTACTTTTGTTCTAAGAAAAGCCTTTTATTTTAGTTTTTTCGTTTTTGGATTCTTAGGTGAATTTACGATTGACAGGATTAACTTTCTTTTTACTATTTTTTTTTATTATCGTCTTATAAGCATACAATAATGTGACAAAGAACTGGATTAACCATATTTCACACATTTTTTAATTGAGAACACCTGCGTGAGAGCATTGGTTTAAAATTGACCAGTGCTCCAGTACTCCGTATTCTCGAAGACGTTGATGGATTCTTGAAAATATCGTATGACTGGGACACCTCCTATTGGGATACATTTCAGCGTAGAGTCTTTGCGCTTCACGACTTCGACCATGAGCCATACCGTAGCAGTAATGCATATCCGTTAATCCGGTACAAGAGTAATTTGACATCGTGATATGTTGACGACTTGACATTCAAATTAGAAATAATTTGTACAACTCCGTTAGATTTTTATGCTTGGGGATTCATGAAGAACTATTTGTACGAAGTGGAAATAGAATCTTTGGAACAACTGAAACAACGGATTGAAGTGGCTGGAGTCAAATTACAGGAAAATTTATCAAGTATAAATTTATGTGCAGCAATAAGAAGGCACTATAATCTTTGCCTTCTACAAAATGGGGATCATATGGAAAATTTTTTGTAATAAGCTGTAGTTAAAAAATAGTTAAAAATTATAATAAACAGTATTTATGTATTTTATCTAAAAATGCATGTATTTCTTATTTTAATTGATTTCAAGATTCAGGAACATTTTTGTTCTTATTTCGCAATTGCATTTTTCTGTCACTAGTTAGGGCGTGTAACGTTGCATTATTTAAAAAAAAAAAACAAAAAACAAAGAGAAAGTGTGTTAATCCAGCACTTTGTTACTTTATTGTATGCTTAAAAGACTGATAATAAAAAAATTTTACAAAAAAGTTAATCCTTTCTTTCGTAAATCCACCTAAGCCAAGCCGACCCCACCATAATAAAAAAGTGGCAGGTCAATTTTAAACCAATGCTCTCACGCAGGTGTTCTCAATTAAAAAATGTGTGAAATATGGTTAATCCAGTTCTTTGTCACATTATTGTATGCTTATAAGACGATAATAAAAAAAAATAGTAAAAAGAAAGTTAATCCTGTCAATCGTAAATTCACCTAAGAATCCAAAAACGAAAAAACTAAAATAAAAGGCTTTTCTTAGAACAAAAGTAGTTTTTGTTATTTTTGATTTTCTCAAAAACTGCAAAACATTTTGACATCCGGTTTTTTGTGTTTGATCAAAAACTAATAAGAGCATTGAATATTGAATAAAAAAATAATATTTAATTACGTAAAATTTTGAAAAAAAATTGTTTAAAAAAAATTTTTCATTTTTTTTTTCAAAATTTCGATTTTGAAAATTAATTTTTCAAAAACTTTTCACTCGAACAACTTTATTTAAAAACAGAATTAAAGAATGTATTTCTGGCTTTTCAAAATGCTATAGCATTTTTCTGTAGGTATCACCGTTATTTTTTAATAATTTTTTTTCTGTTTTAAGTGATTTTTTTCTTAAATTGCCCCTCCCGCCTAAACGGGGGGAAATAGACTCCCCCCCTCCCATACGATTTTTTTCTTGTCTAAGTCCAACCTACATGCCCTAGCTTTTTGTCACACCTTATGCAAATCACCCTGTATATGTAATTTGAAACCTACACGGAATAAATAAATAAACTGTGATGTTATTTATATGAAATTGATGTTATACTTATTGAATTTTAAGTATAACATAATTTAAATGTTAAAGAAACAAAAAATCGTCGTCAGCTGATTGTTTGTGGGTGTAAAGATCGTCAGTTTATGTTCCAAAGATACTATGCGACGCTCGAATGCGTTGAGTGCGCGACATGTTTATCGCGCTGACTGACGGTGTTACCCCCGTCAAAAGTGCAGCTGACTATTTTCCTTATTATTTTAAAAGTATAAAAATTGAGATATATAAATTTCATAAGGTATAAAATAAATTTATTTTTCAAATTTTAAATGAGGTTTATGCCCGTGACTGACATTGAACCCCCCCTCGGCAATACAGCTGACGATAATTTTTTGAAGAAATATGATTAAAACAATAATTTAATACAGTTTCGCTTGGTATAAAATTCATCGGAGCAAATTTTTTTCCAATGACTTTTGCATGCTGTCTCCTTTAGCTCCACCGCTTTCGGAGCAGCTGACGTTCAGATCTGTTATGTGTTAGGGGAAAACTATTATTGTTATGATTTTCAGCCGGGATGAAATGACTTCGTCAACTATAGCGCTACCTCCCGTACTATTTGTTACTAGGCTGAGTAAAATACCGCAAAGAATCCCATTTAAAGAATTAAAGAATTTCTAGATGGCTAAATTTATTTTCAATTCATATTCATTTGTTTTTCCTTATTTCCTGCGTGTTGTCGACAATTATTTTTGTTTGTCTAATGTTTTAATTAATTAATTACTTACGCAGATAATTTACCCTGCTCATGTTCTTTTTTTAGACTTTTAGACTAGTCGCTTGTACATTATGTACCTTTGCATTTTCACAGTTTTATAATAATACAATAGGAACTTTATTCCGCAATAAGATTCCGACAGAAAAATTAAGCATGGTTATATTATCTTGACTTAAACTGTTCCAATAATTATTCTATAAAAATATCAAATTTAGTTGTCATATTCGCAGATATAAAAGCATTTAGCCATAATTAGTTATGCAAACGATATATGTAGGAATGAAGCATCGAATACTAATTTAAGACTTTTATAACAATCTCTTGGCTCTTGGGTTAACTTTTGGATTGCAAACTGGTCTCTTATTAAAGAAAAATAGAGTCATTATAGGCTTCAGAGAATATATCAAGTCTTATTCCTATAACAACTTGCTTCCAGCAAGAATAATTCTTAAACTTCAGAAATAGGCAGCAATTTTGTGAGTTGGTCTGGTTTATGTTTCTTCGTTTCCAGCGATATCGGCAGTCGCAGCCGCGATATTCTCAGCCGAACGACCAGTCCCGTAGTGGCCACGCCCTCCATGTACTTCTGTGGCTCCAGTCTGTTGCCCAGTTGGCAAAACACGATTAGGACATCCTTGTCTAAATTCTCGCTGCGCTAACACAACCGACCGATTATTGCTCAAACATTTCGACACAATTATTCCACGCTCTTGAGGAGTATAGCGCTCCATTGCTTGTCGGTTTGTATTCTGCAGCTGTCTTAATCACAAATATGAATGACGTACGATGCCATTTGCAAAAATTACCATAGGGTGATTAATTTTGTGCCACCTTGTATACATATGTAAATGTTCTTAGGCAATATCTGCCCGTGCCTTCGTTTTTGGTTCTAGATCTGTGCGATTCATTTGCTTACACTCAATATTATTTTTTTTTCTTATCAACGCAGTCTAATAATATTTCAACTTCTTGAGTTGAAAAAATTGTGCCTCTTTTGGTCATTTTTATTTCAATTTTTCAATAACAAACAAAAAATTACAAATAAAGAAAATACAAAGCCACACACATTAGTGTTCAAAGAACAACCGAGCTGTCAAATTGACAGATTTCGACGACTTTGCAGTGATACCGAAATAAATAAGACCTTTTCGAATAAAAGTTAATCCATCACTTAAAAATTGCTTCAAGAATTAACTCCGGGATGAGGATTAACTAAGCCTCAGTTAACTCAGCACTGAAAAATTGGGCCTTAATAAGTATTACGACTTGATTCGGAGTTTCTTTACGAGAATTCTGATTCAAAGATGAAATTGTATGTGATTCAAGATATTCTTATGGTCTTATCGTAACACCACTGATCATATATATGAACCCCGTTCGAGAAGGAAGGAAAGCTTTAAAAAAAAAACCGTAAATAGGACCAATGCTCAACTTAAAGAGTCAGACAACAAAAATCTATGGCACAGAAAAGGCCCTTAAAAAGATAGAAATATGCTTGAGTTCTTCCAAATTACAACCGATAAATTTAGCTAGTGATGTTTTATTACATTCAACTGCGATGTTTAACACTTCTGCAACTAAAATTGTTAGGTATAAAAATCTCCTTCGAAATGTTAAGATATATTCATACTACGCTCTGTACAAATAAGAAAAAGTATAATAGAAAATATTTGATCATTACTATCAGATAAAAGCTAGCATAACCGAACAAACCTCATTGCTGTTGGGTACGTACATAATATATAAAACTGAAATACATTCTTTACTGTACGGCTTACCCCCTTCCCTACAAGAAAGAAGGAGGATAATATCGTAGATAGACTTATGTGGCCTATACCCACAGTCTTATCCTTTGCTACCATATAATAAGCACGAAATGCCGATGATAGCAGCGAATATAAAAATTCATGCGCTGAAATCCTTGTATAACCATTTATTCTGAAGATATCCTTGTGCGGAGATAATCCTCCCACATACGAATATAACGAATGCCATCTGTTTCGCAGAAAAACCAAAATCTCTATAGCAAGAAAGTGTTTTTATATTTTTTTTTTGTTTTTTTTTTTTGAATGCGTACAATATAAAATCATATCTTTGTCTGAGCAGAGAGCTTGGCAGGATGAGGCTGTAGGACAAAATGGCAGCTTAAGGACAACAAATGTGGAAATGTGTGGTGCTATGGGCTTGCTTCATGTAACACTCGTTCGTATATTCGGCTTGTAATAAAAATGAAATTGGATCAACATTCATGCATTTAAGCTCATATCAGCATATTGAGAAGATTGTATGGTTGGATTTTGTGTCGACGGCGGCGTGGCGGGTATACGAGTAGGCCGCTTTCAGGAGGACCGAAAAGAAATCCCAAAGCCCAGACATTTTTTTTCCATAACAAAAACTCCCATACTTCTTGAAGTCGTGAATACAGAGGATTTTGCCGTTTATTTTATGAAGGCGTTTAAGTGCCAACGAAGAAAATGGTGCGTTTTCAACTGCCTTTCGAGAAACGAGGATACTCATTACTTCCAAGAACAGTAGGTTTGTTTTGCGGAGGCAGAGGCAAGCGTCCCTAGCACATATTATCATGCATATACTAGAGAAGTATAAAAACGAAGCTCCAATCAGCAATGGATTTATGGAACAAGGATTTTGGGTGTGACATAGAATCCAAACGATAAAAAAGGATAACTGGATTTTTGGTCTTGAGCTATAAAACAAAGATATGTGCCTGCCTGGAATTATGAGCTCTCAAAAAATTGGATTCCATATGATTATAATAAAGAATTTTACTTAAAAGACGCAAGTAAAAATGTTAAATTACTTTAAGAAAATAATTAAATGTTGTTTACTAATTGATGTAGGTATAACGTGATGGTAATACCCTTAATTACCTATGGTGCAAGCAACTAGAAAAGCACCAGAAACAGACTAAAGGTTTTAATATATGTAATGGAGGTTATCCTTCATCTGTCCTCATTACATGAAGTAGTTGCCGCTAAGGGAGCCATTATGAGATTTGCCAAGAAGGGGACTTGGTGGGACTGCCTTATAAAGTCAGCAATAACAAACGTTATCCTTCTGGTATCAGCCACCTTGTATGGTGAGGAGACTTAAGTTTCAAAGATTCATCCGATCTGCCATCATTTGGGATAGCTAAAAGCGACAGTTACGACCAACAACTGCCCCTGAATCTAGGGTGTTTAATGAGAGTATCTATTAGATGGTTTGTAGCTAGGGGATATACCGGCTGTATTATAGCGGTACCTCTTTGAAACCCAGTCGAAGCAAAGAGTAACTATGACCTTACCATATCATAAAAAGGTCTGATATGGTGGACCAGCCTTTCTCTAGCTACTCTTGGGACCTCAATGCAAAAACAACAAAACCACTACAAATTTAAAACTCCGAAGAAGCATCAAAATTCACGATGCATTTAGGAAAACGCCCAAAGCCATGTGAACAAAAATATGGAAAGAACTCCCAAAAGTGAGGCAGGCAAAAATACTTCTTGCGAGCTACAACCAAGAACGTTTTATATTCTGCATCGGTTTAAGCAGGAACAATCTCCACGGGTTTTCTTACTGGCCATTGTTTATTGAGAAAACACGTTAATTTGCTTAGCCTGGTGAAAAGTACCTACTACATGTAGAGTCCGCAATACTCACGAGGAAACTCGGGAACATATACATATTATACATGTGCACTCATCCATCAAAGATAAATATGTCTTGGACGTCACTAGATAGAAGAGAATCAACTACAATCTCTGAAACCACTCCATATACTTAGGTTTTGGAAAGAAACTCATCTGGAGGAATAGCTGTAAAATAAGTGATCTAACTTAGCGAATCGATCTATAGGTCGCAGTGCATTTAAACCCCATATTTTGTATTCTTTCATTCATAACCTAATCAACAATCCTAGGAATGGCATGATTACAAAATATGATTTTGTAAAAAATTTTCAAACGGAGTAAAGTTTCAAAAAACAGTGAGTTGGTGAAACAGAAAATTACACACAATTACCAGTAACATTAATTGGTACACGGATGATTTGAGAACGAATTTTTGGACCTAGAACTAAACTTTGCATACCGATGGGACAATCTACTGAGATTTTACAAGAGAAAGCTAATGCCATAGCGAAATGTGTAGGTTGAAATCTCGAAAGGAAATACGGAAACTGAAACATTGTTATTATGGCTATCTGAAGCTGCACTCAAAACACTGAGCTCATACGCCATCAAGTCTAAGTTGTTGTGGGAATTTAAAGGCAGGCTTAACGAACTTGTCAAGAACAATAATATCTCACTTCATTGCGTAATATTGGTGTCTAGGGAAATGAAGAGGCAGATTCTCTTGGGTTTCATTTTCAGCTGCTGCAAAAAAGTTTTTCAGTAATTTACTCCTCCTTTCGAGAAATTGACAAATACTCAAAGAGTATCTCATTTCATGAAAAGTGCTGCTCATTAGCCGTTGAGAGTTGTTAATTATTACTAGGTTTAGGCGCCCTACAAACTGAAATGGCCTCCTATTTATACTAATCAAGTATGTCTTTTGATTAAAATCAAGCCAAACAAAAGAGCTGATAAGCAAACCTAGCTTTTTTAAAAAGTATTATTAATTTTAAGGAATTCTGAAACATGAGTGGGTGAGGGAGGTGAGATTAGTTGGAATTTGATTGGACCGCCAAAAATATATATATACATAAGAACCCGCTGAGCTAAAAATATTACTACCAGAAATCTGAAAAAAATTGGACATTTAATTTTATAAAAAAAAAATATTGAATCTGCGGAAACAATACAAAAAATTTCAACAAGAATAAAAACTTCGAAGTAAGTTTCAATAAAATTAGGAACTACGTACTATTAAACTTACTCAACCTAGGTACCGATCCATGAAAGGTTTTTGTCTTGAAAACACCGTCGGCTTTCTTCTGTTTTGACGCCTTCAACTTAGGGCTGGTATTTGAAGACCCTCTCGGAACATTGCTTCCTATTAGCTTGATGTGGATTAGCCCATGAAGTATACGTGTTTGGATTTTATGGACTAAATCCCAGATGTTGCTACAGCTTATAGACTCCAAGGTTATGTTTTCATCTTCAAACATTCCTCGAAGAATGTTTTTTCAAATAGCTCTCTCTCTCTCTCTGCTTATAACCCAACACTCGTTGCCATAAAGCAGGACTGGCAGTATAAGAGAGGTTTTGTTTTACACATATAGAGTTTTAAGGCCATTTGTTTCGTAAAAACGATGTAGTAGTGGTCTCCTGCAATAGGTCTTCATCGTATCGTAGAAGAACTCTTCTACTTTGAAGTTATTGATATTAATTCTGTTCTAATCCATGGACAGATTTTTGTTTGTTTGCTTTTAGGATGTACTTGGTCTTGTCTTTGTTTACTTCAAGACCTACGATTTCGCCTGATCTGCAGTCGTCGAAATTAACTATATAACGGAAAAAGTTGGGAACGGTCAATGATATCGATATGGTTCAGACACTGCAAAAGGTGAAGAGATTTGTAAAAAAACAGTGCCGTCATTGATTACACCTGTCCTATGCACCATATGGTTGAGAACGATAATCTCCTTGCTAAAACCCTGTGCATATTTGGAATATATTGGAGATGGTATTACCTAGCTACAAAACCATTCCGTGTTTTGCAGTATCACGCGACATAGTTGCATTACTTTTTCCAGTATCCCGAGATAATGAATGATATCATGACTATGTAAAACAGCTGCTTTTGAACTTGAAATTCGTTGTGTGTCTTCCAGAATTCGTTTCAATGTGAAAACTCAGTCTTTGGCTGATTTGTTGAGACGAACTACACTCGTACTAGCTAATTATAGTCTCGGAGGTAGGTTTAAGACACCCGTCCGTGGAATTCGTTGAATGTTATCTTAAATGCAACATTTAGCAGGGATATCGTGTTGATTGCAGAACATATAATCGCACCTTTTTTGTAGATGAGAATATGGTTAATGATTTGAAATATTTTAAAATCAAATAAAAAAATAAGACGCCATTACGGCTTAAAGAGAGCCTTAACCTTGTGACTTACAACTCTCAACCATTCCTGGAGTGTGCGTGTTAGCAGTCATGGAGAGGAAACCTATAATTTTTTGCTGATTCCGAATGAGCAGCACTTTTCATAATAAGAGTTTTGGAGAATTTGTCAATTCCTAGCAAGATAAAAAACACTTTTGTAGCAGCTGTTAATCGAACCCATGACCCTCTAAATTCGAAAAGTTCCCCTGCGCCCCTGATGATAATCCTGCATTACGGTCTCGGAATAATCAGTTTTGCTTTTTAAAAAAACCTTCGGGTGTGTTTCGACCGTGATCTCGATCGATCTTCGATCGATCTCGTTGAGCTGGGACCAGATAGATAGATAGATATACATTTTTATTTGCTTCAAAAGTTTTATAACGAGTGTTTTTTTAAGAGCTATCGGAAATTAAAAAAAAAAACACATAAAATTCAGAAAATGCATGAAATCTTTATTTGAATCGATTGTACGGTCGAAATAATTTAATGTTTGAAGACTATTTCATGCAAATGTTGGCCGCGGCTGCGCATTAAATGGTCCATCCGCTTAGTCCAATTTTGGTATCTCACGAATAAATGCTCCAATGTTGACTTCCAGTGCGTCAATCGAAGCGGGATTGTCGCTAAAGACATGAGCCTTAACATAGCCCCACAAAAAATAGTCTATAGGCGTTAAATCGCACGATCTAGGCGGCCAATTGACCGGTCCCAAACGTAAAATAAATTGTTCACCGAACTCGCCTCTCAATTGGTCCATTGTTACGAATGCTGTGTGGCATGTGGCACCATCTTGTTGAAACCAAGTGCCAAGCTCTTCCATTTTGCGCAAAAAAAGTTTGTTATCATCTCACCATAGCGCTCACCATTCACAGCAACGTTGCGATTCGCATCATCTTTGAAGAAATACGGCCCAATGATTCGGCCAGCCCATAATCCGCACCAAACAGTGACTTTTACTAGATGCATTGGTAGCTCTTGAAAATGCTTCTGGCTGCTCTTCACTCCAAATACGAGAGCTAAATTTAATACTTTTTGTTGTTAAAATATGCTAAGTCCCACACAAGTATTAAATAATAAAACAAAACATTAAATTTAATTGTTTCTCAAAGAAATAAATGTCATCTAATAAAATTATACTTGGTTTACAATATACCAGAGTTAAATAAAAATCTACAATAATGTATTCCATTTTGGTGTCCTAATTCCTTCCAATTTTAAAATTTCCACAAAAAATTTACTAACTCCCCTTGTATAGCTAACTTTTTTTTGAATTTCTAATAAATTGTATCATAACATGCAAACACTCATCCTCTGTCACATGTATGGCAATCTGAAGTCGTTGTCAAATAAAATTTCAAAACACTTGAACACATAGAAGACATGCCCACAAAAAAAAAGAAAGCCTTTATCTCTTCTTTAAAAATCCATGACAGGCGAGATATAGGTAGAAAGGATAAAAACAAAAAAACCAAAACTGATGGAAAATTCCCTTTCAAAAGCAATAACAATAAAAATAAGAAACAAATAAATATAAACGAAACAATTTTCCACCATATTGAATTCGATAAATCCTCGCCCAACTCCCTTGTAGGATATAACATAGAATAAGCTATCTATAGAGCACGACTTGCGAGTCAAATGGGAACTCCCCATCACACAACATCGCATGCAGCCTCGAAAAACATAAATATGTTTCATATCAACATTTTGTATTAAACCGTCATCCCTCTGGATGCCATTATCCATTTTGCCAGTGAAACAGGGAACGACACCCAACACCCAACACCCATATCGTGTCATAGAAGAGAATCTATCGTAGTTGAAAATCGTAATTTTTCGATAGCAAACAGGATAACATACATACACATACAAAAACAATCAACTAATACGGGGAGGGCACCACCCACTGCAAAGCATTGCCCCCACTAACGGCCACCACCACCGCCACGCGATCGAAGACGCAGGCGTTAATATCACATCAAAATCTAGGAAAATATAAGAGGCCACCCATGGGCACCCTTACTACTCGTCCCCTAAGTTTTTATTTTGTGTTTCTTCATAGTTTTATTATAGATACAGATAGCGGAAAAAATTGCACCATAATCCGAACACGGAAGAACAGTTGAAAATGCTGAAGAGGAAATACAAAAACATGAGCTTTTCCTACCCCATCATCGCAACTCCGTCTTCCATATTTCCTAGGTGTATTTTTGCTTCATCTCACAATCATCCCTTCTGAAAGTTTTTTTTTTTTCATAAAGAAGAAAAAACACAAATATAACAAATAAAATAAAAACATATTCTCGCACACATACCCAAGCTTCAAGCCCACTCTTGCTACACCGTGATGTTACGTACCCCAAAGCACAAACAATATCAATTTAGATAACGAAAACAAAATATGTATGAAAAAAAAAATAATAAAAATAAACGAAAGAAAAGCACCCCATGGGGGTGGCCGGGGTGTGGGAGTGTGGATGGATGTAGGATAACAGAATGGACGAAAAAAAAAACGTTTGCCATCAGACTACGCCAAGCCACCCAATGGCGTGCGGATCAAATCCATAAAGCTTAAATAGGGGTTGACAGGGATGCAATAAAATAAAATTTGATATCAAAATTTACGACAAGCAATATCACCCGCACGCCATTCGCATACGAAGGAATTATTTACCCCCACCATCATGTTCTCTCTTTATTCGACATACTCGTACACTATACAGTCTACAGCTTCCCTTTTGGAGCTGCTCACGTTTTGTTTGCTTGTCGATATTGTAATGAAGGAATAAAATGAATGATCGTAGATAAATGCAGAAATATGTGTAGGTTCGTGCATGGACCATGGGTGTTGGCTGGGGCGTTGGAGGGTGTTTGTTTTATATTATTTTTATCGGTTTGTTGATGAATGTTATGAACTGGCACTCCATTTTTGTTTAATTAAAATAGAAATAGGATATATGTAAATTTTTTTCAGGCAATTTGGTAGTTGACTCGTGGTGTCGGTCGTTGGCAAGGGCTTTAGAAATGGGCTGGGGATTAAAACCTAGAAGGACTTAATTTTCTTCTGGCAACATCAATTATTTTAACATCACATCGTCCCTATTAACAAATAATAAGAAACACTATAGTGGCTTATTCTGCTTCTTTGGCTGGTTAGAGTCCACCCAGTCCTAATAGAAGGAGGGAGGGGTACAACTCACCAGTTTTGAGCTAATGTACTCTTTTAAAATTATGATTTCTTGCATACTTACCGCGATTTTAAAATTTTATGACAAAGGGTTTCTATCAAAAGCCCGACATTTCATGCTCAACGATTGATGACAAGTGTAACTCTGTCAAAACGTCGCATTCTTGATAACAAAAAAAAAGTCAATTACATACTTATAATCAACTAAGGGAAATATACCTTACTCAAGTTTTATATTGAAATTCGCTAACTATAGGCACATGAAGTCTATATTAGTGCAATAGTGGCCTAACTTCGAAAAATAAAACGTTTTTGATTTTTTACTCATGATAGTTCAAAATACCGTCATAACTGATTTAAAAGTCAGATAGGCCACTACATATTGCACAAGGAAAAAATATACAAAAATAAAATTAAAAAAAATGTACAACCTTTTTTCAGCCCACTCGAATTCCAGACGTTGCTGGGCAAAACGCCCCACTCTCGACTTGTTTCTTACTTCCCACCCTGGTATATCTTTAAGGTAAGTTCTCGATTCGCCACTTCGGACCATTGTGTAATATCAACCAATTTCGTGTGTCCCATTCATCCAGTTAAAGAGAAGCATCCCACTAGGACCGTTTTTGGCAATATGAGAAAGCCAAATGGGACGGTCTTAATAAATTTTTTCAAATTTTTGTCTGATCACTATGTTTCCTCGACAGTGATGTTGATTGGCAGTGTTTTTTCTTGGGATGCGTACTTTTAGTCCCGACAGAATTAAGAGTATGCAACCTAAGGAAAAGTCTTGATTGGATACAATCTTTAAAGAAGCTATCAGGTTGACAGAAGTAAGTTTCCACTCTTATAAAGTCAACCCAATTGAGGGAAATCGAAAGAAGCACAAAAAAAGTCAGAAACTATTGCAACGCTGTTATAAAAAGAAAAAAATTCTTACACGATTAGAAATTAGGGCAAAAAGTCCTGCATTGTCTCAAAAGCAGTAGAAAATTCTAGTCATTTGTGAAGAAAGTAAACAAAATTCATCATAATCTTCGGTTCCAACTTTTTAAGAGGTGTTCTTCGTCCCTGGCAAAACCATTGCATAAACTTTTCCATCCCCCTACAACTGTTCTGAAATCTTCCCAAGAAGATGGAACCCAGCATTCGTGCAGTCTATTCCTAACACAGGTGACCCTTCCTCCCTCTACTCCTATTGATCAATTACAATTACTTCCTTCTTTCCAAAGTTATGAAATCGGCGATCAATCATCAGCTCAAGAAATATCTCGAAGACCCAAAGCTTCTTAATGAATGACCTGTGATAATGCTTTCGCAGATCATTCAACTGGAGATCGGATGGCATATCTCACCGAAAAGCGAAACAGATCTTCTCATTGTTTTGGAGGAATCTGTTAAATAAAACTAGCCGCTTCGTTTAAGTGTTCAACAATGACTGAAGTTTTATTTAAATGATTCAATTACGAGATAATTATTACAATTTAAGTTTACACAGTTTTGTAAGAGAAATGTTATTCTCGACAGAATAAGAATTATTACGCTTGATATTTCTAAAGCATTTGATAGAGCTTGGCATAAAGCTCTCTTATCTAATATGCGTGTATATGATATTGATGAATTTTGTTGATGTATTAGACAATTCAAGGCTGATCTTCACAAAATAAATGCTGGTGTTCCAAAGGGCTCCGTTTTGTTTCCGACTCTTTTCTTCATTTTTATAAATGATCTCTTGTCTGAAACTTCTTATTCACTTTATGTTTTGCCAACGACTCTACACTTAGCTTCTCATACTCGTTCTCAAATTCAATATGGCTACAGTTTGTAAGGTGCTGATATGTCCTAAATTGGAGAATAACTCACAACTTTATGCAGGTGCAGTCCAAACTTCTCTTCATTTTTTTGATAGAATCCAGAACAGGTAGGAAATAGAACTATCATGGAATCATTCCCATCTCTCTAACACAGTTGAGATTTTTCGTGTCTTTCCTTGTTTTATGGCTTCTTTTCTAGCAATGCTCACTCGAAATAGCCAGTTGCATTCCTCTCCTGAACTGATTCACCCTTAATACGCGTTTCGCTAGGCATACTCATATCATCAGTTCACCCTCGAGCCTTATATGTATGTATAAATTGATAAAATTTTAATATTTTTGTTTGTTTATACATATTTTGCGAGCAGTTACGGCTGTGCTATAGGTTTTATTTCACATTTTCCTATAAACAAAATATATACGCATACAAAAAGAAAAACCTTTTAATACAAATTGAATAAAAAAACTTAGTACAAATCATAAAATCATAAAAAAAAAACATGTAATGCTCCAATTATTGTTAAAATCAACAAATATGTGTTAGTTTTTAAGTTTATTTAGGCTATCAATAAAAATTGTAATAGATCCTAGTGAATAAATAAACATTAAAAAAAAAAGTCTGGGCTAAATTCAGTTCCAAGTTATGGCCTCGTTTCAAATGCTTTGAAGTAAACCGAATTTTTCTGGTCTCGTGGTCCACCCAAAGAATAGGAGTTCTTCAAGATAGCAACCTTGGCCCACTTCTTTTTATTCTAGTCAAAGTACTTTGTGTTTGCTTTATATAAACGATATGTCGCGATATATGAATTTGTCTTGACTTCAAAAACAGAATTGGCCACCACAGAATCAAGAGAAAGCAAAAATATTCCGATTCATTGTCGTGTTTTTTATCCTCTTAGTCATAGCTATATCTCACAAGACTTACTTCTTCATCTATCATTTATGTATATAAAATCTATTCGCATTCACATAAAACGTTCAGTGTTTTTCGAGCAACAATCTAATAAATGACCAACACAAAATCTATATACCTACCTTACCTATACGCTATACTCCTTCCATCAACCCGACGAACGTTTCCTTTCCAAATATTAAACACCATCCTCGAGCAAACAGGTGCCGTGTAAATGTTACTTAATAAGGATATACATACATATATATTTTTAAAAGGATCACGGGGTGACTAGAGGATAACTGTAAGAGGTCGATATTTGCTATATAATAAACAATATATGTACAATACATAGTAGAGTCGTTGTGCAAAACATTGTTAACCGAGATATAGAAGAAAATGAAGGAAAATTAACAACAAAGCTCGTAAATTTATTTTCTGGAAAAAGTTTATTGCCTTCGCCGTAAAATATATTTTTAGTCTAGAGTATTTGAAGAAAGAAATACAGAAAAGTCAGAGATGGAGTTAGAATGTGTAGGGCCCAAACGGTTAAAATTATATTAATACAGTATAGAGTAATTTTTGTTTTAGTAAATAGTACTGAACTCCAAGATTGCGGTTTGTATCTCAAAGAGAATCAAGGTATCGTCCGTTATACCTATTTGGACTTGATGTTGTTTGTAGATTGTTTCCGCGCCAAGCTAAATGAATTATAATATTGTCTGATTCTGATAATACTTTAAATTAGTTCAAGTTAACAAGATAAAAGTTCCGCACAAGGGGGCTAACAATCAGTGGTGCCAATATCGCAATATTATCAAAGCTGAAACTACCATTAATGTCGTTTTTATTTGGCAATCCGGAATCTCTCTCCGATCCAGAATCCCAACTGAACACTTTTGTTTGCTTCTGATGATTCTGAAGTTTTGTTTGATTGTATATGTGAAACAACAAATGCGTACAATTACTACGTTTATATGAGGTATTGAAGCGAGCTTGAAGCTCGCTTCGACCCTTTGTAAACGGGTATTGAGTTGAAATGAGCTTCGTTCGACTCGATCTAACTCGCTCAGCAGTGTCGAGTCGAAATATGAGACGAAAAACCTGGGTCGAGGAGTTGGCTTAACAAAATGTTTCAGAATCGCTCAACACCATTTCAACTCAACTCCAAATCGAGCTCTCAACTCAAATGACGAAAAACCTGGGTCGAAAATCCGACCCTAATCCAACTCGATCTTTCGATACTGCATATAAACGTAGCAAATAATAAAAATCAAGAAAAATGTTTTTTGAAAGCAGGGGTGGAATCGCGTAAGGTGATAGTTGATTATCAATTTGTTGATTGTCGTTTTGACCATCGCTCTCTCTAGAATTCTTAATTGATATGATAGAGACAGCTATAGTCAAAAACGACAATCAACGAATTGATAGTCAACTATCACCTTACGCGATTCCACCCCAGAGTTGGCCGAATTGTCACTTTTTAGAAATAACTACATTTGTTACGTCTGTCTGCTATGTAGTTTATGTAGTTAAATGTAGTTAATTGTAGTTAATGTAACAAATTGTAGCATTGCTGTCAATTAACTGTCAGTTGTGCATTTGAAATTTGAATTTTTAAATTAAAAGTTCAGTTATTCCTACAATTCTTCATCCTTATGGTAAATGAAACTTTTTTTTTACAAACCTTCATTAGATCATAAAAGTGCAAAATTGTTTTTTTTTTCTTTATTATATTGATTTTTTATAAATTAACTACATACATATGTAGCAGACGTAACAAATTGTAGTAAATTAGGCATATAGTTTCTTCAATAAACTACGCGTAGTTAAATACTACGTTTATATGCAATATCGAAAGATCGAGTTGGATTAGGGTCGGATTTTCGACCCACATTTCTACTCGACACCGCTGAACGATTGGGATCCAGTCGAACGAAGCTCATTTCAACTCAATACAGGTATATAAAGGTTCGAATCGAGCTTCAAGCTCGCTTCAACACCTCATATAAAAGTAGTAAATCATGTAGAAAATGTAGTGTAGTTAATTCGGCCAACCCTGGTTCGCACAATTTGGATACCAAAAATCACAGCTGTTGAGGTTGACGTTTAAGTACATGAATGTGTGAGTGCTTCTGGTTTGCTTCTGATTTCAAATCCAGAAGCAAATTTCTCTTCTTTTCAGAATCAGAACTGTCATTTTTTCCCAAGTGAACACTTTCAGAAGAGTCCGGAAGGCTTCCGGATTGCCAAATAAAAACGACATAAGCCAGATATACATTGTTCAAATGTATGACAAGCACGAAGCACTTGCAAGTGTATTAGTAAATTCTGGTTGAGGTTTCATGCAGTACGTTGGATTGCAGGAAAATCAAAATATTTTGATTTTGCATCAAGCCTACACCCAGTCTATAAGTGTGACTTTTTCACTTATATACTTGGACGTGCTTGTCATGCATTTGAACAAAAGCTGTGTTTTTTTGCAAGTCCATGTAGCATCTACCAGCATCCAAAAAAGTCACTTTTGACTTCTCTGAACAAATTATCGATAACATATAAATAATTTTGGCATCACCGTTTTTATCACGACTAATGTATATCTGGCTTTAGGCTATCTATTTCAGAAAAGGAGGCTCTTTTTCAGAAAAAAGGTGGTAATGTAGTACTATAGATTAAAATGCCAGACACAATTTCTAATTAAAACGATTTATTACAGAGATTCCTTTTTTGGCTGCTAACAACTCAAGCGACTGTTTTTAAACTCTAACTTAAGAATAACGGACTAAAAGAGAAGGAACAGTAAAAAATGTAAAAAAAAGTAAAGATACAAAAAGAGTAAATGAATAGATAGTTAAATGGAGAGATACACTGTATAAAATACTTTGTGTTACAGCTATTCGAAAAATAGAGGCGCTGTTGTCGGAACAATGTCGTCACAGTGCTACTTAATTAATTTCTGAAAAAAATAGTTCTCCTAAGTCCCTCTTTAAGGTTTTTGATTGGTTCTTAAATGTATCCGTATTTATTGGACCGATTCTTTTCCTAAGCTCGATTTCGATGTAGAAATATAAGTTAACTAGAATATTTTTTTTCATTTTTAGTTTTTATACATACACACAATCCTTGTTCCTCAAAAACAAAACTTTTAAACAAAAACAACAGCTTGAAGTGATGTAAATAAAGAATTGTCTAATCTCAAACGTATATTTACAATTTCTTTCATGCAAAAACAGCGCCCCTATACGTGAATCAAAGAAATAGCTTGTTCTGATTGAACGTTCCAAATGAAAGCGATCAGCAAAGAAAATGAAAGTGTAGTTCACATTCACACGCTATGTAAGCTTTAGGAAATCTTTTTTTCCGGTATTTTTGTTGTGCTTGAACGACAGAATTGAGGTAATGAAGCATTAAATTATGCACGGTTTATAGTTCCCCATTTGACAATGTTACTCGTATCGAGATCAGAATTTAATGAGCTTAAAATACGCTGCCGATCCAAATCCACATACGAAGGACAAAGACGTGACTCTGGAAACGGGTAGGAGAATCTAGAAGCACTATCATCAGAAAAACAATTTTATTGGATGAGATTCATTGCTGAATATAGGTAGGTACTGCAAAGAGAGTCTGAGACAAAAAGGAGCCCTATGGCCACTAATTATTTTATTAATTTAATGAATAACAGACTTAAAACCTTCCAATACAACTTGTATCGAGCGGTTCGAAAGGTAGTTTCTAATCCAACGAAGAACAGATTCATCAATACCACGGATTTTCAATAAGATAGTTTATTGCCAAACTTTATAAAATTCTTTTGAAATATCTAGTGCAATAATCATAATTTCTCCAAAACGTTGAAAGGTTTTTGCCACTGTCCGGTGAGATATACCATTAGATCATCAGTAGAACTATTGCTACGAAAGCGATACTGCCGGTCATTGAGAAGCTTTCGTTCTTCAAGATATTTCTTGAGCTGATAAAATGCAATGAAAGTACTTGAACTTCCAAATTTATTTAATCCAAATATATAAACTTTTTATTTTAATTAAAAAAAAAATAAGTAAGATCTTAAAAAGATGAGTTCCTGAGTCAACCTAAGAAAATGAGTTTTATTTGACTCAAATCAGTCCATGTGGTAACACTGGTTGACGAAGGCGAGTGCGAATGCGAAAGCAAACAAAGAACAATAAGAAAAAAGTATCGAGTAAGTGAAAACAATTCAATCCTGCGTTGAAAGAAGACGACGTAAGTAGTCTCTCTCTCTCAGCTCAAAAAAATGTTAAGAGCAATAAGGCCTGATGGCTTACAGGTAGAACTATTCAAATACGGAGGTGATATTTTGCTAGTGTGTTTCCATCAAATCATCAACCAAGTTATGGGTAGAAGATAGCATATGCCGGATAACAGAGCTTTGAGCTTCATGTGCCTCATCTACAAAAGCAATCCAATGTGAGCATCTTAAACCGTTCAGTAAAACTATACTCGACCTTTTACCAATTATTTTCACGGAGGCAATTCCTGGAAAAGACCAAAGAATTTCAAGCCGATAATAATCACCTTTTCACTGACTTCAAATCCGTATATGATAGCTATATCACCGTTAGAAGCTCTAATATTGTTGACGGTCGAATTCGGTATCACGCAAAAACTTATCTAGCTGGGTTACGTGATATTGAAAAATACGCAGTGAAATGTAGATGAAATAGCTTCCCCAAACTATTCCAAACCTGCACAGGGCTTTGGAGATGCGATATTATATATTTTTCTAGTTCTTCCCTGGAGATAGTATGGAGGCGACTATTTTCAACAAAGCTGTCCACATTGGGGTACAGGAACGAAATTGAAACGATCGGTCGTTCTGTTAATATCCCTAGAGGAGACATATAGAGTTGGTCTTGAAGATATCGAGTGCAATACCAATTACCAGCCATCAATTCAATTCAATTTTCAATTATCTTTATTCTCATTTAAAATTATAAAAATGTACAATTATTAATTATATAATTTGTTAAATAAAAATACATAATAAAAAGAGAATAGGTAGTGACAAATTTTATATTAGTAAACTAATTGAGATTATGCCACGTTAAGAAAAGTAACTTTTGTGTGGGTTGAACAAAGAAATTATTATATAAAGTATAAAAGAAAAAAACAATGTTAAGCAAATTTAAGTTTTACAATTTTTTTTTAAATTTACTTTTAAATTCAAATTAAATCTTTTAAATACTAATAAATATAGGCTTCAAAATAACAGATCATTTTTTATCCATACTTTATTAGAATTTACTACACAATATAAGTAACAATATTTTCAATTTGTTGATGGTCAAAAATAAAAAGCCAAGATTTTATTTTTGTAACAAATTCATATGATCTCATTTGCCGAATTTCAAAAGGGAGTGTATTAAAAGGTTTGCATGAGAGAATGGAATAAAAGTTTCTGAAGCTATAGTAGTACGAAAGGATGGAATGTTTACAAAACACATTGTATTACTTCTAAGTGTACGATTGTTAGATATTGGACTTTTTAGATATCCTCCTCTTATAAAAAAAAAGTTTTTAAAAGTTTGAAGTAATACAAGTGTCTTATTGGAAGAATTCGTAAACCTTTAAATAAATCCATTGTGTGTGTAAGCCTATTACTTTTACAAACTCTTCTAATAACCGATTTTTGAACTATGGTAAGTTGTTGCTGTTTGTTTAGATAAGAACTTCCTCAACATGATATGCCATATTGTAATTTTGAATGAAAAATTCCGTAATAACTTTTTAAGCAAATCTGTGGAACAAAGTTTTTGCAATCTATATAAAGAACGAGTGGCATAACAAAATATTGTTTTAAATTAAAAATATGCTTTGACCAACTAAGACTTTGATCGAAAGTACTCCAAGGTATTTGAAAGTATCAACAATTTCAATTTTAAAACAAGTATCAATACAGCAAAGATTTGAGAAAGAACATGATGTGCGTTGTAAGTTGCAATTGCTGACTATTAAGTTATGCTTTGAACATTAAAATCAACATCTGGCTGTTCTTGACCAACAAAACTGAAAAACATTAGTTTGGTCTTACTGCTTACAATCAGTTTATGTTCTGCAAACCAGCTTCTTAGTAAATGGACATCATGATTTATGTTTGCAATAAGATTAAGTCTGCTGGATGAACAGTATGCAACACCAAGATCATCAGCAAAAGCCTTAACTTGACCCATGAATGGAATGAAAAATAAGGAATTTATATAAATAAGAAATAGTATGGGACCAAGTACAGAACCTTGTGGTACCTACGTTGTTTGTTTTCAAGGTACTCATACTCTCACCGATTTTTACATATTGTTTCCTATTTTTTAGATAAGACTCAAACCACTGGTATACGAATCCTCGAAATCCAACCTTCTCTAACTTTTCCAACAAAATAGTATGGTTGATCATATCGAAGGCTTTTGTAATATCGACAAAAGTCCGGCACACACATTTTGATCATCCAAGCCTTTAAAAAAATGGAACAAAAATCCAGCAAAGCATCTTTAGTTGAAAGACTATACCTGAAGCCAAATTGCTTTGAGCTAAAGAAATTTCTTTTATTTAAGTAAGACAGAATTCTTATTCTTATTTTCATTTTATTTTCTCAAAAACTTTTGAAAAAGATGGTAGCAAAGAAATGGGTCTATAGTTTGTTATATCTGATTTGATTCCTTTCTTGACTGTCAATCGACTATGAACAAATGTCACTATTTATAGAAGCAAATTCCAATCAGCCAAGAACTTGGCAAACGATGCCTTAGTGGAATTCCAGAGAAGAATAACTATAGGAAACTGATATTATTTTCGTCTGGCGAAACAAATAGGATCACAACACATTACGTTACGGCAAAGCTCCAAGTGTTGGACCATTCGCAGAAAGGATCAGCTCATATTGAGTTATTTCGAAAGAAAAATTCATCAAAGGATATATAGTCCTGTGCAATACTTCAGCCAAGAGAGTCTTTGAAAAAGACCAAACTATTTAGCTTGCGAGAGAAGTTGATCTCGATGACTAGAAACAATGCGATTGGGATCGTACGCGATGGAGAGCTGGTGCGGTTCAGCCTGTTAAGCGAGTAAGTTAGTAATAAGTTGTAGGTGATTTTTTTTTTTTGACTTAGACCTTAGATTGATAAATTTTTGAATTCCCGTTATGACGGTGTCATTTTGATGGATCTCTAAGAATTATCTTCCCAAGATTTATCTAGTTTTCCAGAAATTGATTTAAAGGGTACATAGGGAATTTGATCGCCCAGTCGAATCATATCCAGAAATCTTAACCTCTGATCCTTTATGCATGTTTTTGGCATTGAAAGATCGAATAGACATATACTTAATTCTTTATCAAAATATTTTGGGGGCCCCTTTTTAGGACGTGGAAGGGCTCCTGTCGCTGTTACTCCGTGCTTTATCCGGCTCTTACTACCATATAATGTTGCTATCCCCGCCGTTATTCACGTTGCGCTGACCAAAGAGGTAGATGGATATGAGCTTATATATGAAAAATCATTTATTTGTTAGATATTTTGTTCATTCGATATATCCAGAGAGTAAAATTGTTGCTGCCATCATCAGAAAAGCAGAAAAAAACACACAAATAAAAATAATCGAGGAAGGAATGGCGGCAAGGGGATTAAATGAGTTTTCCAGGATAAGAACGGAAACGAAGCCTGGGTGTTTCTTTTTGCAATCCACAACGATAGGAAAATCGTTTAGCAAATGAAATGGTTAAAAATCCTCCTTCATATAGTTGTACATAGGTACCTAACCTACATACATCTAGTACCCAGCTTTACATTAGGGTTGGGTGTGACTTGTATCGTGATAAATTGTAGTTTACTGCATTTGAAGTTTAGATTTGTTTTTCACAACTTTTACCTCTCTAGACTCTACATAGTCATGATTTATTTCTTGTTATTATGATGATGTAAGGGATAATAAATATTCGTTTATTTCAGTGAACTCGTAAATCAGTTACAATCGATTGGATTTACGTTGTACTCGTTCGTAGGTAGTGTAGTCTTGTTCTTGTTCTACTTTACTTTAATCGAATGGATGCTTCATGATTCTACTTCTATTAATTTAAATTCTAAATTCATTTCATGTAATTTCAGAGAGGTCACACGTCGCTAATTTAAATTGTGAAGCAGATTATGAACTATTAGACATACATAAGTAGGAGATTACGTGTCATGTTTCAGGAAGATCACAGATTGAAATAGAAACTGTGAAGCGTGTCTCGGATTGAAGCATATCAGCTTAGATTCATTATTCCACATTTTTTTTTCAACATGGGGTTGAAACACGATACAATGAAATCCGATTGATGATTCTATTTTAAATGGACCAGGAAGCAATTTAAAATTTATTTAAGAAGGTTTACAGCAGCTATCATTGAGCCTAATGTATGCGCTAGAGTTATGGAAAATTTGAGGTTTCGGATACGCGCCTCCCAGCTAAGCTGTCCAAGTGCCTTCACTTCTCTCTGATATTAACCTTAAGCTTTTTCGCGGGTCTTGCCTTATTGGCTTACACCTTACTTTTAAGGTATGCCCAAAGAAAAAAATCTGGAGCTGTTAAATCGAAAAACTCGATATTATCGGATCACCAAAATATATCCACCAGGAGAGCCATAGTTGGACGAACTGTGTGTGACTCCATCTTTGTTCTCTTACTGTGGCCTTAAAAAATGTTGGGTTCATTGCCCAGTATTGAAAGCTAGCCACACTAACGGAAACTTGTTCGTAGTTTCCGAAAAATATATGATCCAATGATCATTTCTGAAGTTATTCCACACCATACTGTACATCAGTGGCGTGGCGTGGATAATTTTAAATGGGAAGACGTTATAAGATTTTGTCACCTGTAAAAATGAAAATAAAATATCTTAGAACCTTAAAAACAACATTTCTAGTAGTGATATGGTATCTACAAATGCATTCCACATTGACTTAGCAAAAAATGAGTAGCTATATTTTTTATACTTCAAGACATTAATATTTCAATCAATAATGAGCTTGAAACATAAGAAAAAAGGACCTCCTTTTAGACACCACCCCTTTCGTCGGACATAACTGCGGCACCTTCCTAGGAATTTTCTATTAATTTTTCCTTGCAATCATATGTGTCAAGAACACAACTCATCTGCATTAAGACTCGCCCTAACGTCAAAAAATACAAGATATCTTTCTTGTATTCCATTCTTTGACAAGAACCGAAATATGGCACTCAGTTGTCGCCTATGACTTAAATCTGATGTTTCGTCGATCATAATCGACACGAACCGGGCTTCTATGATTTCTGTTTTAATTTCAGATTTAATAACAGCCGCGATACTATGTATCAAGAGGGATTTACATGTTTTCATGAAACACGCACACTAAACAAAAAATTTCGATCTGGGATCGAAATCCCTGGTGTGTAAAGGAAATAAGGATAAAATATAAACTATCAACTATCCTTACTAAAATTCTTTGGTTTCTCCGATAGGTAATCTGTTAAACAGCAATCTACATAAGACAAAAAACAAAATATAGAACTGCACTTAAATTAAGAAGCCAATTTTTTTTATCAATATAGTGGATAATAAAAGGAATTAAATCTTCACTTTAACATCTAACTTTTCACTATTTTTAATTAAGTTCAAATTGGCTTTTCAATTTATTTGAAGTTATTGAACCTGTGCAACACAGTCTTTTATTGAATGCCAGTTGAATCCAAATTTAAATTCCTATTAAAAAAAAAAAACAAATGCATTTTATTTGACCAGAAGTGTTCTTCAGCGATATGCTTAATTTACACTGCTGACAATTTGCCATATATTCTACCATGATTTATTTCATAATTCAAAATTATCACAGTAAATTTGCTAAAATATCAATCGTGTATATTATAAACTATCACGAGAGAGAAAAATGAAAGCATTTTCCATTAGCTTAGCATGCAAATCAACATCAAATTCAAAATCAAGAATCAACAATACCCACATGCCATATTTATATTTACATATATGACATATGTATGTATTAAAGAAAAAAAAAAAACAAATAAGTCGAAGAACACCGTCTTATTTCTCACACAGGTTGAAAAAAGGCGAGCACCTGAACTCCTGCAATGTATTATCTTCCTACTGAAATGCAATGCTAATTGCTAAAGGAGAATAAAATACAAATAATTCCAACTCCTACTGGTATACATCGAAAATTTTATAAGACGGAATGTAGCGTCTTATTTTTCGCGGATGTTGAACAAAGAGGATCCGAAACACAATGCTTGGGGAAGAAAGGGATATAAAACAAATAAATAAGACGGTGATTGAAAAGTTTATGTCAGGGTATTTTTGTGACTCTCTTGGTTAATGTTGGTTGTGGATTGTGGAATGTGTTCGGATAAAGTATAAGATACAAACGAGAAGCAGAATGGAAAACTTAATAATTATTCGATGTTTATTTGTTAGATTGTGTTATATGTGGATTTTATAAAAGGGAAGACGATAGGAATCGTGTTATATGGACGCCACGCCACTGCTGTACATCTATCTTAGTGAGTGCATTTGACGTTCAACAATTATTTTTGGATTTTCGATGCCCCATATTCTGCGATTTTGTTTATTCACGTCTACGTTGAGGTGAAAAAAGGCCTGATCGCTTATTATGATTTTTTGAAAAAAAACTCGTTGTTCTTCCAGAACAATTTTTGCAAATGCCGAGTATGCCGAATGCGTACTTGCGGCTTATTTGCTTTCAACTCATGAACTTATATGGAAAACTAAGTAAAATTATTTTCAAAAACCTCTAGACATCACTAATTGCTTAAAATGTCGCCTGGCGGAATTAAAACTGTCATCTTTAACTTGAAATTCTAGTATCAATATTATAGACAAATAAAATGATTCTTAAACAAACCAATTCAAATTTGTTATAAGAAAGTTCACTTTGTGGCTCATAAATTCTCATAAATATTTAACTAAATCTACTATTTCTGTATTTAAATATTTGTATTTGGAAAACTATTTTGCAGAAGAAGCATTCAGTGACCAGCAAAATCATCTTTTACCTACAACTGGAAAAGCTTTTTTTTTTGTACATATTTTATATATCTAAAGTTAGCAGACCGAGAATATAATTGGAGAAACTTTTTGAGAGAATTATTTTATCTGGTAGCATTTTATAGTTTGTTAGATAATTTTATTGGTGTGTGTAGGTGTAGGTGTTTCCTTTGTTCAGGAAATGCTTTTTATTTCATTCACATATCCTTTGGCCATTTAGAAGTAATATTTGAAGAGGACAAGAGTTTGTCTGGACTCCCATTTATTATTCTATGCAATCTATTGCTTGGTAACTAGGTTTATGCATATTTTCTTCAAAGTAAAATATGTTTGTGGGTTAAATGTTGGCATTGGATGGAAATGAATTTGAAAAAAACAAAAAAAAAAATTAAATTTAAAGGATAAGAGTAGAAAAATGTATGTAAATGTAAAATCTGGAATAAAGTAATTAATTTTATGCTTTCATTTTAGATAGACTTCGAGTAAAGCAGTCCTTAGAACAAATTTTCTCAAGCGAGTGCGTACTTTTGTTTAAGAAAAAAAAAATCATTCATTCTTTTAAAGACGTCCCTGTTACCTTGAGGATGTACTTGCAAATAGTCAAAGGTATTTATACCACTCGAACATTGATTTAATTATAGCAAATCAATTTACCATAAGCGCAAATAGATTTAACCCTTTTGATCCGAAAAGCCGATAATGTATGTATGTTTTTTTTACGTTAAGCTGCCATGTTAAGAAATTTAAGACATAGGTATATTTTTAAATTGAAAAAGTGAGCTTAGGATTAGGTGGCCGTGGCTTGGACATGGTATCCCGGTCAGTATAGCCTATGTACATTGTACATGCTTCTGAGAAATGTTAAAAATAAATTTGGACACAAAGTAAGGAAAGTATTAAAAATTAAAACTACCCCAATGTTATTTTAAGTTAAAAAATAAAATATATGCTTTATTAAAGAACTATATATCGGAATTTCAACATGGTTAGTGAAAATCAACCTCAACAAATTTGGCAATATTCATATTCACTTTATAACCGTCAAGCAATGGAAAATAGAACTCAAGTTGATGTCATTTTCACTAATTTTGAGAAGGCGTTTGATCGCGTTCAACATAAAAATTTTATAACTAAGTTAGAAAATATGAGGTTCCATTCAAAATTCTTAAATTGGATTGAAAGCTCTCTAACCTATCGCACTCAATTCGTCCAAATTGGAAATATTTCATCTAAAATTATAAATAATTACTCGGGTATGCCTCAAGAAAGCCATTTTGGACCACTTCTCTTTTTAATTTTTGTAAATGATTTACCAACTGCAACGCGACATTCAAAATTTAACTGATCGGTGCAATGACGAACACTTGCATCTTAATATTTATAAATGTTCAATTATAACTATTAATCGAATAAATAACCCAATAATATTTGATTACAGTATTTAAAGCTTTACTCTTAAAAGATTGAATATTCAAAAAGATTTGGGGGTTAGTTTTGCCCCTGAGCTAAAATTTACTTATTATGTCGATTACATTATTTCTAAAGCTAACAGAATGCTTGGGTTTATTGTCAGAAACTCACAAGATTTTATTGATCCGTATGCACTAAGGTCGTTAAATTGCATTTATTCCTTCTCCGTAAATATTACCCATATCCTCAAAAGCCCTCATATAATACTAGATGTCAGCTCATCTAGATTTAAAACCCCTTGATAAAAGGAAATAGTACTTTTTAGTTATTTTCACTCATGATGTCATATTTGGGCATATTGACTGTTCTACTCTGTTATCTCATTCTTTTATTTATGCACCTCAAAGTAATCTAAGAGCTAGAGTTAACGAATTCTTAGTTAGTCCTTTCGAAGTTCAGGTTTTGAGATGAAGTAGTTCTTGCTGTTTCTATTCCAAATCCTCCTCATCTTCACTTCCGAGATGTTGGGCGTTTTGACTATAAGCATCTATTTCAACGGCACTACTTTTGTTAGATTCAGTTTTGTAGTTCGTGGGCTTATAGTTATTGCCACATGTAGTTCGAGAAGTCAACCTCATCAGGTAGTCTGGTAGTGATTTTACCAAATTTTGGAGAATTTACAGAGAATTTTTTCTTCTTTAACAGGCTTTCGACCTAAGCGATTGTCTGTTGCACGTTCTAGTCAAACATGGACTTCTGTTTCGATCTATATAGGCCCACACATTCTCTAATATATTTAAGTCCGGGCTTTGAGGTGGCCATTCTAATGTATTTCAGGAAATTTGGTAATCTGCAATTTGTCACCTGAATTAAAGGCGTGATTATTTCAAATATCCAAATATTGATCATTGTTCATCGGTCTCTTGATTAGTACCAAACTACCGGTGCCATTAAAGCCAGTGGCGTAGCGTGGGTATCGGCTACCCGGGGCGGAGGAAAATTTTGCCGCCCTCTTATTTAGGTATTTCAATTTAATGTATACTATATATTACATACATTAATTCTGAAGAACTTTTCGCAAGAACAGTCATCGTTATTTTGCTTTGTACAGGTTAGATTTTAAATAAAACAAGTTTATCTAAGTTTTATAATCACGTATATTAATACACAAATTCTTATCGTCAACCACTTAAATACATTGATATAATTGAGTATTGAGGTACCTACCACTTAAGATTATGTACACCTTGACGATCGACAAGATTAAATAATTAGTAAATTGAATATAAAACGCAAATCAATTTTTAATAAGAACTAGAACAATTGTATAATGTAATATTTATATTTTTATTTAAAGGTAATATAAAAGTATTTGTTAGAATTAAAAACAAAACTTCCATCTTTAATTAAAAATGTACACGTCTACTTTTTTTAAGAGCAAAGTCTTTTATTGCACCATCAATGTCTATGGCATCACAAACCTCTTGCTCAATAGACAATATTGCCAAATTATTTAGTCTGAGAGTACTCATTGTCGATCTTAAATAATTTTTAATCAATTTCAATTTTGAAAAACTTCTCTCACAGCTGGCATTGCTAATGGCAACTGTAAAAAATATTCGAAACATTATTAAAATATTGGGCAAAGTATCTTCCAGCTTGGATTTAACAATGAATTTAAATAATTCAAGTGAGTCTGCATTAATCAATTTATGTTCGTTGTCTGTAGCAGCAATGAAAGTCCGAAGTCGAAGTCGTTCCAGCTTGAAGTCCTGCTCGTCAATTTCGTCAGATGCGTAGTCTGGATTACATTCAGTATTTTCTGGATCTAATAATATAGCCGGCGTTAGATAAGCAAACTTATCTGTTAAATTCTCTAGCTGTTGAAAACGCTCACGAATTTCTACAATAATTCTATCTAACGAAGAAAACAGCTTTCGTCTCAACTCATTTTCACAAGACAAGTTAGCATCTCTAGTTCCGTCATCAAAAATATACATTCTTTTTATGCGCCTCCGAGGTTTTATGGAAATTCCGAGTTCTTCACACATGTTTTTTGCATAACATATAGCGCCATCTGCCCATTCCTCTCGTTTCTCTGTCAATATAATTTGCAAAGCATTTATTTTCTTAGCGCACAATCTTATGTCAAGTCCTTTTGTTTGTAAATATTTTTGTGCATCATTCACTTCTTGTAGTACCGCTTGCCAAAGACCCAAAAAACAAAGAAAGGAAAATGACTGCATCGTAACTAGTAAAGCACCTGCATCTGTCCTAGTGTTTAAGCTTTCACCTGCCTCTGTCATTTTTTCCAAAGTGACGAGAATGTATTTGTAATGATGCCATGTCACATTTACGGCATCGCCTCTTGCACTCCACCGCGTGTCTTGAACTCTTTTTAAGCTTTTGCCTGTAGCTGCTATCAGAACTTCCCAACGATTTGTTGATGTGGAAAAAAAAGAATAGCAACGTTCTAAAGTGCCGAAAAAAGTTACTGAATCCACCTCAACTGAGGCAGCGTGTAAACATACTAGGTTTAACGAATGATTTGAGCAAGGTACGAATTCAGCTTTAGGGTTTATTTCTTTAATTCTTTGCTGAACTCCTGAATATTTTCCAGCCATGACAGCAGCATTATCATATGCTTGGCCTCTACAGTTGCTTATATCTAGACCATCAGCTTGAATCTTGTCCAAAATCATCTTTGAAATTCCTTCAGCAGTTTTGTCTTTAGTTTCAATGAAATCTATAAAAGATTCCACTACTTTTACTTCCTGATCTTCAATAACTACGTATCTTATTACCTGACTTGTTTGATCTTTATGCGAAAGGTCTGGAGTGCTATCGAATATAATCGAATAATACCTAGCCTTTTTTATTTTTTCGATGATATGTTGGCGAACATTATTTCCCAAAATGGCAATAAATTCGTTTTGTATTTGTGGTGACATATAAGTGGTTGAAATTTTGCTAGACATTTTAGATCTTACAACATGTTCACGAAGTACAGGATCGTATTTTGCAATGAAATGAACCAATTCTAAAAAGTTTCCTCTATTGGTACTGGTGTCGTTTTCTATATGTCCACGTAAAGCCAAATTTTGTTTGGCAAGGAATCTTATGATATCAAACATTCTGATAAGAATTTCCTGCCATTTCTTTGTTTCCTTTGCCAGCATGTCTTGTTGTTTTTTGTCAATAGTCTGTCTTTTTTTAAGTCTGCTCTCCAACTCCTTCCATTTGCAATAATTTTGGAGGTGTAGTGCACTTGATTCGTGACTTGAAACCTTAGGATTTAATTTCCACCAATTATTAAATCCATCAGATGAGCAAAATTTAGATCCATTCAGTGTATCTACATTCTCGAATAAACGACAGCAAAAGCAAAACAATGATGCTTTGGATGGAGAATAAGCCATCCAAGTACGTAAAACTTTCTCACCGTTAGTCAATGTAAGGTAAAACCATTCTTTAGTAAGTCGTCTTGTCTCTCCTTTTAATGTTAAAGAGCACGAATCTGAGCGTGTTACCGTTGTCGTTTTAGCGAAATCAGTATCAATATGCTGAACAATTTCCTGTCCTTGTTGAATGAGGTACAATCGGATATTGACGTCTATGTGTTCAGGCCATTTTCCTATATCGTCGAAATTTTGGTATTGAATAGCAGGCAATGCCGATGTTGTATCAATCTCTGTTTCGAAACTATGCATGTCCATATCTGGACATACAGATGGAGACTCTAATTCAGTGGATGTTGTTGGAATTTGATCTTTAGGAACAACAACACTTTTCACATATTTAAGTAAAGCTCCGTCATTTGCTCTCATATTTTCCAACTTAGCTCTTCTCTTATTACGATAAGATGCCCCACTTTCTTTTACTCTTTTCATTTTTGATGCTAAAATCAAAAAATATTAAATGATAAAAGTACAAGTTAGAGTTGTAAACGAAACTATCGGACATTTTAAAAGAAATATCTAGTAAATTAACCCCCCTATTACCGCTGCCGAGTCGAACGAATACACATGTGATTGAGAGAAATTAGTATTGCGGTTGGCGAATTGAGAACCTTTGATTCGACTTAAATGTAATATATTTTATATTTTTAATAAACAATCAAGTTCGCCAACCGTAGTATGTCGAATGTGTTAATGACAAAAATCTCACTTCGAACGTTCGATTCGCTAACCGTAAGAGAGGGTAAAAAAAACCTTGCTTTACTGAAATTTTCTGTTTTTAGGCTTTCGTACTTTAAAAGGAAAAAATGGAACCTTTATCTATCTTTACTTTTATTAAATTATTTTATTGTCCGTTTTTCTGTCAAGACCTTTTTTCATAGAAACGAGTACTTACACATATTAAATTGAAATTTTTATCAGAGTTTCCGGTCTAGATCCTTTTAAAATATGAAGAAATCAAACTTGTATATCAACGGCATCAGATGTGACCATTTATATTTTAAAATCTCGCAATTTAAATACTACCGTAAATATTTGTACGAAACCCTGTGCAAAACTCGCACTTGGGCGGTTTTTTTATTTTAATAGATTAAAGTTTAAACAACACATCCAGACAGTCCAACATACAATTACATAAATATAATATTTAATACTCACACAGTTCAATGTATGTAATTACACGTCGCGGAAAAATTCAATTTTTTCACAAAGTTGTTGAATACTTTCACAACCACTGCACGTTTTTATTTGCACAAAAATCACAATTTGAAAAGCGTAAAATAATTAAGATACGAGACAATATGAAATGGACAACTGATGATCCATCAATAAAACTTTCTTTGAATTGTCAAACTTTGTCAAAGCATCACGTACTTCCAAGTACCTTAAAGGGAATTCCCCGTACAACAACGTGTTCCACTTTTCGAAAAAAAACGAGTTCACAATGCAGTTTACTTCAATATTTTAAAAGCTATCTATACTATTATCTTAGGATGCTTTGAATCAAAACAATTCTATTCAACTTTATATTCAAAGTAGCACTATTCCAAAGTAAATTCAAAAATTCCAAAACGAAAATTTTAAAACACCATTATTCCATTTAATGACTTTTAACCCTTAGCTGCCACACTTCTGTAGAATAACATAGCTGCCACACAGGGGTACGAAATCCGCCAACAACAAAATATCGTATTGTGAGCCAGCTATTGATTTTTTTTGCTTGAAAAAATTCTGTATTGATCATTAATATGTATTTTATAAGATGAAGTAGGTTTAAACAAAAATATTCATATTTATTATTAATAAAAAAAATTGTTAATTGAAAAAAAACTGGTTTCATTTTTTAATATTTTGAGCTAAAAATTTAATGAGATACTCTCAAGATGTATACCTTCAAGAAAAGAAATACTTCATATTTGTCTTAGAGAAAAAGTATATTTATTTTGTACTATGAAGAGCGCTACATTGAAGAAAAAAAATTTAAATTTTCAATCTTTATTCATAGTTTATTATTAATTTTTCAATACAAAACATTACTTTCATATAAGGATAATAGGAAAATTAGTAAGAACTTGAAAATAGTACAGTACTGTAGTATTTCTATAAAAATAGCAAACAAAATTAATCAGTGCAACCTGCACAAGAATAACAAAAAAGTAAACGATGTTTATCACAAATCGGAGCCTCACAAACCGAACATCCCTCGTGAGTTTTTTTGGTAACGAATAAATATACTAATATAAATATTATAAACGTTGTAAAAAATTCTGAGCAGGCAAAATATTATACTTACGATTATTTAAGACAAATAGAGCCAAAACAGAGTAAAAAAAAAAATTACTTAAATAATTATAACTGCCACACTGGGGTCTTAAACGGCACCACACCACTTCCAAAGACTGCCAGAACGATACTAGAGCGCATATCATCGTACTATGGGTTTCAGAGGAAAGAGGTATGCTTCAACTAATAACAGATGGAGCCACAATTCCAATTTTTTGAAAATTGTATGTTTTATTGTAATTTAAATAGTGCTGGGGTCACCTGGACCCCACAAGTGCAGCTAAGGGTTAAAACAACAGTATTCCAAAATGCAATGTTTAATATTTCAAAGACGCTTTGATTGCCAAAGAAAAATGATATTCAGTAAGGATTGAAAACAATTTTTTTTTATTATTTATTGTTAAACTTTGCCGCCCCCTAAAAAGTGCCGCCCGGGGCGGGCCGCCCCCCCCGCCCCCCCCACCCCCCCTACGCTACGCCACTGATTAAAGCATACGAATCCCAAAAACATTACGGTGCCACCACTCGTTCACATACAGGTGCCACTCCTTTTTCGCATTTTTCTGTAGGAATTGTGCAAATACTCCCAAAATGATGAAAGCTGATGTATAAATTTGTTAGCATTTCGGTTTACTTTATTGTTATATTTGGGGTATTGTTTCGACTATAAACATAAATAAATTTCGTGGTGCAACAGCTCGGCGTGAACCAGGACCTAGTGACTTACGCGTACAACTCTCAACTCAACCATTCCTGTGTGCAGTTACCAGGAACGGAGGGGACCTACAATTTTCTGCCGATTCCGAACGGCTAATGAGCAGCACATTCCATTACAAGAGATACTATTTAAGTTGGAAAATCAGCCATTTTATAACGATTTATTACAGTATTTCTTTACAAATTTCAATATTATACTAATTTTTCATTTCGATTGCAGCAGATTTTGGGGTTTAAAAGCACATTGTCTCTAAATTTACTGATGATTTAACGATCCTCTCTCTTGGTCGTCTTACGTAGCTGCCGTGAACGTGACAAATACACGGTTTGACGAAGCACTTTGTAGAGTTTGCTATATTATTCCACTGAAATACTCTCATTGTCTTATATGTTAAGACTTGGCTTATTTCCGACGTTTTCGACATTATTAAATTATAAATTAAATTTATAAATTCTAATAAAAATAATTTCAAAAATTAATGTTATTAAAGTTCATAAGTGTAAGACTCATTTTTAAATGATTATAACAACTCCTTGTCGTTGTAGTGGTGTCTTAAGAAAATGAGATTTTATATAAAAAATTTGAATGTTTTCTTAAGACAACAAAATTTTTGTACGCAAACTTAAAGTTTTTATTACTGTACAAATAAAAATTAAATTTCCAAAAAAATATTGAGCCGTTTTTGAGATATCGAATTTTCAAAAAAAATTGATTTTTTTTTTCAAAAATTTAAAAAATATTTTTTTTTTAAGTTTTGAACTACAATGTTTTTCAAACTTTTAAGAAGCTTCTCTATAAGTAATTTCATTAAAATCCGTTATGCTGATAATGAGAAATTCAAAATTCGAAAAAATGGTTCTATGGTAGGTACAGTCAGTAATATCTTAATTTCAAAAAAAAAATTTTATTAAATTATAGACCGTAAAAATTAATCGAAAGGACAACAAAATTGTATCAAAATTATGCTGTTTTCGAGAAATATACGATTTTTGAAAACCATTTTTTAACATTTGTATGGTGGGTATCGTTATTTTTAAGTAAAATGATATTTTTAACTTCCCATAGGGAGTTATTGTAATCGGTCCGATTTGTCAAATTGGAATTTTTGACATTTCTCGACGTTTCAAGGTCCCTAGAGGCTATATCAATCATTTTTAGAGAGATGTCTGTGTGTGTGTGTACGTACGTTCGTACGTTCGTACGTTCGTACGTTCGTACGTTCGTACGTTCGTACGTCCGTACGTTCTGGTACCATTTTTCGTCGTCGATATCTCAAGAACGAGTAAAGATATCGACTTCAAATAAATTTTGTTTAATAGATAATAACTTCGAAAGAGGCTGAAAGGGCGTTTATTAAAATTCAGTGAGTAGTTTTTTCACTATAACGGTTTGAAAAAAATGTAAAAATTTTGGTTAGTTTCAAATATCTCACGAAAAAATAATGCTATTGATTTCAAATAAAATTTAATGAATTCATTATAAGGTCATACAGATTTGGTATGAATTTGGAAAAAAATGAGCATACCGTTATTTTTTTAAATAAAAAAAACTGAAAAAAAAATTTCATAACCCAGATATTCTAAGAACGGAAAACAATTTGAAACTCAAAATAATTTTATTTTACGAAAAATAATGTGTTTGACAACTGGTGAAAATTTCAAAAAAAATCATCTTACAGTTTTTTTACAAAAAATAAAAAACTATATAAAATTCTATTAAAAATTGGTAAAAATTGCTTTTCGACTCAAATTTCTCGAGAACTAGTAGTGATATTGACTTCTAATTTAGTTTATTTTATACATAGTATAATTTTGTACAATTGGTAAAATATTGACAAATATTGAATTAATAGCTTTTTAAACAAATGGGAAGTTATTAGTGTGGGTCGCACCCAGCCTCTTTTATTTTATAATATCTTGTAGATTATACTCGTATTAAGAAACTTTTATTTATCAAGAGCATGAAGTTTTCGAAATACATATTAAGTTTTGAAACATTTTTTTTTTGATTTTTTTGAAAATTTGAATGCACGATACTATTTAAACTTTTGGGAAACTTTAGCAACCGTTTTCTAGAAAATCAAAAAAAAAAAAATGCAAGACTGGATCGTACGAACTTGCTCTTATGTAAAAGAAATTTGGAATTTAAAATACATTTTATAAATATAAAACATGGATTTAATGAGATAAAAATGTTCAAATGCATGGAATTCCCGCCTGATTTCCGGAAAAGTATGAATTTTACAAAGTTTAAAAATCATTTTATTATTAATTTTTTTTTATAACGAATTTCCTTTTTCGAGAACAAAATTTGGGTTGCCAATTTTAAGTATTTAGTAAAAATACTATCTACCAAGATTAAAGAAAATCGGCGGAGCCGTTTAGGCTGTAGTTGCAAAGACAGACTGTCTGTCTGTCTTCAATTTTTTTTCGAATGCATAACTTGCCTTATAGTACCTAAAAGTCCCAAGTCAATATACTTTTTTTACATTAACCGTGAATAAAAACGAAAAACCACATTTTCGAGTTTTGAATTAAATATTAATACATTATATTGTAACTTCTTGATCTAATGAAAAATAATGTCAAGACTTTTATTGATAAAAATTTTATAATCTATAAGCTAAGTAGTAGTTGTTTTTTGACAGCTTCGCCACTTAAAAGTAAAAAAAAAAAAACTTTTTTTTGACATCTGAACAAATTTCTCATAAAGTTCTCACCAAAACGAAACTGAGATTTAAGGAGAAAAATGTTGAGATTTCAAATAAATCCAACAATATTTAATTCAAATTTCTTTGAAATGTAAAGTTTTCATTTGGAAATTTCAAAAGCCGAAATTTCGAAATTTGACAACAACAGTATATTTTCTTATACCCTTATATTAATTCTTAATTTACCTGAAGAACTTTTTGATAAGAAGATCCGTTAAATGCTTAATATGAAAAATGATATGGTTTTCAACATTAATTTTTTGAATTTCGAATATCTTAATGCGAAAAAAGTATTTGAAATACTTTTTTTTTGTTGGTCAGTATCTGCTAGTCCATGCTGATAGACATAAAAAAACGCATTTTTATAAATGTCAGATATTTTTTAAAATACCGATTTCTTTTTGTCAAATAGGAACCCAAGTAAAAATTGTGATAAAACAAGCCACAGAATAGAACATGATGTGGTTGGTAGTTTATTTGTTTATGTAAAACTACATAAACAAATTAATCAAACAACATCTTTTCAAAAGTTTTCTTTACTTTTTTGTGTCGAACGAAGTGTTTACTTAAAGTCTCTTCCTGACGACAAATAATAAAATCCAGACTTACAATACACATAGTTGAGTTCTGCCTTCCAGAAATAAACTTTATTTAGAGGTACACTATTTGATAACATGAATTTTTAGCCGGGCGAAGTACAGACAAAGTTGGAAGACATTTTGTGGCAATTTTTTTAGGAACTTATTCGAGAACACTTTGTGCGCATAAGAATATGACGTACCCAGCATGTTTAGTAGTTTTAAAAGTCAAAGAAATGTTTCATTATAAATGAAGGTTGTTGGTCTCATCTAATGTTCTTACCTCCACCTTCACAGTACGAGTATAGGTTTAAACCTTGATTTAAGTTAAAGTCTAAGCTCATCAAAAATTAAAATTAAATACATGTACGTATTCAAACAGTAAGTTTAAAGGTATAGTTTAATATTTAGGAAGCAAAAACAGTATCTACATACTATGCCCAATTTGTGTTTGCCATAGGCAACTATAAATCCATGAAACAAAACAGATGTTGACCGAGACAATTCTGACAAATTGATAGCAAATATAAGCCGAAAAGATTCCCCCTTTAAGTTAATTAAATTAATGATCAACTGCAAATCTCCATTCACGCTGACACCAGAGATACATGACCAGAATCAATTTGTCATAATACTGTCTCGCGACTCAATAAAGGATCATTAACGCACCAGCAACAGTAACGGCCGACAGACACACCCACAGATTTTATGCCAAAATTTAACCATAATGGCATTAAAATGTTACAACGAACCGAAGCAATAGCTCAGCGCCCTTAACCCCAACAATAAAGAAGTGAAACAAAGTTAAGCGTCAGTCTATCAGAAGGGAAGATGGCTTCTTTATCTTCCAGTTATGGTTGGTTGTATAGCTTGTAGCTACATAAAGGATGAGGATGAGATTGCCGTCAAGTCATCCGAAAAAATGATTTAGTTGTCCTTTGTCCTCCGTCGGAATTATTTTACCTCTTCCTCATGCGTCGAGTCGTCGTCGTTTCGCTCCTCCACCCACTGCATTTGCAAGTTGTATATAGCTATAGGTATCTATTTCAAGGCAATCCGGAATTGCTGGTATTGTTTGCAACCCATATGCCACCTTTCTTGCTTTTTATTTCCAGCGACAAATTGCCAGAAACTCACTTGTTGTTTGCACAGGGGTCCGGAAAAATTAGAAAGGATATTCACCATCAATGATGATCTGCCTGCCATTCGACACCCTTTTTCTTCGTATTTTTTTTTTTGACGAAGCTAATGTACTTTTCATCTTTCAGATGCGGAAATACATATTTTCAGTTTTATGTCGTGGGTTCGGTTTTTGGGTTGTGTTGTGAATCTCCTGCTGCTGCTGCTGTTAAACTTATCCCTCTCGCAGGATAAATAAAAGAAAAAATCAATCTGCAACAGACAATGGTCTCAATTTACACTCTGCCACTTCAGACTAGCGAAATTGCTGCTGCATCCCTCATTTGTTAGATTTCATACCAAAGACACTATTGTTCTCCATCAGCAAAGCGAATAATACAGAATGAGGGATTTGTTGGTTAGGTTAGAGCATAAAAGTGGAATATAGAAACTTACAGTAATTCTGTTCTTCATAAATTACATGACTGGGTAATATTTGTATAGACACAACTGACAGGAAGAATGAAGCCAACAGAATTCGATTGTCTGGGTAATCTTATTTATTTTTATAATCCTTATGAAGAAGATGATTTAAATGTTTTAATAGATTTTGGCAAGATTTAGTGTATACGTGTACCAAACATGCTCTGTAAAAAATTTTTAGCATTCAAGCTAATTGTTCTAAGTCTTGCAAATCAAAGGCATCCAGTATTCTTCGTTCGAGTGTCATCAAAATGTTTTTGTATCAAATCCTTACGGGTTTTCTACTATAGGATACTGGTGTTGACTGTTGGGGGCTCTGAGAAAATTGCACCATGTAAAAGCTTTAATTCAAAGAGGGAGAGAGAGGGAGAAAATGAGAGCAGAAAAATATGTCTGAAGATCAGAACGTGTCCGATTCAAGCGAATAAATCTCAACTTAAATTGAACCACTAACAAAGATGAAAGTACATTTTTAGTTCGGTTTGACAGACTTAACTTCTCGGCTTGTCAAAAAATACATTATATATTATATACATTCTGCACATTAGGCGTCTAGACATAGACGAAATACTCAAAGTTTCCAATAAATGTTCATCTATAGAATGTTCAATAAATGCTTAAAGCTGTACGCCTGACAATTATTAAAACTGTATACTCCTAAATTTTGGTAATAGAATTGGGATTTTGTAGGGTTGTACTTTTATTTAATAGGAGTATTTGAAGAATTAAAGAATTATCTATGCATCTATCTGTTAAATATTTCTTAAAAATAGATTTTTTTTGTATTTAAAGTTGAAAAATTGAAATTTATTATTCGGCTTTTTTTCGTTTAAATTTAATTTTTAACAAATATAAATAAAAACAAAAAATACTGTTTTCTTTTTCACCAATGCTCTTCTGTAAAAATTGTTTTATTTAAAGACAAATCACAAGCAAAAATTAAGGTTTAAATTAAAAAAATATATATAACCGAAACCGTACACTTAAAAAAATTATAAAATAACTCATTATATAGAATTGAATTTAGTTAAAGAAAGTAAACATTTAATTTTATTATGTACTGATAAGTCTGTCAATTTTTCATAAGAAAAGGGAACAATTAAACCAATTTCTTACAGTATTTACTATTAAACAGGAATTTTAAACAAAATATAACAAAATCAAAAAAATATAGTTTTATTCACTATTAAGTTCTGAAGTTTTTCTTGTGGATATTTCTTGAGCAATTTTAGTAAAATGTATAAAAAACCATCCACAAAAATAAGAAAGTTTGAAATAATAAAAAATAAATAAAACGGTACATTTCAGAAAGCTGAAAAATATTTCAAATGATGCAAAATTTACTTGAGCGAAAATTGTATAATTTTTGTTTTATATAATATGGCCTTGAATTCTTAAAATTTTTAGTAATCTTTGAAAGAGTGAAATTGTAAACAGAAGTTTTGCAGTTTTCACAAAAAAAATATAATGGCTCATCTAAAAAACTTGCGAAGTACTGCATATGACGGAAAATTATACCAAACATAAGATTAAATAAAAAGTGCCTGGGTAAAAATTTTATTAAACGTTGAAGCAGCAAAAAAACACTCAAATTTAATCTGCCTAAGTATATACACCTCCATCAACCACGTCATTAGTTTTTGATCCATCGGTTTTAAAAATGAAGTAAATCATCTTCCAGGAATGCCATGTCCTCCTAGATTTCACTTGAAGGGATGATTATATGAAAGCTTTTAGTAAATTGAATCTGAAGGAATGGTATAATCAATCCTATGAGTACTTGGAAGTAAACCGAGTGAATAACAATTTTTTTTTTTAATTTTTTAACTTAACTCAAGAAACTTGGTACAAAATATTTGACTAATAAAAGAATTAAGAAAAAAACAAAAATTTTCAAAATACCTCAAATGATGACAAATTTAAATCAGGTTAAGATAATGTAACACTTTGAAATATGAAAAAGGAAATGTTTTTGTTTTTTTTTTAGCAATTTTTACCATTTAAATTGAATAGATAACGGTTCTTAATAACAATCAAATAATAGTAAATTTTTTTAAAAATTTTATTTTGCGTGTTTTAAGATACCATGCAGTTTTCTCCTTCAAAAATTTCTGAAAAAAAAAAACAGTTTCATTCCCCGAAAACCATGAAAAAGCCCATATTTCATTTAAACATAGATATATCAATATTTTATTTGCTTATATGTTAGTTTTTTGTTTCTATAGGTACATAAGTTATTTTACTTTAAAATTTATAAGTGCTATACAAAAAAAAAATAAAATTGAAACTTACTGCCGATGATGTTTTTGCAGGATGTTCCCTGGCATGTTCCACACATCACAGAATTTATTAAAAATATCAATTTTTTATATTTAAATATATAAAACTGCCCCGTTGCTTCGATTCCGACCGGCTACATTCCTACTGCACCGAAGGCGCTCTGTTCCGTATTGTGCGAGGACGTCTGGACCATAAAGGAGCCGCCTATCTGCAGCTTTCGGGCGACCGACGCACGTGGTAGATTAGCGGACCCGCCATTCTATCCTGGACCAGCCCTTGACTGTCTTAGAAGAGGAATGCATCGGACATGATAAAGCCGTCTAGAAGCACACATTCATAGTATTCGATATTAAAATTAAACTGTTTGTAGAAAACATCGCTCTTGCAATATGACCCCGAATCAGCTGTAATACAAAAATTATCTATTCTGTTGATATTGGCTCCATTATACGATCACTATCTTGCTCCAGTTCTTTCTCGTATCCCTCGTCCCAAAGAGAATAGTTTCAGATTTCTGAATGTTGATTTTCAACTTCCAGTCATCGCAATATTGCTGAATCTTGTGTCTTGTCGAAGTCACGCTGCAAAAGAATTCTGATGACTTTGAACTTTGGCGCTGTTCTGTACGCTATTAGATCGTCGGTATCCGCAATTACCTGAGTTAGAAAATCAGAACGTTGGTTGGTATGAATGCTGAATAGAATCGGCCAGTTGACAGCTCCCTGCTTTTAATATCAAAGATTGTGGCAGAACTAACATTGCAACTTTTGACAACAAACTTCCTGTCATTGAGCATGTCATAAAATGGTTTAATTTTGCCAAGTCTGGTCAGCTTTAGATAGAGACCCTCTATCAATTCGGTGTTGAAAGCCTAATCTAAATCAACCAGACAGGCAACAACGGTGCATTGCCTTTTAGTTTTGTTTTATTGAATATCAAAGACTAGTTTAGGAGTGGCATGAATTGTATCATGTCGCACCTTAAAACCGAATTGATTATCCGGTATGATACTGTTATCCTCCTCCCATCGAATAACTTACTGCACTGATACTCCGAAGAAGACTGATCGACCGGCTATTGGCCGGATTGGAGTTGTTCCTTTCCCTTTTTCAGGAGAGGATGTATAACAGCTGTTTTCCATCGCCTTTGATAATATTTACTATTCAATGCGTTGTTAAACAATGTGTTATAAATGTCAGCTGCCTACGAAACTAGCTGCCGTAGTAAAGCGTTGGATATACCATCGACTGCTGCTGACTTCTTTTTCTTTTCCTTAGTCGAATATGGGCTCCTCCTTCGAAACTTACAGGGAACTGGGCCAGAACTGATGGCGTTTGCCAAATGATCATTCAACCCGGTGAAATCACAGTTCTCCAATCGTCATTTCATCTCGAAGATAGAAATGGTTAAGAAGGGTCCTGCTGTCCAGGTCACGATTTGGGTGAATGCTAGCATTCACCTTGTAGATTTGCTGAAAAGTAGCCCCAACAGTATGCACGACAGCAAAGAGGTCGTAATCTAAGATGGCGGCCTTAGGATATACATATGCCTGCTGTCATAAGTAGTTCTCTGTTTTCTGTCGATCTCTGAAGCTAAAGACGTGAAAGATCATTTTGATCATTCCTCCATTTCATGTCTAATTCTTGTTTATTAAACTACTCACTAAGCAGGTAACTATAAAAAGCATCCAATGGGAACAAATTAAGAATTATTTACATGAGAGCGACTAATGACCAACGATTAAAATAAGAAATGGGATTGAAAATATTTAAAAGTCTAAATTCTTCACAAAAACTAGACAAAATGTAAAATAAAAAAAATTTAATTAATTTTAAGGCACTAAAATTTGCATTTTAATTGCTAAAATAAGAGAAAAAAAAATGAATAGCTACGAACTGTCTCCCTGGCATAATAGGTAGTGCGTTGGACTGTTAGGCAGAAAGTCTTGGGTTCGAATCTGAACCGTTGCTGGTTTTTTTTTCAGAGGTGTACTGTCTCTTGCGAGGAATTGACAAATCCTCCAAGAGTATCTCTTGTCATGAAAAGTCCTGCTCATTAGCTGTTCGGAATCGGCAGAAAATTTTAGGTCCCCTCCATTCTTGGTAACACGCACACAGGAATGGTTGAGAGTAGTTGTAAGTAACTAAGGTCCTGGTTCTCTTTCAGCTGTTGAACCAAACCATCCATATTTAGCTACGAACTGTCAGAGTCTATTCGCGTTCCACAATTCACATACCATCCAAACTGCAACAAATGAATTATTCGCCCACGACTCACTACAAGTAAATCATTCTTGTTTTTTTTTTTTTTTTTTTTTTAAACGTCAATCGCGATGGGAAAAAAACGCTCTGTGAACGAAAAGTCAGAATGAGCGAATGTTCTTTTATTCTTCGGTCGTTGTTCGTTCTTATGTGAATATGTAGTCCTTTAGCTTTGTTTATTATTTTGGCATCAAACTCTCTTTTCGAAAATGTGTACATTTTGTATTGATTAAATTCTTCTTTGTTGGATAAGAAACTTCATTTTGAACCGCTTAATACAAGTCTAATTCATAAAATAAACGCTGGTGTACCACAGGGCTCCGTTTTGTGTTCGACTCTTTTTCTCATATTCATCAATGTTCTTTTGTCTGAAACTTCTGGTCCATGAAATTGTTTTGCCAACAGTTTTCTCTGTTTCTCATATTCTTTTTCAGATTCACGTCCTTTTCTTTTGGATATATACTTAGAACAGCATTGTATGAAAAGCTCATTAAATTCTGATCTCGAGGCATTGTTAAACGGGGAACCATAAACTGCGTAGAATTTAATACTTCAAAAACTCAATTCTGTCTTCTGTCGTTACAGCGCATCCCACCCACATGCCGCTATCCATGAGTGCCACTTGCACTGGTGAAATCGAACAACCTTAAGTTCTCGGTATGTGCATCACAGAGTACCTTGTATGGAATCACCACATAACCAACGTCGCCAAAAACGCTGCTAAAAGTTAAGGTTTCCTTCCACGTTGCAAGAAATTTGGTGTGAACCTTCTGATTTGCATGTAATCTATAAAACATATTTTCGTCCAAAGCTTCAGTACAATTTCCATTTTTGGGCAGGTGCTTAATAAGACTCTTGACTCTTGAGTGTCTAGGATAGAACTAAAAAAGAGCTAATGAAAGGTGATAGAAGTATAACATAAACATTTCAATCTCTCAAACATCGTCGCAATGTTTCTTGTCTTTCATTAGTTGACCGTTATTTTTATAAACAGTGTTCTAATGAAATAGCCAGTTGCATTCCTCGCCCTAAAAAATTTAACCGTAATACTCGTGCTGTAGGGAATGCCCATCAGTTTACCCTTGAGAGCAACTTAGGGAGTACTGTTGAATTCAGATATTCTTTCTTTAGCCGCACTACACAAATGTGGAATGCTTTACCTCCCAATGCTATATTCAGGCATTCAAAGCTAATGTGCATTGGTATGTACTTTTAAATCCTCTCCAACTTTATTATTATTATATGTTAATTATATAAATTAGCCATGTTTCATACAAAATTGCTCTTGCTCTCAATCTACAAATTCAGGTCCACCTTAAAGTAAAACCTCTATTGCATTTTGCATGTATAACATCTGACTGAGAGCTTTGAAAAGTGGGTGGGACTTATTATCCTACATTTTGACTGCCACATAAGGGTGTAGTTTTCCATCCCCAATTGAATAATATTTCATAACTTGTATGTTTCATAATAACTTTGTGCGCATTCCACATCACAACGAAGAAAAGATGGAGTTTTCCTTTTCATTATGAAGAATAAAATGGCGCTTTAGGTAGTTTTTGTGTGGAAAATGTTTTTTGTCTTAGAAATTTCTCACCTGGAAATTCTTTCTTTTTTTTTCAAATATAAATCAAATTACAAACATCAATTTAATGGTTTTGAAAATAGAAAAAAAATCAAAGGAAATCAAAGTTCTTTCCTAGAATGGGGGTAAAGCAGTGTGTCCTTATCGGAGCCAAGATTATGTACTCATACCCACCCAACCCCGACTATAACTTACCTATACCTTGAGGCGAAATTTCCAATTCAATATAAATTAAACCAGACGAGTGCACTAGAGATCCTCAGTCAAAACCACATCTCTATATCCTCGAAATTAGAAGTTGCGGCCATGAAGAATTCCACCCAACACAATCATCTGGATGGTGGAGCTCCAATGAGAGCTTCCAAGGGATTCCTTTCTTTCTTTTTGATAAATTTCCTTCTTTTGTGTTATGAGTATAACTATAAGACCCCGGCATCATGAGAACGTGAACTCTCTAACACACATATGCTCCTCACACTCTCAGAAGAACATCAGACTTTTGTGAAACGGGAGCGGGGAATGGGTGAAAAGTTCTGAAAAGCATTTTGTGGATAATTCAAAATGAAAATCCTGATAAGAATTTTCTATCTCCGCCATCTTTTGGAGATGATTTTTCTGTACGTCGTCGTCGTTCTCCTCGTCCTCCTGCTCGTCCTCATGGTGCTTTCAAAGCCAGCACCCTTTCCCAAGTTATGTATAGAATGGGAGGGCTTATGTGTACCTATAAATAAATATATAGTTTTTAGGTTAAATAAGTATACACGTAGCGACATACCTATACACAAAAGTGAACTAGAATGAGAAAACTCTTGAAGCAAGGTTCTATTAGACTTAAAAGATTCCAATGCACCCTCATTGTGCACGAAAAATGTTACCTTCATATCCTCATTGAGGTTGAGGCTAATGTCCAGAAGTATACCTGAAACTCATGGCCTCTATCAAACCATGGTATTCGAAAGAAAAGGCACAAAAAAAAAAAAATAAAGAGCTATATACCTATGATGGGGGTGAAGAAGATCGACCCGGACGGAACTATAAATTGGGGAAACTATACCAAAGATGCCTGAACTGAAATGGTCATACGTACCGAAAGAGGGTGGGCTATGGTCTGTGCTGTGTGGAGCAGCCCAGCCTTTCTCGTTGAACTATACTCTTCTAAAGAGCAAAACCAAAGGAACGTGGTCAAAGGAATCAACAAACGGATTTTAAAGTTTGTGTTCAGCTTCAGGTTCTAGAAAAATTTTCCCTCTTATCTAGTTTTATTGTCGATGACGCTCAGGCATATCTGCTTTCACATCAGCGGGAGGGTGAGGAAAAATATCTAGCTGTGTGTGGTATTTATGTGATTATGGATGGGCTGGCTGGAAGAAATGGAGATGGAGAAATTTTAGTTGAATGCATCTTCTTCATAGGACATGGCATGGGGCACTACAGAGCAGAGCTTGGCTTGCTATCGGCAACGGCAGAGCAATTTGATGAAAAACTTCTTTCCAACAAAAAGCCATAGACAGGTGTGTAGAATATAGCTGTATAGCATCAGCATCCAGCAACAGAAGAAGTTTGAGAATGCTCTCTAAAAATTTTTGGATTTTCAATTTCCTAACGAAGAAATTGTTAAGAGTGGGTTGGTTCTTTCAGGGGTAGGGGTTTAGATATGTACCTCTAACTACTGACGTTAAATTTCATATCCCGTAAAGAAAAGCTGAAGCACTGCCAGAAGGCCCAGCATTTTTAATCTTCTTTTGGGTCTTTTAACTTTGATGGAGGAAAACTTACCAAATATAGGGGACCAACGAAGAGGTAAAGAAGGAAAAAGAAGCTCCCAGATGCGGTTAGATATTATATATAGGTATTTGATTTTAACAGGAAGGTTTGGCGTTAAGGTAGATAGATAAAAGGCATTATAAGGGAGTAAGTATCTGAAGCTCTAGGTATAAATAAAGAAAAGAATTGAAAACATTTGAGGCGTGTAATTTATAAATAGGTTATGATAGGGGTGGTGGGTTTTTTTTTTAAAGACACAATTTGTACAGACCAAGACTGACGTCGTTTGTGTTTAATTTAATTTAAGTTTTACTATACGAGTAAATGCAAGTTTCACTATAAGTATGAAGAAAAAAAGTTATAAGAAAATTAAATAAGTTCGTCATTCTGAAATTTATATTTATTTATTATTTATTTATTTATTATTGGAATAATAAAACATTTGATGGTTTCAAGTAGGTATTGAGATTTTGAACAAAGAACTGCAAAGATTCATATATTTATAATATTTGTATAATCATTATAATATAAAATTTAAGCAAATTGTTAAGAAAAGGATTAAATGTGTTTTTGAATTTAAATTTAAAGAAACTCCAACAAATTGCATTTATAAAAAAACATTACTCGAGGCTCTTCTTCGTATATTTTCTCCTGGAATTATGAGATTTTGTTTAAAAGATTCGATGCTACTATATCATCATGGCTCCTAAGTTTTTAAAGTAATTGGTCAAATAAGGTTTCAACTTAAAAGCCCGTTGCGGCATGTCAGCGCTTTTAATGCGTTTAATATTTCCATTAAGTCCCATTCTACCATTCATTATCTGTTTTGAGTGAAGTATCTGTAACTGTAAGTGTTTGTGCCGCCTTGAATTATAAAATATTCCATAATGCTTCGGCGGAATTAAAATTTATATCATTCGTCAAATCCAGCTGATGGATAGAAAATCTTTGATTTGTTGACCGCGAGCCGAAATTAATAGTTCTTAAATATCTTTTCGATGCTTCGGTGCAAATTCCTCTACTTTTGATTTTGAGTTTATGCCGCGGATATTCCCTATTGATCAAAAATTAATATATTATCATGAACTCACAGGTTAGGCCATCTAGTGGTTTTTGTTTTAAATCATAGGTTATTTTGACACTGACAGCTGTTTCCCGCTCGAAATCTTAACAGAAAGTCAGTATCATACCTCAGCGGCACAAAATGAGTCGCTTTGCGCCTAAAGATCGTTGGTAAATATTGAAAACTTATTTCCTGAGTGCTGTGTAGCCCAAAGAGTGCGATTTTTGAAAAAAAGTTTTGGCCGAAATGAAGCACCCACAGCGCCTGCTGTACGCAAGTTTGTGCAAAAAGTTCGTGAGACTGGTATGTACTAGTGGACAACACTCATGGTCCCCGTCGTCGTCCGTTGCGCATAGACGAAAATTTGGCTACTGAAACCGAAAGTGTGAGACTCAATTCAAGAACATCAACTTGCAACCGATCTCAACAGCTCAACATTTTACGCACTAGTTTGAGGAGAATTTTGCACAAAGATCTCGGATTATGCGCTTGCAAGGTCTAATTGAATCCAGCCAAGGCAGCTACTTGAACGACGTTGTATGAAACAATTAATGGGAATATTTGCTCTTACTAATAAAGCCATAATAAATAGAACAATTTAAATTTTGTTAATTTTATTGCATTTTTAAAAAGAAACTTTTATTTATTTATTTATTTATTTATATGAAATTACTGATTTGATCTTGAACTTTATGAATTTATCAATTTTTCTTAGAAAGTATGTAAAATCTCCTTAAAAATTAGGTAATTTACCCAATCAAAAAAACTCGGGTGGGTAATGGCTATAAGCGAATACATTTTGACAATGCAAAATAAAACCGAATCCGTACGGGGTTGTTAAATATTAAGTGTTGTTAAAAAAGTTAACATTTTAAAATACAATAAGCATAGATTTATACAAAAAATCTGAGAAACTGATATAAATAGAATGGGTACGTATTACGTATCAATGATTCAATCAATGAGCGATTTGAAAAAAAAATGCTTAAAGTTGTAAATTGTTTTGGGGTTCAAAAAACATACAAAGAAACTGACCAACAATGGTTTAATTACGATTTGAGGAGACAAAAGTCGGAAAAAATCAGAAGTCACCTGAAGTTTGTGTTAACCAGAAACATTGAAGATTGGGAACAATATAAGAAATGCTTACAAAAACAATCTTGAAATAACACAGCGAAAATTCATTCAAGAAAAGTTAAATGGGGCTAGTGACCAAAGGAATATGTGGAAAACGTTAAAAACTTTAATTTTCAGTAACAGAAACTAATTGTGTTGAGTTTAATGGGAACAAAATAAGTGATGACTGATGATAAAATAATTGCGAGTAAATTTAATGAATTTTTTATTAAAAGTGTAATAGAAATAAATGAACAAATACCGAAAGTTACATGGTCAAATCTTTTGCTAAATAGTGAACATTGTTTCAATAGAAGAACTCTTAAAAATAGTTGAAATGATGCCTAATAAAAATGGCGCAAAATTTTAATTGAATTAGTACGATGCTAAAGCTGTTTTAGTATGATACTAGGTTAATACAACGAATTTGCAAATTTTAATCGGATATAGCATCATACTCGTACTTTCTCTACCCTTTTATTAAAGTTAAAATCATCGAACACCTACTTTATTTTTTTAGTATCGTGCTAGCTTCATATGACTCTTTGACATTTGCAAACATCAAAAAAGGTTCGTGTACTTACTTTTTTACACGAAATGTCATTGTTTTAGGTTGTTCAGAAGCAATTTATGAAGAAAATTCTTTTAGTACGATACTAGTTAGAAAATGTTTAAAATTAAGAATGAGTTAGTAAACTACTATAAAGTTAGCAAATTGTTAAGTAGTATCATACTAATACCTTAATAATAGGCTGTTTAAAATTTTGCGCCAATTATTTCAATTTCATGAAAAAACAAATGTTAAAAGATAGTTTTACGATTGTGGGCCCTACTCTATTAAACATAGTAAATTACCTACTCGTTTGAAAGTGGGAAATTTCCAAGCTCCTGGAAATTCTCTGTTATAACCCCAGTGGAAATAAAATGCACGACTGGGTCGCACGAACTTGCTCCTATGTAATCGACTAGGAATTTTAAAAACGAATGTTATTAGAGAAAACTGGTCATAAGGATAAAATTAATTTTTAAATTCTTTTAGTAGTAACAGAATGCTATGCAAACATGAATTTATGCAAGAACAAAAATTATAAGTCGTTATAAAGGTTTCTTAAAAAGAAGCTTTTATATACAAACTTTTTAAAAGTTTTTTAAGAAAAAATTTTAGTACGCTAATTTAAAGTTTTTATTATTGTTCGAATAAAAATTAAATTTACGAAAAGAAATATTAACCCGTTTCGGAGATATGGAATTTTCAAAAAAAAAGAAAAAAATAGATTTTTTTTTTTCAAAAATTCAAAAAATATTTATTTTAAAGTTTTGAAATGCAATGTGTTTTAGACTTTTTAGAAGCTTCTTTATAAAAATTTTCATTAAGATCCGTTATGTGGATAATGAGAAATTCAAAATTCGAAAAATGGTTCTATGGTAGGTACAAGCTGTAATATCTTAATTTCCAATTTTTTTTTATTAAATTAAAGATCGTAAAAATTAATTGAAAGAAAAAAAAATTTATCAAAATTCTAGGTGCCGTTTTCGAGAAAAATACGATTTTTGAAAACCATTTTTTTTTTTATTTTTTGAGTACACAATTCTATTTATGTTTTTGGGGAGCTTTAGCAAAAAAAAAAAATGATGAAAATCGGTTGAACCGTTTTTGAGAAAATCAAAAACAAAAAAAAATGGTTCTATGGGGGGTACCCTCAATAACCATTTTTCGGAAAATTTTTTTCAACCATTACCTAGCTTTAATTAAATGAAATTTTTCTGTATTTTTATTTTTAAAATCTGTCGAACAGTTTTTGAGAAAAAAATGATTATAAAATTTCGAAAAAAATTCGTATGGCAAATACCGTTATTTTTGGTCTTAAAAAAAAAAAGAAAAAAACATGTGGGGGGAAAAAATTAAAAATGATATCTACCAAGTTTAAAGAAAATCGTCCCAGCCGTTTAGCCTGTAGTCAAACAGACAGACAGAATTGCGAGACCCACTTTTTTAGTCTTCGCTATCATCGTAATGTCAACTTTGATCGAAATCTCGAGTTCGATTTTTTTTTACTTATAGTATACCTATAAGTCGCAAGTAAAAATATCAATCTCAAAGAAATGCGAGACTATAGGCCTATAAACATGCTTCCTCTGTATGAAAAGATACTGGAAAAGATTTTTCAAATTCAATTAAAAGAGTACAGCTAAAAGATATGATAATTGAGGAGCAATCTGGATTTAGCCGAAAACACTCTTGTGAATCAGCTCTAAGCTATGTCATAGCAAGGAAACGATACATAAAAAGAAGAAAATTGCAGAAGTATTTATCGACCTCAAAATGGCATTTGAACCGTGTTGGATAGATTGATATTATTAGGAAAAATGTATGGGTACGGAATACGAGGAAATGAGTTAATATGGTTTAAGTCATATCTAATAGGAAGAAAACAATTTGTAAAGTTTAATGGGGTAAGTTCGGATGCATTAGATTCAGGCTTATAGGGGTGCCACAATGTTCGATTTTGGGTACATTATAATTGTTTGTAATTTATATTAATGATATAAAAAGTGTTTTGAAATAATGTAAATTAAAACTATTTGCTGATGATGGTTTATTTTACGTTGAAGATAATGATCTAACAAACAGTGTAAGACAATTGGTAATGGATATTAATAATATACAAAATATGAATATACTAAAATTAAACACAGACAAAACTAAAATAATGTTATTGGCAGAAAATAAAATAATTTGTAAAATAAATGAATTTGAATGTGTACAAGAAACCAAATACTTAGGAATAGTTATTGATTGTAATTTAAATTTTAAAAAATCGGGTTTTTTCGAAGAATACGAAAAAAGCGTAGTATTTCTATGGCGATCAAGATATGTAACTCCATTATACAGCCACATTTTGAGTATTGCCCGACAATACTATTATTGGGGTCTGAATTAATGCTAAATAAATTACAAATTTTACAAAATAAGGGGATGAAAGCAATCCTATGTTGTAATCGTTATACGCCTATAAGTTATATGTTAAATACCTTGAACTGGCTTTCTGTAAAGCAAAGAATAGTAATGAATACTTTAATATTTATTTTCAAAGTAAAAAATAATTTAATGCCTACTTATTTACAAATAAGACTGATGACAAGGAGTGAATTGCGTCCATATAATCTTAGAAATAATAATAACTTGCACTTACCGTTTTTTAGAAATAATAGAACACAAAACATGTTATTTCATAAAGGAATTCAAATTTTTAACTGCCTTCCTAATAATATTAAATAAGAAACTAATTTAACTAGATTTAAGCACTCAATTATTTATTTTGTAAAAGAAAATTATTAATAAATACTGTAAAAAAGTTTATAAATAGCAAATTTAATGCTAAATAAAATATATACTAAACTAAACTAAACTAAACTAGAAGCTGCATAGACTTGTATAGTCCTTACGAGACTCTTTAAACTCGAAGGACTTACTTTTACAAAACATATGTTACGTTGAATGGAAGCATTTTAAGCTAAACGTGTTTGATGGTTGAATAGCACCTACATGTATTTTAGATATATAAGAAGAGCTCTTATAAAAACTTGCTTCTCAAGAAATGTATTCCAGATCATGGTACTTAAGTACCTGATTCTTGGTACTTTTATCTTTTATGTTTTTAGTACCTGTACCTGAGAGAAATGAAGTCCTAAAATACTTACATAAGTACTTTATAGGTCCGGTGGTGGTGTATTTCGTTTGAACGACAGAGGAAAATTTTACTTACTATGGATTTTTTTATTATTATTTTATAATATTTCCAAGATCAGAATCTAATGAGTCATTTCAGTTACACTACCGAAGAATAGGAATCTGGAAACGAATATGAAAAACTAAAGGTGCTGTTGTAACTTGTAAGTGAAACAATTATAGTTAAACGTTTCAGATAAGAGATTATTTTAAAACATAAGTAGTGTCGGAGAGAAAATGGAACCTTGGGGTACACCAGCATTGATTTTTGAATATCAGAAAAATCCAAATTTAAAGGTTAGGAATGTTATTTCTAATCGAACGAAGGAAAGACTCTTCGAAAGCAAATACACACTTTTTGCTTGTTTCTCTAAAATGATTTAAAAATTGGTTTCACATATCGGTGAGATATGCTATCTAGTCATATGGCCTGTCAATAAATAGCTTTTCTTCTTGAAGATATTTCATAAGCTGCTTTTTGATCGGCGTTTTCATGACCTTGCAAAGAAGGGACGTAAGTGCACTTGGTCGGCTAATGGAGAGTGTGGATGAATAGACCTTTCGATATCCACTGCTTTTCCATGCCGCAGAGTTTATTTTCTTTTATTTAATCGATGGAATTCGTCATTTATGTTACTTATTTTGAAAATTAAAAAATATAATAAAAATTAATAGTAAGATTTTTGACAGTTGTAAAAAATGTTAAATTCAACAAAGGGGCAAGATGATGTGGTGGCATCGCACACTGGGGCAATTTGTATGGGAGAGCGGAAGAAAGTCTATAAGAACCGAACCACTGAACCGATTTGGATGACATTTTCAGGAATCAAAGTTATTTCGAAAAGAAGGCACCACAAATGATTTCCAGAGAAATGACACACCAACACAAAAGTTTATTTTAATTCTAAAGTTGGTAAATTAAATTTTGTGTAGTTAGTAAAAAAAAAAAGTCAAATAAAATGCTTGATGCATTGAATTCTTACGTATTTGATGTGACATTTAACTCTGTTTTCAAAAAAAAAAAGGTTGTGTGTTCTGACGTATGCGCGGTAGAAGTAAAACTTTACTTCAAGCAAAGCCTCTGTAAGATTCCAACCTATAAACGTATACAAACATTTTGTATTCTAAAAACATGTCATTGCTTTGACGGATAACGTGTCGTTTTGACATGTCATTGCAGCTGCATGGAAAATGTTTTACCCCCAGCACCGGAAAAGAAGTTTTACTTCAATAAAAAAAAAACAATGTCACTAATTTACTCAATATTGTTATTATATTGCTAGCTGTACGTAATTATTGTTAATTTTTCTTAATACACACATTCCCTTTTAAGAAACGGAAGTGGAAAAAAAATGATTTTTCTGCAATATTTCCTAAAATTAAATCGGCTCACTGAAATAAACTTTGACGTGTCTACATCAAGAAAATACCTATCTAAGACCGTAGGAAACTGAAGCTTTATGTTAAAGACTGCAACTTTTCATTACTGTGGACTGAGTTTTATAATGGTTTACCGCTACCGTAATTTACTAAGAAAAAATTTTGGCTGAATCTGACGGCTGTATGTATTGTATTATTAGGCGTCCTAAATAAGCTCACATTTTTGAGTTCACCCCGAATAGACTAGGAAAGTTAAATCGAATTCCCACACTATTTCAAATATTTTGACTTTGGGCGTCTATTTAGTTATTATAAGACTTAACTTTTGGCCCAAATCCTTAGTGTACCTTACTCATTGTGAGAATTATGAATCAGCTAATTGAAATCGAGTTTTTTCCACCTTGGCCCCACTGTAAGGCGTGGCTCGGTAGGGTTAATTCCAATTGAAATGAAAAAAAAAATTTTCAACATTATTCCGCATACGTAGAATATTTTGTTAAAAGAAATTTCCAACAAATTAATTCCGGACCATATTAAAATTACTCAAAAAATTCTAGGACACACTCCAACCACATGTTATTCACATGCAGCTAATTAAATATACCACTAAATAAACTCGTAATTAATAACATTTTCTATTTTCTATTTGCAAAATTCACCGCTTGATTACATACACAAGCAAACATAAAATTAGTAGGAATTATTTTCAAGAAATCTATTTTAATGTTGTTTATCTCGTAAATTATCTAAAAATTTTATTTAAACTTTTTAAAAATCAAACTGCCACGGAACGTTTCTTTCCTATTAATCCCTGTGGTTCTCAAGTAAACCAAATTTTTAATAAACATACACATTTTTGAAAAGATTCACTATGGGGTTGATATTAAATTATAAAATATAGCCATATTAATATTTTCAAACCGAAGCCGCGCCGGGCGTGCCGACTGCCGCAAACGGGTGAATTGATGGTTTGAACGATGTGAACCAGTGGCGTATTTATCAATATACTGTTTGGGTACTTTGAGGCCCAATTCAGAGAGCACTGGTTTTTTCTGTGTGACACACAAATGTTTTCGATTCAAGAGCCTGAGATTCAATTTTTGTGTTGAGTTTCATACCTGAACGCACCTAAAAATTTAAAAATGTTTATAGTATCTATATATAGTGTTTTTTTGTTTATTTATGTATTAATATTATTACAAATGAAGTACATAATAATAAATAAAGATTCTTAAGCAATTTGAAAATTACGAAAAGTCCATATTTCTCTGGGAAATTTAATTTGTCTAAATTTCAATGACATTCATAGGGCGTCAAATCATCCTAGTCCGCCAATGAACGAAATCGAATAATTTTCTCGTGCAGTACACAAATCATAAAATTTCCTCAAACTATATTTACACAAAGAAATAATAAAAACCCCAATCTGTTTATTGCTCGTTTCATATTATGAGGCTTTTTTGATAATCATATTTTGAACGATGTGTTTTTTTGAAACTTTTTTTTTTAACTATAAACACGTGGATTTTTACGAGTTCATTGGCGCGTTATTTGTTTATTCAACAGCTGATGATGGTTTGTTTCTACATATTTATTGAATGGGCTGTTAATTATTGTACTAGACTGTCTGCATATGGATAAAGACGATTTATAGTTGTTATTTAAAAGTCTGCGGAATAATTCAAAAATGTATTTAAAAATTTCATGTGCGAATGCATGTTTTCAAAATCGATCAAAAACTGTGTGTATATTTTTATGATTTTTATGATTTTTAGAATTATTCGATATGTGTTTATTTCCTTAGATTGGCTTCTGGAGATCGTAAAAATATTAATAAGGAATCAATATGTGTTTTCTTTACGATAAATTTCAGCTATAGATGTGGAGCAGCGAGCAGGGGTCTACGATTATGTTTCTCGCAATTCTTTATTTTATTAACTTATTTCGCAAAGTTTTAGCATTTTATTTTTAGCAGATACCTATTCAATTTTGTTGACTAATGGCTCGCAGGTCGCATCCCCTTTCTTCACATACCTAACGAAAAACCCTCAGACCAAAATGAATTAACAATTTTCCAATAAAGTGACCAAAATCTGAACATAAGATGATGATCATTCGCATGATAGCTTTCTATATATTTGCTATCTATTCTAGCGAAAGTAACGAATATAATATGACTGATCAATGACAAGGATGAGGACGAGGACGAGCACGACTGACTCTTCCTTCTTTTATCTCGATGAGTGCAAATAATGTACAATTATATCCGCCCTCTTGAGCATACGACCATCATTCCATTTAGTCGAATTGTTCAACAAGGATAACATTATTGTGTGAGTGTGTGTGTTCGAGTAGGTATGTCAAGATTGGATTTTTCTTTTTGCAGGATATAACTAAGAAAACACCGCACCATCATCATCATCGTCATCATTGAACACACATCAATCTCATCAATAATACCCGATGCGATGGTGAGGACGCTCTGATGGTTCTTATCAAATTTAATATCTAAAAGACATACAGACATCGTATAATATATTAAAGCACTCGAACCTTGACAATCAGTATGTGAATCTTTTTGGAAAGCTGTCGATTTGTTTGACAGATAGACAAACGTTAAAAGCATTGGCGAGGGGGGGTATTTTGACACGATGTATGAAAAAATTAAATGTCTTTTTAATAGTGAGTGTTTGATTACAAAAATATTTACAACAAATTATCTAGGTAGATGGAGATGTTGATATACTAGTTTTTTTCGCTCTCTAAATAACTTTTTTAATTAATTTTTTTTGAGAGCTTATTTTTGTAAGGCTGTATGTATAAAAAATGGAATATGATATTTACAAAGTGCAAGTCATCATGTGTGTTACTTAAATGTGTTTGAACGCTGAACGTTTTCATTTAAGGTACGCCATTTTGAAACGTGAAAATAGCCCTTTCGATTGACAATTCGAAAGAACTCTCCGATCCGGTAAGCTTATAAAACAAACAAACAGACTCTACTCGATTCTGAAGTTTTTTTTAGTTGTGTTTGTGAAACTTCATATTCAGGATCCAGAGATCACTATATTTTTGTTTACATTTGTTAACATGTAAAGAGAGAGGATTACAGAAAGCCAATCGTAGACTGATTGTTTTTGTATATTTTTTTTTACTTGTGACTTATAGGGACTATAATGCAAGCTGTGCATTCGTTAAAAAATCGAACTCGAGATTTTGATCAAAGTTGACATTACGATGATAGCGAAGACGAAAAAAGTGGGTCCCACAATTCCGTCTGTCTGTCTGTATGTCTGTATGTCTGTACCTTGAACTACAGCCTAAACTACCGGAGGTATTTTCCTCAAACTCGGTAGTTAAGGGTCTTCGGTGATTCCCTAGAGGAGAAATTGAAATTTTTTTGTTAGCTCCAAAACTAAGGGTACCCCCCGTACACCCGTAATACAAAATATTTTTTATCTCGAAAACGGCTCTAACGATTTTGATAAAAAAAAAATTAAGTGTGATATTATGGACATGGACTATATTTTGGTAAAAAAAAATTTGGGGGGAAATGTTATTAGGGGTACCTGTCATAGAACGGTTTTTTTTTGATTTTCGAATTTCTCACCAACGGCTCTAACGATTTTAACCAAAATTTTTATGTAGGAGCTGCTTTGCATTTGAAAAAATATAAACTAAAAATTTTTTCGAAAAAATAGTTTTTGGATTTTTAAAAAATAATACAATTGTTTTTTTGAAAATTCAATATCTTGAAAACCGGTACACGATTAAATTTTTAAATTACGTTTTAAAATGTATTTTATTAAATACTAATAATTTGCATATCAATTTTTTTTATAAAAATTTTAAGGAAAATTTAGTACACAAAAAACATGTTTCAGTGTGTCTGTATGTCTGTACCTCTCACTACAGCCTAAACCCCTGGACCTATTTCTTTCAATCTCGGTAGTTAAGGGTCTTCGGTGATTCCCTAGAGGAAAAATTGAAATTTTTTTTTTAGCTCCAAAACTAAAGGTACCCCCCATACACACGTAATGCAAAATCTTATTTATCTCGAAAACGGCTCTAACGATTTTGATAAAAAAAGTTAGGTGTGATATTATGGACATGGACTACATTTTGGTCAACAAAAATTTTGGGGCAAAATGTTATTAGGGGTACCTGCCATAGGCCCTTTTTTTTGATTTTCGACTTTCTCATTAACGGCTCTAAGGATTTTAACCCAAAATTTTTAGCAGGAGTCCCCTTAAGTTTAAAATAATATTGTATATAAAAATATTCGAAAAAATATTTATTGGGTTTAAAAAAAAAATAAAAAAAAATTTAAATCAATATCTTCAAAACCTGTGAACGATTATTTTTTGAAATTATTTCCTAAAACCAATATTATTAAATACTTTAAATTCGCATCCCACATTTTTTTCTTGAAAAATTTTAGAGAAATTTCTTATATAAAAAATGTATTTAATAATAAAACGGTTTTTTAAAGTTTGTTTGCATAAATTCGTACTTTTCTAGAAATCAGATGGCAATTATATGCATTTGAACATTATTATCTCATTAAATCCATGTTTTATATTTATAAAATGTATCTTAAATTCCAAAGTACTTTTACATAAGAGCAAGTTCGTGCGATCCAGTCGTACATTTTATTTTTATTAATTTACTGGTGAACTTAATTAAAAAAATATAACTGTTTTGTAAAGAAGATTGCTTGGGCTTTTCAAAAAGGTATAATACTTATACATTATGTTCAAAAAATAGGAAAGAATTGACTTCAAACTCTAACTTCTAATAATTCTAAAAATAAAAATATCGAAAAATCATTTTTAACGGTAATTTTAGGTACCTAGAATAAAAGTAAGATACAAAAAAATTTACTGTGTTTGGAAGAACCCTATTTCTAGTATATAATCCCACCATTAGATTTTTCAAATTACGAAATTCACCAAAACCAGTTTTGAGATGGATTTCATCATTTGGTCCCATACTGCGGCTCCTAGAGTTTTGATAAAAAAAAATTAGGTGTGATATTATGGATATGGGCTACATTTTGGTCAAAAAAAAAAAAAATTGGGGAAAAATGTTATTAACGGTACCTGTCATTGAACCGTTTTTTTGATTTTCGAATTTCTCATTTTTTTTCAGCAGGAGCCCTCTTAAATTTAAAATAATATTGTATGTACAAATATTCGGAAAAATAATTTTTGGGTTTTTGAAAAAAAAAAAAAAATTTTTTGAAAAATCAATATGTTTAAAACGTGTGAACGATTATTTTTTGAAATTATTTCTTAAAATCTATATTATTACATACTTAAAATTGACATCCCAAATTTTGTCCTCGAAAAATTTTAAAGAAATTTGTTATATAAAATATTACTTTAATAATAAAACGATTTTTAAACTTTGTTTGCATATATTCATACTTTTCCGGAAATCAGACGAAAATTCCATGCATTTGAATATTTTCATCTCATTAAATCCATGTTTTATATTTATAAAGTGTATTTTAAATTCGAAAGTACTTTTACATAAGAGCAAGTACGTGCCAGCCAGTCGTGCATTTTATTTTTAATAAATTTGAAATTATTGCCTCTTATACTTGAAATTTTGTTTATTTACAATGATGTTCAAGAACTTTGACAACTTTGTGTGCAAGTGGGTGTGTAATTTTGGTTTCGATTCTTAAATTAAATTCAGAACTAATCTCTCTTCTTTTAAGAGGCGCTTTTCTTTTTTGTTTCAGACTTCAGAGTGTTTAGAGTTTCGAATGTGTTTCTTTTTTTAGTTTTAAGCATGTGTGGCTTATGCACCTTTTTCTATAAATGAAGTAAAAATCCACTTTGATTAAGATGATTCTTAATCTAATTTAAGTTTTATTTTAATAATGAATATAGTTAATAAAATATTTAGTTTTTATTTTAATGCCGTGTGGTCCGCTCGCTTTGATGTCTGCCAAGTGAGTGATGACTCGCCTCGCTCATTTACAGCTTCACGAAAAAAACATTCGATGTCCGTTACATCTTCCGATGCAAATCGAAGTATATAACCTATTGGTACATAGCAGGTGTTCGTTGAATTAAGTTTAGGCGCGTTGCCGTTGCTGCGGGAAAGCACCACACTACTCCCCCTCCAGTCTATGGGCAGTGTGAACTCGGAGTTTGACAAGCCGTCCAGCCCGAGTCCGATATTCAGAATACTTTGTTGATCGTAAATTGATGCATTCATCTTCTGTTGGTTCTTCAGGAACCACAAACGCTGCCTTTAGACGATCGATAGATGAGCTCAGAATAAAATAACTAAGCAGACAAAAGCTATAATATAAGTGAAAGATTTCAAATTTTACTTACGATTGCATTGCAACGGTTAATTGCAAAACATAGTCCTTTAGGATGACAAGATTTTCAGCGTTTTGCACTGTCAATAACGGTGATTGGTTGAAATCAGTCAGTAATCTTGAAAAAGAATTGAAGAAAATTAATAGGCAACAGGTTCTATGCCTGTATGGGTTGAAGGTGTCAGGGTAAAAAAGAGTGTGAACAGCGAGAAGAATTAAAAAGAAGCTCTGTTATGCCATGGAATCTCAAAGATTTAGAAAAAGGCTAAAGCTTTTTCAACAGAACTCTGCACTATCGTTGGAAGCCCGTGAAAATCAACAATTCGTTTGTGATAACTTTATGTATTCCTCTATTTGCAGCAGAGGGGTAAAAATGGCCACCATTATTCATGAGCCCCCCTCTACCTGAAGTTCGCTAGCTTTCAGTCTTAATGGGAGGTTCTCTTTTTTCGGCGACCAAAAATGCATTTTTTCCATTTTTTTCTATACTCTGTTCAATTTATATTTGCAGTACAGGCCTTATGGGAGAGCTTTTTCAGAAACACTGGTGCCTGCTGCTGTTTGCACGGCAGTTTAACTTAAGAAATTGCCACTGAAATAAGAAAGAGAATCACTGAGTTACGTTAAAATTGTTTGTGTAATCTTCTTTGAGGGTTTCAGCTCACGTACAAACCACCATGACCTATCTGTTCCATGGGTGAAAGGAGACTGATCGCCAATTTGCAACCAACCCTTATCTGTGGTACTACGAGTATTTTACTTCATTTAAAGTAGATCTATTTTTTTTTTCAAAATGTTTTAAAATCTACTTCCTACTTCGCACCATCAACAAAATACTGAAATCTACTTCATTTTAAAAACCTCTGTTTCAACCTACTTCAATTTTAGAAAAAAAAGCCCAAATCTACTTCTATTTCTCAATGTAGCTTTAGCCTCAGAATTTCCAAAAAAGAATGAACTTCAACACAATACAAAGTAATTTTACATGTGTATACGAATCTTATAAAAATTAAACTATAGTAATTTTAATTGTATTTATTATAAAAGAAAACTAGTTACGTTTATTGTATGTACATAATATTGTATATAAACATGGGTGTTATCAGAGAAATGTGTTCAAATGTATAAGATACATTATTTGAGTCAAAAATTTGTTTAGCCTTAAAAATATAAATAAAATATACAAATAAAATTTAGAAATGTTAGAGAAGTTTTATTAATAAATTAATTCTCTATATACGAAATTTCTTTAAAATTAAAAAAGAAATGGAATGATAACTTTAAGTATTTAATAAAATACATTTAAAGAACAAAATTTTTGTATACAACATTATTTCAAAATCAAAGAAGCTACTATATAAAAATTTTGGTCGAAATCGGTAGAGTTGGAAATGAGAAAGTTGAAAATCAAAAAAAAAGTTCTATGACAGATACTGTTAGTAATATTTTTGTTGACCAAAATGTAGACCATTGTTGGTATGATCTACACATATTTTTGTTTATCAAAATCATTAGAGCTGTTTTCGAAATAAATAAGATATTCTTTTCTAGGCTGCAGGTTGAGTAACAGACCTGCAGACAGACTGAACCAGTAATTTTTCGTGTTGTTCGGTTTTTCTCAAGTTACCTTACTTTTTTCTTCAAATCTACTTCGACTTTTTTTCGGAAGTGGTAACGCTGACCCTTGTTGTGTTTATTAAAAAAATAACACTGAATCAGAGTTACTATTGCCAAGTTGATGGAAATTCATATGGCATTTTCTTTGGTTTGTGCTATGTAACTTTCAGGATTTAAGCTTTTTCGAGCTTTTGGTAGCAAATATTTTTCTGAGATTTGCGGGAAATTTAATGCTCACTACGGCAATCTGTAAGAGCTTTAAATTAAAGATAGCTTATTGAAATCCATAATGGTCATACTGAAAGGCAAATATCCTATCTTCCCTGTACTGCAAATATAAATTGACAAAAACGAGACAGCCGTATTTTGAACGTAGTATGTTTTACATAAATATTTTTGAATTTGGCGCCTACATATCTATACCATATAAGGCAGTGGTACCATATGGGCCACCAGGTGTCGCTATATGTCGACACTTAGACACATGAGACATGAACCACCAGGTGTCGACACATGAGCTATGACTCGAAAAAAAAATTAAACGCGTTTTTCTCGAAACCACGTTTTTCCAACTGTTGACCACGATTACTTTAAAACTACTTGACGGATCGTCATAATTTTTCTTTTGTTTTAAATCCTATTAAATTTATTGGAGTCTGGACCAAAATCAGGCTGATACATCAAAAACTTTTTTTTGTACACTCAGAAGAGCGAAAAAGAGTGGAAAAAACGAACACTAAAATTCAAGCGTCCGCCATAATTTTTGACTTTGGGCAATTATTTTGGTCCAGACTTCAACTATGTACACTTTTCTATTTTATAAGAAACTTAGATTTTTTAATTTTCGACCATTTTTGCAGAAGCTAGAGTGGCCAACAGCGAACAACTTTTTTTGGAGGTAGTCTCGTTCCGAGGCACATTGTTTTTTAACGGCCCGGTATTTTTTGATGAAAAAATTATTTTTTGTACTTAATATGATAATAAACAAGTAAAAAAAAATTGATTTGATTATATCATTCCTTCCATTAAAAAACTTCATGAAAAAGTGTCATTTTTGACACTGAAAAAGGAGAACCTCCCCTTAAAATTTACGTCTTTAATAGACTGTGAATTTTATCGTCTATTAAAGCTGTAAATTTTATTAGAGTCGGTAAACATCGACCAATATTTGCGTCTTAGAAGGGTACGGCAGCATCTAACTGATAAGCCCACTGTCGTACCTGGGCGAAACGCACCTTGGAGTTGAGGTCACTTGAGCTTTTATTTGAATTTAATTCAATCACTCCACTTAAACAGAGATACATAATTCTCAATTATATTCATTATTTTGATTTAATATAGTATATTTGTATGCACTTCAAAAACTTAAATGAAACAAGCAAACTTTACAGAGAACGATGATCAAAACGGAACATTTTAACTATAAAATCACAAATTGAAAATACTTTACAAACTTAACACAGAACGATGATAAAAAAATCAAAAGAGCAAAGTCGCACACTAACACTCTGCCAGAGTATATTTGAAAATTTCGCATGCGCAAAAGCGATTCGACTATATACGCTTATCCTTTTCTTTACTGTTGACCTATACAACAAATAGTGAGAAGCGTAATTTTTCATCTATCTCATTGAATGCACAAAAATAAAAACTCTACCTCCTTAGCTTGAAATCTTAAAAAATTGAGTGCCGTTCATCCGATGGATAATTAAATCGCCTATTTATGAGTTACTGCGTTGATGCAAGCTTGTATGCGCGTTGCAAATATAGAAACACCATTGGCGCAAAATTTTAGTTGAATTAGTACTATGTTAAAGCTGTTTTAGTATGAAACTAGGTTAAAGCAACGATTTTGCAAATTTTAATCAAATATAGGATCATACTTTCTCTACCCCTTTATTAAAGTTAAAATCATCGAATAGGTACCTATTTTATTTTTTTTAGTATCGTGCTATTTACAACCGCCCTGAAAAAAATTTCATTTAGAGCTAGGTAATGGTTGAAAAAAAATTTCGAAAAATGAATATTGAGGGTACCCCCCATGGAACCATTTTTTTTGTTTTTGATTTTATCAAAAACCGTACATCCGATTTTGATATTTTTTTTTTGCTAAGGCTCCCCAATAACTTAAACAGAATTGTGTATTCAAATTTTCAAAAAACAAAATTTTTTGGATTTTGTAAAACAAATCTATTTTTTCTTTTTTTGAAAATTTGATATCTCAGAAACGGCTCAATATTTTTTTTGTAAATTTAATTTTTATTCGAACAATAGTAAAAAATTTAAATTGGCGTACCAAAATTTTTTCTTAAAAATCTTTTAGAAATTTAGTATATAAAAGCTTTATTTTTAAGAAACCACTAAAACGACTTATAATTTTTGTTCTTGCATAAATTCATATTTGCATAGCATTCTGTTTTTGTCTCTTACTACTAAGAGAATTTAAAAAAATAATTTTATCCTTATGAACAGTTTTCTCTAATAACATTCGTTTTTAAAATTCCTAGTCTATTACATAGGAGCAAGTTCGTGCGACCCAGTCGTGCATTTTATTTTTCTTGAAAATAGACCAATATAGGTTAGGTGATATTTCAGCAATGTGGGGGCCCCTGGCGATTGCGGGGCCCAGTGGTAAAGAGGGGTCTGTTTGTAAGGAATGCCCAGCTTCGTTGCATGTCTCCATATATGCGAGTTTCCAGTGGAAGTTCAACCACCCTGCCTATGTATTACTTATTACTTGGGTCTGTATATTAGGTCATTTTTTCATGGAGAAGTTCTCAAAGATGAGTGGCCCGATGATGACACCAGCCAGCCCAAAATCCACAGCAAGCATGAATTGTTTTTGCTGATTACATTGCAATTTGGTTTATCATGTGTTCATTGCGATTTTCCCAAATTAGGCAATTGGGTTTGTTGATCCAAAAATAGGCCTCATCGCTTTATATGTTTTTTCGACCTCGAAAAGCGCTAAATGTTACTAGAATAGACGGTAGATTTAATAAGTGACAGCCAATTGACACACGTAGCTTCAACAGAATGGCTGAAATCTTCTGTCAAAGTTTGAAAATACTTTTATTATCGCAAGTATAATTTATCAAGATATACTCAGTGTTAGTCCTAGCCTAAAGATGCTGGATTATAGGAAGTGATTGTTCATCAATAGCAATGCATTAGAAATAAGTTCATTACAATCACACGTGTAGGTCATAAAAAAGAACAACTTCACTTAACGTTGCATATATGTTATGTATAGTCAAATATGAAAGACGCAATTAGATACGAAAACATATCCAAGAACTCTATACCTACTCAATTTACTTTAAAGCTATCATTTAAATACAAATTGAAGCTTAATTATTTTTATTGTCGATCTAATCTCCGTGACTTTAACCATCGACTATAACAGCAAACTCACTTTCGAAAATCTTCAGTCAAATGTGCATGCATGTCTTCTGTCACTCCATCACTATCGACTATATCATTTTTATTGGGATTTTCTCTCCGGACGACATCGACACAGGGAGTCTTAACAGCTCGTCAATCCAACGAAAAGAAATGAAAGTCACAAACGATAAGTCATAAACAATAATTATTAACACAATCAATTCAATTTCACCCACTGCACCAAATGTGCAACCGCGGTAGCTATAACACTGCTGCAGCAAAACCACTTAGCATCACGCACTTCTCCACCATATCGGGGAACGCCATACGCCACTATAGAATTCATTTGCACTCAGAGGTATTCTTTTTTTCTTGGTCTGAAGACGGTCTCGATATCGTAACAAGTTTAGGTATGAATATGGGCATATGTGGTCACGGTCAAGTTAGTGCAGATTCTAGCTCACAATTGAACCCCAAAAGCAAATGGTTTGCTATAATTTTATTCGAGTTCTAGATTCTAATGTGTGGAACTAGGTAGAATACGACTGCTGATGAGGATTAGATGATTTCTCCAGAAGATTCAGTGCAGACCCACAGCTTGCAGTATTTTGCAAAACCATCAAAACATACTAAGCAACGATAAGTTTTGAAAAACAAAAGTTTAAAAAATGTAAATTAGCAAAAGGTAATTATAAATATGTCAGAAGATCGTCTTCGAAGAAAGCATTATTGTTGGAGTTGGTGCTGCATCCATTCCCTGTGGATCCACTTGCAGCACGCCACTTCTTTCCAAACCAATGATTCAGCCAGTGATCTCCATGAAGTGCCAGAGCATGGCATCAGATTAAGCAGAGCATTGAATTTTGGTATTTATAAGAGTGCTATCATATCGTTTAAGATCACTAGTAGACGATCACCAGCGGACACGTTCGGATTTGGATATAGACACTATAAAATTCTCTCACTAAAAAAGCATATCACCACAAAAACTGCTCGCTGCTATCAACGCAATGCAACTGCGATTGATTTTTGAGCTCCTTGTGGTAGCAGTGATCGTGGCTGAACTTAGCGAGGCTGCAACGCAAACCTATCGGGGTAGCAGTTGGCTGAGTCCAGAATTCATGATAGTTCGCAAGGTCTACGACGATTGCCAGGATAAGAACGACTTTGTGGCATGTCTGAAGGAAAAGGCTCTAATGGTGATCTCGAAGGCCTTGCAACAGGACTCAATACAGATTGTCGAGGGTTTGGTGCTGGAAAAACAAAATACCACCGATAAGGAGAGTATAATGGCGCTGGCCGATGCCCGAACACTGAGCAGTTTGTCACCGCTTGATCGATCACTTCTGGAGAAGACTGATCAGTTCCTGCGAACGCACGTCATGAAAATGGACATGAGCCAATCCCGAGGACATAACGAAAAACATCATTCCAAGAAGGGCGGAGGACATATTAAGTATGTAGTGGCTGCTCTCTTGACTGCGATGGGCATCGCTGGCCCCATTGGACTGAAGGCTCTTGCCGCGATCGCCATTAAAGCTTTGGTGATCAGTAAAGTTGCCCTCACAATTGCCAGCATAATTGCTCTGAAGAAACTCTTCTCGCATGATCATCAGGAGGAGACAAGCTTCCAGGTCCATGCTGGAGAACATAATCGGTAAGTCTTTCACACCAAAGTAATATTCCTTCCTCCGTGTAACTTTAGACTTGAATTTACTTTCATTTAAGGCGAAACGCATACGTAGTACGGCCAATGACAAAACCTCCTAATACCGCGACTGCTCCGGCGGGAGTTGATCCTTACAGATATTACTATGAATATCACTAAACAAAGACTTCTAGGTTAAGTAATTTTAAGTATTTATTTAATATGCTCGAAGAAAAGACAGCTAGGCAAACCAAAGATTAAAAATATTAATTTATTTATTTAATTTATTAACATTTATGATGTAAAATATTTATGAGTTCCCTGTTACACGTTGACACTCTTTGTTCCTGATACTTTTCGAAATTAATTAAGTGCGAAGGAGTTCATCTGGGTACTCAAAGAATTTCGAGTAGTGTCAAGGACAAAGAGTCATGGTGTAACAGGGGCCTTACTGTCAATAAAATCGACTGAAATAATTGTTGAGAATTATAATATATTTATTTTATTTATTGTGTATACTAAGATTATTACAAATTGTTATAAATATTAATTAAACCGAAGAAAGTGACTGCGAGTATCTAATTGTAGAACTTTCACTGGTTAATTACAATTATTTTACACCTACGTTCATGTACGTTTAATTACACAGATATGAGAAAATGATATGGTTGAAATATGATTACAATAAAGCAAGCAAGAGGTGGAGTTGAATTAATTGTACTAGAACATGCAATTATTTTGTTTTATTATTTTTTGAACATGAAGAACGCTGGATGATTATTTAAATTAGTTTCTAACGATAAACGGTTGATTGTTTTTAAATAATTGAAAACTGAGTCAATAGTCTTTTTGTCATACGGAAATATGAATGAGCCTGCGTCTTTTTGGGAGTGAATTTGTGACTGCAGGAAGACTAAGACCAGAAGTCTTATATTTTAATTGTGCTAACGACGCACACGGCTTCACGAAAATTCTTATCATTTGCCATCATAAGAAGGAGAAAGTTGATTATACTTAAGACCTGCTTTACGAGCTCCTGGACAAGATCTATGAGCACTGCCCTAGCTGTGAAATTAAAATTGTCTTAGTCGATTTAAATCTCAACCTGATAGGTCTATATCAGTGCGCCATTAGACCTTAAAAAATTCCACCACCGGTAAAATATACACATGACGGCAGATCTTGGAAAAAATCTAAGAACTTCAAATCGCCACCTACACCCTTTTCATTGATTTCAAAGCCGCGTATGAAAGCATATATAGGATCGAACTACATATATAGAGCAATGTCTAGTTTTGGCATCCCTGAAAATCTTGTCCGTTTGTGTAAGATGACGATGGAGAATGCACGCTGCTCCATCAAGGTCGAAAAAGATCTCACTGATCCATTTGATGTCAAAATAGGTTTTTGGGAAGGCTCTGTCGTGCGACTTCTTCAACATTGTTCTTTAAATAATAGTGCAAAACTCACGCGTCAACACAAGAGACACAGTCTTTCAAAAGCCCGTCCAATTACTCAGATAAGCCGACGACATTGACATTATTGGAAGAACAAAGCGTGATGTCAGTGGCGCATTTGTGAGCATTGAGACGGAAATGAAGAAGATGGGACTAGCGGTAAGTGACGGCAAGACCAAGTAAATATATGCTGTCATCAAAAAAGAACACACTGACGTCTTCGACAGAACTTCATTATAGACAGCTATAATTTTGAGGTAGTTAAGGACTTTATATACCTAAGTGGACTAAGAAGGCAATTCAGTGGCAAATACCTCTCTCGAGCAACTAAAGTATCCTTTTATAAAACTCTCATTATGCCGGTCCTCGTCTATGGTGCAGAGGCATTTATGGACCCGAATGCTCCGGCTCGGAAAGTCTTCGAATCCAACCCCGAGAGACGGCGAAGTAGAGAAAGATCGCGACTCAGATGGCTCACATTAGTGGGAAAGGACCTCAACCAACTTAACGTGCGACCTAGGGACCAAGCTAGCTTGAGAGACTTGTTATTTGAGGCCCTGGTCCACCCCGGACTGTAGCGCAACCTTAAGTAAGTAAGTAAATAAGGCGATTCAACCGTCAATTTAGGAAGGGAAGACATCTTCGTTGGCACGGTCGAAAAGTAAAGCCTACACGACATAACCTCCGATAACGAACTCAGGTTGACCTACTTCTTCCTGATAACCATCCCGAGGGTCCAACATTGACTCAGACTACTACATCGCTGTAGCCAATTCGCTTCTACCGATTTATCTCATACCATAGTTTAAACAATCAAATACTGTGAGGAAATTTGGGCACCGACAATCGCAAGAGATCGTCATATTTTTTTTCGCAGAATTTAACAGCAGATCCGAAGTTGGGCTCGAAGGCAAACTGCTTATGCTTATATAATTCATCACCTAAGAACCTAAGAAAGAATGGACGTAAGTGCAATCGAACCATAATTAGTGGGCGAAAAAGATTCGCTTTGTTTAGGGACATTCGATGGAGCCAGTATCGCAAGAGAGATTTACTATCGTCTACTACATTCTCTTAGACGGTTGCTGTCAAAATTTCAGTCGAATCGTAGTTTTGTTTTGAGCACGTGTGGAAGCCAGCTTGACCGCGATTTTTAAAAAAGTTGAAAAAGAGCATTATCGGTCGGTGATTCGATTCTTGTTTTTGGAAGGGAAATCGCGAGTTTCAACGTGGTCGCACATCGGTTTTTGATGAGCCCCGCCCAGGTGCCGCGAAAATGGCAACCACGGAGAAGCTGAAAAAGTAGGCATCTCAAAAGACCGCGTGGGTTATATCCTCCATGAAATTTTGGGCATGAGAAAGCTGTCGGCGCGATCAGTGCCACGTTTTCTCACTCCGGACAACAAGCGCAACCGTGAGACCAGGGCAAAATTGGTCGAATTGCACTACGAACTGCTGCCCCATCCACCGTATTTTTTGGATGAGTTAAAGAAGTTGGAGCGTCGCTGGATCAAGTATATCGAGCTAAAAGGACACTATGTTGAGAAATAAATCGCCACGTTTCCAAAATGTTTGTTTTTCTTTTATAGGCTAAGTACTTATCGGACCGCCCGCGCGCCCTCGTACACTAGGACAGATATCTAACGCAGTGACTTTGTCAGCGTGTTAGAACACCTTTACAGAAAGAAAAGCTGACATAAGATATGTCATTGAACGAGGGTTAGAACCCATGACAAAGTAGGATTCCGTATGTTTTTACAAATGACCAAATATTTTTACTTACTTTGGGATATTGTAGTATTTTTTACTTTATTTGCTGGTCATGTAAAAATTTGGTTAGTCGAGTATGATCATTACGGCATTCTAGCTGGCTTAAATTAATTCTGATTTTCCTCAGTAGGGTTGGCTTTAAAACATCGCAAATTTACTTCTATGAATCTAAAAACTTCCTTACAGCTCCAATCAAACCATGAATTTTCTTTCGTTTGGATAGATTTATCGTATTAGATATATTTAAAATTATTAACATATCTGCGTTTAGAGTGTCCACGTCACTATTGAGGAAGCACAGTCACCAGTTAAATAAATCGTTGAGGTTATATGCATCGGCCATTCTTCTATGTTTCCACATTTTCAAAAATAAGATAGTGTATACTTCTTACCAAGGCATCTCCCGTTTTATTGAATAGTTCCGCTGATCGAAGGCCATTCATAAGAGCAGCCGTCTTAAATTTGAATATTGCGAACCGTACTTCTTGTTGGTCGAGTGAACGAACATTTTGTCCATCGTTGTCCAAGATGAACGGAGTATTTTTTTTTTTTTCAGTAAGAGCTTCAGCTAATACTATTCTACATCATTGACTGTTATAGACCTCACTATTGGCTGAGTGCCTCGGCACTCTTCATCTCGGGAGTTTAATTGTGGTAGTGAAACCCAACAAATAAGAGGTGGCACTATCTAATGGAATGTTGGAATCCACTACCGGAGATTTTTGACAGTATGAATTTACCGAAAAATTAAATTAAAACAACCAAATCTGTTTTTTTGATTGTATCGAGCTCGCTCCTCCGCATCCATCCCGGTGCAAACCCTATACGTCCATTTTTCTTCTTTTGCATTCGAATATAACCAAAGGTATCAACATGCCAAGTCGCTTAAAAGCAATAATGCCAGCAAGAAAAAATCCTGAACATCTTGCCGCAAGTCATAAAAAGTTTTTGTGCTTTATTTATCATCAAAGCGCTAAGAAATTTACTAACGGAGAGAAATGTAAGACTCCTTAAAATTATGGGATTCAAATTTGATGCACTGTGTCCTTAAATAAAGAGCGAAAATTTTGTTCCATCGAAGCGTCCGTGGCAAGCTAACTTAAACTGTCAATTCCACGGAGTTCTCAAGAATTGAGCATCACTAAGACAACACTTTGGCGAATTTTTGAGAGGATCCCGGCCTGCACCCCTATAAGATGAAGTTAACTCAAGAAATAAAGTCACTCGGCCATATGAAGCAACGTTCCTTCTCGTTTTCAGATCTAAAAATGTTGTGAAGAAGATGAACAATTTCATCACAAAATCATCTAATGAAGAGCATTTTTGGCTAACTGGCTTCATCAACAAAATTAATATGCTTCATTGGGCTTCTTGTGTACATTAATTCCTTTAAGACCTCAGAAGATTTAGCACAAGAAAGTTGGGTTAATAACTTTGTTCGAACTTTAAAAACTTTTTTAAATTTTTGAATTTGAAAAAAATTTAAACTAAATTGATTGCAGCTTGAGACATAATCCAATAATTTTTATCATTAAATATATTCTGTCATTTTACTTTTCGGATCTTCAATATTAAAGTCTTAAAATTTAAGTCTTGAAGATCTGAAAAGTTTTATTCGTTATTTTTGGAGATTTTGAATTATTACAGAGATGTCTCCACTGAAGGTCGTTAGTACAAATGCTCAAGAAGACAATTTTCTTAACTCAAATTATTTTGAACAATCCCCAAAAAATGTTTCTAAGTATAAGGGTTCTTAAAAAACTGAATAAATCATAAATTCTTTGTCTAGTCTTTTGATTTTTCCAACTCTTCTTCTTCTCTTACTTCTGATTATCATATTGTAATCCTCTACTTATGATTTATAAATAATCCAACGAACAAAATGTTCCTCACATCACCCTTTCGCTCGAATATAGTCCGTATCTTCAATCATCAATTTCTTTAACAAGAGTAACAACCTTCATCTTTCAAATGACGTTTGACTCCCTGTCATGATCTTTGCAGCAGCGCGGCGGCGGCGCTGCGTTAAATCCTCGAACATGATAATTCATCGATATTCGTATTCCCTCGTTCCCGTTTTTGGTATAAACAATATCCACCCAGCCACACGTCTTCAATTTCATATTTAACCCAATTTAACCCTACGCTACTGCTGCTGACGAGACGACAAGACAACAAGACGTGTGTGCGCTATATAGTCCGGGAGCTGGCGACACAAAAAATTGTAAGATTTGCGTACTCATGATTTTATGTTTTTTGTGTAATTTAGGTGCCCGACAAACAGAAAACCGACTGCTGCAGGCTCACCCGTGGTGGGTTGATTTACTGTGAATTTTTGAAGTTGCAAAAAAAACCGAAAATTTGTCTAAAATGCGTACTCATGAAACCAGTGACATATGTTAGTTTAACATTTAAAACGATGAAAAAACTTGTGCTTACACCTGGGGGGTGGTGGAAAGTACCGCTGCCAGTTAAGGGAAGTTGGGCCCCCTCGTAATGCACTGTAACCTAATTATTTTTTTCCTGGCCTTAAAATCTTGTAGAAAAAATTTTTTTGATTGAATTTCATAGATAATTAGACAAAGATTACGGGAAAAATAGCACGTGCTTTAAAAGGTCATCTTTTACCCTAAAAAAAGGGGCAAAAGGGAGGAAAACACTCTTTTGAAAGTTTTTTTTTTTAATCTCAAAAACTACATGCATTTTGATGAATCTGATAAAGAAATTTTAGATTTCATACAAACATAGACCAAATGATAAAATTATAGAAAAAAATAGGGGGTGCCGGGGTTAAATGTTCCCTTTTTACGCATCTCAAGAACAAAATGTATTTTGAAGACTTTTCTTCTGAGGTTACTTATTCACATATTCATACATACTTTATTATACACATATGTAGAAAATAAGGGAGGCAGCTTGGGGAGGGGAATACATTTTTCGTGTTTTTGTCATATCTTAACGAAATTCATTTTTAGTGATCAGCTAATGAGGTTTATTCTGTACACATTCAAAATCAAACAAATTCAAAACAAATCGAAAACAGAATTAAAAAGATGGATAAGAATATTCACAAACCAATATATCTACCTAAAGCTAACATTTTTTCCTATTATAAGTTCCTATCCGTTTTAATCCTGTTTCTAATTAGGTACTAGTTACTTAAAATTTCCCCGTCGGGACTTGCAGGTCACCTTAATCCCTCAAAGAACAACATACCGTTTTTTGAAGTATAAGTTCCTACCTGTGCCATATTCTGTTTCTAATTATGCATAGAAGAAGTTAACGAAGTACCACGAAGTATTTAACTTTTCAGTACAATTCTTTTTTTTCTTAGATAAAGACAGTCAACAGTAATCAGTTTGTGCGATGGCTAATTCTCGACCAGTTTGTGTTTTTTGTGGAAATAAAAAAGATAAAATTATTTTATTCACTCAAGAACGTTTAGATAAATGTCTTGTAAGTTTGAAAATTCGTCAAGAAAATAACTTGACCGGGCGCGACATTAAATTGCAACCAATTTTAAGCAAAAGTGAAGGTTACCATTCAAAGTGTTTGAGTAAGTTTAATGCAGTAAGAAAAAAAAATATAAACAATGTGATAATGAACCCAGAAGTGAATCTAATATATCGGGACTTTCAGCATCTGTGATCACAAAGTAAGTGTACCTAAATAATTTCTAAATTATAATTTATCTATTTTCATAAAATCATGCAATAACAATAATTTCGAATCTAAATGAAAAGTGTTTGTACTAAAATTCTATTAACGTACAAATTTCCATATTTTAAAGTGAAAACATTGAAGTAACTGAATTATCCGAACATTCACAATTTTGCAAAACTCTCCTCAATTCATCGAAACCTTCTCAAGACTACAAAATTATCCAGATGTTGAAGCAGATGTATTCCAAACGTTGGAGAAATTTGTTTGCTGTATGTACGGCTACAAACAGCTTAGCGACGTGAATGAAGCCCGAATGTCAATTTTTACAAAATCAATTACCAACTTCAGTCAGAGAAGTTGTATTCGAAGATCTTTCGAAAATCAGTTATGCAGGTAATTACAAAATAGACTCGTTCTTCATTTTATACTTTTTTTGAAATTATTTCTCAATTTTATAGACTCTAGTATCCAAAATGATAGTGAGGAAACTGATGCTGAAGGAGAATCAAGAAACACCCAAGTCAGCACAAGTGATGATTTTGATGAAGAAGATTTATCCTGTTTAATGGAAACTTTTGGATATTCAGACGAGAGTATAATGTTATAATTTCTAAAGAACACGAAATTAAAAAAAAAAGAAAAACATATAAAAAATTGCGTTTTGTATTATTTGTCTTCTGAATAAAAAGGGTATGTTGTTCTTTGAGGGATTAAGGTGACCTCCAAGTCGCGACGGGGAAATTTTAGGTAATTAGTACCTAATTAGAAACAGTATTAAAACGGATAGGAACATATACTAGGAAAAATGTTATTGGTTTGTGAATATTCTTATCCATCTTTTTAATTCTGTTTTCGATTTGTTTTGAATTTGTTTGATTTTGAATGTGTTCAGAATAAACCTCATTAGCGGATTACTAAAAATGAATTTCGTTATGATATATGACAAAAAACTCGAAAAATGTATTCCCCTCCCCAAGCACCTTCCCTTATTTTATATATGTATAATAAAGTATATATGAATTTGTGAATAAAAAAACCTCAGAAGAAAAAAGTCTTCAAAATACATTTTGTTTTTGAGATGCGTAAAAAGGGAACATTTAACCACGGCACCCCCCATTTTTTTCTATAATTTTATCATTTGGTCTATGTTTGTATGAAATCTAAAATTTCTTTATCAGATTCATAAAAATGCATGTAGTTTTTGAGATTAAAAAAAAAAAAGTTTCAAAAGAGTGTTTTTCCCCCCTTTTGCCCCTTTTTTAGGGTAAAAGATGACCTTTTAAAGCACGTGCTATTTTTCCCGTAATCTTTGTCTAATTATTTATGAAAATTAATCAAAAAAATTTTTTCTACAAGATTTTAAGGCCAGGAAAAAAATAATTATGTTACAGTGCATTACGAGGGGGCAAAACTTCCCTTAACTGGCAGCGGTACTTTCCACCACCCCCCAGGTGTAAGCACAAGTTTTTTCATCGTTTTAAATGTTAAACTAACATATGTCACTGGTTTCATGAGTACGCATTTTAGACAAATTTTCGGTTTTTTTTGCAACTTCAAAAATTCACAGTAAATCAACCCACCACTACCCAGGTGGCAGCAGTCGATTTTCGTCGTCACCTACCTCAGAACTACAAGAAAAAAAATATTTCTTGAGTACGCATCTTAGACATTGAAAAGTGTCGCCAGCTCCCGGACTAATACTCGTATCGGGTCTTGGGTGTTCCCATGTTTACACAGAGTGCATGCGTCACGCGTTTATCATTTTCATATCTCATAGCGATTAGCATCTTCCAAATTCACACCCTCACAGATGTGTGTTGACAAAGAACACGTGCTCTTTGCCATTAAATGATGACAATTTGGATTCTTCCTTTTTTTACAAAAAAAAAAAAAAAAAAAATATTTAGCTGGTGGACCTGAAAACCAGAAAAAATCTATAAAAGTGGTGGAGTTAAAAAAAAAGAAACTTTCAGAGCACAAATCCCTAAAGATTTTGACTTTTTGTTTGAAATTGAAACTGATTTATTTCTTTCAGCCATGTCAAAGATCCAACTCAGACGAAGGTGTACGCCGATGACGGTTCCAATTTCGGGGCTAAAATTAATTCGATTATTTTAAGCTGACCGAAATAATAATCCCATTTAACATTTAAACGTGACTGCTTGCGACAAGGATTAATCTTTTTTTTTAATCATCAAATCAACGATAATCCGAACTATTAGGAGGGCACAGTTAGTGCATAAAATTAGAAATTACCAATTAGATAGGTATATTATGTCTGAGAGCAGGAGCAATGACGACGACGACGACGACGAGAAGACGACAAAGGTTCTTATTGCAGGGATTCTAATCAACCTTCATCTCTTACTGATTATGGTGTAAACGCGCCGTTGTAATGCACGTACTGTATAACGATTTGGCATCAATCTTCATTAAAAATTCGCAGCAGGCTACTAGTTTATTGTTTTCCGATAAATTCATTAAATCGAAACACTAATTCAACTTCACAATCATTATACAAAAATTCTATAAAACGAAGAGAAATGATGTTTAATTGGTTTACTAATGGCGAATAAAAACACATTTTCTCAGATTTTTTTATTTTTGTTATCATCTTTGAGATGTTTTTTGTGTCTATAGCTGAGGTAGTTCAGCGGATCCAGGGTCAGACCGAAAAGAAAGCAAGACAACTTGGTTTTTAGTTTAAGAGCTTATAACTCAGTTTCTAGTTTATTTGACAATATTATAATATAAATTGCAGCTGAAAATAAAATAAGCTAACAAGGTTTTTCATATAACGGTTAAATTGAGTCCCTGGCCTTCGCTGAAACTAAAGCACAAATAGCGGTCGGATAGGATAGAGTCCCTGGTTCTGGTCGAAACAAAAATAAGATAGAAGTGAAATAGAGTTCCCAGTCCTCGTCGGAACTAAGACACAAGATATGAGTGGAATAGAGACGAAGGCACACATATACAGCGCAGCGGTTGGTACTATCTAACTTTTTACACTTGATTGGTACACCCACCCCACAAGCACGGTACAAGACAAACTATCAAGGTTTTCAAGGTTTTTTATTGAACTTTAAATATTATACAATTGGAAAACTTAAACTTAAGGATAATATGAATACAAAAAAATTGTTGGAACATAGGGGGCCTAACCCGGTTGTCAAGTTGGTGGGTTTGTTTTTTTGATGTTTTCAGCCACGGTGGTATGCTGATGCTGACTCCGCGTCAGCGTAAAATCGAACTGCCTCTTCGTTGTCGACTGGGATCCTTTCGAATATATCCAGAGCACTAAGGTATCTAAGCTCTGGATGTCGTTCCTGGGTGGTCATCCTTCTCATCAGCGGGTTTGGGTGGTTGGCGGTGCTATGTACAAGCTTCCTTGCTAATTGGACGAGAAACTGGTCCAGTGGCTTGATTTTGGCTTCTTTCGTTGCTGTAGTGCTTCTTTCGCTGTCGATCGAAGATAAGTCCGGTGCCTATCCTCAGAATTTTCCTTTCGAAGAGTTGGAGCTTTTGCATTGGTGTACAATGCAGGAAAATTATAGTTGATGACGGGTCTGATAAGCTGATTGTATATCAGGAGTTTCACTAGCTGACTCAGTCCGTTTCTTCTGGCTAACAATGGGTGCAAGCGGTGAAACGCGAAGTTGGCCTTCCTTAGTACCTGCCTTGAGTGCGGGTTGAATTTGGACAGCTCGTTGAAGTGAACTCCGAGGTATTTAGCATTTCTTTTGGCTGCTATCGTCGACACATCGAGGAGCTTCACGGTCAGGTTTCTGCAAGTGGTGGGTCTCCTGAAACACACAAGCTCAGATTTGGCAGTGTTTATTCGTATACCCCACTTTCTGTAGTACTCGTAGAGTCTGGAGACGGGGGCTTCCACTCTCCGAGCTACAATTTTTGGCGCTATCGATGAGGAGTAGGTCAGCGAGTAGTCAGCAAAAAGCAGGTTCTCGCAGTCAGTTGGCACGGGTTGATCAGACGTCATCAGGCTATATAGGAAGGGACCCAGCTTCGATCCTTAGGCGACTCCGGCTTTGATGGATTTGATTGAAGACTTGCAGCTGTCTAGCTGAACGAAGAATTTCATGAAAGAGAGAAAATAAAATAATACATATTTTTATTAGTGGCGAAGGTAATCCAAGTACTCGAAGCTTATGGATAAGGGCTTCTATCCATACGCTGTCGAATGCTTTCAAGACAAACTATCAGCGAAATTACAACTCCCTTATGATACTTACTAAGTAACTAAGTGTGAACTGAATAGTGTATAACAAAATTCGTCCACTGAAACATCATGGTGTATGCAAAGGTAGGTTTGCGATAAAACTGATAATGTGTTGCATACCCGACCGGCGGCAGATCATTTGACGGATTGCGGTATTTGATTGCTAGCGTTGTTACTATTCAGTTGTAGCGAATTTATTCCAGAAGATATTTTAGTAAACTTTATTTAATACAAAAAATGGTACAGAAAATACAAGTTATTTTATTGTCGAATCGTCTAGACACGTCGTTATCGTAGGCAGCTGCGAACAAACTCATCATCATGCTAGGAAGAAAAACGGGTGCGTTCGCTCTCGTCGATGATCGAATGTCACGTGCGTATGCAAGTTCCGACTGTCTGGTGTGTTCAATCTAGGTTGTATTTATTTATCGCAACAGAATTTGAACAGAAGCGGCATTATGCGATATATGGTCGAAGTTGGACTGGCGTGGCGGTTAGGTGGTGAGTTCGGAAGATTATATGGGTAAACAATGAACCAAACTTAAAAATTTGGATTCATATCTAATATGATAGTAGGGCGCCTTCATAGGTACAGCTTTGATGCATTGATGCAGCGGGAGGTGCTTCCGGTGATTACTACGATTAAACTATGAGGTATTTAATCGCTCGTTTCTTCGGAAGGGCCTCATTTTGTTGACAGGTCGAAATGAAGTAGGATGTCACTAGGAACTCCACTGCAAAGTAGGAGTTTCCCTCGAAAAGACGGTGAAGAACTCTCTAGATGGAATGAACAGTGGTGTCTTCGTTTTCAGGTAGGTGAATCACTACTGGAAGATCACTGTACTTGAACTTCTATGAAATATTTAGAGATGAGGTTTGTACAGAGTTTAAGTACTTGTCAGATTGCTGAATAATAGATGATGGCAGTTAAACCAACCCGTAAGCTCTTATTTCCCCGAAATAGATTACTGTAATCGAATTATAAAACATGTTGAACTAACGTAAAGCAAGAGCCCTGTTTCCCAAGAGTCGAAGTTAACTTCCCTATCATAAAAAAAGTTTGATTATAAGAGAGTTACGAGGAGCTTCGTTAAATGATTATCCTCAAATGGAAACAAAACATAAAATATTAAAGGATAACGATCTTGCATGTGAAAACACTTTTCATCAGTCCTACTCAAGAGCGTAAGTCTGTCGTCTGTCATATAATGATTTTTTTAGGTTTTGTAAATATAATTTTTCATGAATTTTTGCGATCAAATCAGGGAATATATTAACCCCATTAATAGATATTATTTTCACTTAACGAGAATGTTCTATATACCATGCGCTTCTACAAGGTGGCGCAAAATTAATCACCCTATCCACCCTATAATTTTTCCAAATGGCGTTAATCAATTTTTCTATTTGTTAACTGGTCTGCTGCAATTTACAAATAGAGAAGCAATGAAGTGATATACTCCGCAAGAGCGTGGAATAATTGTGTCGATTTTTTTCACCAATAATCGGTCAATGGTGTTGACCATTACATCCACTCAAAGCCACTGTGTGGATCGGCGTTCACGCGGGAGGAGTGTTTGGGCCGTATTTTTTTGAGGACGCTATCGGCAATACTGCTATCGGCAATAGTGCTTCAAAGGGCGAAAATATGATCTGCAGTTGAGAATCCAGAACGAAACCCAGCTTGAAAGATAATTTAGCTTTTGGTTGCCTCAATCCATTTCGTAAGTTTGTCGTAAGGGTTATATTAAGTTAGGTTGACGTAGCTGTCAGCTGGAGAGCCGACACACTTAGACCATGAGAATCTTGGAGACTTTTTCCCTAATCTTTAAACCAATTGCAGCTGCTTATGAACCTTGCGAGATCGCTTCTATCTATATTTACCAGATCACTTAGATCATTGTAGCAGAAATCTCCCAGATGGAGTCTGGGATAAAGCAGGACATGTACAGAGGGATCGATTACTCCTCATCTTCATCCATGCAGGTTCTGCTGCATGTCCGAGAAGATGCGGATATCTTTGATCGATATCATGTTTTCATTAAGCCAAGACAGGAATTCTTTAATCGTCAAAGATGGGGAAGACGAAAAGACTGTCCGAGTATATACACTAGTGATGTGTACCTCATACATGAGGCAATACAAAATGTCCCATACACCAATCTGAAATGTCCCATCACCTCAAAACGAAAAAATGTATTACCTCACACCTCACCACAAAAGCAACGAAAAATATTTCTCTTTATTCTTTCATGAAAAAAAAAAACACTATTCGTATCGAGCATCTCACTCATCGGCCTGATACTAAGACTGAGACTGATGCAGATGCAGAATGAAGTGTATTGTAGTTAATTGTATCAGACCAAAAACATAAATGTTAAAAAAAGAGCCAAGTTCTTCTATACAAAAACCTTTGTCTAACAAGTCAGCCGTGAAAAGTAATGATATCTAAAAGTGCGCCAAGTTCTTACTTCATGAAGATTTAATACCGAATATTTAAAGTAGAATAATATTGAAACAGCTACAATGTAATAGAGAAATTTTATTATTTAATGATTACTGAGTAAAATTTGATGGGCTTACTGGTCAAGTTTTTAAAACCGTTTGAATTGGGCATAAAAAAAAAACTTGCCAAGTAAGCCCATCAAATTTTACTCAGTAATCATTAAATAATAAAATTTCTCTATTACATTGTAGCTGTTTCAATATTATTCTACTTTAAATATTCGGTATTAAATCTTCATGAAGTAAGAACTTGGCGCACTTTTAGATATCATTACTTTTCACGGCTGACTTGTTAGACAAAGGTTTTTGTATAAAAGAACTTGGCTCTTTTTTTAACATTTATGTTTTTGGTCTGATCTCACTCCTTTTTGCAAAGATTTAAATATTTTGCCATGTCAAAATCTCGAAAGATAAGGAAAGATAGAAGGGTGGACTCTTCCTACTAAAATCAACTTAGTTTATAGCCTTCCTATTTCTTTTGGTATATTTTCTTTTTGTTATTGGTTGTTTTAATTTGCGCTTCAATTATTTCTTCTTATCCTGGCAAGATACATAACACTAACATACCTACCTTAATTACAGCAATCGGAAGTGCTCCATATAAATTAAACATACCACGCCCCCTGAATGGAAAACCTCAATTTTTATTGTTGGTCCTTTATATGCGACTTGAGCCCTACCGTTCTACCAAATTTCATTGTTCTACTGCAATTGGAAGTGCGCCATATATAATTTACATCAGTTCTGAGGAAGTGGGCGGATACCACGCCCCTGAATGGAAAACATCAATTTTTATTTTTGGTCCTTTATATGCGACTTGAGCCCTACCGTTCTACCAAATTTCATTGTTCTACTGCAATTGGAAGTGCGCCATATATAATTTACAACAGTTCTGAGGAAGTGGGCGGATACCACGCCCCTGAATGGAAAACCTCGATTTTTATTTTCGGTCCTTTATATGTGATTTGAGCCCTACCGTTCTACCAAATTTCATTGTTCTACTGCAATTGGAAGTGCGCCATATATGATTTACATCAGTTCTGAGGAAGTGGGCGGATACCACGCCCCTGAATAAAAAACCGCTAATTTTATATTTTTTTCTTCGAACGCAATTTGAGCCCTACCACTTTACCAAATTTCATCGTTTTACAGTAGTTGGAACCAACACCAATTCGGAGAAAGTGGGCGGATACCACGCCCCCCGAAAGGAAAATCTTGGTGTTTATTTTTGTTTTTTTATATGCAATATAAGCCCTACCGGTTCACTAAATTTCATCGTTTTACAGCAGTAGGAAGTGCTCCATTCAACCAACACCAATTCGGAGACAATTCGGAGAAAGTGGGCGGATACCACGCCCCCTGAATGAAAAATTTCAATTTTTCGATTTTTTCCTCTGCTTACATGACAAGACCTACCGTTGTGCAAAATTACAAGATTCTACGATGTCGAGAAGTGCTCCATAATTTTGATGATCTGTCAGTCAGTCAGTCAGTCAGTCAGTTACGGTTTTTGTGATTTTTGAGGCCTTATATCTCAGGAACCGCTTATGCTAGAAAATTGAAATTTGGTCAGGCGCATGTGCCTGACTAGCTTAGCAAATATTCGGAATTTCAAGTTTCTGACTTGATTGGTACTGAAGATAGGGAGGGGTCAAAAGTCGCCTGAGTTTGTTCCTGTAAAAAGGGTGTAGTGCCAGAACTTGGCTGGGCACTACCGTGCCCTTTAATGAAAGGAGGAAATACATAGAGGCCTCAAACTCTCTACCCACCAAAGATCAAACCAATGGAATATGGAAATAGAATGAGGTTTGTGGAAGATGAGGATTTGAAATGAAATGAATGAATGTGTTGTGACTTGTGAGTTGAGTTGTTGAGTACTTTTTACTCAAACGTCCCATTCAAACAAAATTCGTGACATTGTCGCAGGCTGGGTTTTTGTATCAGACTGGAACTTTGTACCAGGATGGGACTTTGTACCAGGCTAGGACTTTGTACCAGGCTGGGACTTTGTACCAGACTAGGACATTTGTCATTTAAGGATTGAGGTTCTTTTGCATCTGTTTGAGGAGACAAAATGAGAAGAGATAATGAGTGGGACTTATGAATGAATGAATGTTGCACTGACTACAATGTAACAAACAATGAAGATAGGTATGAAGCATTATCGAAAATTATACTATCAAAGGGTTAAAAAAGGAAGGAGTTTTTTTTACAGTTTGGAGTAGGAGGTTTTGTTAATTTTTGAAGGAGTAGGAATTTTCGTTTTTGATATGCAAATGCAAGTGCGTTCCTTTTATTTGTATTTGTTTTGTTTTTAGTGTTAGAAGAAAGAGACTAGGGTTTAGAGATCATGATCAAATATGAGAATTAAAAAAAAAAATCAATCAATCAATTGTGCTGAGTTTGCGTACGTGAAGAGTCATTAGTGTTGTATTTAGTCCAGTGTCCTGTAATCAAATTTGTTTGTAAAAAAAGTGATCAGAACAGGTCTTAACAGAAGAAACATGTTGAGTGGGAAGAAAGTAGGACAATTCAATTCAATTTTTATTTAGTTTACATTGTACAAATAAGACGTAGTCTTTTACAGTACATAAAATTAATGATAATTGAATTATAAATTTATTATACATAATAATAATACATGATAATAATACAAAGTATAATAGATTCGAAAATAATAATAATTCTTTGAATAAATAATATTTAACATTAAAATTGTATATTATCTAAAATAGATAGATGGTAAAAAGAATTCAACAATAAATAATAAGAGAAAAAGGGAATAGGGAGAGAAAAAGTAAAAAGAAAAGAAGGGTAAAAAGAAAGATGAAAAGTAGAATAAGAGAATTACTGAGCCTAAATACAAGACAGGAAGTGCAGAAGAAAAGAAGTAATTATTGCTATGAAGATGACAAGTGCAACAATGCAGCGGTTTTGAATTTTCTAGCTCCAATTATTTTTCTTATAGCTGTGGGTAGGGCATTCCAAAGTTTGGTCACATGAATAAAGAAAAGACGTGAGGTGTTTAAATAAGCGAAGTGGGGTATAATTAGATTGAGAGTTCTGGTTGACTGGGCAAATATCAGTTTTTCATACAAATATAGTGGCAGTTTTTCCTGAATGATTTTATGCATACAAAGACAGCATCTTATGTTCAGAAATTGCTGAAATGTGCAACCGAGGATCAATTTATGATAGTGTGATATGTGCTCGTACCGACGCAACCCATACACATACCTTATCATGTCATTGAAAGCAACTAGTAGCTTATGCTGAGAATGGGAGTCGAGTTTACAATATACAACTGTACAATGATCAATTATAGGCAAAAATAAAGTTTTAATAAGTCTAAGTTTAGTAGCAACTGGAGTAAAGTTAGAAGAGACACTAAGTTTACGTAACCCAGCGTAAATCCGCCCTATGACAAGATTAATGTGGTCGGTTCCAGACAAAGAGCGATTAAGTTTAAAACCAAGATTGGATACAACATCAACAAACTTGATTTGCATGTTGTTTAGGAACACAAACGGTATTTCATCAGTATTGTAAGGTGTTTTTGAGATACATACAAGTTGTGATTTATCTGGATTAAGGTTGAGCCCATTACAAATTGACCAGTTGTGGATATTACACAAATCTTCGTTAACTCTGGCAATTAGATCTTCAATAAGTCCAATAGGTCGTGACAAGTATATTTGTGCATCATCCGCATATAGATGAATTGAAAAGTTAGAACATACTTTGGGAAGGTCATTAATAAAAATGCAAAACAAAATTGGTCCCAGAATCGATCCTTGGGGTACTCCCGAAGACAATGTTCGGAAAAGAGAGTAATTGCCATCATAAACAACCCTTTGTTGGCGATTAAATAAATAATGATTTATCAGACGCACTGATCTTTCACTAAAGCCAAAATAGAATCTAAGTTTCTTACAAAGAACCATATGATCTACACGATCAAATGCCTTTGAAAAATCCAGCAAACAAAGAACCGTTAAGTAATCCATATCAAATTTAACTCTTATGTCATCGATAATTTTTATCATAGCTGTAGAGCAACTATGATGTTCTCGAAAGCCAGATTGAATTGGAGATAACAAACAATGTTCATTGAGATAGGATGAGATTTGGTTAGCAATTATTTTCTCAAAGACTTTCGAAAGACAGGGTAAAATACTAATGGGGCGAAAGTCTTTTACCGACAGAGGTTGAGTTTTTTTCGGAATTGGAATGACTCTTGCTAACTTCCAAATATCAGGAAAAGTTGATGATGTTATACAGAAATTTATAATGTGCGTAAGACAGCTCAATAAATGCATCAAGATTATTTTTACAAAACGAATGGGAATACCATCTTCACCAACAGCATTAGACTTAAGGGAACGTATGGTATTTACAACATCAATTTCAGATACAACTTCAAAGTCGAAGTCAAAAAAGAAAGAAAGGCTATCATCAGGGACAAAACGCGGGCTCTCGATATGACCCGAAATAAATGCATTATTAAGGACATTTACATCAGGAATATTAACGACCGAATTGATTTTACCAACACCAATAGATCGTAAATTGTTCCAAAGCTTTTTTGAGCTTTGATCAGTACTCAACTTAGATAAAAAATATCTTTTTTTTCGCCCGGCGGTTTATAAAAGTTGAATGATTCCGAGCACGGCAGAAAATCTCCCAGTGGCTACTAGTTGCGTAAAGCTTCCATCTTGAGTATGCTTTATTACGTATTTTCATAGCATTACGAACCTCCGATGTAAACCAAGGACAGTTTTATTACGAATTGCTACAGTCTTAATAGGAACATGTCTCTCATATAGATCTGATAACAATGTTTGTAAGTGATTGACTTTATTGTTAATACTTGATGTGTAGAAACAGTCTCGCCATGGTACACGACTGGCATCTAACTGCAAAGCATTGTTATCAATAGATTCAAAATCTCTATACTGGAAAAAAGTCGGTAATGAAGAACGAGATAAATCAATATTATATGAACAAAACAATAAGTCATGATCAGATACACCTGCAAGAGAGAGCTGATCATGGAGTAGAATATTTGATCGATTTGAAACCATTATTATATCAAGAAGACTGGGGGGAGCATTTGGAGCAAAACGTGTAGGATAACTGTTAACTATCGATAATCCAGAGGCACCAGTAAAATCTAAAAGTTGATGAGCTTTAGTGTCAGATTATAAAAGATCCGCGTTAAGGTCACCGCATATTATAATATGTTCGTAAAAAGCTGTAAAATCATGGATAGCTGAAAATAATGGTTCTGGAGAATAAAATCGTTTAGGATTATAAGCTCAACCAATAAGGCATTTTAAATTGCCATCGCTTACTTCTATTAAAAGATATTCTACTTCACTGCCATCAGACTTACCTAGTATTTTTGACTTTTACCATAATCTACAGTACACCGCAACGCCACCTCCAGTAGTTGTAGTAACTCTATCATTTCGAATAAGTTTATATCCAGGGATATTGTATAAATTATCTATACTAGTAGAATTACTGTATTCTGACCCTGAATTCAACCAAGTTTCAGTAACGCAAATCAAATCAATTTCTAAGCCATGTAAAATAAACTTTAAATAGTCTAATTTCGTTAGATTTAAACTTCGAGCATTTAAATAACATATCTTAAGGCCCTCACAAGCATTCGATAATATTTTCATGACTGACCGAACACAAACTTCGCCACCCACATTATCCATCACAACGGCAACACGTAGGAAAACAACAAAAAAAAAAAAAAAAAAAAAAAAATAGCTGGAGCACAATATATAACTAATTTAATTGAAATAGAAGCAAAAACTACCAAAAAATTAAAATAAATGAGAACCTTAGTCTTGTATGAATTCTAAGTAAGAAAAAAGAGGAAAAAATAGAATAGATTAGGAAGAAATTTTAGAATAATGAGAAAAAAATAAAATTAAGAATTAAATAAAAATATAAAAATTTAAAATGAAAAAAGAGAATAGCGATTAGATTTAAATAAGAGAGTAATAATATAAAGAGTACCTATATATATATTTTTGTTTTTAAATTAATATAGAAAATATACTTATACATAAACGTAGCTATGGTGAAAAAAGCTCCAGATCGGTTAACAACGACGATGGTGAAAGTGTAAGGAGGGGAACATCAAAGTAATCAAGTGAGTATTGTTGTTGAATCAATTTTCACCTCAGTGTCATCTTTAGTTTTTCTGATGTAAACATGACCATTGCGAGTTCTTGCCGAAAACAGTAGACCTTCTCTGCGTAGTTGAAGAGCATTACGTAACAGGGAGCTGTTCTCTTGAGTTAAGCTCTCATTTATGTATATGCGAGTAGCACTTGTGCTGGTGTTGTTGTGATCAAAAGTATGAGATTCGTTCTCTAGCTGTTCAACTGTTAAACCTCCGTTCGATCTAAAGGGAGCAAGCAATGCACTTTGCTCCATGTGTGAAGAGAGTCTGATAAGTAGAGGACAGTTACCATCGGTGGATTTGGTTTTTAGGCGAAAGGCATCAAAGTGTGGGGTAATTTGATGGTGTAATTTGGAAGCAATCGCTTTTGCCACATCAGCTGGTCGTTCGTCGGGTTTCATAGGTATACCACGTACAATCACGTCAAGAAGCCTTTCTTTTTGATGCAAGTCAGAGAGTGCCTCTTTAAGTTTCTGATTGTCGTCACGCAACTCAGAAATGTCGCTCTCAAATTTAAGCACTCTGCTTTCAAGAGAAGATATAGCATCACTAATTTTTTTGTTGAAATTACTTTCAAATTCCGAAAGCAACGATTTAAACTTGGTAATTAAACTTGCTTCAAGATCTCGAAATTGGTCAGATAGTGTAGCTTTTTTATCTGAAGCTTTCTTTGTTGGAACAATTGATTTCAGTTTTGTATTAACTACCGGTGATGATGATGAATTGTTTGGTGTTAATGGAGATGCTAAAGATTTCTCTTTAAGCTCTGATGCTTGTAGACGTGTGGTAGTGTTGGACATGGTGAACAAATGAATGGAACTTCACAAAAATCGAATTAGTATTTACTAATTTATAGTTTATTTTATCACTTATTTGAGGAAACAAAAATAAGCAATTCACTCGAGATAGTCAGATGGAGTTATTATTTTTGAAAACTTTGATTTAAAATTAAATCTTTAACGTAACTGGTTAGTAAATATTTAATTAATCAGGAGCTAATAAAAAGCACGTCTATTCTCTTGACATTAGTCTGTCAATCTACCGACAGATGTTCTTGCAGAAAATCGCCCAGCTTTGAGTTAATAATTTTGCTAGTTAGTATTTGATTGATCGATAATTTTCAAGCGAACTTTCTACATTCGGAGCTAACAGTGCAGACGCGATTGCAGATGTATCGATATTGTTAATAGCGTTCTGTTTATCAGGGCACACAACCATATAGTAAGCTCTTTATGATGAAGGGAGTTTTCGATGGTTCTTACCATTGTATGAAAAGCTGTTTCCACCGATTTTCGCTTACAGTAGACAACAGTCTAGTGTAAATGCTTGCTCTTAAATGGATATCAATCAGTCGCTCAAAGGTTTTCAGAAAGAATGATCTTAGACTAATAGGTCTGAGACATTTGCCCGCTTTGAATATACTCGTAAATACAACTCTTCGGTTGATATTATGCCGTCTGGTCCTGCTGATTTATATGGTTTGAATCTATTGTTTACCCATTGCAGTTTTCCCTTCTGTCGCATTTCTAGAGCTCCATTAAACAGCTTTCTGCAACTAATCGGTTCAAACCCTGAGTTCCACTAGCTAACATGAAAAGCTAGAAATTTTGTATGAGTGTATGGTTCCATCCTGGAAGGCTCACATCTTTCAGTTTCTTAAAATTAATTCGACAATAAAGACCAAATCTTCGGCTTATAGAACAAGTCATCATGAATGGGAGTGTGAATATTCTGGAACAATTTGAGATAGCTTGTACATGGCGGAGGAGAATTGAAAGCTTCTTTGTCTCAGGCAGATACCTACTCTAGAAGTGTCGGAAGTGCTAACTAATGTTGTTTTGCGAACTGTCATTATTGAACAGACTTATTGATAATTCCGCAAGCGCTATCTTCATTTTTTCCAAGCTTAACAAAATGTCTGCGATATACCGTGGTATGGCGCAATTGAAACATATGGGATTTCCGCAACATACATCACTCCATACCACACACACGAGTGGTTCCAGCTTAAAATTTATAGTTTACGAATTTTTATTTTTCCAATTTAATTCTGTTTAGAGGACCATAAAATATGTACTAATGTTGAGCTACCTAATGTACTTCCTAAATCTCCTTTTATTAAAAACAAAATCCATCATTTTTTTAGCAGGGCATAAATCCGACTATGACAATAAAGTATATTATCTACATCAAGATGGCCTTAAATTTGAATATAATTCATCATGCTGGTTCGTTTGCATTCAACCCCTTTTAAGTTGATGGTACTTTGGCAACTTCTGAAGAGCTTCCATCAAGCGTTCAAGTGCCCTTAAACGTTCAATTCATTATGTAAATTTTGTCATCATCATTGTTGTCATCTTATGGCATCCTTATGATGGATCGGGTGCTGAAGTTCTACACTTTGTCAAGTCATTCAGTTGCAGCGTGGCGGTACTTATAAAGAAGATCTTTAAATTCATATAACTGATGGTCTCGTACCAGAGACAAGTAAACGAGCATTTTAATAAATTAAAATTTTCAAGAGGGATTTGAAGATGATGGATATATTTTTGTCTATGAATCAAGTTTAAATAATTAAAATAAATTCAATAAAAATGTGAAACCTAATAAAATTGTCAAATTCACTTCCATATGAATAAAAACCATTATTTACGCAATAAAATTAAGCTTAAACATAAAAAGCCAATTACTTCTGTTCTAATCCATAAAATCTTTTGATCTTCTTCTCTACAAGGCGCATTTGTTCTAACCCCAAGTGTTGAATTTTAAAACTCTCATCTCCACACTGAAGCAAATTCAAATCCCATATTGCCACAGAAACGCCTCGCCTTGCAAAAGACCCATCTATATAAAAACCTTTCATCCAAAAGTATCTGCAGACTGCAGAGCATATAAACTCTCGAATAATATGCAAAAATGTCTTTTTAATGAAATTAACATATAAAACCCATGAAATTGCTGAAATTATTAAAATGAACGAAAGTCGACTCGTTGTCGTACACCCTCTATGTATGTGTGTTTTTTGAAAAATCTGGGATCCTTAACCTATGCAGAGGATTAGTGCGATATGACACTCTTTGCAGTGCTTTTGCCTTATTAACCCTGGCATACAGGACGGTGTTGCTTTTTTTTTTGGGAAAGGAGAAGGTGTAAAAGGCAAACGCTTGACATTGCTATGGTGAAATCCACCCTCTTGGGAGCAGCTTAGCCATGACAAAAAATTAAGGGAAAATATTAAAACGAGGGTGAAATTATTATATGGAAAAGAGTTATTAAGGGATTAAGTGTAATGTGATTTTGTGTAATGGGAAGATTGCAAGTGTTCACACAGGGGCATATTGGTTGGTGTTTTTTTTTTTGTTTGGAATTCAGTCATTCCATGGCAGGATGTGTTTGGCGGGGGTTAGGGCATTTTGTAAGCGGATATCCTGCATGTGTGGGGAGATTTGTTTTTTAAGTAAACGATAAGCCTAATGATGTTTGCAAAAAATCTTGCTAAATATTTTGAAATTAGATGCAATGAAACACGATCGTATTAACAAAAAGATTGGCTTTCAAATATCTTGCTCCAGGTCATAACTAAATCAGAAAGGGATTTTTTTAATTTATTCAAAAAAAAAATGTGCCTTTTTCATTTATTATAAGGGTGTTTTACTTGATGCCGGACAGCGAAGAAATTGGTGGGTCTTGTTCTTTGTTCATCTCTGGATTGTGTTTGGTTCTTTTAGTTCTTTATTTAAAGCGGTTTACATATAAGAAATAGTCTTTTATAGTATCTATGTTAATTATATAATTAAATAAAATCAAACAAAGGGAAACAAAGGGGGAAGTTATGAGATTCAAGCTTCGGTCCGACTGGGCCTATCAAATAGGTATATCGTAGTTTTTGTTGAAATAATTTTATGACGGAACACATTACATCTTCCATCAAGGAATTATTCAAACTTAAATCCTAGAAAACCTTGATTATGTGGAGAAACATGGCCAAACTTTCTGAAATTAAATACGTACCTCACCAACTCATTGAAAGCAACATGTTGTTTTTTCTAAGAAAGGTAGTCCTGTATTTGTTCTGATCTTGCAAATAATTGTTATTTGTAGCATTAAATGTTAAACCATTGCTCAACTTCCATTTATAGATCTCATAAAGATCTTCATTTATTCTGTAGATTAAGTCTTCTTATAGGTTAGAGAGATATACGATATACCTGAACATCACCTGCATAAGGATGCATCATGAAATTATTGCATACCTTTGGTAAATCGTTGATGAACAAACAAAATAAAATAGGATCTAAAATTGAACCTTGTGGGACGCCAGTAAGCAAGTTTATTGGGTCTGAAAAGGAGTTACCTACTTTATTCTTTAACTACGGTAATCAAGGTAGTCTCGAATAAGATGTACCCAACTTTTGCTGAAACGAAAGTCCAAAAATATGGTGAGATCTAACAAATAGAGTATAGTTAATTCATCTTGATCAGACGGAACATTTATATCATCAAAGACTTTTAACATTGATGTAGATTAGCTGTGTTTTGCCCTGAAGCCGGACTGACCTGGAGGTAATAAATCATGGGAGTAAATATGATTGGAAATTTGATTTGATAGCACTTTTTCGAATATTTTTGATAGGCAAGGCAACATACTTATGAGCCTAAGATCAACGGTTGAGGAAGGGCTTTTTGGGCACTGGGTTAACCTTAGCCAGCTTGCAACACTGACTTATTATACAAAAATTAATTATATTAATTAAAAAAAAGCAATCAAATTGGAACACCATATTCCCCAACAGAATTTGACTTAAGAGAACAAGAAAGTGCATGATCGACCCTTACTCTGTTGCACTGTTGCTATAGGTTCAAAATTAGATGATTGTAAATTATTTAAAACAAATATCTTGCTAAGATCATTTGGATCAGGGAAATCATCACAACAAGAGGCTGTCCACAGGGAGGGGTACTATCACCCTTGCTATGGAGTCTAGTAGTGGATGAACAATGAAAGAAGTAAAATATCTATGAATCATACTAGATAGTAAAGTCCTCTGGAACAAATACGTATAATATACCGGGAAAGCCACAAAAGCACTTATGATATGCAAGAAACTTGCAGGTAAATCATGGGTGTGCAAACCATATATCCTTAAATGGATACTAATCATGATGGCTGTAAGACCCATCATTGTATATGGTGCGGTTGTATGGCACAAAAGGACCGGGTTTCAAATAACTAAGAAAGCACTAGAAAAAGTCCAAGGGCTCGTTTGTTTATGCATTACTGGAGCAATAAGAACTTATCCTACATTAGCAATAGAAGTTAATCTATATCTGTCTCCATTACATGTTGTAGTTGGAAGTGCTGCTAATTGAGCCATTTTAAAGTCGAACTATCGACATTCTTAGGGATGGAATGATTGCAAAATACAAATTTGTAAGAAATTATAACATGGAGTTAAGTTGCAAAAAGAGTAACTAGGCGAAACAGAAAACTGCACACTTAAAGCCAATGCCATTAAGTGGTACACGGATTGTTCTAAAACGACAGAAGGGACCGGACCTAGAACCAAACTTTCCATACAGTTGGGACAATGCACTCGCATTTTCCTGGCGTCAGTCAATGCCATAGTGGAATTTGCAAGTCGAAATCTCGAAAGGAATTGCCGAAACCCAAACATTGCCATTATGTCAGATTACCAAGCCGCACTCAAAGCAATAAGCTCATACACCATTACGTCCTAAGTTGGTGTGGGAATGTGTAGGCATGATAAACGAACTTGGCAAGAACAATAATGTCTCACTTCATTGGGTTTCTGAACATATAGGTGTTCAGAGAAATGGGGGGGGGGGGGGGGCAGAAGTAGGCGCAAGACTTTTAGTGCGACTTAGCTCTACTACGGCATTCCAAACTACTTCTTCGAAACTATAACAATGATAGTTTCATCAACTGTAGTAGAGACTTGTGTATTCTTGACCTAGAAAACAGCCCCACTTGCAGATTCTACAATATTTATGACGAAACTCCGAAACACATACCTACTAGAGGGATTTTGGCGGCGTGTGTTGGCCATATTGTTTTGATGACATCTGTTAAATCTGTTGTGAATTATTCAGTTACTGATGTCAAATCACAATGGCAAGTTACATGATTGAACAAATCGTCGCTTTTCCGGCAGAGTGGCATAAGTCGAAATTTATCGTTTTTTAGTTTTGAACACAGAACTGAGCTGAAAAACAGACACAATTTTTCTGTGTAATCGGCGTTAACCTACTTCTTCTAGTTTCCGAGTTATGAAGAAACGCAGCTCTCAATGTTCAAAAACATCCCTCTCATTTTCTACGTATAAATACGGCATAAATCAATTTTTGTTTTTGTTTTTTTAATATTTCGTTTTTTATAAAACTTAGCAAACAAAAAATGCAATTTTTTCACGTATTCAACATTCGAGTTTTGTTTTTTATGAACAACGAAATTTTTTTTGTTCAGTATGAAAAAAACTTTAAAATGCTCTCCTGAAAATTTGCAAATTTCGACTTATGCCACTCTGCCGGAAAAGCGACGAAATGATAAAACTTTACCGTCAAAATGTGCGCTCGTTAGTGCGTTTTTTATAACATTCAAATACTAAATAGAGCAAACTAAAAACATTTCTTTTCAAGTCCATTGACATGCGGTCACTAATAACAAGTTTTCATAACTCGATCCTAGAAAATATCTACCAACTTTCCGACTTCAATGAACAAGTTCAATTTCTTACTGATTCAATAAATAACCTTTTTGAAATGAAAAACACCCATGTAAAATGGTGCACTAGCTGTATTGAACAACTTATCATGAAAAGAGATATTGAATTTTGGCTTTGGAAACAATGGAAACGGTTCAGACTACCACAGTTATTTTTACAGTACAAAACATTGAAAAATGCCTTAAATTTTGAAATAAAGAAAACGAAACGGAAATTTACTGCCTCAATATTCTCTTGTCCTTCAAAAATCTCTGGGAAAATATTCAATCTCTTGGTATATTGAAGCATAAAAAAGGGTGTTGAAGATGATGGTGATTTAAGATGAGGTAAATAAACAGTGCGTGAGACGGAGACCTGTTTCTAACATAAACGTTTGTTGATAGAAACTTTAATAGAAGTCTTGAGTTTTCTTCAAGATTTAGTTTTAAAAGAGTTTTTGGAATATTAAATCAGAAGCTATTGGTATCGAAAATATGCATACCAAATTTGTTCAAATCATTTTTACTTTTATATCTCCTTTTATAACGCATATTTTTAATAACATTCTAACAAATTCTTGTTACTCAAAACTATGAAAAGCTTTAAAAACAATTCCAATACTAAGGAAGTCGACCTCGCAAAAGAAAGAATACCAACCAATTTCCATTCTACCTTTCCTTTCAAAAGCTTGTAAGTCGAAAGATCACGGCGACTTTCGATACCCACAGACTTTTAACATCTGCGCTATCTGGTTTTAGAGCAAAATATAGCTCCTCAACTGCGCTTCAAAAATAAAATAATTGATAATGATAACATTGGTTTTACTGAACTTCATTCGGTATTGTTTTTCACGAAGTACTTCTAAGCATGTTGAGGAATTTTGTCTTCTTTGAAAACTCAGCTCTGTCCCTTGTTAAACAAAACCTTATAGTGATACAACTCAGGCAGTTTTCGCGAATACTAAACTATCCGATGTTTTCTCTACTCATGCTGGTGTGCCTCAGGGATCAGTTTTAGATCCACTTTTATTCACGTTGTTCAACAATGACTTATCATAGATACTTTAGCATTGCAAAATTCATACATATGTATGCAGACGATGTTCAAATCCATTTAAGCTATCGAATTGGTATGGTTGAAGATTGAACAGCCTGAATAAATGAAGATTTAATGCGAAAAGGACAGGGCTCTCATGATAATTGAAATAAGTGACAGGCAATTGCAGGTGATTGGTAACTAAAATGAAATAGCCAGCAAAAGCCGGGGATGGTTGGTGTGAATCGTGATAGCTGATGCAAGCCTGCTGATCACAACTTAAAACCAATATCCAGTACCTGTTCAAAGTAATAAATCTACTACGAATCTCAAGCCAGCAGCAACGATTCCCTGAATCCCTTAACAAAGTACATCACAATTTGGGTGTGGATTTTGGACCGTTTCCGTTTTAGGTCTGCACTTTTTTGAAATTAACGTTGGTGAGCAATGATAACCAATTTCTTATGGCCAAAATTGAACCAAGACGTCTGTCGTGGCACTACGTCTCACACAGCAGACTGCACGATTGACATTCTGTAAGTTTTGTGGGTAAGTTATAAGTTTATCTCTCGCAGAGGTAACGTGAATTGGCCACCAAGGTCATACGATTTGACACCGCTAGACTATATTTCTTATGGGGTTTCCTGAAAACGCAGGTCTATGCGAATAAACCATAAGCGACCGATGACCGGTTTCTTTGCGAAACAGTGATTGAAAATTGGAACACTCGCTTAATGAAAAAACCTTTAGTTGACTGTTGAAATAATATCCGCGTCCAGTGTTTCCATTTCCCTGATGAGTTTAGCCGTAGGAAATTACCTCAAGGACTTAAACGACCAAAATAAACATAAAACACACCTTCAAAATTTTGTTTCTAGTGAGGGTTTCTTGGGCACATATTGCATATTTTTAACTAGGGGGTTATTTCATGATGTTTTATTTGTTACGGGTAGTGCCTTTGGCTTTCATGCAGAAGGTCTTGGTTTCGATTCTCAGCCGCTGCAAAAATGTTTTTCAAGGTTGCACTGCCTCTTGTTAGGAATTGGCAAGTCCTCTAAGAGTTTTTCTTGCCATGAAATGTGCTGCTCATTAGTGGTTCAGAATCGGCAGAAAATTGGGACCTTCAATTGGTAACACGCACACAGAAATGGTTAAGATTTGTAAGTCACTAGGTTTAGGCTCTCTACGAGCCGTTATGGTCTCCTATTTTTTTGGTAGGTCCTTTAAGGGAACTGTTGCTTAAGTTCATATGCAATGAATGCCGGTCAAATTGTGCCGGCCAAATTGTGTAGATCCTTACCATTTGACTTTTAAAAACTTAAAGATCCTTCAGGGCTATCTTGGGTATCATGCTCCAAAAACTGTAAAATAAGTTACTTGTAGATCGGGATCTTTTTCTATTAGTTTACTTCCCTTCCCTTTAGTGAGTAATGGGACACAAAATTCGAAAAATAGTTTTAAAGATCCAAAAATATTGTTATGGATACAAAAATATAAATATCTTATTTCGTTATAAACGAGATCTTCAAAATCTTTTATCCATAAATTAATAATTGAAGAATAGGTATCTTTTCAAAAAATATCTCAAGCCCCATCAAATATAGATAGAAACATAGATAGTATCTTTGATGCGAACATTTTGAAAACATTCAAAGTATTTGAACATATCTATATTCTTAAAAAAAAAAACCGCATTTTCTTTTCCTCAAAAGATAACTTAGCTCAAGTAATGAATAATTTTATCAAGTTCGGTCTCAATACCTGTTCAAACGTTAACGCACAAAAATGTATCTCAATGAATTAAAAGAACGAAAAAAAAAAAAATAATAAGTTCTTCTTTCATCCTTGGCCATGCCTTCGTAATTGGAAGCCATTCGATTGTTACAGATGTTGCACGGCTTAACATACAATTTTACTCACTCCCAAAGAGAAGGTCTCTGTCTCTACGTAGGCCAAAAAATCTCCAGCCATCCAACACGCATTAATGATGCTACACTACCTTCTATAGAAGAAAAGTACCTACCTATGTGTGTATTGTATATATTGTAAGCTGCTCCTGCTACCCTATCGCACAGTTGTTTATGTCCACACCACACGGTGCGGTCCAGCTCCAGCTTCAGCACCCATCACAGTTCCGAGCACACACATTCCATGCGTTTCCCTTTCCATCTCTCCACACAGCAAAAAGAGCCAGCCTCTGGTTCTGGTACGAAATCGCACGATGCAATTATGCCGGTGAGACAATTTATGACATACAATGGTCGGAGATCTTGTTTTATATATCACACATCTCTCTCCTTCACTCGTTCGATTATATATGCGCTTATGAAAATCATAAACTTCATGTGACATCCGAGCAACGAATATGCATTTCAATAACATACGATAAAAGCCTTATAAATCACCTAAAAGGTTCCCCGGATGATGCTGATGATGATGATGGTCACGCTTTGGGCCTCCTTGAAAGTGTTGCGATTGCTAGCGAGCCATCAGCGAACGAGCGTTGTGTTGTTGTAGGTATGTATGTCTAGGGCGCAGTTAAAAAAAAAAGGATTCCCGACGGCGGCGATTGTGGGCTTCCGACGATATGGAATGCTTGTGGGCTGACTTTGTTGCCAAATGCTAATTTGTTTCAAGTAGGTAAACAAACAATCTTAAACAGACAGTCAAAGGTTTGGCAGCTTCTGCATCTCCCGAAAAAGATCTGAAAGCCGGAATACATACAGTCAAAGTGACAGAGGATCTTTTATGACTTCGATAGGTTAAAAACATCTTTGACTTGGACTTCGACGATTTGGTCGCAGATATGTAAATAATAAGAAATAATAACGCCGACATCTGATGAATGATCAAGTTTACTTTAACTTATTTTAAGATCGGTAATCGATCGGGTCGAACCGATCTTGTCAATGAGGTTGATGATCCTGCAAAGATGTGCCTGACCTGACAGCACTCAACAACAAAAATAATATCCTTTTTCAATGTGAGACTTATAAATTTCAACCTTTAAGGTTAAGAGTTCTTTAGTCTAAAATGTGATCTTAAAATTTTAAAGGCCAAAGAAACATCTTTTATTGAAGATCAACCATATTTTTATTTGAAGATATTACAGAGCATAACGTGTCAATTTCGCCAAACATACAAAAAGGCTACCTTTAGAAGTCGTCTGGAGCATTCTGTTGTGAGACATCGTTTACCATCACGAGCACGACACACTTTGATATGTCCTCAGGTTAGAGAGAAAAGTTGGTTTGGGCTTTTTAATGTTTGGCGTGGAATAGCAACAGCAATCATCAAACCACAAAACGAAATAAATTCGCCTCAAACCATCACACATTTCAACATTAATTGCAACTTATGTGTCAGATATACACAATTATTATGGCATAGCCTCTTCTCTCTGCAAGAAATATGTCATAACTAATTGCCATGTTGGATTTTAAATTTTGAAATTTTCTGACACATGGATGCTGCAATTTGCATCCGGTCTTCTGTATATGACGATGGCCATGAATGATGATGAAGATTTGATATGGGTGATGCTTTGAGAAGCTGCAATCATTTAATTTCATTCATCGAATCAAAGTAGTCTAGACGGAATCTGTCTAAAAACTAAAACCTGACTGCTCTGATGGTTGTTAAGAGCGGAGTTCATCGTCATTACCATCATCAGATTCATCTTCATGTCACTAAATAAGTTCTCGAACACACAAGTGTGTGCGTTTATTTTTTTAATATTTTGATTGACAGATTAAGGACAGGGTGGTTTTATTGTTGAGAAAATTGCAGATATTTACTTCTTCTATAAGGAATAATTATATCTGCGGTTTGGGAAGGATTTTAATTTTTTGGATAAAAGCCAGAAGGGTTATAATTTTTAGCGCAGAGGATATGGTGTGGATTCTTTTTTGTATTGATAATACTGAAGAGGCTGCTTCATAATATCTGAGATTTGATTAGTTATCCGGTACATACATGGTGGTGCAAAAGTAATTTCAAAATATGAATTGACTAACATTTTGTTATAAATGAAAAAATGAGCTCTTTTTTCACGCTAAGTTTACTTGGAGATGGAAAATTGATGACATTAAGATCAAAAAATTATATCGATCAAATGATCACCTCCCGAGTTGATACAAATTCGTGCTCGTTTTACGCCATTTTGAATTGTTGTTGTCGCAAAACACCTGGCTTTAAATTTTTGAATTCTACTTCAATATTATCTTTCAATACTTGCAAGGTTTGTGGTTAGTTGTGGTAAACGCCAGATTTCAAAAAGTCCCAAAAGAAGAAGATCTTGTGATCTGAAAAGCCAGTGTTTATAACTCAAAAACGGTAGATCACTCAGGTCGGAGATAAGAGATTATCAAATAGAGATGGGAAACCTCGGCTGTCGATCAGTTTGCCTATACAAGCTGAAGATACAACTTAATTTTCGGTTATTTATGAAATTGAAAAACAAACAGTCGGTCTCTAAAAGAAGCATAATAAATAGTTTTCATCATTTCGGCGTTCGTTTTTTAACCATGCCGCAGCTGCTCTATTTGAGATAAAATTTGACGAAGTCATACTGTTGTATGCAATTATCTCTAGGCTGAATACGGAAATGGCACACCAGTATCGAAGCGCAATTCTCCGAGAAGGTTCGAATTCGAACTCGAACTGAATACATCCACGATAGCTATGTTTTGAATTCTATCCAATAACCGGAAAAAAGTTTGTGCTGCACCTGCCCAAAGATGTGACTTTTAGGCGAGTCTTGGACTTTTAAATGCCTTATACTCGTATCGTAAAGTATAGCCAGCTGCGAACGGGTGAAACAATTCTTACATTAATATAGAAATTCTGAGCATTTAGCAGCAATTTTGGCGGTCTCGAGAATGTGATCATTTCAACGAAGATCGTTGTTGGCACACACACCGAATACCTACTGAAAGCTTTTTGGTTTCTTCGATGCAAGTGCCATTCAAGGAAAATAGCAAAAGGGGTGTGTTTTGCTCTAACGACAATAGACAGCACTGTGTTTTCGAAGCATTAAATTCGATACAATTTCTCATCATCATCATCATCGGCTCGACAACCGGGTTCCGGTCCTGGCCTCTTTCAACAAGTCTCTACACCTATCCCGGTCTCTAGCCGACGCCATCCAGTTGCGCACCCCAAGGCTTCGGGCGTCCTGGTCTACGCCATCTTTTCAGCGCAAGCATGGTCTACCACGCTGTCGTCTACCATAGAATGTACCACAAAGAACTTTCCGAGCAGGTTCCTCTTCGCTCATGCGAGCTACGTGCCCTGCCCACCGGAGTCTACCGAACTTAATTTTTGTCACGATATCTGCTTCAAGGTAGATTGCGTACAGTTCATGATTGTACCGTCTCCGGAATCGTCCTTCCTCACATATGGGGCCAACAATTCTCCTTAAGACTTTTCTCTCGAACGCAGCTAAGGAGTGCCTTTTGCTAAGCACCCAAGTCTCGGATCCATATGTGAGTACTGGCAGGACCATGGTCCTGTACAGCAGCAGTTTTGAAGTTATGGTGAGATTTCTGGATTTGAAGAGCTTTGACAGACTGTAGTAGGCTCTGTTGGATTTGAGAAGCCGCCCGCGTATTTCTTCTTCTATATTGTTATCGGCTGCTACTATTGACCCAAGGTATTTAAAGGATTGCACCACTTCAAATTCGTGCTCCGCTACCTTGATTGTTTGACCAACTGTTCCTCTCGCATTCGACGCCACCATGTACTTTGTTTTACCTTCACTAATGTGCAGCCCCAGATTTTGTGCCGCCTGCTCGATCTGGATGAAGGAATCGTGTACAGCTTGTTCGATTCTTCCGATGATGTCGATGTCGTCTGCGTAAGCCAGTCGATGGTCCCTCTTGTTGCCGTGCCAGAGTCACGGATTGCTTTCTCCAACGCCAGGTTGAAGAGGAGGCAGGCCAAACCGTCCCCTTGTCGGAGTCCATTAAAGATGTTGATTGGTCTGGATAGCAATCCGGCTATTTTTACTTGGCTTGTTACGTTGGTCATGGTCAACCTACATAGTCGTGTCAATTTATTTGGGATGCAGAATTCTCTCATGGCTTTGTAAAGTTCTACCCTGGCTATGCTATCATAGGCGGCCTTAAAGTCTATAAACAGATGGTATGTTGGGATGTTAAATTCTAGACATTTTTCCATCGCCTGCCTAAGGGTAAATATCTGATCAGTTGTTGATTTGCCTGGAAACCACACTGATATTGTCCGATGACGGTTTTAGCGTATGGGGTTATCCGGTCTTGTAGGATAGAGGAGAGTATCTTATAGGCGGTACTCAACAACGTAATACCTCTATAATTGCTGCACGTTGTGACATCTCCCTTCTTATGTATGGGACATATTATGCCTTTTCGCCAGTCTTCTGGCATTTCTTCCTGCTCCCATACGTGTACTATAATATCATGAATTGCTTGACGTAAGGCTGGCCCGCCGTGATGGAATAATTCGGCTGGCCATCGGCTCCCGGGGCTTTGTTCTGTTTAAGCCGGCCTATAGCCTTCTCAACCTCTTCTATGCTTGGTGGCGGCAACATAGGGTATTCTTCTTGAAGTAGTGGAGCCTCCACTTCTGCAGTGAGCTGACCATTTAGCAATTCATTGAAGTACACTTCCCATCGCTCCAGTATGCTTTCAGGATCGGTGATCAGATTTCCCTCTCCGTCCTTGCAGTATGTGCAGCGTGGTGTGTACTGCGTCATGTTTCGGACGGATTGGTAGAACTTCCGCGCCTTGTGCGGACCTCGCTCTCGGCTGTTTTCTATTTCACAGATTAGGTTCTTCTCCCAGGCTGATTTCTTTTGTCTGTGAAGCCGTTTTTCTGTTCTTCTGAGCTCTTTATATTCCTCTTCGCGTGCCCGCGTTCTATGAGATTGTTGCATTGCTCGGTACGCAACATTCTTACGTTCAGTCGCTAGCTTGCATTCATCATCAAACCAGTCGTTCCGATTTTTACGACTGCTGCCTAAGATGGAGTTGGCAGTACTAATGACAATATTCTTAAGGCGTGTCCACTTCTCATTTACGCCCAGCATACTGGATCCAGGACTTCATCATCATCATCATCGGCTCGACAACCGGGTTCCGGTCCTGGCCTCCTTCAACAAGTCTCTCCACCTATCCCGGTCTCTAGCCGACGCCATCCAGTTGCGCACCCCAAGGCTTCGGGCGTCCTGGTCTACGCCATCTCTCCAGCGCAAGCATGGTCTACGCTGTCGTCTACCATAGAATGTACCACAAAGAACTTTCCGAGCAGGTTCCTCTTCGCTCATGCGAGCTAGGTGCCCTGCCCACCGGAGTCTACCGAGCTTAATTTTTGGCTCCAGGACTTACTCTCCCTAAATCAAGTGATTCTAGGGCGAGTCCTAACGCATTACCAAAGGTGTTACTGGTGTTTTCATTGCGCAGGGCAGCCGTGTTGATTCGAACCTGATCGGCGGATGCAATGCGTCTTCGCAAGGCAATCCGCCCTCGGAAAACCATACCAACAAGATAGTGATCCGAGTCGATATTGGCACCTCGGTACGTTCGTACCGTCATCAAGTTCGAGTAGTGGCGACGGTCTATCAACACGTGGTCTATTTGGTTACGAGTGACTCCATCAGGTGATACCCAGGTGGCTTTGTAGATATCTTTACGCGGGAACCTGGTACTCGCAACGACCATGTTTTTCGATGCTGCCAATTCTAAGACTCGAAGTCCATTGTCATTAGTGTTCTCATGCAAACTATGGGTGCCTGCGTAATGCCTGAATACCGGCTCCCGACCTATTTTTGCGTTCAAATCCCCAAGGATGATTTTAACATCATACCTTGGACAGGCATTGAGGGCCCTCTCGACTTGTTCGTAGTAAGTCTCTTTTTCTTCGTCTGAGGACTCCTCCGTAGGTCCGTGAACGTTAATGAGGCTGATGTTCGTAAATTTGCCTCGCACGCGAAGGGTGCATAGCCTTTCGCTTATAGCGTTAAAGCCGATGATGGTAGACTTCATTTTTTCGCTGACTAGGAAGCCTACCCCGAGCACATGGTGTTTTGTATGACAGCTATAGTATATGTCATATTCTTTCTTCTGTAGAACACCATTCCCTGTCCATCTGTTTTCTTGAAGAGCTGTTATGTCAGCTTTAAATCGTTTTTCAGTTTTCGTTGCGTTGGTTGTCGTCGTGTGATCATTCCGTTTCCGAGGCTTGTTGTCGGTCTCGTAATTCATAAAGTTTTACGGGACAGGGAATTAACCTGTCGCCAACCTGAGGAACCAGCCTGATCATATTAGCCAAACCTTTTTAAAGGCTTGTTTCTAGCGGCCGCCACGGAGAGGCTATGATCAGACTTCCACCAGTCCGGAATAGTTACGGCACGTGCATGTTTTCGTATGCTACATGTTATTCCCCCTATTCGTCTGATGGCTGACCGCCAATTTCTTATATCCCATTAAATTATGCTGTAAAGATCAGAGTTTAATGAGTTTATTTTACGGTACCGTTGTAATTCCACTTCCGAAGATGGTGGTGAATTTGAGAACGAATTGGAAAGCTGAGGGTAGAGTCGTCGGGAAAACAATGAGGTGGATTAGAAGTTTCAGACAAAAGATCATTTATAGAAATGTGGAAGAGAGTCGGAGACAAAACGGAGCCCTGGGGAACACCAGCATTTATCTTCTGAAGATTAGACTTGAAACAATCGAATATGACATGTATTGAATGATCTAGATTCTAAAAGATAATTTCTAATCCAAAGAATAAGGGTTTCATTGAAACCAAAAATGAAGTTGAATTTTATTCGTTATTGACAAATGACCAGACATTGCAGGATTTGTTAGCTTAATTTCTGGTCATGTAAGGTTTTGGTTCTTTCTATAAGCCTTGCCTGGTTCTGCAAATCAGATCAAGTCTTGGGATATTTTATTGGCCAAATCTTTTTATAAGAATATATAATGCAGTTTGTTTAATTGCTCCACCTACGGTTTGATTCATTAAGAAAAATTGAGAGAATACTGCCCTTCAAAACTCCAAGCGGAATGTTGACTCTTTTCACAAATTCGTTTATAAGGGTTGATCCATGCCTGACCAGCTCGTCGAACGATTCATTTCCAGATAAGAGTGACATTGAAGTTCATTTATATACTTCAATTTCATTCCGGCATTGCTCGACCAATGGATGACCAGGATGATGTACTTTTGAATTAATGGCTTTAACAGCCGCCTGACCTTGTCTATGTTAAAAGTCGTATTCCGGTTCTGGTTTGAATATTATTTGAATAATTTTCAAGCTTCCCTGATACCCAGTAGCCTAAAAGACCTAGATGTGTATAGAGTCTCAAACAAGAGCCAAAGCCAATACCACACTTCATCTTTGAGCCATCAGTAAAGATAGTTCTGTAGAAGTCTTTCGCCATCACGATATCATCATGTCAGTCTTTTCTTAATGCGAACATAGCCTTCAAATCTTTACTGTTGCCCTTTTAGGGGTGCAGTAGTCAGTGGGATTCGAACAAATCTCTATTGGAATCTACTATGTTATATTGCTGTCGTCATAAAGTTTGGAAAACTAGGAGTTCCATTTATTTAGTCGTAATACGCTGCAAGATGCTAGATACTTAATGTGTAAATTGTATGGTAAAGGTTTTACTACAACAGGCGTTGCAAGCGATGCAGGCATTCTTAACTATTAGATATCTTGCTCTGGAAGAGACTAAGAGTTTTTTGCAGTTTAGTCGGGATAGAGAGAAGGGGTGTTTCTTAGTTTTTGTAGTATATATCATCTGTTCAGTTTTGCTTTGGTTAACACCTAGACCACAACTCGCAGACTATCAGTTACTAAGTTTTCTCAAAGCCATTTCTTTGATTTCACTTAACACAGGAGTTATATTTCCTGACATTAGTAGTAACAAGTCATTGCATACGCAACTGTCTTTACACCACATCTTTCCATCTTAACGAACATTTTATTCATGACTAAAAGCCCTAGAAGAGGGCACAGAAATCTGCCCTGGGATGTTCCTCTACTAACGTGCTTGGTCAAGTTTATGTTACATAAAGTACTTAGAATCCTTCTGTCACTGAGCATAGATATAATCCACTCCCTGATGTAGTCTTCTACACCATACTCGATGTGAAATTCCGGAATGGATTTGGTAAGGAGGTTATTTAAAGACCTTTTTACATCTTAAAAAGTAGCGAGAGTATATTTTTCAAATTTAATAGTTTTCTCAATTGTACGCACTACCTCATGTTGAGAGTTTTCAAGAGGATATCCGTTAAGAATGTTTCTTATATGAATGTCAAATTGCGCTTCAAAGTTTTAAGCACAAAAGAAGTCAGACAAATTGGCCGGAAATCCTTCGCCTGCCGACTTTTGGGATAAAAACTGCTCATACTTGTCTCCAGGACTCGGGTACATAGTTAAAAGTAAGGTATCCTTTGCAAATTATTTCCAGCCATAAAACTGCAAAATTTTGTAGTTTTTATAGCATAATTTCCAGTTTGCCATCCACAACTGGAGATTTATATAGAGAGAAAGTATTAACTGCCCAGGCAATTTTATCTTTTTTATAACTGGGTTGATTTGCCCTGAACGAGCCGTTGACGTGTTACGGGGTTTAAGCGTTTCTCTCGATAGCATTTTGCATTGCCTTGCAGACCTTCCGGTCATACTTGGTTAATGGTTTGGATACATTCACTCTACCAAAAACATCAATCTCGTATTTAAAGAACTGGATAAGTCGATCCTTTTTCGAAAAGCTAAGCCCACAAAGTTGGTTCGGTTCTTCGTGGAGTGGAAGATACCCTACTTGCCCTAATATGATACTCATTTAGAAGCTTTCTGAGCCGCTGCTGTAGATTGGCGACTATGTTTATCTTACTGTTTCAGAGAACGTGTATTTCAAACATTAGTACAGCAACTTGTTGCTTGTTTCTTTTTTTTTTTATAAAATCCCTGTACCTATGTTGTTTCAATCGCGAGACTATTTGATTTTCTTGAACTGGGAGGCTGCGTACTGCCCCTTCTTTCTTTGCAGGATCGTCTCCTCTGTTCTCCTAGCATAACATTCCACATTATTTGAAAGCATCTCTAAGCTGTCTTTCATTTAAATTAAATCACTTCAGTTCGAAAGTCCCAAAAATATGTAGATAAACGCTTATTGCACCCAGCAGTGGGCTCTTGAAAAATCACATTATAATTGGATACAAATCCAATTTTGGACATTCTTCCTCTGGGAATACATACTTTGTACAATATACGAGTAACAACTACACGGAAATAAATCAGTGCCTCATAATGGCCTCTACCCTCTCAAAATCAGCTTTGTGTTTTTTCCTCGTTTTTTTTTTGAAACATTTCTCAAAGGTCCTTTTGACGAAAAAAAAAAATAAATAATTCCACACTTTATTGTCTCTCTGACAGATGCCACTTGTTTTTCATTATTATTTTATTTATTTGCTAAAGTTATATGAAGTCTTCTTTTTTGTGTCATATTCCAACCCTCTCGCCGGGGTTAAATCTGGGATGAGTGGAACTTATTCTACACCTTCAACAGGGCGTCGAGTTTTGTTTTGTTTTTCTCTTCAAAATCTCAATTCGTTATTTCAAGTTGTACATATATATTTTTTAACGCATATTATGTCATGTTTCCATTTCGATTTCATAATAAATAAAAAAAAGGAAACCCTAGACAATGACTGGAAGAAATAACTCAACCATCAACAACAACGGCTGGCTCCTGAACAAACAAACATTTTCATACTGTCATCCTGTTTGACTTGAACGGCGCGGCGGCGCGGCGGCGACAATTTTTAAATAAATCCCTGACTCGTCCGTTGGGTGATGCTCATTCACCCCACTTCACATTTCAAGAGAAATAAAAAATCTATGAAGTTCAAAATTGAGATAAAATTGCGCTATCGCGAGAATTGTCGTGATGCCGTCCGTTTTATTCCCCTGGTGATTGTGTCAACCTGTCCTTGCACAGGGATAAAAGAATGCTTTCCCTTATTTGCCTAATGTAGTGCTTGATGGGAGGGAAGGGTGCGAGATACGCAGAAGAAACACTATACTGGCATGCCAAAGTGTTTTAAACAAATTATGGTTTAAAATTTACACCGCTTTGGGGTTGCAATCACCCCGGGGCTGCTGTTTAATGTTTATGTTTATTTTTTTTTTCGTTATATTCTCGCGTTACTTTTTCAATCATTCTTTATAACTGTTTATATACAACAAGAGGGATGTTAAAATTAATGGTGGAAGATATTAGGTTGTATATTAATAATGATTTTAGCCATAAAGCATCCGATGGGGGTTAGTTTTTTTGTGTGTTTGGCTTGATTTTGTTTTAAGCTCTATAGTTGGGTGAGTCTTAAAAATAATTGATAAAAATGAGCCAAAATGATAGGCAGAAGTTTCTTTTTTGCAAAAGTTTACCGGTCAAATTTTATAATTGGAATATTAAGATGGATCCTCTGTGCCCTTATTAGCCCAATCCAAATAAAATGTACAAAATAATTGCTGAAGTACACAGAACTGGATGCAGTTAGAGCCGGTTATAAGGAGGTTTCGGGCATCCCAGCTATTCACGTTGGGCGCCATCTTAAATTTAGGGAATGTAGATTTATGTTAAGTAACTTACTTATCCTTAACTTTTGACTAAAAATTTCTTTAACAAAAGTTGTTTAAAATTTAGTTACCTCTAACTTTTGTCATGATAGTTTTTTTGTCTACGATAAATTACATACCTATATTAAGTTTTTTGAAATAAAGGGTTTTTCATAATGGACAAGTAGATGTTGAAATAGTATACGTGATTTTTGTGTTTGGTTTTCAAATGTTCGTGGGCTAAGGAAAAATTTAGGAGTCCAAAGTTCGATAGCAAATTAACTGATTCTGATTCCATTTCCAGAATTGTTTTCACACTGAAGTTGTTATTGACGGGCGACTTGAATGCACACAGTTCAAGTTGGCTCCACTTTTTAGGACAGATAACACGCAAATGAAGGCATGTTCTTGAGATCTTTGCTTAGATGTCCCACTATAGTCAGTTTGTAGATGCACCTAATAGAATACCAGATGTTGCTGGGCAAAACGACTACACTTCCGATTTTTTTTTTTTTTACTTATCACCCATTTGAGTATACCATAAATGTTAACCCTCTATTCGAACCATTGTGTAATATTAGCCAGTTTCTTGTATCCCATTTATCTAGTTAAAGAGAAACATCCCACTGGGGCCGTTTGGAAGTACGAAAGAGTCAACTGGTACGGACGGTCTCAATAACTTTTTTCGAATCTTTAGCCAACCAAACTGATGAAAATCAGAAAAAGGATAAGCACGACAGAAACCATTGCAACGCCATTATAAAAAGAACCAAATTCTTGCATGTCCGGAGATTGAGGCAAAAAATCCTGTAATGTCCCAAAGGCAGTAGACATTTCCGATTGATTGTCAGAAACGTACAAAATTCAACTTCATCTTCTGTTCCAATGCTCCTCTACAACGACAACCCGGTAACTAATTCTTCAAATAAGGCAAATGTACCCACATAGTTGATATTGCTGCAAGCTCTACTTAACCTGACAGCAACATTGCCTTTCCTGTACTTGAACACGTTTCAATGGGACAGGTTTATTTCTGCACTCATAACATATCAAACATTGATTCTGAATGATCGGCTTTCACTGCAATCGTTCCTCTGGTGATCTGATGGCATATCTCACCGAAGAGTGGAACAGATCCTCACATTATTTTGAAGGAGCTTGGCACCGGGCTCTCATATCGAAAATTCTTGCGTTTCGTATTCTTTCGATTAGAAATTACCTTCTGTATCGTTCAATACATGTTTTATTGGAGGATTCAAGTCTGATCTAACAAAATAAATGTTGGTATTCCCCAAGGATCCGTTCTGTCTTCGACTCTCTTCCCCGTTTCTATAAATGATCTTTTGTCTGAAACTTCTAATCCACTTCGTTGTTTTACCGATGACTCTACCCTCAGCTCCTCATACTCATTCTCAAATTCACGTCCATCTCCTTCGGAAGTGGAATTGCAACGGTATCGTATGATTAGGTCATTAAACACCAATCTTAAAAATATTGTCTTGGGGCCGCCAAAAAATCTGCTAAATCTTAAATCTTTGAAAGGCCCTTGAATGCCATCATGTTCGGAATATTATTCAACATTATTCAAATACGGCCTCGGCTTCTTACGTTTAGTGATCCGATTTTCAATAACTCTTCCCCAAAGATCCGGCTTGTATTATGTTCACCTGCGACTTCAGGAAATCTTTCAAAAAAAAGTTTAGTGGGTTGAAATCGCATGACCTTGGCTACCAATTCACTTATACTCTGAAATAGATAACCTTACCCTCAAATCGTTTATCCCGCTGGAACCACATGTCATCTATTTCCATATGGAACATTAGAAATTAGTTATAATTGTTTGATGGTGACCGACTCACGCACATTGTTTTCGAAAAAGTATGGACCAATGACGCCACCGGCTCAAAATCCACACCAAACGGTAGCTTTTTGACGATCCATTGTTACCTGGTGAAGCTCGTGTGGGTTGGTGTCGTCCCTTATGTTGCGATGGCAATTTTGCTTGTCAACACAGCCATTCATCCAAAAATGCGTCCAAAATTGGGGTATTTTTCCAAACCTTCGAAACCCAGTCAGCGAACAAATATGGTTGTCTATGGTCATGGACTTTGGCTCCTGAGTCAGTTGGATCTTGTACAAGTTAAGGCCCAAGTCCCGACGTAAAATTCACCAAGTTTAAGTCTGCGAAAAGCATGCAATAGGAATTGACTGCCTCGGGTTCTGCTAAACACTTTCACGAACCGTGACGATGTTCTCGGCCAATCTTGCGTTCTTTTGACGGCCTCCAAACAATGAAGAGTCGACAGTCGACTGTAAAATGGCTGCAACGCTCGCAAAGTTCGCACTTACGAACACTTATTTTGATAACTTATACAACTAACTCGTCGTGGTGATTTGGCATCAGCAACTGAATAATAAACAATAGATTTGACAGATCTCACCAAAACTACATGGCCACCAGAGACTGCTAAAATCTTACAGCACAAATTGAAGAACTCTTTACTACCTTCCCAAAAGATCTAAATCTGAGATTTCAGCTGAAAAGTTTTGAGATCTCAAATAATTGTAGCAAGATTCTATTAAGATTTTTTTTTAAATCTCCATGAAATCTTGTTGCATCAACTTGAAGACTCGTATTTAGTTTTGCTGAGAACATAGTATAATTGACAGTCCTGCTTCACAGGACCAAGTGTTGGACAGTCAATATAATGGGAAAGGTAATATTGGGTTCTTTCGAAAGAAAAAATATTTGACCGATATTTGGTTCAGCGTGCGTGGAGAATGATTGAACAAGATATATAATCGCGAACGCTGCAGCAAATGTGGCATCGAGCAAATTGACTACTCGTACAATATTGCAACCAATATAGTCTTCGAATCCTAGACCCCAGATACAAGCAAGACCAAAATTGATTAGAGACCATAGCCATCGCAGACCCCTCGTTCTGAATTACTGGAAATATCCTGTTCGGGATCGAGGTTGTAAGGCTGTCGTGACTTAGACTGAGGTAATTTACAAGTAATACGAGGACGGTACTTAGCCTCACTACCCGATGGTGCCAGTATCGCAACAGAGATTTACTTTCGTCTAGTACATTTTCTTAGACGGCTACTGTCAAAATTTCAGCCGAATCGGAATCGTAGTTTTGTTTTGACCACGTGTGGAAATCAGCTTGTCTGCGAATTTTAGAAAAATGGAAAAAGAGCAATATCGGTTGGTGATTTGATTTTTGTTTTTGGAAGGGAAATCGCGCAGCGAAATTAAAGAGGGCTTGTATGCTGTGTACGGGGACTCTTCTCGTTCGATGGCGATCTTCAAAAATTGGTGTAACGAATTTCAACGTAATCGCTCATCGGTTTTTCATGGCAACCACGGAGGATAACGAGTCAAAAATCCACGATTTCGTATTAGAAGACCGTCGATCGAAGATGAGCAAGATAGCCGAACCAGTAGGCATCTCAAAAGACCGCGTGGGTCTATCCTCCATGAAATTTTGGGCATAAGAAAGCTGTCGGCGCGATGGGTGCCGCATTTGCTCACTCCGGACAACAAGCACAACCGTGAGACCACATCAGAGCCACGGCCAAATTGTACGAACTGCTTCTTCATCCACCGTATTCTTCAGATTTGGCTCCGTGCGACTTTTTTTGTTTGCAAACTTGAAAAACTCATTCGCCGGGCAGAAATTTGAGTCGAATGAGGGGTCATCGCTGCCACGGAGGCCTACTTTGCAGATCTTGAAGAAAACCTATTTTTCGAATGGGTTAAAGAAGTTGGAGCATCGCTGGATCAAGTGAATCGAGCTAAAAGGAGACTATGTTCAGAAATAAATCGCCACTTTTCCAAAATGTTTCTTTTTCTTTTGTAGGCTAAGCAAGGGCGTATTTACCCTAGGGCTAAAAGGGCTACAGCCCTGGGCGGCAACGCTGCTAGGGCGGCCAATTTATAATATTTTTTTAAGTGATTGAACTTTCAAAACATTCAAGCAGAAGGACTCAAGCCGCCCCTAGCAATTGGCCAATTAATAATATTTTTTTGAAGCTATTGAACTTTTAAAACATAAAAACAAAAGGGCGCAAGCCACCCCTAGCAATTGCCCAATTTATAATATTTTTTTGAAACGATTGAACTTTCAAAACATTCAAGCAGAAGGACGCACGCTACCCCTAGCAATTGGCCAATTTATAATATGTATTTTTTGAAGCGATTGAACATTCAAAACATACAAGCAAAAGATGGCAAGTCGACCCTTACAATTGTCTAATATACAATATTTTTAAGGGATAAACATAAACTACACAGATTTAAAAAAATGCGATTTTTTGAGTTTTTCAAGCATGACAATTTTTTCAGTGCCGTGAATGTCCGGCTGTGAGAGAGTTTACTGTAACATGTCACTCACCACCGTTTGGTGCTTGGTCTCACTTCGACCAACCCTGATATAGAATTCTTATTCTTGTTGGATATAATTCACATTCAATTAGAAAATACAACCGAAAATTGCGTATTAACTATTTAGCTTAAGAGAGGTCGTCTCTCGAGATGAAATATCAATTTTGTTCATCATTACCAACAGCCTTGAAAAGGTTATTGGAAACTAAAAATACCCTAGAGAGACTACTTAAGTCTTAGTTTTTAGGCATCGTATTTAAAGTTTGATCTCCGGATTATAATGAGTGATTTTGACATACTGAAATATTGATAATTCTTACCACCATTTGGACCTTACAAATTTGCATAACAATAATATTTGATGGACATTAAACAATTTACATTATCCTCAGAGATTATACAATGTTTTTCTTGAATCAGCTATTTTTATTTCTCTCACAGGAAGTACATAAAGGTATAAGCACCTACATACACATATGTAGCATATGCTGCAACAATCAATTTGATCGACATGTCGTCAATCAGACAATTGATTAAAATTTTATTATTTTTCCTTTCAAAGGGATTCGAGGAAAAACTTGCTACAGATGGAATGTGTAGGTACCATACCTATACACCAATATACCAATAAAAAATACGAAATAAAATAAAAAAGCGACTTAAAATTTGATTGGTTTTTAATTAACGGAAAATTCGTATAAAATTTATATACAAAATTGGAAAACGGGTACAATCGCAACATTTGTATATTTTTTATTTTCATTTGATTTTTTTTTTGAAGTCGCAGAGATTTAATTAAAATTGAATTTTTATTTGTTCGTGTTTTTTTTATTGAATCAGAATGTAAAATAATATTGTTTAATCAAAATATATGCATTCTCTGGTGGATTTTTTATTGTGGATATTTTTTACGTTTTGTTATGATTTTTTCAGTACTTTTACACAGAGATGTAGCACTAACGAAAACGCAGTAGATATTAATTGGATATTGATGAATTACAGAAAACGTATCAAAGTGAAAAACAATTTATCATAATGCTAAAATCACTGCAGTTTTGCACTAATGATGTAGCTATCTAAGGTGAGAACATAGCTTGACTATCATTCCTTATACAATGACATAAGATCATCATTATGACAGCTTAATAATGGATTCGTATTTGAGGCATGTGGACAATTTTCCACATGATATATCAAATTATCAAGCCGAGCGAAGGGACGATTAACCCCATGCCAGACCATCAAGGGGTACATTTGTAAAAATCAGAATGCATGTCGTGTATCACACATCTCGTACTGGATTATAATCTGAGAATAGACATATGCTCGAAGAGAAGGGATGTTTTCTCACTTTTTTTTTCGGTTCAACCAAAAAGTGAAAAACCAGCTAGAACACTATCAAAACAATGTTTTCAAATCGTTTGTTTGTTTTTAATTTTACTTTTGTAAAAAAAAAATGTCAATGATGTTTTCATGTAAATTTTTCCAGCTCAGTGAAGATGGGTAGAATGCGTTTTAGAGAAGGGCTTACAAAATGTTTATTTTATTTATTGAGTTTTATGGAAAATTAAGTTTTTCGTAAATAACGAGCTTTTTCTAATAAAATTAAGGATTTTCTTAAAACTTTGGCTGAGCCCAATCGGAGAAGTGTCGGCTCCACAAATGATCAAGGATCTTGTTTGAGAAAAGGGCACAATTTGAGCTTAAAACTCAACAAAATGTAGACTGAAAGACTTCCCAAATCGAACTCATGGAACCGTTTTCAACATATTGAATTGGCAAACAAAAATTGTATTATTTTTTTAAAAATCGAAAAACGATTTTTTTGAAAATTCTTATAAATAATATTTTTTTTTTATTCAAAGGAGGTCCTGTGTAATAATATTGGTCAAAGTCCTTAGAGCCGTTAATGACAAAATCGAAAAGCAAAAAAAACGTTAGTTTTAGAGCTAAAAAAATGTATTTCTCTTCTAGGGAATTACCGAAGACTGTTAAGTACCGATTTTGAAGAAAATTCATCATTTTGGCACTTGATTGATGTCATATTCCAAGCATAGTTATATACATGGGCCTTTCAGATAAAAAAATGTTGTTAATACCTTACACACAGTCAGTTTTATTCCATTTGAACAATTATCCGTCGTTATTGAAAAACTATTAATAAGACATTTTTTTGTAAAGTGCGCATTTCGCCAAACCGAAATAGTCCCGATTTCCTACCGTAATTCTTCATTGGATCTTCACTTAGGTGTCACATGGAGATAATGCCTATTTCAAGGTAGAAGAACTCTTGAATTCGAGGTAAGAATTTGCTGCTAACATAAGTGAAGTTTTGTCCTAGACAGTGCTTGCGCTAGCCTCTATAACATAACAGGTTTTCGACATTATAATTATTTCAATTATTTACCAAATTTCTAACTCGGCCCATTTATTCATCATGCCATTGGCCAATTTCTAATCGAAAATAAGTTAAATCAACTTAATGATGACCATATTCCTGGTCCAGATGCTCTTCCGCACTCTCTCTTCCCCTCTCAAAGCTCTTCAGTTTATTCTTATCTCAAGGAGAATTCCCTCATTTATTAAAATCGTCTTTTATTACCCCAGTACATAAAAAAGGGCTCGAAGTAGTAGGTTACAAACTATCCTCCAATTACTAAGCTTTCACATATTCCCAAAATCTTTGAAAGCATTTTTTACGAAAGTTAAAGTTTCTGTTGTAAGTCTCTAAGGCCCATTTGCTGATACGGAACATAAATACTTATGTTCCACATAAACTCTTATGTGACAGTTTACGTAGAGGAAAAAGTAGAACATAAGCACTTAAGTTGAACATAAATATTTAAGTTTCGTATCAGCAAACGGCCCTAAGTAAGTTTCCCCTAAACAACACGGCCTTCTGAAAGGTAGGTCTAAATTGACTAACCTCTTTGAATTCGTATCCTTTAGACTCTCAACTTTAGAGAACGGAACGGAAAAGAAGTCAACGTCCGTCGTCTCAACATATTTTAGTAGGGCCTTTCACAGAATATCTTATAAGCTTATTCTAATCAAACTTTCCGCCCTTGGATTTGAACCTATCTTCTTAATATCGAGTTTTTCTTCTTTTTTCTTCTTATTTAAAAACCGTTACGATTCAGATCTATCTTCTTCGATGATTTCTTCGCTACTCCGGAGTCCCACAAGGCAGTGGCTTAGGACCTTTCCTTTTTATTTATACTGCTAACGATATTGAAATGGTCATCAAATATTCCCATATTTCATTCTACGCCGACGATACAAGATCATTTCTTTGACACATGATTATACTCTTCTTCAACTTGGTCTCGAGAGTTTCTCTGTCTAAAAACAAAATAGAGAGCCTAAGCCTAGTGTCTAACAAGTCTCTATCATTCCTGTGTGCTTCACCAGAAAGGTAGGGGACCTACAATTTTTTGCGGATTCGGAAAGGTTAATGAGCTGCACTTTTTATGAAAATACATACTCTTAGAGGATTTGTCAATTTCTCTTAAGAGAGAGTACACTCCTGAAATTCGCGACCTTAGTGTTTAACATGATAAAGAGCTTAAGTTTCTTACACATATTTAAGAGATTATTCTTAAAGTAAAAACAAAAAATCCGTGACTCCTACGTGATCTGGGGTGCCAGCACGTAACTTGATACAATCGAGTCTCTTCGATGTAATCGAGTATAGGGAGTTCCTTATTTGATTCCATCGAATCGAAAACAATCGGCTGATCATAAGAAAGAACTGCCTGTTCTCGATTGTATCGACCTAACTCGATCGTATCAAGTTACGTGCTAGGGCCCCTGATCTTTCGTCCGCCCACTTCTTATATTCATATCCCGAATTATGAGCATTCAACGTGCGTCGTTTCAGCGGTCATGGTCAGTCTTGGAATAAACCTTTCATTCTACTTCCAAATCAAGACTGACTTCTATGTATTAACTAGCTGACCCGGCCACGCGTTGCTGTGGTTCCCCTATTATTCTCCTCCGTAATTTGAATCCACCTCAATTATGTAACGGTACGCGTTTGGTCATCAAAAAGATCACCGGAAACATTCTTGAAGCAACCATTTTGGCTGGGAACTTTAAAGGAAAAGTGGTCCTGCTGCCACGTATTCCGATGATACCATCAGATTCTACCATACCCTTACAATTTCCAATGTAATGAGGTAGGCAAGGCAGACAGTCTTAAACTTTTAAACATTAATATCTATTTTTTTGAATTATAAATACTTTCAATTTCAATTTAATTTAACACCAATCGGTGCACAATGTTTTTGGTTAACCTGTCTTTAGCTAACACAAATAGATTCGACGGTTTCCCAACACGTGAACACGCAACATATAGTTGCCCATGAGAAAAACATGGATTTTCCAAATCTAAACCACAAATGGACATTGTTTGACCTTGAGATTTATTTATAGACATGGCGAAAGCTAAACGAATTGGAAACTGTAGCCTTTTGAAGGGTATGGTAGAATCTGATGGTATCATCGGAATACGTGGCAGCAGGACCACTTTTCCTTTAAACTTCCCAGCCAAAATGGTTGCTTCAAGAATGTTTCCGGTGATCTTTTTGATGACCAAACGCGTACCGTTACATAATTGAGGTGGATTCAAATTACGGAGGAGAATAATAGGGGAACCAATCTTTAATCGAAGATTATGTGGTGGCATTCCAGGGATATCTAATGAATTTAAAAATTCAATCGGAAAATTTACACTTTCATCAACAACAGTATCGATTGATTTAAAAGACATCAGATCGCCTGGTAACAACTGTTGTATCTGGAAGTTAATTTCGTCAACATCAACGTTTTTGGCTGCCAAAATCGCCCGTTGACTAAGCCATTCATGATTCAAATAACTATTCTGTATATCCGGGAAAATACTCTTGTGCCATTTTCTCATTGATATATTAATTAACTTTTATAAAACTATGTGATATTACTTACATATATAAATTGAAATTATTGTTCCTGTGCTCCTACTGTGGCTATGTCTCGTTCTCCTGCTGCTCTTGTTCTTATGATATTCTCTTGAAAACGTTCGTTCTTAATAATTATGTGATAATACTTACATACATATTCAAATTAAATTATAAAGTTTTGATCAATGAAGCACAAATAAGTAAAAAACAGGTTTAATTTCACTATATTTTCTTCATTATAATATGAATGCAATAAATTGCGACTATAATTTGAGATTTAAACTATCCTATCTCTCAAGTTGGATCGAACTGCACATGGTGTGCGAATTTTATTATAATCGGTTAAGTGGTTTAGGAGTCCATTGAGGACAAACATCGTGACACGAGATTTATATATATTAAGATTAGTAGAAGAACGAAGAGAAATAAGAAACATTATCTTCGTTTATCGATTCCTTTTAGGATCTGTCGACTGCACAACTCTGCAACGAAATATCTTTCAACACTAATTCTCGTTATCTAAGAAATCCTCGTCCCTTCTATCTGCCCACTCACCTCCTATGGCTCCAATCAACATATTACTTTCAGGCTTTGGAGGATTTATTGGAACTTAACTTATTTCGACTTTAACCTCAGTTCACCTAAAACTCTGTCTTCTTAATCATCTCTGCATTTCCGACGATAATATGTGTTGTGCTTAACTTTGCAAAGTAAGTCCATTCAGTCAATACCACCGGTTAATAACTGCAGTAAAAAAAGTAGACCAGCATTATCAGAATTATAAGGCTTTATTAATTTATCTTTTAAAGACGGTTTTCATTTTGTACAAGAAGATAAGTTGTCAAAATCTTAAAGGCATAGCTATTCAAGCAGGAGAGTTTGTTACATAAATCCATTGCCTCAGAGTTGAATATGCTCTGTTAATAATAGAATCATTATGACCTCGAAAATTCAGCCGTTTATCACAAATATCACATAAGTCACGAATAGAAGTGACAACAAAAACTCGTTCATTATACATGATGTAATAAAACTGAGTGAAAAGGGGACGTTTCTGAAAGTATATAAATGATTTGACAGTAACTAACGCTAAGCTCAAGGAAATTATCTAGCTACTAAGTAAGAAAAGTATTAAAGCCTATTTTTAGTAATTGGGTCAGTCACTCCCCTGGATATAATCTTTTCGGACATACATAAATACGAGTATCAACAGCGTAAATATTCAGCTCAGATCCCACTAAAGTAAACGTAATTAATACTAAATAAAAAGAGCAAAGGCCCAAGGAGACTTCCTTGTGGGACTCCTAACTTTGAGTATGTAGAATTGGAAGAGTGTCATGCTGTATATTAGTAAAGAGTAATTTACAATAAGGAAGTTAATTATTATATAGCTTGATATATCACTTTTGGAGCCTTTTCGTAGATAGGTTCAAAGAAAGAATCATTCTATTGTTTTGAAAGAAATGGATAAGCAGCCGCGAGATAATAGAGCAAGTTTAGAAATGCATTTCTTAAGAACAACGGAAGGAATCCTAGCAGGACCCGACAGTTAATCATTCAAGAAGGCGAATTTTGTCAATCACTGACGTTTGACATTAATCGATGCAAAAGGAGTCTGGGTGCAGCCATTCATGTATATATAGAACTCAAGACATACTTCAAAGTTCCGAGTATCAAAAAAAAAATATTGGCCGCAGAAATTGATGAAATAGTTAAAAATAATTTTAGAATCAGCGAATGAGCTATTAAAGGGTGGACTCTACCTACTAAATTCAACTTAGTATATAGCTTTCTATTTCTTTTGGTATATTTTCTTTTTGTTATTGGTTGTTTTGATTTGCGCTTCAATTGTTTCTTCTTGTCCTGGCAAGATACCTAACACTAACATACCTACCTTAATTATAAATACTAGTACCTACATCCGTTCAAAGTCATACAAAAGCAATAATTGTTGAGGATCCGATGATGTTTTTGTTCCAATTTTAACTCCTTTTTTTAAATGGAGGTAGGCCACCAATTAATAGCCTAATTAGTGGTTTGATTATAGTTCACATCACAGTTAAGATTTTTTGTATGTAAGCTCATAATTTTTTCAGTTATGCAAATGTTTTCTTTTTTCATTCATGTTAATATAACATAGAGTACCAAATCGAGCACTCTAGTTCTAAGCAGTGGCGTAGCGTACCATCTCGGCGCCCGGGGCGGGAGACCCATTTTGCCGCCCCATTCAATACTAAATAAAAATTAAATTTCGAGACATCATTTAACAGGCAATGAAGTATCTTTTATTGAAAGTAAAATAGAATTAGCGGTTTCATAAACGGATTTTACGAGCCTTACGAATGAGGCTCGTGAGACAAACCTGCATCTGCGGATTCATCTCCATGCATGTGTTTTTTCCTGCGAATTGTACTCGTTTTGAGATCGATTCCGAGTTTTTTCCAAAAAGTCTTAGAAAAGTCGATTGCGGCTTGGACGAAACGGTCTCTGCTCTCCACCAGCAGAGCTTTTAAAACGCAGAGTTTCTGAGCACACTTATCCACAGTCAGTCCACATTGCTGTGCAGGTAAATCTGTGCGTCATCTTCTTCAGGTAGCTCTGCAGCTCAAAAGCCAAGAAAAGTGAGGAAGTTGAATGACTGCATGACTGTCAGAAGAAGACTGGCTACCGATCCGTCAATTCTTCCAGTACCTGAAGAACTTCCACAAACTTATTTTTAAGCGTCTTTACAGCTTCCCGAGGTTCACTTTTTCTGCAGGCTTGTGAAGATGCTTGAGATACTTCTGGTGAGTCGACTTCGTCTTGACCCTGCTCTGTGGTGCGACCAGAACGACTTCCAACTTCGACGGCAGGCACGTCTTCTTCTTCTGCCCGTAAAATAAATTATGCATTCCCATGAATATTGGCCGGAGGACAATTCTAGGCCACTCACGATTGTAGATGGAGGAATTGGAATCACTTCCGCTGCTGCTGGATGCCGCCGAAGACGTTAACGTAGCTTTTGAACCAGAACTAGAACTGAAATATTTCGCGTCTTCGCATCTGCTTCTTTCTTAGCCTTTTTCTTGCGGTATTCCGCGCCGCTTCCTTTAACTCTTTTCATTTTCAAAAACTAGTTCAAAGGTTGAGTGAAGTACTAAGTGTTTAGTTTTAGAAGATTAAACAGTATTTAAACTACATATAAACAACACAATCGAAATAACCTTCTGTGATGCGGGAGGGAGCAAAAACATTGAGCTGGCTGAGACTAGAATAACGTTTCCGTCGAATCCTAGTTATCTTATCAAATCTCGCATATGCATATCATATGTTTCGGAACACTCCCTTTCAGTTTCGCGAGAGTTTCGGAACGTTTTGTTAACTTCCCATAGGGAGTTATTGTAATCGGTCCGATTTGTCAAATTGGAATTTTTGGCATTTCTCGACGTATCAAGGTCCCTAGAGGCTATATCAATCATTTTTAGAGAGATGTCTGTGTGTGTGTACGTACGTTCGTACGTTCGTACGTTCGTACGTTCGTACGTCCGTACGTTCTGGTACCATTTTTCGTCGTCGATATCTCAAGAACGGGTAAAGATATCGACTTCAAATAAATTTTGTTTAATAGATAATAACTTCGAAAGAGGCTGAAAGGGCGTTTATTAATATTCAGTGAGTAGTTTTTTCACTATAACAGTTTAAAAAAAAAAGTAAAAATTTTGGTTAGTTTCAAATATCTCACGAAAAAATAATGCTATTGATTTCAAATAAAATTTAATGTACTCATTATAAGGTCATACAGATTTGGTATGAATTTGGGAAAAAAATGAACATACCGTTATTTTTTTAAATAAAAAAAAAACTGAAAAAAAAATTTCATAACCCAGATATTCTAAGAACGAAAAACAATTTGAAACTCAAAATAATTTTATTTTACGAAAAATAATGTGTTTGACAACTGGTGGAAATTTCCAAAAAAATCAGTTTACAGTTTTTTTACAAAAAATAAAAAACTAAGTATATAAAATTCTATTGAAAATTGGTACAAATTGTTTTAAGACTCAAATTTCTCGAGAACTAGTAGTGATATTGACTTCTAATTTAGTTTATTTTATGCATAGTATAATTTTGTACAATTGGTAAAATGTTGACAAATATTGAATTAATAGTTTTTTTTTAAATAAAAAAACTTAAAAATTCTAGTGAAAACTAGTTGAAATTGTATTTCAAGTTGAATTTCTTGGGAATGAACACCGATAGTGCCGTCTAAAGTATGTTTTTTTATACATCGATACCTTCCCGTAAGAATGTATACTAAGCGACATTTCTAAAATTGTTCAGGAAACGAAAAAAAAACGAAGAAAGTTCTAGTTGAAACTTAATATAAAGTTTTCAAGAACACACATGGGAAGTTATCAGTGTGGGTCGCACCCAGCCTCTTTTTTTAGTTTCGCGATCAGCGCGACAATACGGAATGCACTCTTACGGCCCTACTCACCGTCTACGAATTAACGAAAGCGGTCAACGACGAACCACAGATAGGGTGCCAAATTTCAAATTTACATCATTGTTGTTTGTTGACTTGTCAAACGATCTGTCATGAAACATATGATTTCTACTCTACCTGCATCACCGGCGACATTTTGCCGCCCCCCTAGGCCTGCCGCCCGGGGCGGACCGCCCCCCCCGCCCCCCCTACGCTACGCCACTGGTTCTAAGAAAAGTCATGAATTTTCAAGATGCATGTATGGTTTCAAAATGACAATAAAAAGACACTTCGTCGCCTGAGAAAATTATTGTCGTATGTGAAAAAATGCGATTTTCAGGTTTTAATGCAGTTTTGATAGACAAAAAATAATCTATCAAATGCTGTTTTCCGCGTTTTCATATCTATCTTAGTTTAGGAGATAATTCGTATTGGTTTTGTCGTATGTGCAAGGTCGAATGCATTTGGGTATTTATTTTGTCGTATGTGTTCAATTTTTGCACATACGACATTTTTTCTATTGAAAACTCGGTTTTTGATTCTTCAGTAAATAACTGTCGTATGTGCCGAAAATCCTACACATACAACAATTTTTTACTCAAGTTTCGGTAAATCATTGTCGTATGTGCCATAAGGACGTGTACATAAAAGAAAAACTTCAGTCGAGTTCAGGATGTCGTGCCGTGCAGTTGAGTCTCCTGCGCCGGAGTTGCCACCAGAACTTATTGCGTAAGTATTTTGACTTATAAGTCAGCAAAAATGTTTGGTTAATTTATTTTAACTTTATTAGAATGAGTGATGACATTTTGAATGACAGTGTATCAAGGGGTGGCCGTGGCGCGATGGTTGTGTGCTCGCCTGTCAACCTCAATATCACAGGTTCGATCCCTGCCGTCGTCTATGTCGTCTTTAATTCCATTAAAACCTTCTATAAATTGTCATCAATGGGCTGCTGGTTTACTCATTACATGTTGCTCAGGCATAACACTAACAACATGTGATTGAGTTAAACTAGTATGCCCAACAAGGATGAAAAACGAATAAAATAATGCGAATTATAAGGGACATAGAAATAAGACACTGCTATCACAGATAATTATATACAGATGTCTCACCTCCATACAAAATTCTGTCATCGAAAATTTTCTCGAGCAGACAATCTCGAGCAGACAAAAGCTTTCTTAAGAAGTTTTATAAGAAGAAGAGAATCCTTTAGTCGTCGTAAGAAAGCTTTTCTGAATTAAAAAGAGAGCAATATACGACATACGACCAGGGATGGAAAATGTAATTCTTCAATTGTACTGAAATCTGGAATAAAATTGTACTGAAATGATGTCAATTGTACCGAAAACAAATTTTGTATGAAATAAAATGCACGACTGGGTCGCACGAACGTGTTCCTATGTAATAGACTAGGAATCTTAAAAACGAATGTTATTAAAGAAAACTGTTCATAAGGCGAAAATGAATTTTTTAAATTCTTTTAGTAGTACATAAGAGATAAAGACAGAATGCTATGCAAATATGAATTTATGCAAGAACAAACATTATAAGCCATTGTAGTGGTTCCTTAAAAAAATAAGCTTTTATGCACAAAATTTTTAAAACATTTAAAAAAAAAAATGGTACACCAACCTTAAGTTTTTATTATTGTTCGAATGAGAGTTAAATTTCCAAGAAAAATATTAAGCTGTTCTTGAGATATCGAATTTTCCAAAAAAAATGACTTTTTTTCCAAAAATTGAAAAAAATATTTTTTTTTTAAGTTTTGAAATGCAGTTTTTTAAACTTTTTAGGAGCTTCTATATAAAAAATTTCATAAAAATCCGTTATGCCGATAATTATAAATTCAAAATTCGAAAAAATCGTTGTATTGTAGGTACAGCCTACAGTCAGTAATATCTAGATTTCAAATTTTTTTTTTTCAAATTATAGATCGTAAGAATTAGTCAAAAGAAAAAAAATTTTAGTAAAATTCTAGTAACCGTTTTCGAGAAAAATACGACTTTCGAAAACCATTTTTTAACTTTTGTATGGAAGGTACCGTTAGTTTTAGATAAAACAAAATTTTTTTTCTCAAATCTTGTAGATTATGTTAAGAAACTTTTATTTGGCGAGTTTGAAAAAAATCGAACATGGGGTTTTCGAAATATTGAATTTCCAAAAAAAAATTTTGAAAATTTTTTTAAAAATCAAAAAAATAAAAAATTGAAAATTTGAATACATAAAAATCTTCAAACTTTGGAGGAGCTTGAGCATAAAAAATGATTTAAATCGGCTGTACCGTTTCCGAGAAAATCAAAAACAAAAAAAATGGATCCAGGGGGGCTACCAAAAATAACAATTTTTGGGAAATTTTTTTCAACCATTACCTAGTTTTAACTAAATCAAATTTTAAATTTTTTTTTTTAAATTCTGTTAGACAGTTTTAGAGAAAAAAAAAATATTTATAAAATTTCGAAAAAAAATCGTATGGCAGGTACCGTTATTTTTGGTCTTAAAAAAAAAAGAAAAAAACGTCTGGGGGGGAAAAATTAAAACCCATATCTACCAAATTTGATGAAAATCGGCCGAGCCGTTTAGGCTGTAGTCGAACCGATAGACAGACAGACAGGCAGACAGACAGACAGGCAGACAGACAGACAGAATTGCGAAACCCACTTTTTTGGTCTTCGCTATCATCGTAATGTCAACTTTGATCAAAATCTCGAGTTCGATTTTTTTTACAAATGCATAACTTGCCTATAAGTCGCAAGTAAAAATCAATAATTTAACTATTGAAAAGTTTTCCAAAGTATTTTATTAAAAAAAATCAAAGCAGAAAATATCAGTTTTTCTTCTTATGCAAAATATAAATAAATATAATTATCTCCGTAGAAAAAAAAATACTATCTTCATTTAAAAAAAAAAAATCATACAAAAAACTGAAATATAAAACTATAATTCACAAATTTAATATCTTAAAAATGCACAGACAAAGAATCGCAATCACAAATCACATTCACAAGCTTACAGTTTAGTAGGTGTAGCTTAAATGTAAATACAACAACTACTTAAGTCTTAAGACTTAGCTAAGTCCAAATAATTTTCGAGACTTAACATAAGTCCTGATAAAAACTGTGATGCAGAATAATATCTATTATCTATATGTTATCGATTATTTGTTCAGAGAAGTCAAAAGTGACGTTTTTGGATGCCATTTGATACTAGTCATCAATACAGCCGACAAATGCCATAGCATGCACACTGCACGTTGCTTCCATCTTTTTGGAAAGAAGTTACCGATGTCGTTTTTTTCTACAATTTTATATGGACTTACACAAAAAACACGGCCAGTGTTTAGTAACCAAACCGAAGCCATCTCTGAAAAAAAGCTGATCGATAGAGAGACAAAAAAGCAAGACGCCATCTAGAAGTTAAAACTGTAATTAAGAGTTACAGCTGAGAGTTATTATTCTGGTAAATTAATGCATTCAGGTCAGGATGATGTATCCAATTTTCAATTGCCTTTTATGTGCTTTTGTTTTGTGTTTTTGTGAAATACATAAAATATGGAAGTTTTGAAATTGTACTGAATTGAGACAAATTGTACTTTTGTACTTCTACAAACTCAATTGTATCGAATTCGGTACAATTGTACCGAATTTTCCATGCCTGCATACGACACGAGTAATATTCTCTCTTCTGTTTAAGGACTTTTTTTATTATGCGCGAGAAAGATAAAACTGGCAGACAATGCGGCTACCTGTTTTTCATGTGGAATATTATGTAGATACGAGTATCTACCAAAAAAAAGCAATTTCCTATTGGGATATCTATCTATTCTTGTTCAGAAAAAAGGCAAAAGGTAAGGCATTAGGTAAATAGAACATATTCTATTAATATCTCCATCATTTGTGTAATATTAATTTATAATCTTTGTTTTTTTTTATTAATACTTTACACCTGTTCGTCATAATGTTATTGTTTCTTTGTGTGTGTATATCCATGGAGTAGGTCGGTATTCTATGAAGAATGTGCATGAGTTTTTTTGTAAGTTTGACAACACAGAGCCCACACCGCGCACGGGTGAATGAATTTCAATTTTTGTACAGAACATTTTTATGAAATTTTCTAAAGTGTAATTCCACAGTCAAGAGTTTTTAGTTTTTCTTATAAAATCTACATGGACTTTCTTAGAACTAATAATATTATTACTAATTCATTTTTGCTGAAATGAAAAAAAACACCACCTTTATGTATTTTGAAAATAGTCAGGGTCTTTTTTCTGTCACTAGTGAGACAAATAAAAGACAGGCGCACAATTGTAAATATTTAAAACCTGCTCTAAATCAATTTTAGAATTGGAGTCGGCTCTAATTACTGTATATAAAGCGAGAACCGACTTTTTGTTAATTTTAAAGGACATAAACTATACTTTAACGTCAAAGAGCTCGTCTAACTTTAACAGCAGCAAATAGATAAAAGATAAACTAGTCTTTTAGAAGTGTACTTTATCCATTTTGACAATGATTATTCCATACCAAAACAAATGGAAGTAAAAATGTTTACTGTTGTTTCATTCGATTTTTTAAAAGATGTGCTTTGTAAATAGACTCAATTACTGAATATAAGAAATTCGAAACAATCGTGCAAAAGTGCTCTACGATCAGCAAATCTGCACATACAAGTGTGCATACATACGAGTATGTTACGATGTTACGAGTATAGCCAAAAGAATTTGCACCTAGGAAAAACAAAATTGGATTTGTATGCTGTTAATTAGCTATATATGTTTACTTCATTTCCATCTAAAATAATGTAAATAATTCATAAACAATCAAATTCTGTACCGAGGTAGTATATAAAGTGTACTTTTTTCGGCGATTATTTGGTTTAAAGTTGGCTTTTTATTTTTTTTTATTTGTGTTGTTGTGTTTGAGTTATGTATCTGTCAAATTAAGGGTTGTTCAACGTAAACTCGCTGAGGTTCTGTTGTAAAACCCACATTAGTTAGAAGAGTTATCTAAAGTGTTTAAAATTATGAAAAAGTTAGACAAAGCCTCCAAGCTAAGCGACTGCGTTAAGTAGAGCCGGTTTCATTGCTTAAATTAGAACTGTTCATAGCTTTTATAAGAAGAACGAATAAAAAATAAATAAAAATAATTATTGTCTTCATTCAAGTTTCTAAGCAAGGAAAGAATTTTCTAAAGTTAAAATAAAATAACACAGAAAGGTTTTAATGTTATAATAAAGTGTTAATTATACCCACACTTTTATTTAAATATATCAAAATTTAATGTATCGTATTTAACAGAAAAATCACGGCATTTATCTAACACAGAAATCTTGATAAAAAATACGTAATTTGACTTTAGACTTTATATGTACCTATACATACATACAGACAAATCTAAGTAGGTTATCATTAAAACTCATCATTAAAAATTTAAACTTATTTTTTTTATTCACTTTTTAAACACCATCATCAATTATTATGTGTTTTCACAACATTAACATTAGTTTAACATTAATCTTTTTTATGAACTATTTTATAGCGAAATACGAACTTTTAAATTTTTTTTATATACCGGAGAAACGTTCGAGGTGATTACAGTATTGCATATTGCACTTGCTAAATATCTGTTATATACGCGGTTAATCCGAAGAATAACATACCAATAATTATTGAAATATAATAATTGATTTTATGTGGAAGGTATGCAGGCACAGCTTTAACTAAACCCTAGATAAATATATATTTTTTTATGATTTTTTTCATATGGTTGAATTTTACATATTAGTCAAATACTCGTACTACTTGTAATCAAAAGTATTTGTTTTTTAATTGAGTAGGTGTTATAAGAGATCTATATTTCTGCAAATATTGGAATATAAATACTCCTGATTCTATGTAAATATTATATGCCTATTAGAGAAACATTAAGTGTAGACAGGTTTTTCAAAAATATATTGTTTTTTTTTTTTAAGTTTTGTTGGTATGTACTATGTAGGTTTAAGTTTTGAAAATATTTTTTTCGTCCTTAATTTCGGTGTACTTACATAATATTTACTTACATCCTTAACTTATATTTTTATATATATTTTGGGTTTTCAAGTTGTGTAATAATGAAATATTTATTATAATAATAAAATATAAAATCAGTTTTTAATTAAATTGAAGTTCAAGCGACCTTAACTCCAAAGTGCTTTCGCCCAGTTACGACAGTGGGCTCATCACTAAGATGTTAAAGGGTACGGCAGACAGCATCTGACTGATGAGCCCTCTGTCGTACCTGCGCTAAACGCACATATTATTAGTATTTCATATACCTTCGTTGATTAAAGTTTGTTTTTGTTTTAAGAACCACCTGATGGAATTATTAGCTGAAAGGTAATCGAATTTATCTTCAACAATGAAAAAATAAAAAAAAAAATATGACCAAAGCTTACAAACTGGCACATATACTTATACAGATTTTCAAAAAAAAAATTAATGTCGGAATGGCGGTACAGACAATAAATGAATCAGTTGCTATTAGAAGAGAATTATTTCAGCTTTTACACAAATTTTCACAACATTTAGTTGAATGAATACCTATGCAAGCCCAACATACACTTTTATTAGATAAATAAATTGATTACCTATATGATTTATCAATAGGAAACAAACGTTCACACGTGATGGTAGAAACATAGGAGCAAAATTTTAAACAACATTTTATTAAGGGCTTAGCATTTTATTAGTTAACAATTTGTTAAAATTTTAGTAATTTACTAACTCTTCGAAATTTTTAAACCTTTTTTGTTTTACTAACTAGTAATAGACTCATTCCCTTTTATCAAAAACGGTGCATTTGAACACATTTAAATCATGACAGTTCGTTAAAATTAACAAACCAAACTAAACTAAATCTGGGGAACAGACCTAATAGTTTGAAATGTCGGAAACTCAAAAGTCAAAAGGACAACCTTAAATTAATTTTGTTGTTTGTTTATTTTTGACAACTTTTTTCGAAATATTTTTTGTATTATTTCGCCACTTTGGATTGGACCACCAGTCTTCTTCCAAGAAAGTGTAATGTAAATAGTAGGTACCTGAAATTCGGGTGCAATCGGAAGCCTACGGCTTATAATTCGATCTTGGTTCTTTAAGTTTTTCAACTAAAACTGATCTGCTATCTTGTCAAACCTATTTCTGGAGTAAAATTCTCCATAAAGCTGGGTCTTCAATCATATACATATGTACATATGTATGTACGAGTATATCAAAATCTTCGTTTTCCGAAAACATTTTATAATATTTTATTTACTTTTAAAAACAATTTACTCACGAATCGAAATAAAAAAAACACAATTTAACTCTTCTAAAATTGCCAAGAGATTTTGTTTGAAGAAAATGACAGATTTCATATTTAGTAAATTACTAAAAGTTAAAGTAAACAGTTTGTTATTTTAACTTAAGTAAAATGTTTAGAGATAGTAAGATGATAAAATCGTTTAAAATTAGCGAAATCCTATTTTTTAACTTAGTAACTAACTAAAATGAACAAATTGGTTTGACAATAAGAATAAATGCCGTACGCACAGACTTGATATACAGTCAACTTCTTGGTAATTATTTTTCTCTCAAAAATTTGTAAATGTCAAGAACGTTAGAAAAACTTAAAACCTTAATATACAAATAAGAAGCTACAGAACTTAGTGAATGCTTGAAAAATTTAAGAATTAAACAGTATTGAAAAACTAAAAATGGATTGTAAAAATAATAAATGTAAAATGGGATGAAGGGTGTGTGAACTAAGCAAATGTGACGTTAACAATCAAACAGAGGCTAAAAAAAATGAACATGAAACCGAGCAAAAGGGCGGAAACCTATAATTCCTAAAATATTTAAGATAATTCAATGCAGTAAATTTTGTAGAAGTCTTTTTTATTAGATTGACCAAAAAAAATACTAAAGGGAACTTTTATTTTCGTCCTTTAGTGAAATGTTTTTTTTTAGGCAGTTTTGTTTGTTAAAAATATATTAAGCGCGTTTTGAAAGTAAGTTTCTTAAATTTTGATTCTCAAATTCCTGTAAAATTAAAAAAAAAGAGAACATTTAAGTAAGGAAAAGTTCTTTTTATTGGAATTCATTAAAACTTTTTTAACAATGATAACAAAGAATACGATAGGTAAACTAAAGATCCTTTTATAAGGCTCAACAATTTAGCTCCTTTTGAAAAACAATTCTATCTATTTGATTTCATTTAGAGAAAAATAGAGCTGTTTTGAAAATTACAAGCATTGTATGAAAAATAGCACCCATTTGATTGTTAAAAAATAACAAATAGCCTCGTTTTTATACTAAACTCAACATTAAAATAGTAATAACTTCTGAACCAGCCCGTTTTGAAATACAATTTTTCCACCATTCTATAGCTCTCTTTGATACGCAATGGTATACCACACTCCATATTTTGAAAAAAGTGCCTTTAGCACCGTTTTGGTTGTTAACGTCACAAATACGCAATTAACAGTATAAATGCTTTAGACATTTTATATGGAATAGGCTAAGAGCAGAAAAGCTAAAAAATGCTCCTTTTTTCTTTATTAACACTATCATTATTTTTTCACTTACAAAAAAAAAAATAGAAAACAGAAAAACCGTTCTTATGTACCTACCTTCGTATGTACATATTCGTACATACTACGTTTTCTTATTTATACTGAAATGAAATAATTTTGAAATTTGTTGTAGGTAATAAATTGTTTCATTTGACAATTGATCGTAACATTTATAAATTAACTTCTGCTACAGTAAAGGTGTTTTGACGATGCAAACAATTTTCAAAATCAAAATGAATTAATTAAAACAATAAAATTTACTATTGTGAACTACTTACCTATTTAAATTTGGTCTAAAATTTGAATTTCCCGCCAATCCGGCCATATTAAATTGTAAAAATGAATAACAAGAAGAAGAATAAGAAGAATATAGTACATAATAATTGTATGTACTATACGTATGTATGTACAATGTATATTCTCGTACCTACAGTTATTCTTCTGGTTGCGTTTTTTCATACAAACATACCTACCTACAACCTATCACAACCATACAACCTCTTAATTAAGTAGGGAGGTGGTATAAAATAAATAGGTACCTAACCCGTAAAAAAATCTGTATCCACAATTTCTTAGGACATTATTTTCTTTTTCTTTGTCGCCCTACTTCAAATTGAAGTTTTAATTTAACTATTTTTTTCAGATTTTTTTTTATTTTTATCAAACCCAAAAAAAGTCAACCACGTTATTTTCGCCATCATCAAAAGACCGCACCAAATCAAATAAGACCAACCTTCCTGCCTGCAGGTGTCATCATAACCTCATGAACCTGAATGCAAAATACGTACATATGTATCTATGTATGTAGCAACTAGGACTAGGAGTAACAAACAATACTGTGTCTGTTTTTGGATCTGATAGACAAAATTGAGCAACGAAATTAGAATAATTTGTATGGGAAATGTAAGGAACAAATACCTACCTAAAAGATAGAGAATAATTTTCACAAATCCATCCAAAGGCTTTGAAATACCTACCTACATAAGTTCCTAATTTGCTTCTAAATGCAACAAAATATCTAAGTAAGTGTTCTTTTTATGAACAAAATTGCCTTAGATTCCCAGATAAACACAAAATACAATTTTTTCTTGCCAAGATCCCTCTATGAAAATCTTAGGTATCTTGTGTTCTTGTGTCCATATCAAATCTATTTAAAAAAAAGGGTCCGTCGGTATTAAAAATAAAAAACAAGAATACAAACGCAGAGTTGAATACGCAAGAGCAACAGACGAAATAGATTTTATTCGTGAATTCAGAGAGCACACATTTTAAAGAGAAAAAGCACTTCTCACATAATCTTAAAATAATAAATTGAAAACAGCTTTCTTAAAAGCTCTTTCAAATGAAGATTTTCATTTTCATATGTCAGTTTTTTCTATGGGCATGCGACATCTGTATATAATTATCTGTGCTGCTATTCTCCGCTTTAGTTCAGCCGCCATCCCTGGAGATAAAAAATCTGAGACAACCACCTTCAGTCTCAGAACATCGTGCCACACATCTTTCCTATCCTTCTTTCTCTTCCGTAACTTCACGCCCACGCTGTGTTGAAACATTAAAAGGGTAATCATAATCCCTTGAGCGTGAGTAGATTATAAAAAAAAAAAAACAGTGTATCAACCCTCGACTTTTCGGTTGATGATGAAAATAATGATCCAACATTTTTACCTACAAACAAGGAGCCTTCTGCCCTCAGATCTTTTTATGAGAATGTGGGCCAAAATATCATTGAAACTCGTACTTCTCATTGTAATCTACTCATGGAAAGAAGTTTACCATCTGAATATAGCTCATCTTGTAATTATTTTTAAAGTCTTAATTACAGATAACATACATTATTGTAATGGTAAGGGTAACCTTTATTTAACAGCTTGCAGCGAAACACCAACAACGACAAGGAAAAGAAAGCGCAATCCGTCGCTATGGAAACAAAATGTACGAATAAAACTCCAAACGAATTTTTATTATTTTGTTAAAAGCTTGTCGAATGTGCAAATATTTTGTCGTATGTGTATGCAAAACAAACGTTTTAGGTAAAAATGTAACATACGACAAAATGATATTTTCATAAATTGGCTTAAATTTGCGTTGTAGTGGATGCTTACTTTTTATTTTACTTTAAAAATAAAATACAATTCGTTCTTAGCATATGGTTTAAGTTTTAATTAATTATTCCAAGCCGTTTCAGAGTACTGATTTTTTAAACTTTGATTGCGATTTCCCAAACTTTAAAAAATGCAACATACGACAATAATTTTCTCAGGCGACGATCTTGGAATGAAAAATCTTAGATTTTCTATTTTTCGCTTTGAATGTACATTAAGCTTTACCACTCTACCAAATTTCATCATTCTACGGCACGATGGTTGTGTGCCCGCCTGTCAACCTCATAATCACAGGTTCGAACCATGCCATAGTCTATGTCGTTTTAATTCCATTAAAACCTTCTAAAAATCGTCATCAATGGGTTGCTGGTTTACTCATTGCATGTTGTTCAGGCATAACACTAACAACATGTAATTGAGTTAAACTAGTATGCCCAACAAGATGAACACAAATAAAATAATGTGAATTATAAGCGACATAGAAATAAGACACGACATTTCTCCACTTTAGCTCAGCCGCCATCCCTGGAAATAAAAATATCTGAGACAACCACCAACAGTCTCAGAACATCGTGCCACACATCTTTCCTATCCTTCTTTCTCTTCATTAACTTCACGCCCGCGCTGTGTTAAAACATTTAAAGGGTGATCATAATCCCTTGAGCGCGGGTAGATTATAAAAAAAAAAAAAAACTGGAAATGCTCCATATACATAAATTAAACATTTTCTCTGAAAGTGGGCGGATACCACGCCCCCTGAATGGAAAACCTCAATTTTTATTTTTTTTTTATTTTATATGCAATTTGAACTCTACCGTTCTACCGAATTTCATTGTTCTACTGCAATCGGAAGTGTGCCATATATAATTTACATCAGTTCTGAGGAAGTAGGTGGATACCACGCCCCTGAATGGAAGACCTCAAATTTTATATTTTTTTTCTTTGTATGCAATTTAAGCCCTACCGTTTTACTAAATTTCATCTTTTTACAGCAGTCGGAAGTGCTCCATTCAACCAACACCAATTCGGAGAAAGTGGGCTGATACCACGCCCCCTGAATGAAAAACTTCAAATTTTCGATTTTTTCCTCTGCTTGCATGTTAAGACCTACCGTTGTGCAAAATAACAAGATTCTACGATATCGTAGTCAGTCCAGTCAGTTACGGTTCTTGTGATTTTTGAGGCCTTATATCTCAGGAACCGCTTATGCTAAAAAATTGAAATTTGGTAAGGCGCCTCTGCCTGACTAGCTTAGCAAATTTTCGCAATTTTAAGTTTCTGACTTCATTGGTTCTGAAGATAGGGAGGGATCAAAAATCGCCTGAGTTTGTTCCTTTAAAAAGGGTGTAGTGCCAGAACTTGGCTGGACACTACCGTACCCTTTGATATTAAAGTCATTATTCAGAAACCACACTGGTACTAGACTATAGTTATGCAGAATGGCTTAATAGGATCATACAGTACATTGGATAGGATCGATTATGTGATATTTAGAAGTTTTTAGCAAGACACATCAGGATCGCCTTTTTTAGATGGAATATATCGGGCTGATAGGCCAGTCATCGGGCATGCTTCCTTCTGCCAACACTTGGGTGATGATTTAATAAATCCTACTTAAAAATTAACTCTTAATTTGAAGAACTCTGCAGATAGGCCATCAGATCCTGCGACGTTGTTTTTCAAAACCCACCGTTTCTTTTCTGTGTGGTGAAATTAGTTGACTAAAGTGAGTTGCTTTCTTGCTCTAATACTCGCCATTTAGCAGCCATTTCAGATTGCTTAGTGTTGCTTATCAGCACCCTATGAGCTGCTGAAGGACCTGTAAGTTGAAAGCCGTCGTCTGTTGTCATTTCGCGAAGGGCGTGCTAGCTAGTCTGACGAAGATGTTCTACTTTTCAACCTAAGTATTGAAGTCTTCGTTCAGGAAGTTATAAAACTCCTTTTTAATAGGCTCTGTCGATTTATTGGTAGGGACGTGTGCGCATAGCATGCTTATATTTTGGAAGGAGGCTTTAGCCAGGCGATCACTTATCAACTTAAGTCAATAGCTTTCTTTCTTAGAAGACATCGAACAATGAAATGTATAGATAAAACTATGTCCTTACCTTCGATATGTATAGCATTAGAGGAGGGCTAAATTTGTAGGTACTTTTTTCTTCTAACTAAAATATTAGGTACGGCTATTTGTGTACAGTGTACCTTCCTTAACTTGCGAATGAATATGCATGTGAGTTGGTTAAGTTCTTCTATAAGAACATGTGTAACATAGACGAACCGTACAAAAAGCAAATTGTTCCGGAACACATTTAATGACTCCCATTTGACCCATACATTTTCCCATTCAATGACAGCTCTTATAAGAACAAATGCGATATTCTCTTTGCTAAGGGTGTGAAATGTTTCGTCCGAAAATTGCAACTTTTCACTTATCGTATTCGCATATCCATACCAACGACAAGGAATCTAATCAACTAAAACTTTACCACCTTTTGAGTAGTAGAATAATAAATTCACTAATAATTCGGGGGTGGATCCTGCGTTGCCGTCGCAGTCAAGTATTTAACTTCTCCTCGTCCATCGCACTTGACCAATCACCCATTACATTACTTGATGTTCAATTTGTTTGCTGATGGGGAAATCAACGAACAAGGAAAAACGACATCTGTGACCTTTTCAATCTATGAAATTACAATTACACTTCCAGAAACACCCTTCCCACCACCAACGAGCAACGACCGCATCACATTGAAGCCTTAGATAGCTCTACTGGCTACTTTAACAGGACATCCTGAGTCTCTCGGTTTGACGATTTTGGATATTTTATGTAAAAACCGAAAGAAAAGAAGCAAATAAATTGGAAAAAGCAGGAATAGAATCTGAAATTAACCTGAAGTGGCCTCGGCCACCATTTGAAACAGGGTGACGGAGGGTTAGAAGGTGTTTTCTTACTCCCTAAAGTCAGACCCTTGGAGTTTTATTTAAAAAAATAAGAAGAAAATGTAATAAGAAGCCAGAGAACACTGCTAAGTATTTTGTAAACGCATTAAATCAATAGTGAAATGGACATAAATTATCTAGAAGATACTTTTTCCCCCGAAATGCTCTTTGACTCACGTCTCACAAAAGGACATTATTGCGCGTCTATCGGTGCCGGTGGATTGCTTCATGACTTTGTTTGGTGTATGGTGTTTCATCCCTAATTTTGCATAGCAACGTCAAACATTATTCGCCTTATTAAGCCTCACGCTCACGCTCTCACACGGGGATCATGGATTATTCTTTTCATTTGGGGAGAGACTTCTTTTTTTTTCTATTTTTTAAACGAGGGTTTATTCTGTATTCTTCATGTCGATGTCGCAGGAGAAACTAGACTCGGGAGATGGGATATCTCCCGTGAGGAGCAAGCGGTTTCTGGATCTGCGATTATAATTGCAAAATAAATCAATCAATTGTGCTTAGTCCTTAATAAGAATTGACATTCAAAAGCAGGCTCTACGAGAAGATAAACAAAAAAGCTTGTCCTGCTGTGGAATGGCTTAGTGATTTTGGCGGTCCTAGACCTAGGTAGGTATTATTTTAAAAAAGATGTACCTTTGAGGTAATTTTGCTAATTTTAAACGGAAACCGTGGATTGATTTACAAAATAACGTCAATGAATTTGCCAACAAAAAAAATAATTGAAAGTATACAAAGCAAATTAAGTGAGGGAGAGGGGGCTAAAGTACCTAAGTAACCACGCTGATGTTCAATTAATGTGTTTTGGGACATGTTAAGTTTACCTTTTGTGACAGAGTTGATTTTCTGTTTTGACACTTATTGGTTTAGAAATGCAAGTTTAAATTTTTTCAAACCGCAATCAACGTGATGGAAGCTTATCTATTATTTAAAGCTTAATTATATATACAATAGCGGGTTTGTTCGTTAATATTTATTACTTAAGGAAGTCAATTCCATTTCTTTAGCTTTTTTTTCTTAATTGAACTCTAATTCTCGTTTGGTTCTAGACCAATAATAAAACGTAGTTTTGGGTCATTTTTTTTGTAAAGTCATTTGAAGCATGTATATCCGTATTTGAGCTTACTCTTTCTTCAGACTAAGAACCTTAATGGGCTTCCAACCTTTTAAGTGTCTCTACCTCTCCATCTACTTTCTCATATCCCGAGCCCACTGCTTTCATAAATCTAGACACAGGGCTATAGCTTGGTTCTTAAAGTTCAGCTTGGTCTTTCTTGTTGTCTTCAACTTAAGGCTGCGATTTGAAAATCCTCAATGCTAAATGTGAGCATCTAAATATAAAATATTTCAAGGCGTGGCTAAAAAAAATCAAACCTTTTTGCCAAAGCGCGAACGCAAAAGTTTTTTTTTGTTCAATGCATTGGCAATTTACATACATCTTTTCTTTTAAAGAATGCATTAATTTTTTTTTGATGTCATCATGCAACCCGCTTCTCTTGGCATCACGAGATGAAATGACTGCAAAAATGAGTAGCCGAATTAAAGGAAATGACATGTGCAAAAACGAAACGCGATTAGAAAAGGGAACCATACCCTCTCAAAATTACACCAACTACCCCCAGTAACTAACTCGGGAAATCCCCTAATAACCTTTCAACATAACATTGCACTGCCCAGTTATCAGAGCTTCGCGTCCGGTTATCGGAGATTTTCTATGGATTTACTTAGGTATTAAACATAAAACAAAAACTATACTGAGAACAGACCTTCTATTCTTTTTCGTTTCATTTCTTGATAAAAAATTAACCCTAAATAAAATAACGTGTCCACGTATGGGAGGTTTTCTATCTAAAATGGGCAAGAAAACGTGTCCGCGTCCGTTTATGAGAGTGTCCGTTTATAGGAAAGTTATTTGTATGAGGTTTTCAAAAAAGAAGTTTGTTCCCGAAAATGTGTCCGTTTAAGGGAATTGTCCGCTTATTGGATCTGTCCATAAGTAAGTTCTATATGAAATATTGGAAGTCTTCGAGGAGAATCTTTGTCCATAACTAATTTATTAATGCAAAACGGCAAAATGTGACCGGGAAAATTGTTGTTGGGATTTGGGAACCAACAGTTGGCGTTTTACAATTTCAAGGCATTGTCAATTGCGTTGAAGGAACGCATGTTCGGATCATTGCCCCTCCTGTAAATTTTTTTTTTTTACAGACAAAGGGATCGTCAGGTTCATCAGTTTTAAAAATTTTAAGGTTGCGCTTGGCTCTTTTAGCAGCCAAAACTTCGGTTCCTGCGCTTCGTCTTGCTCATTTTTCCAATTGTGTTGACACTGGTAGCGGTGAAATATCAGCTGGTGAAAACAACAATCTCGAAGTAGAAGTTGGTTGTTCATGTTCAAAGGGATCTGCAGCTGGTTCAAGGAGGACCGAAAGAGAGCTAGCCGATGTTGATAGCTGAGAATCTATGACATTAATAAACTCTAGAGCTTCTTCAACACTTTCAGGATCCTAGTTTTCGTCATTAAGGAAAATATTTGTAACTTCTGCAGGTGAAAAATATCGGGGTTCAAAGGGAAAATCGCTGTTTAAAGGAACCCGTTAACAGCAACTTCATGTCTTGCTGTTTTACCAAAAGCAGTTTCGAATAGTCTTGCTGCTTGATACTGTCCAATAACACGACCAGGTTTGTTTTTAAGCCACATTGTTATTTCACCATTTTAAAACGTTTTTAAGGGGCCGAAAAATGAAACATCGAGCGGTTGCATACGGTGTGTGCAGTGTGGTGGAAAAGACAACATGATTTGATTATATTATTTTCCTTGGCGTAGGAGATGACGTCAATTTGCTTGTGACTTACATGGCCATCTAGCAAAAGTAAAAGTTGGTTCGCAGATGTTGGGGCAGCCCACTTTTTGAAATGTTGCATCCTGAGTAAAAAAAAGTCTACCAGTCATCCATCCCGATTCTTGTGCAAGTCCTAAGGTCCCTGGAGGTGCTCCATCAAGCAATTCTGCCTTAAAATTAATTCGTTTGAAAATAAGGGCTGGAGGTATAAATGATCCAGATGAACTCATGCAGCAGACAGCATCAGCAGTCGTATTTTATCCCCTATCTGCACTTGTAATGGATCCCACCTGCTTACGACCCTTCTGCGCAAGTACCTTTCTGGGTTTTTGAACAATTGACAAGCCAGATTCATCAACATTCCATATGTTCAAACGTGATATCTTATTTTTTGCCATAACATATCTTGTAGAGTTTCAAAAAATTTTGCGACTTGCACTTTGTTGAATCCTCGGGCTTTGGCTGCTGAAGTGGCTTCTGGCAGCCTGAGAGAAATATCTGGGTTACGTTTCCTGTATCCTCGCAACCAATCTCTTTCAGCATACTTGTTTGTTTCATCGAATCGATGCACGTTATTATTTTTAACTGCAATTTGATAAGCGAGCTGCCGTACTTCCAAGCATGTCAGTCCAAATGGTCGTGATTCAAGCAGTTTTATGTGAGCTATCAGCTCCTCGTCAATAACAGGTGAAAAAATGGGCTTAAACATGCCAATACCTTTTTTGGCACCTTGTGCGTCTATTTCTTTAACAGCGTCTGCGGAGAGTACTTTTTGGGACTTTACAATGTTTCGCTGCTTTATCCCATCCCATTTGCCCTTCTTTGACGGACCGTATAGCTTCTTTAATAGCCTTTGAGCTCCAGCTTTGCCTGCTGGTCAATCGTTTGTAATAGTAAACCACTGAAAAAATAAAATTATCTATTAACAAAATAAATAAAATATATATGTATGTGGCAAAATAAGAAATACAATTATTAAGGTGAGCCAAGATGGCATAGTGTGCCGTTTGCCCATCGCCATGGTATGCCATCTTGCCTTTTTTGACTTATTATGAGAAATATTTAATTTTGCCAATACAGTTTTACACACACACTAGAAAAAAAAAAACTAATAAATTTTTTTAATCAGACCCTGATTAAATATTGTTTAAATATTCACTTTTCAATATTCTGTTGGAACATGCAAAATATGAGAATATTGTTTTGTTTACTTACTTTTTTTCTTAGGCCATTTTCCCCTATGCTGTGTAGTAATCTCCGAGAAAGTGAAGAATAACGATATTTAATCGAGATTTTTAACAATTTCCCTAAATGTTCTGTCTTAAGGAAATAGTGTACTCAAAATGACGTATTGTAGAACATAACTACAAGCCATTTAAAATGAGAAAAATCCATCACGGATCAATTTTCAAAAAGAAGAAAAAACAAAATAAAAAAAAAAATTCGACAAATGAAAAGCAATTTCCGAGTACATATAACTTTCAATTCGGAAATGCCTTCGTCATATTAATTATTTTCCATTTCATTTGAAACGACATAAAACAATAAACTTTTTCCGCCGAGCTAAAGTGCATTTCATTTGTCAACTTAACGAGCATACATTCTGCATTTTTTTTAAAAAATCATGTCATCCACCAAACCCCCGCCGGCAGAATGCATCCAAGTAGACGTAATTTTTGTCGAATTCGTGTTGCAAAAATAAGAATTGATTGCAGTAAAAGAAAGAAAACATATATTCATGGCATAATGCAAAATCCAAAAAAAAAAGAACGAAAGATAAAATGCGACAGAAAAATATACAAAACATGAAACAACGAAACACAACTGTCATTCTCAAATTGACAGATGAAAATCAACTCCCCGAATGAACATATTCAATTTGATACGAACGATGTTTGCAAATAAATTGCAAAATTCAAAATCCGCTCCGCATGTGATATGCAGTCATGCATCCGGCTAGTAGTTCTACAACAGCCACTCAGAAATCCCCATGAATGCATCTGCTAAAAATGTTCAAATAAAAAGATACAAAAACTATGCGGAACTCAATTCTCAGTTAAAAACGGAATATCCTACGGATACGGAACTACCGGCCCGTTCTCCTTCCCGTCGTCGCGTCGTTTCCACGACCTATACCTAGTGTAGACAGGGTATTGATATTTTTTGGGATTTTCCTTTTTCAATTTTGTATTTCTCTGTAAGGATTTGTATGTTTTTTTTGTATTCAAATTTTTATTGCAATCCAGGAAACTGCTTGCATTTGTTATTGTATGCTTAGGCAGTCGAATTGCAGGGGTGTGATTGAGGGAGCGAGAATGAGGTGATAGAAATGAATGAATCAGTAAAATAAAAAACGAGCAACATTTCAATATTGCTAGTAGGTATTTATTTTACTCGGATGAGTGGTGTATTTGTATATTTTGTATGCAATTTTTTGGCACAGATACACAAAGTTGTCAAATAAAATGGTTTTCATCCTAAGCTATGGGAATGAATGTAAATGTTACCAATTGACAGCAAATTTGTTTTAATGTTTTTGTCAACGAGAGATGGAGGTGGACGGGAGTGAAGGTAATGCTGTAAATGACTTTTCAAAAAGTTTCGAAGTGATAAAGTTTGGAAGTATCTACCTACCCTGGTGTAGTTTTTTTTAAATTTTTTTCAATCATCATTTGAATAGTTTTCGAAACTAAAATATCGCCTAGTGTTAGCAATTAAATGAAAAAGTTTAAGATTCAGTTGCAAATTGTATTTTCGTTTTCAATTTTGTATGATTTCTCTCATCAAATCAAAATTCAAACAAAAATATTTGAATTTGAATATTTGAATTGCATGATGAAAAAACATCGAGCTATTGCATTATTTTTGTAACTTTAATCAACTTCCTATCAGTTGGTAAGCCTTACAAAACTGCATATAGAAATATATAATGCTCAAGTTGCACCCATTTACCATATGAAACAAAAGATAGAAATTTGTTTCATTGTTTCTTTAGAAGTCTATTACAATTTCTTTAAACGATAAACGTCTAAGTTCCTGGTTCTTTTGAAAGTGCTTTTTCGTTTTTGAATTTCGTAAGATTGTTTAGAAATTGCTCTATTAAGATTGATTCGAAGGAATCTTTGTTTTTGACAAATTGTTTAAAAAAACTGAGAATCATTTTTTGGAGACCTTCTCTAATTTAAAATTAAGAACAACAACATTTCACTCTAATTGGATGTACATCCATGTTTACATTTAGGACGTCTCAAACTTTCCATTGATAGTTAGAATTAAATATCTTCATGAACCCCCAACATGTATTCAACTCTCACCCAATATGTCAAAAAGATGAAAGCGGGAACAAAAAAGTGTCAAATTTCACTGCAGGTTCATTCAATGTCTTAAGAAAATTCCCTTCAAGTTAGTGATCGACGATTGCATTGTATTTTATGTTTCGAAAAAATGCATTATCAGAGTTGACATTTTAAAAATCCAAAAAATTCATTTTCAGGGGTTCATGTTTCGAACGAAATATTCTCAATCCGTCAAAATTTAATTTGTCCGTTATCTGTAACACCGTGCATAATACCAAATTCTGAATTAAATATTCCAAATACATCAAAATCTAGATCTGTCACCATCTGTCAAGCCATGAACTAGATGATGACTACGATGCTAACTGATTACAAATTTTAGCTTTTTCCGCCTATATTTACTTTAACAATTTCCATTACAAGATGGGAATGGTGTCAATCGGTTTATAGATCTCTGACAAAGTGAGTGGGATAAAGTATAGAAACGTCAAAAAAAATCGGAGCATTTAGTTTATTGTGAACACCGTCTATAGCAAAAAAAAAAAGACATCAAGAGCCTGATTACACGATTTTTATATTCAGTTGTTTCGTCTTTCATCTTCTTGACATATTTGATGAGAGATGAAGAAGTGTAGTGGAATGAAGCTACGTTTACTACACCCAAACAGTCAAAAAGACGAAATGAACGAAAAAAAAAGAATCGTTTAATCCGGGTCCAAGAGTCAAATTAATACTACGTTTTCACCAAGAATAAATCCGGGATTTAAGTGGATTTACCATAAATCTTCTTTAAGGCCGGTATTCACCGAGCGCTCATAACTTAAGAAGCTCATAAACCTATTCACCAAGCAATATTAGTGAAGATCTACGAGCGCTCTTAAAAGTTAGGAGTGGTCCCGACCACTCCTAACTTACGAGCGCTCTCTTCGAAAGTTTGTTCGCTTGTGCGTGTGCCACGCACGCATTTGACTCGAATCCATGTGAGCAATGCCAAGTAGAAGAGTGTCCATTTGCTGTCAAGACCAACATTCCACAACATTTCACAGTTTGGGTATGCCTGAACAAGAGAGAGTGGCTCTCATTTTCGAACTTCGAAAAACACTTGCGAGTGGTTGGTGAATACCCCACAGAAATTTCAAGTTAAGAGCCTCGTAAAGTTAAGAGCCGTTTAGGAGCGCTCGGTGAATACGACCCTAAATCTCGTAGATTTACCATACAAATATACTCGTAAATCACCTCAAATGAAGACTTAAAATAAATCTCCTTGAAATCTTCTTGCAATCAGAAGATTTGCAAAACAAACAAACCTTATTTTGTAGAACTCACCTATGTTAACCCCACTTTCTTCATTGACAATCAAAACAAAATAGAAATATCTGTCAAACTTGTTGTGTTTGGTTATTTACTAAAAGGCCAGACACTTTCTAGGACAAAATGTAAATGAAGACTTAAAATAAATCTCCTTGAAATCTTCTTGCAATCAGAAGATTTGCAAAACAAACAAACCTTATTTTGTATAACTCACCTATGTAAACCCCACTTTCTTCATTGACAATCAAAACAAAATAGAAATATCTGTCAAACTTGTTGTGTTTGGTTATTTACTAAAAGGCCAGACACTTTCTAGGACAAAATGTAAGTATTTATACAAAAAAGAACTAATTTATTTTAGTTAACAAAACAACTTACAGAATGGCAGAAACAAAAAAAAAATCGAACAAAAGCTGGGGCCCGGAAGGCGAAAAGCTTTTAATGGAAGTGTGGGCTGGCATAATGTTTCTTTTCTACAGCACTGCTGGCGTTTTTTTCTATAAATATGGATTCTTCTATTCAATGCACCAATTTATTATCCTTTTCATGACATTTTTCAGAATCAAATGGTGTGATAACAATAGTTTTAAAGTTGTAATACTCAGTTTTATAAAGTGTTTATTGAAAATAAACTATTTTATTGCTCAGAAATTGTTTTTTCTGTTTACTATCCAATTGCAATTTTTTTTACTCTTGTCCAAATTGACAATTGAATGACAAGCCAGAGTGAAAACGTCAAATAAATCTCATTTTCTCTGGTGAAAACACTTCAAGATTTATTTTAAATCTGCAGCCCTAAATCCCGGATTTACTCTTGGTGAAAACGTAGTATAAAGTATCACGTTTTCGTGCACCATTAGGGGAGTTCACATTCTCAAATATGTTTGACAACCACAGCATGATTGGCTTTATTTTGATAATGTGAACGGCTCCATCCAGCAGCTTGTAAAGCATGCTCAATTGATTTGAAAATGTTTTGATAACTGCATGACAAACATATTTGAGAATGTGAACGCTAATGTTTTTCCTTATAAAATTCGTTGACTAAGTTTAATGTTATATGTGTTAGAGAGTTATCAATGTTGATTCTCACAGCCGATGAGTATCAACATTTATAACTCTTTAAAAGCTAATGTTTTCATCCACCAAATATTCATCATGACGTGGTTGTCAAACAAATTTGAGAATATGAACGCCCCTATAAATGCTGCGAGCAAATAGTTGTTGTATTTCGTATCAGATAACATCCCTGTTTGAATAAAGGTGGAAGAATTTAATGTTGTATCAAATAACATCCCTGTTTATGCATAAGTCTAACAGAACCTTACGTTACGTAGATGAGTTTGGTGGTTTTTTCTAACAATATTTTACTTTTGAAATAAATAGTTTCGTTCAGTTTGAAGTGCAAAGTTCTGTCAAAATTCATATAAGAAAAAATTCTCCTAAAATGCAGAAACAATTTTGTCAATACATATTTAAAAAACAATGCTGACATTACGTCCCATAGAATCCATTCCATGTGTTAAAGCGACGCACGTATTCAACTAACAGCTTGATTGAATACACACGATCTGGTAAGCAATATCACATGTCGCGTAATTTTTTGTTAACCTTCATCTGGCCACCGAAATCGAAAGATTGGTGCCCCAACGCATTCGACGGATTCTATAAATCGGGCCCTTAAAATTACCGAAAACTGTCGTCCAGACATACGATGGCGGTAGAAGAATAAACACCAGCAAAATGTAAGCAAATAGTCGGAACCAAATGAGAAGACTAACTTGTGGATTGTATTGACGAAAATGAGAACTTAGCAAACAATTTTCAATTAGTGTTTCAACAAGAATGGAGGATGGGAGCCAGTAGCAATGAATTTGAGGGCGGCGGTGTTGGCGTTTTGCTTAAACAGTTACCCTTAACTGAAGCGAATAAACCCACATAAATTCAGATTCTGAAGAAGATTCCCTTAAAATAATAATCGGCAGGTCTTACAGATATAAGTTACGAAGTGGATTTGATAGTAACTCGAAGCGAAGTTAAACAAACTGCATGAGATGGTGACTTTCCCTTTAGCCAAATTGGAATTTAAACATAACCGTTCTGGTTTTCCGTTCAGGGTATCTCAACTTTTGAGCCGTTAAATCCTGTGTGGTGGCACCAATTTGCACGGAACTCATACCACGTTTCACCTTTCCGTGTCAATTATTATGAAAGTTATAAAAATTAACCAGAAAATACTTCAGACAAAGTATGAGTTCCGTATTTCCACATAACCTACTTAGGCTTCAATTAAAGCTGGAAAAAGGGTTTGCTAGATTGTGGCAGTTAACTTACAACACGAGCTCGTATTCTTGTGGTCGGCCAGTGTCCCAGTCAGTGTGGTGGTGATGATGGCGGAACACGACCGGTGCGGCGCGGCGCAGTTCCATATCGCAGTGCCGATAATTACTGCGGTACTCAAGTCGGCGGCAATTTGTTACGCCTAAATGTCGGCACGCGCAGTCTAATCTTTGCCCTTAATTCGTGTATAGATAAATGGGTTTCGAGGATATCACCCTCTCGATGCCTTGTTTAAGTATGCAAAACTGTATCGATGATTATGTCCTTTCGTGTTATGGGCTTGGATAGTTATTGTTGTTGTTATTGTCCTTACCTGGAGAAAGTCAATTGTTTACATGATGTTCTTTACAGTAAGTGTGGGTGAATGAGCCTTGAGTTTGATTTGCTTGCCCGTAAATAATTAACTTCAAGGGGAGTCAGGGAGTATCAAAATTTTCATAACGAAAAGGGTTTACTATAAACACTTTAAGAACACGTCCTTTGTTCCAATCATTTTCTTTACGAAGAAGAAGACGAAGAAGTTGAGGCCTGGATTACACCACACTTTTAGAGAAATGGGAAAGTGGAGTGGGCCTTGCTGCTGTCTGTCTGCGTCTCTCCTTATTCATATAACCCATACGTACACACAGGCGATGAAAGTCATGTCTTGCGTGTATAATAAGTAATTTTAGACAGAAAATTTAATTGCCTCCTGGCTCCTGAATGTGTACCTATATATATGTTAATTCAAGTGGAATTAATTGTTTCCGGTATTTAAGTTGCTTCAAGGATTTTTGCCCCACTGTGCCTTACTTATCCTGATCCGACAATTGTTCGAGTAGTTCGGTGTTTTTATTGTTGTTGGTATTTGTGGTGTGGTATCTTGGTGTGGTGTGTGCTATACCTACTATCTTAGATGACTTGGTTTTTTGGGCTTTCAGCTTGACTACTTGTGCTGGCTTTTCAATATTTGACTAAAAGTCTTCTTGCGGAAGGCTTGTTATGAGTTTAACAGAGAAGCAGGACTATTATCTTGATTTTTAACTTTTGTTTTGGGTTCAATCGATATAAATTATACTGTTGAATTGGCTTTAGGGTTCAGTGAGCATGCAAAATTGGTGTATACATGGAACAATGATGACGATGATGAGGTATTTATATCGTCAGCCGATATTAACACTGAAGGAGTTAATTGCGGTTATGATTTTTTTTTCAAACTTTTTTTTTTGTAATATTATTCCTATGGGTTGGATTTATAAAATAAATTGAAATTGACTCTGTGTATATGTTTTTCTTTGAGAATTCATTGAATTTCGAATTTTATAGGGTAAGAAGGTTATTTATTCCATTAAAACATTTTTTTCTTTCAATAAATGGAAGGTAGTCTCAAAGGTAAAAAACAAAAAATTGTGAGTCGGTATTGTTAACATTTTTAAGAGATTGCTCAATATACCCAAGATTTATACTCAAAGCACTACGCCACGTACACCTAACGATGTAAACAAAAGTGTCAGAAATTGAAGATACCTTTTCTTTTAGTAAACTTAATGAAATATAGGTACACAACAAGGTACGTAAAACCTATATAGGATTTGAAGTACTTTAATATATATTCATAATTACTTGCCCGTTTCTTGTACTAATAAATTTGTAATTAGTATACATTTCAGCATACAATAAATTCAAAAATCATGTGGTCTTCTAAACCAGAAGTTTCATTTTATATATTTCAGGCCATTTTTTTGTACAGCACCGAGAAGAGCACTGAGCTATCAACATTTCCACATTGCCAAGAACTCCGTCTCTCCTGGACTTCTTGTTAGTGACGTCCAATTTTAGAAACATCATCATCAAACATGCACACGATATTGACTCGGACCATCTGGCGGTTGAGTTGAGAGTCAGATTGAATTACAAGATTACAACTGAGCATCGTCGTATTCCCGGATTCCAAATCCGATAGGAGAAACTGAACTGGATAAGATTCCGTTCAGAAGTGGAAGAACGCCTCCCAGAAGTCTCCAGCGTCAACAATCTCAACAATAATGAGATCGATAAAACCATTGCTCAATTTGAAACAGTGGTCAACAATGCTTTGGACAGGCAGAAAACTACCCGCACCAGCAGAGATAAATAGGCAAACTTGCAACAGCATATACAATTGATATATGCTCACCGGCAAATACTCCGCAAAAGCCTCAAAAGAATGTACCACAGGACTTTTAACAGGGAAAGTGTCGAATACCGTCGGCAGCATTTAGAACTTCAGTGCACTAACACGATGTTCAACCAGGCAGTAAAACATCATCAGGAAAAGACTCGTAGATATCAACCCTGGACCTGACACGTTTAAAAACTCAAGCAAACTCAATTCCAGACACCATCCGACACGGACAAAAAGTTTCAACAACTTCTGCTGAGAAAGCTGAGCGTTTGCAAATCACTTTCATAATAATTTCAAAGACCACCCGCCTATACACCTTCCTGACTTTATCGAAGATGTAGAAACTCGCTTTCAGGAGATATCAGCAACCACTGAAACCGTGACCTTGTTCAACGAAGAAACCCATCGTCGGAGCCGACACTGACAAATGTTTTCACTTCTCCTGAAGAAGTGGCAGCAAAAAGCGACAAGATTTCTAATTACGAACTTAAAAAGTTACCAAATCTTCCTGTTGTCCTGTTGACTATAATCTTGAATAACTGCCTGAACAACAGCTATTTCCCTGCAGCCTGGAAAACTGCAAAAGTTGTCCCCGTCCCGAAGAAAAACAACCGCGCAAATGTGGAATGATATCGGCCAATTTCGTTGCTTAGCTGTATGAGTAAGCTACTGGAGGCGTTGATATTGAAGAAACTCAACGTTTTCTGCAGAGAAAGAGATGTCATACCGGAGTTTCAGTATGGCTTTCGAAATAAACACTCTACCCTACATCCACTACTGGGACTCCATACTGAAACCACTGTAGCGTGCTTGCTGGACATCGAAAAAGTTTTCGACAGCGTTTGGATAAAAGGATTACTATTCAAACTCTCGGAACTTGGGCTTTCTAATCACTTGGTAAGAATAATCAAAAATTTCATAACCCATAGACTTTTTTATGTACAGGTAGAAAAACGTGTGTCATCAACCAAGGGAATCAACGCTGGAGTTTCTCAAGCAACAAAACTTGGACCTCTGTTGTTCAACATTTACACTGCTGATCAACCGGCCAACATACCAGGTACAAAGACCAAGCTTTGTGCAGACGACTCCGTCACATACGCCACCGCTTTTTCACCAGAAATTGCTGTCAGAAGAGTGCAAGAGCACATTAAAAACCTAACGGAATACTAGGTCAGATGGAGACTGAAGATAAACAGTGAAAAGACTGAACTCATCTGCTTTCGAACACCAGTGTCATTCGCAGACTTAATATTGAAGAGAGCTAACTCTTTTTTTCTGCACTTGGTCCATCCGATTCTCAGGAGGCGAAATGGACTAAGTAAGAACATCAGGCTGCTTGTGTACAAACAACTTATCCGACCCGTTTTGACCTACGCATTTCCCATCTGGCTTACTATTTCACCTACAGAAATGAAAAAGATGAACCATTTTGAAAGAAAGGTGCTCCGCATTTGCACTGGACTATACCGTAACCCACTGACGAAGAAATATATACCAACAAGGAAGCTGTACGAAGAAGCAGAGTTAATACCACTGGACAAGTGTTTGCTGCAGCTCTCCGGAAAAATCATCAGGAACATAGAAGATCATCCCAACACAGAAGTGCAACAACTCCTCCAGCATGAACTAGAGTCTAGTGACAGGTATTTATACACCCATCGCTGACGATCAATTTGAAGAAATCATCCATAATGACAACGCACCCTATTACGAAAAGAACAGCAATGAGTACTACAGGGAATAAAACGCCCACGCATCAAAAATTATTATACAGTTAATATTAAAAATCATGAATTAGATTAAGAAAACAATAATATGATATTGCAAACAAATAGCATTATGTAAAGCCAAATGAAGAACGTTGGGCCCCTATTGTTGAGCCAACATGATTTAATTTAGTAATAAGTTAGTTTTAAGTCAACTTGTATATAAAATAAATTGAAAAATAAAAATTCTTAATCTAATCTAAACAAAATCTAAAAACTGAGCTGTCAAAAAAAGAACTACGATAAATGATCGTGCAGATCGAGCAAAAAGCTTAGCGCAGATAAATTCGGTAATTTTTTTCCATTTAGTAATAAACCAGAAATTTTTTAAAAAGAAAAAATTCATGAAAACACCAATTTCACAAATAATTAAGTTTACAATCTCGACAGTTTATTAAAAAAAAATTATATAATGACTTTCAGTGCTCAATTGTGCTTGTTAAATAGATCGAATCGCTCAGATGATGATCGGTTTTGAGCGAGCTGTATTCAGTGAGGCTCCGCTAGGATCAATTTTCATAAGTCATAACTACATAAGTTATTAATAATTATGGATCGATAAACAACTCGCACAAAGTGTCAAAATATACTAACAAATCGTTTCTTTATTTTTTATACATAATTATTATGATGCTCATTTTGATCCGAAGTTAGGAAAAAAAAAGTTTGAGTACCGGGATTCACGGTTAAGATGCGTAAACATCAACGTTTCTCCGGGTTCCAAATTTTTGTTTACAAACATACTCAATAAACATATATAATAATGCAATCTTCACCATATGTTTTTAAATATTGAAAATATTTTCTATGAATTTTAGTAGAAGTTTGTTTTTTTTTAACTTTGATGGACTGAAATTTACAGAAATGCCCAAAAATGACAGAGTTTCAAATTGAATGAACGAACCTATTTATTTCAAAAGTAAAATATTGTTAGAAAAAGAACGCACCACAAGACTCCGTTATGTAACGTAAAGTTTGTTAGGCTTTTGTCTAAACAGGGATGTTATTTGATACAACATTAAATTCTTCCACTTCTATTCAAACGGAGATGTTATCTGATACGAAATGCTAGAACTATTTGCTCGAAGCGTTAAAAGGGGCGTTCACATTCTCAAATTTGTTTGACAAGCACGGCATGTTGGAAATTTGATGGATTAAAAACATTAGCGTTCACATTCATCAAACATGCTGGTCAAACATCAGTTTTCATTAATATTAATATTAATATTTAATTAAATCCACCTAAATTACCGCTATTACTTATAAAACTTATTTTGATGTATTTTCCTAGGATTTGCACAGCTCGAGAACTTCATGGAAATTAAAATTGATTCAGGTTTGTCAAGCATGTGTTCACATTCATAAATATCAAAACATTTTGACATCAATGCAGCATGCTTGACAATCCGCTGGATGAATCGTTCACATTATCAAAATGAAGCCATTCGTGCTTATCGAACATAGTTGACAGATAGAGAAATTAGAATTAGAAAAAAATTTATTCATTCTTTTTTCATTTCCAACTTAAAATATTGGACAGATAAAATTTTGACATATTGAGAATAATTCGTTCCAAATTAATGTCAACCGACTGCCCTGAAAATGCATTTTCCGGAGCAGAAAAAAAAAACATTTTTAGGATTTTTTTAAATTTCAACTCTGAAAATGCATTTTTTCGGAGCATAATGCAGTCCTCGATCAGCAACGTGGAGGGGATTTGTTTAAAACATTGAAATTTGACACTAATTGTTTCGGCTTTTGTCTTTTTGACATATTGGATGAGAGGTGAAGAAATGTTGGTGAGATGAAGATATTTAGTTCTAACTATCAATGGAAAGTACTAAAATCGAAATTTCAATCCATTGATACCGTGTATAGGCGAACTGTTTTTGAGGCGCCCAAAATCTTAACCAAGCAGGGACTTTCTATGCATGCATTGTAGTTTGGTTTTTCTCGTATTGATTATAACCATGCAAATTAAATAAATTTTGTTCCCTCACGAACCCAGAAATAGGCCTCGTCACTCAATATGATTTTTCAACCGAAATTGGGGTCAACTACTTTCAACTTCCAACGTTTATGGCCGTTTACTCTGAGCTTCTGATGAGTCAGTTGAAGTTTGTGAAGGCCAGCGTTACCACTTCCGGAAAAAAAGTCGAAGTAGATTTGAAGAAAAAAGTGAAGTAAATTGAGAAAAATCGAAGTAGATTTTAAAATGACTTTTTACTTGCTTTTTGAAAAATTAGAACTCGAGATTTTCATCAATTGACATTACAACACGAAAAAGTAGGGATTCGGTCTGTCTACAGGTCTGCATACTGTACCTCAACCTGCAGCCTAAATGTAAAATTGAAATGTTTTTTTTTTTTCTTAGCTCGGTTTCTTCCATACAGCCATTATGAAATATCTTATTTATTTCGAAGACAGATCTAATGGTTTTTATAAAAAAAATTATCTTCAGACCATACCAACAATGCAGTCCACATTTTAGTAAAAAAAATGTTATTAACGGTACCTGTCATAGATCCTTTTTTTGATTTTCTACTTTCTCATTTCTGACTCTACCGATTTCGATCAAAATTTTCATATAGGAGCTTCTTTGATTTTGAAATAATTGTATACAAAAAATTTTTTCCTTAAATGTACATATATGTATTATTAAATATTTAAAATTGTCAATACATTTCTTTTAATTTTAGAGAAATTTGTATAGTTATAAAGAATTAATTTACTAATAAAACACACGCAAGCGAAATTTTCATAAGATTCGTGTTTCTATGCTTTTAAAATTACTCATTTATGTATTTTTATTGTGTTTACATACATTTTTTTTGTAATTCTCTTGCTAAATACTACCTAGAGTGAAATAGAGAAAAAGAAGTAGATTTAGGCTTTTTTTTGTAAAATTGAAGTAGATTGAAACAGAGATTCTTAAAATGAAGTAGATATCAGTCTTTTGCTGATGGTGCGAAGTAGGAAGTAGATTTTAAAATATTTTGAAAAAAAGAAGTAGATCTACTTCAATTGAAGTAAAGTGGTACCACTGGTGAAGGCCCAAGTCATGTAGCAAAATTCACTAAGTTCTGTTCTTTCGAGTTCTTGGTGCGTTGCGGAATTTATTTATTTCATCTACCTGCAAGGCTTTACCTAATTATGAAAACTAATTGAATAAAATGTTTTTGAAGCAGTTTCTTGACTAAAGTAAGTCCATATACTTTGACTAATTTCATTAAATGTTGAAATAACCCTCGATATTGGCTCATTTTGACCGTAATTTGTTGAATGTTAAGGCGGTAAGAGAAAATATCTAGAAGGAGCGTTAATGGGTATCATAAGCAAAAGAGCAGCACTTTTTAGATGATAACATAGCAAATCTCTTATAAAAATGGCATCATATGCGGGTCTTCTTCTTTGCAGTGGTAGGATTCCTAAAATCTTGCATCATAAGATGGTAAAACATTTCATCTCATTTTCCAAAAAAAATATATTTTGTAAGCCTTCCTTGCACATTTTCAAAGCATTGTGAAAGAATTTGATAAGCTGGATTCCAAATTATATCAGCGTATTCAATAATGGATAATGAAACCTTCAATACAATTTGCCTTTGAGAATAATAATATTATAAAAAAAATATTATAACCTTTACAAAAAGTTATTACATTACATTACACCAATATGACAGTTGATGTATGTATGTTGTGTTGAATAAGTATAGGGAATCATCCATGGACTTAATTTTCAGCAAGAGCTTGAGATCGTCAGACAAAAACAAAATTTCAAACATAGATACTATGTCATTGATAAAGATAATAAATAGGAATGGTCCAAGATGACTGCCCTGAGGTACTGCTGAAGAACAGCAAATTGACCATGAACATTTATCATTGGTTAATACTCTTTGGCTTCTGCCAATGAAAAAGGAAGGTAGGAAGTTCAACATTACAGACTTATTTAGTTCCTTAATAAGTAAAAAATGATTAACTGCATTAGCATTAACCTGGTAGCTCTTTTCAACTTCGTTTAATATAATATGTATATGAAGTGAAGTGTGCTAGATTGGAAGCCGTGTAGCGCCCAGCTACGAATCCATGCTAAAATTCAGAAATTCAAGTTAGGATTTAAATGTGCTTTCAATAACTTTTGGTATTGAAGAAAGTTTGCAAATTCCTCCGTAATGTGACGATCGAAATGCGACGATAAGTTTGATGTACCTACGGCAAAACCCTTATTTTAAAATATGTAGCTACATAAAAAAAATAATTAACTTAAGAAATATCCATTGTTCGACAATTCATCTCAAATATGCCACACGTGTAACAAACAGCATTAACTCTCTCATAGTATTCAAGATAGTAAAAATTTTATGCGAAAGCTCAAGTAAACTTATTAAAATATACAACAACCACCTACATTTTTAAACATGTCTAGTTTGATGTGCTGCCATCAATCAACAATGTCACCTTTAAGCAAAAACCCCGACTTACATTTTGTGTAGTTGGCTTATTTGTTTAAGATTAAAACCCAAATATACGTTACACAAGCTTAAAGACTTGAAAAACGCTCTACTTACTCCTCCATATTACTATACAAATTTAGGGTTCGAAAAATTAAAATTCCAAAGGCGTACCACTGAAATGATTAAATTTCAAAAAAATGGAAACTTCAAAGTAGATCACCATTACCCCCTGCCATACGGCGCGGCATAAGAAGCCATAATTTAACAAAAAATTTCAATTCAACGCCACAATTCGCACCATTTAGTTCCCACCAAATCAAATCTAACAACAGAAATTATGTGTAGCTCTAGATATCAAATGAATCTAATTTGGCGTTTATATGGCCAGAATTTTAAGTGACGTCTGTTTTTTTTGATAAATTTGTCTATAAGTTAAACGCAATACAGCCACAAAAACTAAAGATACTCGGAGGTATAGAGATCTCATAAATAATTTTGCATCAGTAAATAAAAAGCTTTTTACAAAGTGAAAGGCATTTCGGGCCGATGCCGCCGCACATCCCTTTTACGGCATAATCAGCACTGACATTGAGGTGAAATTGGTCACTTGACGTTTTAACCAAAGGTAAAGGTTTACCCAAAATGAAATATAAAATAAAAACTCCGAACGCAGCGGGAGGTGGAAGAGGCAGGACATTCTCACATGAAAGATAGTATGAGATTACATTTGCATCAATGCCACATTCACAGCACAGGGGCAAATTCAAAATGAAATTTAATCAGAAAAATATATCCTTTTGGGTGGCCAGTTGTGGGAGCCTTTGTGCGCAATGGTTTCGGTTTGGTGAACTACATGATGCAGCGGCGGCGGGGGGTAATCCGTTCCTTTGGCGATACGAACTCTGACAGTTTTTCATATACGTACATATGTGTACCTATAAAATTTTCTGTTGACGCTTTTTGAATGCATTTTAGCGGAAACTCCAACACCGGATGCGAAGCGGATCCAATTATGCAACTCTCTTCCGGTCATAAAAGGCCGGCCCTTTTATAAAAATTAATTGAAAAGTTGCATTGCCTTGGGATTTTATACAAAGCAAAAAATAATTAAGTTTTTCTGATTTATTCGCAGTTATTTAACTTGTTCACGTAAAAATGATTGAATTATAGACAAAAACAAAACGTTATCAATATATTAAATATATGTAGATACAGCAAGCTATTCGCATAGTACGTTACTAAATTTAAAGACATTAACGTTGCAAAAGAATGTATGAATTCTCAAAAGAATGCATTCAATTGATTGATTGATTACGAGTAAATGGGGATTTAATTGCAATATTTTCAATGTCACAAAAATAGTGATTCCATGATTTTGAACTCTTTGGGTCCGCTGTCTCGTTCAAGAAATTCTGTAATTTTAAAATAAATAATCCGAGTGGATAGGAAAAAGCACTTGTCTAGCCTGTCCCTAAAAAGTACGAATCTTCTTCTCCCTCTAAAAATCTTCTAAATGTACTATTAAGAAAAACATCTTGAATAACGAAACTGGTATTCTGATGGCATATCTCACCGAGAATTTAGATAGATATTTCAAAAGCACTTGATAAAATTTGAAATCAAGCTGGAAAATATGTTCACTTGTTATTCATGAATGTCTTCTTCGTTATGGATTAGATATTATATTGCACTGTTTTAAGTCTGATATTCATAAAATAAATACTGGTGTCCCACAGGGCTCCATTTTGTCTCCGACTTTCTTTCTTATATTCATCAATGTTAGTTTATCTGAAACTTCTTATCCGTTGAAAACTCAATGCTGTCTCTTGTCGTTGAAATGGAACCCACCCGCCAGGTCGCTATCTATGAGCGGCACTTGCATTGAGGAAAAGCGGACAGCCGGCAGTTCTCTCTTCTGTATATGCATCACAGGACACCTTGTGTGGACTGAACACATTTTCGATATCGTCAAAACAATGAGTGAAGACTTCTTCTCCTAATTTCTTTGTCACCGAAATAGTTATGTTGATATTAAGGGCACTTTTTGTTTCCGTCTTTATTAACATAGACCTGCTACTTAAGGAAACTTAAGGGCCATGTTACAGTTTTCATTGAAACTCTTGTTTGAAGATTTTAATTTTTAAGTTTGGGAAGTTTCGAAACATAATGTATTTTGGGCCCAGGTGACAAATTTTTGAGTTGAAATAATAATTAAATCATGAGCCTTACATTGACATCAAAATAATTATGGATCCTGCTGCGTCTCAAAATGAAAAATTTAATTTTTCAATGGTAACTTCAATTCCACCCAAAGAACCCCACTCATTAAGATATGTTTTTACTTGCGACTTATAGGTACTATAAGGTTACGCGTACAGAGAATCGTTTGCGTGCGAGAAAAATATCTACATTGATTCTTATACGGTGCAGGGAAATAAGTCCACGGGAACTAAGTCCACTGAGGGACTCAATTCTATTTGGGACCAAACAAATATAAATTACCACAGCAGAATAGTCGACAAGAAATGGAATGAAATTGCTGTTGAATTAAACGAAAAAAGTAAGTGTTTTGTATAAATTTATTTTAAGTAAATACATTACATTTTATATAAGATTTGAAATAAAGAAATTTCGGAAATTATCTCGGACAAATCGACCTCGTTTTCTGGATGACTGATTTCCAATTAAAGTTGTTTTTTCTGATCCCGAATTGGATATCTACAGCTGGTTCTTGTGTATAGTTTTGCCCACCTTCCATGTCGATTATTGTATTGTGAAGAATACATATGGCTTTTGAGGTTTCAATGGGTTTCCATAAGATACGCAACTTTGAGTTAATTATTCCGAAGGCACATCATTCAACACATCTTCGTGCGCGAGATAGGCGTTCATTGAAATACTCATTTTCTGGGCTAAGATCTTTACGGGGGTATGGCCTCAGAAGCCATTCTAGCAACGGATATGCTTCATCTGCTAAGATAACATGTGGCATAACAATAGATGAGTTTGGCAAGGCCTTGTGGATCGGAAACATGATTTCTCTGGAATTTATCATTTGAAATAAGGCTGAACAATTAAAAGTTCCTCCATCGCTTTGCTTCCCATATCCTCTCCAACTCCCATTACTAAAAATCTGCAATGAGCGTCAGCTAAAGCTTGAAGCACAATCGAAAAAAAATTCTTATAATTATAAATAAAAACATTGTTCCCGAATGAGAAGGACATTTGATTCGAATATGCTTCCCATCAAGGGTTCCCACACACTTTGGAAAGTTGCACATACTCCAAAAATCTTCTGACACATTTTGCATGTGCTCAACTGTTGGTTGTGGCATATGAATGGGTTGCAGAGTATTGAACAGGGCTTCAGAAGTTTGTCTCACTATTTTTCTAATAGAACTTTCTGCCATCCTAAATGTTAAATATAATACTCTGAATGAGGACCCCGTCGCGAAAAATCTGAAATTGTAAAGAATGAATATAGCAACACCCAATTGAATAAAAACATATTAGAAGCAAAATAAAGACGTAAATATTAAAACTCTACACGGTGATTAGACTACATGTGTAGATTTAAAATTTTTTTTAATTTTAACAATTCTACTGAATTTTTATATCTGCAAACATTTTATTTTCAGGAGACGTTTTAAAAAGAAAATAAAAACATCTGCGAGAGATCAATTTCGGGTAGAATTGAAAAAAATTCCAACGGAACGATCTGGAGATGCAGGCTGTGAAGACAAGATAAGTGCTTGGCCGTACTTTAAATTGATGCTCTTTTTGAAAGATCAGATGAAATTGCGACCATCATCTGGAAACTTGAAGCAAAAAATAAATGTTGAGTATTCTAAAAAACTAGTTTCTAGAAATACCTACTCAATACGATATGAAGCTGAAATCATTAAAATTGAAAAAAAAAAAAGGAAACTAGAGCTCCTTGAGCAGAAGACGAAGCGTATAATGTCTGCGAAAGAGAAGGATGAGGATGAATCATTTTTTGACAGCTTACTCCCTCATGTGAGAAGGCTACATCCATGTCAAAAACTTAACTTTAGAATGCAAGTTCAAAGAGCTCTAAGCGATTTACTGTACAATAACTTTGAATCTCAAAAAATGATATCTACAAATATTCGTCAAAATTTGTCATCAGATTTTTTTAAATTCTACGACATTTGGATCACAGGAATCTAGTTACTCCATGGCACGCTATTCTCCAGTAAGCGAGTCCTCACCTTCACCTCCACCATCAAGTGTTATTATTGACAACAACTCTTCACAATCAACAAGAGAAGCACACAACTCAGTTATATTTTTTCAAGAAAATTAAAATGACCTAATAAACTTTAACTTATCAACTTTGTATTTTGTTAATAACTTATGTATTATCTTTTTAATAACGCTTAAATAAAATTCTGATTAAAAAAAATGTTTAACTTTCCTCAATGTAACAACAAGCTTCTCACACGTTGTTTTAGGAATTCCCAGTGATAAGAGGTTCAATTTTTTCCAAAATATAATAATCAAACGTTTTGATTGAAATTCTTATGTATTCAAAAAAATTTATTTCATCCTTTCTTAATTGGAAGTAAAGATGATGGAATTCCCCAAATTCTTTTCTTCTTAAGTAAATTTGGTCAGTTTTCATCCTTTTTCTTCCTCTTGATAACTTTAAATATAAATTTTCATTTAAAAATTCATCTTCTGATGAAGAATCCATATTGTTTCGACAACAATCGAGCAACACAACCGCACATCTGATTCTCGCATCTCGAATCGCTTGTCGCATCGCTTCTCGCATCGCATCGCTTTGTCGCACTACTGTACGCGCAGCCTTAGGCAAGTTATGCATTCGGAAAAAAAATCGAACTCTAGATTTAGATCAAAGTGGACATTACGATGATAGCGAAGACCAAAAAAGTGGGTCTCGCGATTCTGTCTGTCTGTCTGTTCGATTACAGCCTAAACGGCTCGGCCGATTTTCTTCAAACTTAGTAGATATGGGTTTTAATTTTTCCGCCCACACGTTTTTTTCTTTTTTTTTTAAGACCAAAAATAACGGTACCTGCCATACGAATTTTTTGCGAAATTTTATAAATAATTTTTTCTCAAAAACTGTCCACAGATTTAAAAAAAATTCAAAAAATTTCATTTAGTTAAAGCTAGGTAATGCTTGAAAAAAATTTCCAAAAAAATGGTTATTGAGGGTACCTCCCATGGAACCATTTTTTTTATTTTTGATTTTCTCAAAAATAGTACGACCGATTTTGATAATTTTTTTATGTTAAGGCTTCTCAGGAGTTTCAAATTTTCAAACAATTTTTTTTGGGGTTTTTAAAAAAATTTTCAAATTTTTATTTTTGAAAACTCAATATTTTGAAAACCCCATGCTCGATTTTTTTGAGACTTGATAAATAAAAGTTTCTTAATATAATCTACCAGATATGAGAAAAAAGAAATTATTTTACCTTAAAATAAAGGTACCCTCCGCATACAAAAGTTAAAAAATGGTTTTCGAAAATCGTATTTTTCTCGAAAACGGTTCCGAGAATTTTGCAAATTTTTTTTTCTTTCGATTAATTCTTACGATCTATTTAATAAAAAAAAATGAAAACAAGATGTTACTGACTGTACCTACCACAGAACGATTTTTTCGAATTTTGAATTTCTCATTATCGGCATAACGGATTTTAATGAAATTTTTTTATAAAGAAGCTCCTAAAAAGTTTAAAAAACATTGCATTTCAAAACCTTAAAAAAAGTATTTTTTTCAATTTTTGGAAAAAAAAGTCATTTTTTTGGAAACTTCGATATCTCAAAAACGGCTTAGTATTTTTCTTGGAAATTCAATTCTCACTTGTATAAAAACTTAAAATTGGCTTACCAAATTTTTTTCTAAAAAATGTTTTAAAAATTTTTTTACATAAAAGCATTTTATTTTCTTAGGTTTTCAGTCCAAAAACGTTTCTGAAGTCAAAATAATTTTAAGTTTTTAATAAAAGGGAGAAATAGCGTTCAAGATTTTCACCAATTGTGAATTTTTGTCCAAGAAATATCTTTAAGCACCAACAAGAATTGTGTCAAAAATAAGTCTGACATTGTCAACCTTTCTGTCAGAAATTCACAGTTCAGCAAATTGTTAGAATTTGAATAAAGAAATGGAATCCAAACAATTTTCTTTAGAACCAAATTATAGGCATTTTTAAATATCGCACATACTTAAATCATCTTAAATAAGACCATCAACAAACACACAACACAATAACAATGCGATTCACGTTCATGATAGTTTTAACTCTGTCGTGTAGATAGCTATTTAGTTTTACAAATGGCGTCAGTAGTTCAAGGAAAAAAACCACACTGTCCCAAATTTAACGGTTAATATGAGTTTCTATGCGAAGAAGTACATGAACTGATCTTCTTCAATTTAACAATTTATATTAAACTAATTAATAAAATTTGGTTCAGTATTTTTTGTTTTCAAAATTCTATTAATATTTCCAAAAATAGTTCTGTTGCAAGAATTTTTAAGTTAGTTTCTTATACAATCAATGTTTGTTTTGACATCATACGTTGCTGGCTAGACTTTAAATTCAATCTTTCTTTAAAAATCTAAAGCAAATAAACAAAATAAGCGTCTAAGATCCCACTCCCAGTAACCTTTCAAGTGGCCCCTCGCTTCCACCCTTTAAATTTTTAAATCGATTTATTAAAATTTCTATTTGGTCTGAGATCATTGGTGTTCAAATGTTGAACTTGTCTCAAGTCTAACTCTCAGTCTTTAATTTGGTATACGTTGCAATTATACACATGTCACAAATTTGAATCAAATTAAAATGGAAAGAAATAAAACAGATAAGGGTTGTAAATATTTTTTGTATTTCTTTTACGAGTAACAAATCATATTTATTAATTAGATGAATTCGAACACGAAAACAAGAATAAAAAATGAAATACATTTAAAAAAACAATCCACTTCTGAATAACTTTAAGGATATGTTGGAATAGTATAGGTTCTTGTAAATCAAGTTGAAATAGAGTTGAAATTGATGGTTATATGCAGGTCGAAAATAAAATTCTTGAAAAATAAAATGTCAAAATCTTTAGTTTACTCTAAACGTAAACAACTGTCAAAATAATTGGCAAAAACATGTTAAATGAGTTTTTGTTTGAAAAGAATTGTATTTTTTTTATTTTATTTTATTTTATTTTAATAGAAAATTATCCAATCTAATTATATTTACACTTGCAGGTAACAGAAACGATAAAAACATTAATGCGAACACTTTTGTTCGCCAGGTTCTTATTTTATTTGCATACGTTTATATTATTCGTAACTAAACAAATAATTGTTTTAGTAATTGAAAAACAAATTTTGTCTTTTTAGAATTTCCCTATAGTTAGAAATTAAATTGACTTAAATAGGGATAGACTGTATCGATACAAGCGTATCATCATCATCATCATCGGCTCGACAACCGGGTTCCGGTCCTGGCCTCTTTCAACAAGTCTCTTCACCTATCCCGGTCTCTAGCCGACGCCATCCAGTTGCGCACCCCAAGGCTTCGGGCGTCCTGGTCTACCACGCTGTCGTCTACCATAGAATGTACCACAAAGAACTTTCCGAGCAGGTTCCTCTTCGCTCATGCGAGCTAGGTGCCCTGCCCACCGGAGTCTACCGAGCTTAATTTTTGTCACGATATCTGCTTCAAGGTAGATTGCGTACAGTTCATGATTGTACCGTCTCTGGAATCGTCCGGATACAAGCGTATCATAGTTTATTCAAATATAACAAATACGACATTAAAAAGTATGGGTCCAAGGACAGAACCTTGGGGAATACCGCTTACTTGTGCCAAATTGTAAAATAAATAAATTTGGTGGCGTGACTTCTCATGAAGCCCGAGGGCTTAATGACTTGCTAGCTTACAAAGATTTCTTCGTGCATGTTGCTAAAATGAGAGATAAGGCTTCTTTATAAGCTCAGACTACGATGGTAGCGCAGCGACTTGAAGATAATAAAAGACAATAAAGAAGCAAAGCCTTGCCTCTTGCAACCAGTAATAGGCGATTTGGTGTAAAAAACCGTAAATAATACTAAATAACATGTAAAAAATGTAAAAAACTGTAGAAAATGGTAAAAAACGGTAAAAAACGTAATAAATGTATTTATTTTGACAGATTTGTTATTTGATCTCAAGACTTCAGTGAGAGAAAGAGAAGTTCATTGCTTTTGTTAACCCAATTAAATCGAAGTTTTCGAATCCAAGAAAGTGTCGCGTCCAAAGACAACGAATTTCGAGGAGTTGAATTTTATACTTCTCAAATCAAATAAAAAATATATGGCGCTTTGCAATATTTCCAAGCAAACCTTACAAAACACTGCAGTCAGCAGGTTGGTCAGCCATCGGTAAGTTCTATTTTTGTTTTCATATATTATTTCAGGGAATAAAATGTAATACATTAATAATTCTAAATTACGTTGCAGTCAACGTTGCCAGCCTTCCAATTTAGAGGATTCCGTTCAGATAGAAGAAATCCAAATTGTGGATATAACAGGAATGGATATATCTGTTAATGAAGAGTCAGACAACTTTACTCTGGATAATGGTGATGGTATCGATGTGGTGTGTGAATCTTTGAAATCATAGCTAGCCTTTTATGAAGTTATAGCTTGTAGTAGGAGGAATAATAATTTAAATGTGCTTTCTTTTAATTATAGATTAACATGTCTGTATCATCCGAACATGAAGCGAACGAAAATGCTTCTGTAACTTTCGAAAATACAATTGAACAACCTGAAAGTTTAACTGCCTCATTATTAAGAATAAGATCACCTTCAGAGGCTTCTACATCAAAAACACAGGAAAATAATTTGAACGCAGTGTTCACTCCACCCTCACCACTGTTTCTCCAAGCTTCAGGATCAATTAAGTCGTTAACGTCCAAGTCCCAATCAATGCCTCAACCTCAATCTTGTGGTAAGTTGTCCCAAAAGTCAAAAGAAAAAAATACAATGTCAAATTTCGTCGACAAAATGAACAAAAAAGAGAAGGAAGAGTTATATAGTATTATAGCAAAATTCTTTTACGGTTGTAATATATCAATAAATACCATTGAATCAATTCATTTCCAATCAATGATAAAAGCACTCAAGCCTTCGTATGCCAAACTCATTCCCAGCAGAAAAATTCTGTCGACGAAACTTCTCGATGAGGCCTACCAAGCCTGTTTAAATGAATCGTTCATTTAAATCTTGTGATTCGGTCCCACTTATTGACGGATGGGAAAACTCATCTAGCAATTCCAAAGTTGTTGTAAGTATGATTCATAATGCTAATGGACATCGGGCATTTGTTAATGCATGGGACCTTAGTGGTGTATCGGAAACCGCAGATGCACTCAGCAACATTGCTTATGAGTCAATGGATTTGGCAAAATAGCTTTATGGCACAAATATTTATGCCATTGTGTCCGACAACGCAAGTTCAATGACGAAAATGGGTCAAAATGTCAAACATGTCTTATGACATAGTACTTCCAGTTGTCACACAGGAAACCTGCTCGCTAAAGACATAGATCATAGATCAAAAATTGTCTGAAAATGTTAACATTGTTCAAAAAGAGTTCAAAAACACAGATTTCGAGAGTATTATTATTAAAAAAGGAGGCAAAAAAATAAAGTTATCTTGCGCAACACGTTGGTGCTCTCATTGGGATTCGTATGAAAATTTTTTGCATAATTTGCAGCACATGAAACAGATAATAACAGACGGACAACCAAAGAAAGTAAAAGGAAATGTCTGTAAACTCGTTTTCGACGATGATTTTATTCAGAATATCAAAGAAGAAAAAGAATTGTTGGATCCTGTATCCAAATTAATTAACTGCTGTCAAAGTCCTACTACATCTTTAGCTGACGCTGCACAAAAATGGTTGACCCTTGAACTTCCTGAAAAATTAAGAGTTAAGATGCAATAAAAAGTGGAAAATCGTCAAAATATGCCATTAAATGAGTACGCGTTAACAGCTTATTACTAATACTTACACCCCTTTTTCGACAACGAAATCCTTTCAAATGGCCAAATGGGTACCATCAATAACTTTCTTTTAAAAAATTTGACAGGGGAGGGTATTGAAGATTGGCATGATTTTAAGAACAAATATGGACTTTTTGGGGTACTTTATGAAAAAAACATAAAGAAACCTGAAGTATTTTGTAGCACGGCAAACATAAAATATGGCCACCTCTCCAAATTAGCATTGAAATTACTAGGCATGCCTGCCTCATCGGCTCAAATTGAAAGGGTTTTTTTTTTCAAATTGGGCACAAATCCATACTCCTCTGCGTAATCGCCTACCTTTTGAAAGATCCAAAAAATTGATACATGTATATTTTATACTAAAAGATGATGAGGATGACATGACATTTAATTTAATATAAAACAAATAAATCTCTATCTTTATAATTTACTTTTTCAAAAAAAAATCATAAAATTGTGTTGATTTTTCTAAATAAATGTTTTTAAAAAAGTACCAACTTAATTTTTTTTTACTATTTTTTAGTATTTTTTAGGTACAGTTTTTTACATCAGATAGAAAATTTTTAAGTTTTTTACACAGTGTTTTTTGCATGTAAAAAACCCGGTAAAATACTCGATGTAAAAAACCGACACAACACTGCTTGCAACTAATCATCCTGGTCTAGTAATATGGTTTCAGTGCCAGAGGATGAGAAATTGAAAACGCTTTAGACTGTTTTTGAAGGAAAATTGTGAAAATTAATTTGGCCTTGTAAGGTTAAAATGAATTAAAAAAATGAATTTGGTGGTTCAACAGCTCGAAATGAACCAGGACCTAGTGACTTACAACTCTCAACCATTCCTGTGTGTGCGTGTTACCAGGAACGGAGGGGACCTACAATTTTCTGCCGATTCCGAACGGCTATAATGAGCAGCACTTTCCATGACAAGAGATACTCTTGGAGAATTTGTCAATTCCTCGCAAGAGGCAGTACACCCCTGAAAAAAACTTTCTTGCAGCGGCTGAGAATCGAACTCGAGACATTCCGCATGACAGTGCAACGCACTAACCATTATGCCAAGGGGTACTACTACTTGTAAGGTTATAGGCCAAGAAACGCAAAATTTTATAATATGAAGCGAAAAATTCTCAATTTCTGTTAACGGTGTGGAATTGACCGAATTAGCTCATTTTGAACTCGGCTCCGATTGCATTTAATTTAATTTAATTTTGGTTTGGATCGGGTCATGTAGGGCTAAAAGAATTCCTTGGGGCCATAGTTTCATAAAAAGTCAAGTGTTAAGTTGTCTTTAAGAATAAACTCTTCAATTTTCGTGATAAAGTGGACGTCTGTTTCGCATAAAACGCCAAGATTGAGACAATGGATAATGGAGAAAGTAGAGACAGTGATTCTTTGGCATTTGGTAATATCAAGCTCCAAGTAGTTTTTAAGGCACGATATAGAGAAACTGTGGAGATCAAGTTAAAGAAGAGTAGAATCATGTGTCGAAGAAATGGTATTGAAAAACTTAGCATCGTGATCGGCGTAGAGTGAGATATGGGAATATTAGAAGACCATTTCAATATCGTTAATAGTAAGAATAAAAATGACATGTCCTAAGTGGGCTGCCTTGTGGGACTCCGGAGGTAGTTAAGAAATCATCGGAGAAGGTACATAGAACTGAATCGGACTTTATAGTAAAGGTATTTGATGTAAGAATAAATCCATCTTAAGAAGATAGGATCAAACTCAAGGTTGGAAAGTTTGAATAAAATAAGCTTATGTGAAATTTGGTCATATGCCTTACTGAAACCGGTTGAGATAACGAAAATTTCGCTTCCGTTTTCGAAGGCTGAGAGGCTGGCTAAAAAATACGAATCCAACGAGTTTAGTCGTTGTAGACCTACCTTTGACAAAGTCGTGTTGTCTACGGGAACTGAGGTGAAAGTTTAGCAATTGAAAGATTGTTCGAAATGGGTAAACGGTGTGAGAAAGAAATGGACCGATGGAAAAGATCGCTTAATAATTCAAATAATTAAATTCAGGTACAAAGGAATAGGAAGTAAAAAATAGTTTGTGATTCATTTAAAGACTTGTTATAAAAATAGAAAGACGGAGGGTAACCATTAGATTTTCGTTTAAAGTTGACTAACTGCAAGAAGGATATAGGGATCCTAATAAGATTGCTTAAGGTTTGGATTAAATAGCATTAATGTTTTGACTTCCACAGATTAAAAGAAATAGTTTGAGGTTGCCTTTTATTCAAATACAAACTTAAAATATTACCCACTCGTAAGTAAGTCTTTTTAGGTAGGTATCTATTTATTCAGAACGTTTTATTTGATATTTTAATAAAAAGAAAAAAATGGAAACAATGATTTAAAGAAGGGGAAAAGTTATAATTGCTTATCCAACTTTCGACTAAAAATAAAAATAAAAATTCAACCACCGCCATCGCCGTTGACCCTCTTAAGCCGAGACTTTCCTATTAACTTTTCGAACAAAACCTACTTTTAAAAGAAAGAAACTCATCATGTACGAACTAAGAGACAGGATGTTGTGTTTTTGTGTTTGTGTTTGTACAATTGTATTTAACTTGCCTTCAATTTTCGTGGGTGGAATAGCTTATAGCTTTGCAGTAATCAAAAAACAAAAACCATACTATATCTTCCCTAGTCTACCTTCCTATGTATGTACGAAATACAAAAGATCCTGCTTTGATGCTGCTTCCTGCAGCTGTACAATAGAAAAAAAAAAGGATACACAAGACAAGAAATATAATAATTAAAAATTCACCCTTAATACACAAAAACCATCAAGACAAGAGACGAGTTATAAATAAAATGTCGTCTTTTCCCCCAAATTAATGGCTATATAGATGGAGGATATTCTTGCTCATTTTATGCCATAATAAGTATCTATACTGTAGCTGTGTATAGGGATCTTGGTTTTTGTCAGTATGATGTGATGCCTTCCTTAACGATACGACGACAACCGACACACAGACCGGAAAAGGGATGTGGGTATAGTGGGTGGACATGAGTAAGAGAGGGTAGTTTTGCCGCATTTATGTGCATTGAAAATTGTGCGTCTATAGTTTCTTAATTAGCAGACATTTATCTATTTATATAGAAAGATACAAAGATTCGAAAGTAGATATTGTATTGTTTCATTTATGAGAGACGCCAACGTCCCCGCCGAGCGGCCGTGCCGCCGGACAAACTGCAATACCCCGGGTGGACAATTTATTACCACTACCAAACCAACATAAATAAATTAATAAATTTTCTCTTTGCTGTGCGAAATCATGAAATTTGTCAATGTGGGGTTAGTTCTGTTGAAATAAATAGCTATTTATCTTATACCTTTCTAGACCTACATATAGGTATGTATGTACATAAAAGACTTGGTTTTCTATGAAGTAAATTGCTTAGCAAATATTCTTTTTATTTATCGTTCAACTATCTCTTAGTAAGAGACAGAGGGCCTACCTACCTTTATTTTAAATTAGATAGGGAGTAGATAACCGCTCAGAATGTTGGTAGCACAATTTTGTTGGCTAAGTAGGAATACGAGTTTGTTTCCTATGTGCCTACTTACCTACCTATGTTCCAATCTATTTTCTTATAAAATGGCTAAGTGCTCCAATTACAAAATCAAATTGGACCCGCATCCATATCACACGGTCACATAATCCAGCAGATAACAAAATAAGCTCATGAAATGAGTTCAATCATAAACTCAATCAAAAAACCTTTTCGAACTCCATCCCACTCAATAATAGAGTTTTTTGTTCTCATACTATCAACTCCGAATTTCACTCATTAATTTATTGCATGCAAACAAATGAGTTGAGTCACAATCAAAAATTTGGTAGAATGGCTTACAGAGAAATCAACGAGTGGGAATATCCACAGCCACACACAATGAAGTTTAAGTTCGAAAAGGGGAAATTTTCGCTGAGTTGGCCGAATTAAGCCACACCTCTTTTATTGTTATAAATCTCATGCGAATTTGAGTTGTTTCTATTTCAAGATTTCATGATAGTTTTAGTTTTTAAGTTGTGAAAGAGCGAGTATAGGATGGTGACGGTAAGGTAGATTAGGAAGGAGGGTGATGATGATGACTGATGAGTTAGTTATATTAAAAATTAAAGGGTATGAAATATGGATGATATGATGGGTAAATGACGTGAGGCGTAAAATTATGACTCTTTTAAAAAAAGTTGAAGCAGTTTTAAGCAAAAAGGTTAAGTAAATTGATTAATCCATTAATGGGTTTTGAAAAAAAAGTGAAATTATAAACTAAATCGTTTTTGGGTTTGGGTCAAAATACTTTCTTTAGCATTAAAAGAATCTAGAAAATAATCAATATAAAATCAATAAGATATTTGTAAAAGAGTTATCAAGGTTGATTCTCATCGGCATATTTTTACAATTGTTTTGATTTAATCAACAATTGCATAAATAATTGCACCAAATTAATTGATCTGTCAAAACTTTCAGGTGTTCATGCTTATACAGCATTTTGAGATGAAAAATTTTGAGATACAGTATTATGAGATACAGTATTTTGATCATACAGTATTTTGTACATACAGTATTTTGAAATACAGAATATTAACCATACAGTATTATGACCATACAGTACCTATCATACAGAATTTTGACAATACAGTGTTTTAAAATACCTACAGCATTTTGACCCGCTCCCATTGTTTTTTTTATTACTTATTATACCTAACTATTTTTGGTCTTATTATAGTTTTTAATCGAATACTAAAAATAAGATGATTTTAGGTCTACTAGTTTTTGAGAGAATTGAAAATAACCAAACCTACTTTTTAATAAATTTGTATTTGTGGACTTTTTTTTCTTCGGGGTAAATCAATAAATGATTATTTCTTTCTAATAAGTAAAGTACAGTAAGTAATTTGGAATTACCCCGAATGGACCACGAGTAGAGACTTACATTGGATTTCACGCCCTATTTAGTCAGTTTGTGAGTTAGTATTAAAAATGTATGTTAGTTTCAATGAAATCATCATCTTTAGCATCGTTACGGTAATACCAGTGGCGGCTGGTGGGTTGTTGAACAGGTGGTGCACTTTACTTGCTCACTAAGTAGGTAGGTATTAAGATAAGAAATCGCAAAAAAACAACAATTTACATGTATATGTCGATTTTTTATTATTTTGTATAATTGCTCGAAGAATTTCAACCATTTATAAAAGTGACACACTTATTACATTTAGCAAGGAATCATGTTTTTTATTTTTTCACTTAAATGCGTCAAATCGTGGATTCAGGTAACTTTATTTTAAAAAGATTTATTATTGTCTTTAATATACCTAATCACTGTTAATTTTATCCCACACCACACACTGTACACAGTACAGAATCGAACCAAAACCAAAATAAAAAACAATTACTAACCTAACTCCTACAAACCTACACTATTTAACCAGTCACGGATAGAGCGAAACAACAATACATATTCGCAGGCGCAGCGCATTCTAGTCAAACATCGGTTGCTCTAGTTAATCTTCGGTTCTCGTGCGCTGCACGAGAGCAGGCTAATTTCTCTATACATTTCAATGAAATATCTTTTGTCTCACGCATCAGGGATACTTGCTTGTAACTCATACAAGTTATATTAGCAGTCCTCGTGCGCTCGCCGAAGCGCACGAGAATTTTTACTTGCAGGGAAAGTAAGTCTTAATATAAGCAAAGCGCTTACATTGTTTTGTCATAATTGGAAATTTTACTTGTTTGTGTTCTTGTATGTTTAAAAAAAAATATTAATATGGGAATCTAAAAATAAAGATGCAGTAATATTTTGTAATTTTTAAATCTTTTGAATTGGTGGTTCAGCGCACGAGCGCACTTAAGGTACAGCCGCCACTGGGTAATACCCCCATTTATTAGGCTTAATACAAGCTAATTATATCGTATAAGCTAATTTTTTTATTTGTAAGCCTAGACACTCAACTTTCTTCACCTATACAGAGTAACTTAGCCGTTTAAAACGACGTAAGGGAAACCCAAGGGATTGAAATGACCTCGAGAACTTAAAGTTTTTGAAGTTTTAAGATTGACTTTATTCTAATCAGCCCAATTTTGGCTGTTATGTAATATGTAAGTGTTCGTTTATTTGAAATCTTCGATTTCACTGTATACCAAAACATATATGTATGCATGTATGATACATATACGTATATGTATGTATTTCGGAGCTTAGGACAATGTCAGGTAAATCATTTGTAAATAACGAAAATAATAGGGGCCCGAGGACAGAGCCCTGTTGAACCTCACAGTTTACAGTGTTTTCAGTTGAAAGGCCTAGTAGATTAGTTCTGATAGTTTGAGTCAGATTTTTTATTGCTTTTTGAAAAATCCAAAAGAACCATTATACCAAGCTTACCACTATGAAGTGCACTACGAACATCTGAATTATTTCTTATGTAAAACGGCTGATTGACAACTCTGTTTATCTCGAAAACCAGATATAAATTTTGGATAAATAGTTGAAGAAGATTTTCAATGACTTTGCTAAAATATGGCAGCAAATTAATTGGTATGAAATGCATTGGATGGTTCTGAGGGATTATTTTTGTTTAAGGAGTTACATGTAGTTTTCATGGTTCAGAAAATTTACTGCAGTAAATTCAGGTATTTATTATATGAAGCATATGGGCGTAAGAATAATGGATACAATTAACTTTAAGAATTTTGGTGAATTGCTATCTGAACCCATTGCATTCGAAGTAATAGAATTTATAGCATTATGTACTTATATATAACTATTTCCTTAGAACCAATGCAATTGAATGAAAGTGAATCAATATTTTTCGGGTCATTAAAAGGTGTCTATCGGTGGACAAGACGGTAGTGGGCAGTGCCGCCGCTGGGTGTTCGTGCGCCCTTGTGCAAGAACCTTAAATTGCCGCCCCATGTCTCGGGTCCACGGGGGTATTTACGTTGAATAAGTGAAAGTTTTATTTATTCTCCATTTCGCAGTTGAAAAATTTAAGCAAATGCGCATTGTTGTTGTCGCGTTCCGAGGTACACCAAATTCTTATACAATGAACGTATAGTCATTATAGCATATATGTACAGTTTTTGCATCCTTTTAAGATTATTTACTCTTTTTATTTGAGACTCATAGGCAATATAATGCAAGTAATGCATTTGTAAAAACATCAAACTCGAGATTTTGATCAAAGTTGATATTACGATGATAGCGAAGACGAAAAAAGTGGGTCTCGAAATTTTGTCCCCACACGTTTATTTTTAATTCTTTTTTTTAACACCAAAAATAACTATACCTGCAATACGATTTTTTTCGAAATTTTATAAATTTTATTTTTAAAACAATGTCCAACAGATTTAAGCAAAAATCAAAAAATTTAAAGAATCGGTACACCTGATTTTGATAATTTGTTTTATGCTAAAGCGCCCCAAAATTTAAAATATTCCTGTGCATTAAAATTTTCAAAACTTTTTTTTTCGAAACTCAATATTTCGAAAACCCCATGCTTGATTTTTTTTAAACTTGATAAATAAAAGTTTTCGAAAATCATGTTTTTCTCGAAAACGTCTCCGAGAATTTTGATAAATTTTCACGTTCTATAATTAAACAAAAAAAAAAAAATTGAAATCAATATATTACTGACTGCACCAGCTACCACTAAAAATGTTGTTTTAGTCATTAAATATATGAACTTTCAGCCGTATCTATAAAATTTTCTTAAATTGCATCTTAGAGGTTATTTAGTTAAGCATACTTAAATATTTAATTTGGCTTTAAATGACGAAACTTCAATTCGTATCTATAATCGATTTTTCATGGGTACTTAACTAAACAATGGTTGTGTCACGTAACGTAAAAGAATGTGAAAATCTAGTACAGAAAAAAAACAAATGCTGCTTCATTTTATACAACACAGCTGTTTTTTGACACCTTCTTTCAGTAAATAATTGGAAGACACATTAATTTATTTGTGAAATCAAAAAAAAAAAATGGCTATCGAACACACACCCACACCCGCCGCCACAAATAAAAGAAAAAGATCTGAAAATTGGGATGCCTCCTACAAGGAAACTTTTTTAATTTTAGAATTTGCAATAATACACTACAAAACAGAATTATTTTATGCACAGATTGGGCGTTTTCCTAAATGCAGTGTTGCAGCGCATCATGAATTTTGATGCTTTTTTTTATTCACTTGCTTCAATAAAATAACGTTATTAAATACGAATTCTAAATTTTAGAGTTTTTTTTTAATGAATTGTAAAAGTAAATTTCAGAGTGAAGAAAAACGTTGCAAGGGCATCAAAATCCACGATGCGCTGCAACACTGCATTTAGGAAAACGCCTATTCTCTTCCAACAACGAGGAAGAAAGTGTCGATACATACACTTCAAAGGCTAAGAGGGAAGCGTGGACGAAATTTCTTTGCGCGTACACATACTTTAATCAATACAAATTTTATGTTTCTTAAATCGTTGCACTTTATACTTAGTTCTAATATAATATCACAACAAACAATACCTACAAGCTCACAATTTGAAACTTCAAAATTTCAAAGATGACAATCGATATGTCAAAATACATTTTAAAATGCCTTTAAGTGACCCTTAAACGCGGTTGATGGCGTTTAAGTTAAGAGGCCTTTAAGTAACGTTACTTAAATGTGAAAATTGATTATAGATACCGATTTCATACTTAAGAGCTGCTTAGAGGTATTTTAAAGTTAAGTAACCTTTAAGATTTGGGGGAGAGTACGATAACTTAGGCGCCAAAAATTGATAACGGATTTTTGTAAAAGGGTTAAAAACAAGCATTTTTTACTATGGGAGGGGGGGGTCTATCTAGCCCCGTTTAGGAGGTAAGGGCGATTTTAGAAAAAATGACTTAAATTAAAAAAAAAAATATTAAAAAACAACGGCAACACTTACAATAAAATACTATACCGGTTTTGAAAGCCAGAAGTCTGTTCTATAATCGTAAATTTAAATTAAATTATTTATGTCAATAGTTTTTGAAAAATTTGCATGCAAACTCAAAATTTTGTTAAAAAAAATGAAAAAAAAAAGTTTAGACCAATTTTTTTCAAAATTGTAAAATGAAGTGCTTAATTGACTTTTTGTGGTCAATGCTACTATTAATTCTGAATCGAACACAAAAAACCGAATGGTTTTGTCCCTTCTAGTTTTTGAGAAAATCGAAAATTACTAAAACTACTTTTTATGAAATTTTTGATTTTTGGTATTTAACTACGGTGATTTCATTTTGAGGATTAATGTTAATGTGGTTCATTTGTAGGTAAAGTACAGCAAATCATTTAGGGTTACCAAGAATGCACCAGAGGAGGTAGAATTGCATGGCATTTCGCGTCTCAGTCAGTTTGTGAGTAAGTCAGGTGTTACTTAAAAATAGTCAAGTCAATTTTTCAATGTTCAATGTATTAAAACCGTGTTTACAGGCATTTTGATCACAAAACAAAAAATTATAGCAAGCACCTCCCGAATCTCTAGCCAATATTGAGGCCCATGGAAAAATGTGCCGATAGATGGGTTTATTGCTCCGAGATTAACTTTTATATGGATTGCACCAGAGAAACTTTTAAATCATTAGTTTTAAGCAAATATTAAGTAACGTTATTTATTAAAATAAAAGATTAACTATGTAAATCATTTAAATGTAATTTGAATTTTATATACCCACCTACAAATTTGTAACTATATATTTACTTATGTATCTTAGTCTGTAAGAGTATAATATGCTCTGGTTGATGAATAAATAATAATAATAATATTGTATTCTTACAATTTTTGTCACCTTTATGAGTTGGAGTTGAGGGGAGTTGATGCTTTAGTTGGAATTAGACCAATTTCTTCTAAGAACGCGATGCTTTTGAAATATTTTTTTTGAAATATTGAAAAGTTATTTAATTTAGGATGAAGTAGTGGATGCTTAGTCGCCATTCTTTATTCAAAGAAAAAAATACTTCACTCTTACAAAGGTTGAATAACGAATGACCTTGGTAAACAATAACCTGTACCATATTAGCATTAAAAATGTTAGACACAAACAATAAACATACATATTAATTAAGGAATTATATAAATTTGCTGCATTCGTACAGTAGTACCTAGGTAATGTGAATTTTTCATAATGTATTAAATTTTCATGTCTGAACATTTTAAATGTGCAACTTTGGGCAACGTACATACATATATTTAGTAGACATTGGATATAGACCATAGGGTAAATTCAAAGTTTCTTTAAATCCAGATTTTGTAAATGCAAAAGAAACTTTGCATACACCCAACCTCGCACCTACCCCAAATCCTATAGTGTGCCTAGGCAGGGGGGTTGCAGGGGGGCAGCATGCCCCCCCATACATATCTCACTGTTTATACGCCGTAATGCGTAAGCAAGCAAAAAAAGCAAATATCCCATAAAAAAGTAGTTTTAGTTATTTTCAATTTTCTCAAAAACTAGATGACATAAAATCATCTAGTTTTCAGATTTTGAATAAGAATAAATTAGAGCAACGAATTTTAGGAAAAATAATAATATATAACTTTGCAGTTTTGAAAAAATAAACTTTAAACTTTTTTTTATGTTTTTTTTTCACCAAAATTTGAGTTTAAAACTCGTTTTTTCAAAAACTGTGCATAGATTCTACTCCATTTAAAAATTATCTAATAGATCAGAGTATTGGCTTTAAAAAAAGGTTTAATACTTAATTGTAGGTATTACCGTTATTTTTTAATAATTTTGTTTCCATTTTAGTACCTTTTTTATAAAATTGCCCCTCCCGCCCAAACGGGGGGAGATAGACCCCCCCCTCCCATAGTAAAAAATGCTTGTATTGAACTGTTCTACAAAAAACCGTTATAATTTCTTGGCGCCTAAGTTATCGTACTCTTGCCAAGATTTGTTTATAGATTCGCCTGTTTATGTTTATGAACAGTTTTTCTCTAATAGCATTCATTTTTGAAATTCTTAGTCTTTTACATAAGAGCAAGTTGGTGCGACCCAGTCGTGCATTTTATTTTAAAAGGAGACAAAAAAATTGGCGATTGCGAATATGTTTTCTTCAACAAAACCATTTTCATATAAAATGCAAATATTCGATTTCCTAGCACAGTTTTTAATTTATGTATGTCAAATCAATCCTTTGGTAAAAACCAATAGTTTATAGCTAGACAGAAAGAAGACAAAGTAATTTTTGATATTTTGAAAAGTTTTTGTTTTCACTTTCTTTTTGAAACACTTTATCATTTACTTCCGGATCTGGAAGTATTATATATATTTCCTTGACATCTTAGGTATGCTTTGATGAAATTTGTAGAGACCACACATAGATGGCAATAGTAACAAAAAGGAAGAAAGGGGTGGACATTTTGTTTTTCATTAAAAATCATTAAAAGAGAGAGTAGTGAGTTGTAAGAAGTAAGACAGACGAGATTCGTGATTAAGAAAAAGTTAAAATAAAGAATTGTTAAAATCAATTGTCGTGTTTTTTATTAAACGTAAATTCGTAAACCACGAACACGAAATTGGTGACCCCGAACAAAAATAAGAGAAAACAGTGCTCACACGCAACCTGTAAAATAAAACACGAACGCACGTAAAGCACGTGGATCACCATCAATCCTCGTGTCAGCGTCAAGTCTCAAACCATCCAGACGTCTCAGCACCGATTCTCACTTCAAAAAAAAAAGCACTATTTGCAGAAGATACTAGTGCTTCATAAAAATCTCGATCTGTCATTCAACACCATCGATTGACGACGCCGCAAAAGAGCGACCTCCGTCAAATTGCGTCAAATAACCACATCCGTTGACGGAGCCTCGTCTACAACAACCATTCATCGTCAATCCATCCACCACCTCCGTCAGCCATCGACGACACGTTTCATGAAGAGACATCCATCGCCAAAACAACTACATTTGGAGAAGGTTTTGCTCCAAAGGACATTCGTCGTCAAATCACGACTAACGGCGGCAGCAATCGACGGTTCACCGAAGGGTCATTTCTTTGTAGCAGCCTGTTAACTGATCGATCGACCAAACTCTCTACTTACCATTAGCAAACAAGGAAAACCAATCAAGGAACCCAACAAGTATCGTAGCCGTACTTATTATTATACGTATATTATAATTATTTATCTAACTTTTTAAGTACCTATTTCATATAAAAAAAATTAATTATTTCAATACATTCCATCTTAAAAATTTTCTATATAAATCCAAATTCTTTGAACATCCCTCTTTAGAGTATTAAATTAAAAATTTATTGTAAGTCGGCCACCTTTCTTCCTTTATCGGTATACAATCTTTCACGCGGTAACTTTAGAAGTAGTCATGATCAATACAGTCACTCCAAAACCACAAACAGACGATACACACACACCCAGTGGCTCTCAGCAAACGGGAATGATTCAGGCGGTGGCAATAAAACTTCCAGAATTCTGGACAAAAATGCCCGCTATCTGGTTTATCCAGGTAGAATCACAATTCGCGATTAGAAACATTACAGTCGAGCAGTCAAAATTCCATTATGTCGTCCAATCGCTTCCCCAAGACGTGGCTGCAAGTGTGTATGACATACTTACTCAGGATTCCCCTACCCCTTACACAAATTTAAAAAAGGCACTCATAGAACGCCATTCGATGAGTGAAGGAAAGCGCATAGAAGCACTTCTATCAGGTGAAGAGATGGGTGATAAAAAACCATCCGAATTTTATCGCAGACTCCAAAATTTAGCAGGGCAATCTACAATGGTCTCAGAAAGCCTGATCTTAGAATTGTGGAAGCGCAGACTTCCAACACTTGTTCGAGTGTCAATAAAAGCTAGCTCTAAATCAAAAATCGAAGAACTACTAGAGATAGCTGACGATATATACGAAGTGTATCAACAGCAAAACCCCTCCACGTTCTCCATCGCGAATAATTCCGACAAAAGTATTAGTGAGCTTAGAAGCATTAATCAAAACCTCCAAACTGAAATTTTTGAAATAAAAGCTATGCTCTCAGACCTCAAGCTTAACAATTCTCGTGCTAGAAATTCATACAGGTCGCTTTCCTCCACCAGACCACTTCGTAATAGATCCCGTTCAAGAACCAACGACAGGGCCAAATTTTGTTGGTACCATGCTCACTGGGGAAAAAATGCTCAAAAATGCAGTAAACCATGCAACTTCAATAAAAATAACCCAAACTAAATACTACTGTCATTATGGCGGCCAATGACAGTAGCACTCTTAATTTACAATGCCGCCTTTTCATAAAAGACCCTATATCAAACATAACATTTTTAATAGATTCCGGTTCTGACGTATCAGCTCTCCCTGCATCACATTACAAGCCAAATTCGAAAAAGCCAGACCAATTCATCTCTGCAGCGAACGGCTCATCCATCAAAGCTTTTGGAACCAAATTTCTTCGCATGAGTCTAGGGTTCAGACGTGTGTTCAATCATACGTTCCTCATAGCATCAGTCACTAAACCCATTATCGGTGCTGATTTTTTAAGACAAACTGGTCTTATAATTGACGTTAAAAACTCGAAAGTAATAGACCCCCTGACGAACACAAAGGTAAATGGGATACCCTGCCAACAAACGTTGTCAAGCCCACGATTCTTTGCGGTAGAAAAGAAGTACAACTCCATTTTAACGGATTTCCCGTCTTTAATGGAGCCACCCGATTTCAACTTCCCAGTTAAACATACGGTGGTACACCACATCAAATTTGACATTTTGTGGCTTGTATGGGAACTATATTTTGATATAAATAGAGTCTGAACTCTGAATGTCAATTGTAAGCTCAAATTCGATAGATCAAAGAAACGTTAAATTTCTCGGTTATTCTGGGGCCAAATTACTGCATCAGTTTTCGAGTAATACGTGACTGAATTATGTGAGTTTGACATTACCGCTTACGTCATCGAGCAATCGATTACACAAATTTCACATTTTCATTCGATCACTGAAGGGACTTACTCACTCGGTCACTGAAGCGGTAATTTTGCCCCTGATTTTGTTCAATCCGTTGACATTTAAGTTATTTATCAATTCAATTCTAAAATTAATTAAAAACTATTCGTAAATCCTTGTTTAAAAAGAAACATAAATATTTAGAGACACAAAACTTTTTTTTCCTTTTACCTACGACCCTGTCGTTGTTTTTTTTCGTTGTAAAGGTGGTTTGTTTACATTTGCTTACAATGTTTTAAATCATCTTCGATTAATTTTGTTCTTAAGTTACCAACTTAGATTTAAGATATTTAGCTATATCATTGCAATCAGAATATTGTTATCCATTCATACAAAAATACTAGTAATAAGTAAAATTAATGTTTTCGAGACACTGTTTTCGTTTTATTTTATGGGAAATACATGGGTTGTAAATCTAAAAAAAATAAAAATCCTTTTCGAGTTTATAAGTCTGAGATGAAGGTTGCGTTGAAAGTATTTTCCCAAGTGTCAATCTATGTCGACATGGCGTTAAGCAGTTTAGACTATGACTGCAATCGAAGAGGTTATTTGGTGTGAGAGGCGACAGTCACAAACAAAATATGAATAAAGATTTGTAGTAGATTGTGTGTGGGAACTACGTAGTGAATGGTCAAATGTAAACAAGTTCGAAAAGCTTAAGGAAAACTTTATAGGTTGAGTTAGATCGATCTCTGAATTTTCCGCCCCTAGACGTTGGCGCCCTTGTGCGCCGCACATTTTGCACATATGGTAGCGGCGGCCCTGGTAGTGGGACATAAAATGACTTCATAAGTTGTGGGCCTAAGGAACATTTAGACAATACTTTTTTCCCAGCAAAAAGCAGCTTGTTTCAAATTTTTCTACAGCTCCGTGGAACCTAAAAAAACATTAGGTTTTTGACAAAACTAAGCTCTTTACAAAGCGAATAAGAGCCGTAACTTTGTTGCAAACGTAGACTTATTGACAACGGTTAAAGGGCGATTAATTTCTTATTTTTATTTTTATTAAAGAAGCGCTCCCTCTCTTAAAGCTAGTTGTTGTTCAATATAACTAATTGTTGTTGTTGAATGTTTCCAACATCGCTTGTACAAAGAATGTCTGTATGTAAGCTATGGGCGTTAAGCCACCATTTTTTTTTACAAACAAAAATCACTTTATTCACGCGGAGGTTGATCAAAGAATGTCTTTTGTAAATTATTAATTTTTACTTGAGCATATGCATGAAGAAAAAATAACGTGATACAATTTGAATGTTTCTGCTTTTTTTTTAACTTCGAGTAAGTATAGGTATGAAGGTATATCTGCTAGGTATACACATAAACTTTTCAATTACATTATGCATGTAGATATTATAAAAAAAAATCATATTAAAAAGTATATGAACCAATATGTATCTACATATATACCTATATTCAAAAGAATAGAATAGTATAAAGTATCGCTAATGTGAACTTGTTACAAGGCATTGCATTGTCATGTTTGCAACTTAAATTTTTAACTTTAAACACCAAACAAACAAAAAATAAAAGCTAAGTTTTGTTTTCTATCAATTTTCTCGAAAACTATAGCAGATTTAAGACCATCGAGTTTTCAGTTTTCGTAAGAAATTAATCGGATGTCGCTATATCCGAACGAAACAATATTTTTACTTGCGACTTATAGGTACTATGAGGCAAGTTATGCATTCGTAAAAAAAATCGAACTCGAGATTTTGATCAAAGTTGACATTACGATGATAGCGAAGACCAAAAAAGTGGGTCTCGCAATTCTGTCTGTCGGTTCGACTACAACCTAAACGGCTCGGCCGATTTTCTTTAAACTTGGTAGATATGGGTTTTAATTTTTTCCCCCCGGACGTTTTTGTCTGTTTTTTTTTTAAGACCAAAAATAACGGTACCTGCCATACGATTTTTTTTTCAAATTTTATAAATATTTTTTTTTTCTCAAAAACTGTCCCACAGAATTAAAAAAAAAAAATTGAAAAATTTCATTTGGTTAAAACTAGCTAATGTTTGAAAAAAATTTTACAAAAAATTGTTATTTTTGGTAGCCCCCCCTGGGTCCATTTTTTTGTTTTTGATTTTCTCGAAAACGGTACAGCCGATTTAAATCATTTTTTTTTATGCCAAAGCTCCTCCAAAGTTTGAATACTATTACATATTCAAATTTTTAATTTTTTATTTTTTGGATTTAAAAAAAACAATCAATATTTTTTTTTGGAAACTCAATATTTCGAAAACTCCATTCTCGATATTTTTCAAACTTGACAAATAAAAGTTTCTTAACATAATCTACGAGATTTGGGAAAAAAAAATTTGTTTTATCTAAAACTAACGGTACCTTCCATACAAATTTTTAAAAATGGTTTTCGAAAATCGTATTTTTCTCGAAAACGGTTCCGAGAATTTTGCTAAAAGTTTTTTTCTTTTGATCAATCTTTACGATCTATAATTAAATAAAAAAATTTTTAAATGCATTCGTAAAAACGATTTTTAAACGATTTTTTCGAATTTTGAATTACTCATTTTCGGCATAACGGATTTTAACGAAATTTTTATAAGGAAGCTCCTAAAAAGTTTAAAAAACATTGCATTTAAAAACTTAAGAAAAAATATTTTTTCAATTTTTAGAAAAAAAAGTATTTTTTTTTTTGAAAAATTCGATATCTCAAGAACGGCTTAGTATTTCCTTTGGGAAATTAGATTTTTATTTGTCCAATAATAAAAACCTCAGGTTGGCGTACCAACATTTTTTCTTAAAAATGTTTTAAAAATGTTGTACATAAAAGCTTATTTTTTTAAGGAACCACTACAATGACATATAATTTTTATTCCTGCATAAATTCATATTTGCATAGCATTCTCTTTTTATCTCTTACTACTAAAAGAATATAAAAAAATCATTTTATCCTTATGAATGAACAGTTTTCTTTAAACATCCGTTTTTAAAATTCCTAGTTTTTTACATAGGAGCAAGTTCGTGCGACCCAGTCGTGCATTTTATTTAATATCTGTTATATCGTTTTCTTACCTTACATCAACTTAAATTTCACTAAAATTTATATCAAACAAAATAAACTCTTGAAGAATTCAAATAAACCTAACTGTATCATGTCTAGATACGCAACACAGAAAAAACAAATAATCTTGGGAAAATTCTCTTGTATTTTATTTTTCGGTCGTTATATCCAAACTTCATGACAAACAACGCCCGTAATAATGGTCGTTATAACCGAAATAGTCGTTATAGCCGAAGTCGTTAAAACCGGAAGATTAATAAAAATTCAATGCCAAACCAAACTTAAGCTTTAAGTTTCGTCATTATAACCGAAGTCACTGTATCCGAATTTCACTGTTCTATAAGGCAAGTTATGCATTCGTACAAAAATTTTCAAATTTTTTTTTTTTTAAAACTCAATATTTCGAAAACCCCAGGCTCGATTTTTTTAAAACTTGATAAATAAAAGTATCTTAAAATAATCTACAAGATATGAGAAAAAAAAAATTATTTTACCTAGAAATAACGGTACTCCCCCCATAAACGGCTCCTAAAATTTTGCTATTTTTTTCTTTCAATTAATTCTTACGATCTATAATTCAAAAAACTAAATTTTAAAATTAAGATATTACTGACTGTACCATAGAACCATTTTTTCAGATTTTGAATTTCTCATTATTTGCATAACGGATTTTAGTAAAATTTTTGATAGGGAGGCTTCTAAAATTTTTGAAAAACATTGTATTTCAAAACTTACAAAAATAAGTTTTTTGATTTTTTTTTTGAAAATTCGATATCTCAAAAAGAGGTCAATATTTTTGTTTGGAAAATTTATTTTAAGTCGTACAATAATAAAAACTTTAAGTTGGCATACCAATTTTTTCTTCTTAAAAATGTTTTAAAAATTGTGTAGGTATATAGAAGTTTTTTTTTTTTAAGAAATCACTATAGCGACTTATAGTTTTTGGTCTTGCATAAACTAATATTTGCTTGAATCACATGGCATCCTGTTCTTAGCTCCAACTACTAAATGAGTTGTTTTAGTCATTTAAGAAATGGATTTTATGGTTATGAACATTCATTTTTAAATTTTTTGGTCTTTTACATAAGAGCAAGTTCATGCGACAAAGACGTGCATTAAATTGTCATTGTTTTCCGAAATTTTGAATTACATAGTTTTTTTTAAAACTTTTTCATATAAATTACTTGATTTTAAAACAAGATGATGGAAGCGACTTCTAGCTTTAAAAAAGGTGCAATATTTAATTGTAGGTATTAGCGTTATTTATAATTTTTTGTTTCTATTTTAAGTGTTTTTGTTTTTTTAGACACAATAAGTTCAATATCGAAATTTCTTTCATTTTCGAAATGCGATCGGTGCTCTAAGAATTTATAGACTGGACCAGCGTTTTCAGCAACAAGGGGCTGTATGTGATCTTCCGCGTGCTATAGATGACTTCGTGCAGTTCGAAATGATGTGAAAATTGCTCTTGTGTAAGGCATTGTGGGAGGAATTTGGGCCTCAACGGTAACGTGAATAAACAAAAATGTATAATATTGGGACATTGAAAATTCAAAAACGCGAAATTACCTCAGAAAAGATCATTGGACCAATTTTTTTCGAGAACGACGAACAAGTTGCGGTTAATGTGGATGGTTTTCAATACTGGACAATGGTTGAAACATTTTTTAAGCCCAGAGGTAGAGGACAAATCAGAGTTCAGGTTCCAACAGCTGAACTTGAGTTTTAACTTCCTCGGTGGAACTTATGGTAACTCAATTAGTTTTTAGAAAATTGCACATTTTGTCTGAGCGGGAGGAAATAGCATCCGGCTTGATAAAACTTTTTTCATTTCTTGACCTAATTTACACTTGCTGTTGTTCTAGAAGGTTTCTTGGGTCTATTTGATGTGATAAATTCACTTCTACGAGTAGGTGAATACTCTTTTCTAATTTGTTTGATAAATTTTAAAAATTGTGGCATGTCATTTTCATAAGACATTTATAAATATAACTTATATCGACCTCTTTCAAAAGGGAACGCTTGTAGGTACGGATGGGATGAGTACGTACTTCTGTCACCAACAGTCACTCAAGCAAAATCAATTACAGGAAACTTTTCCTTCTGATTATGTTACGCACCGAACGCTGCTCCAATTCCGCCCATAAACTTATAAGCCAGACTCAATAACTTGTTGCTGATGCTTGACTTCCCACAAATGTGTGTTCTAGAAACTCCACATAAATAGCAAAGTAAGTGCCCTAGGGCGGACGAAAAACAGTATTTGCCGAGCTATAAAAAACAAACTTCAAATTTTATTTATTTTTTAACCAACAAAACACCACCACCACCACTCGCACTCACCTCCAACCATCTCATAAACAGGCAGTCTATCATCATCCCCTTCAAAATAAATTTTTAATTTCTTTTTCCAATTTGCTATTCGTGGGGGTGAATAAACAGACACGACCAAGGGACACCCTCCAGAGGCACAACCTCCTGTGTACGAGTAATACTGACGGCGATGACGTGGACGGACGGTGCGACGCGACGCGGCGCGGCAGTGGCAATGTCGCCTGCGGGTACTCAGGTGTTTTTGTTAAACCAAATTATAATTTCAAATAAATTTATCGTTTGTTTGTCGATTAAATGCGGGGGCGTTAACTCCATGCATTTGACAGTTGTTCATTTCGAAGTGAATATTTTTTTTTTAATTTTTTTATTCGAGTTGAGTTCACAAGTAAGTTGAAGGCTGATGTGATGCAAGCTTTCATATATTTAATAAGAACAGAAATATCAAGCATTTTTGTCATCACCTTCTCACGAATTCAGAATATTAAAAATAAAAAACTGATTTTTTTAGAAACGCTTCGGCGGATGCGCGAGAAATATTCCTCAAAATATGCCTTTTGCGAATTCCAGTATCCCCTTTAGAGGAGCAAAAGGGTCCCCTGTCGCATCACATGCACATCCTGGGCGCATCTTCACTCAATCGCGATCACATAAATAACATCGGCCGGCAAAAATATCATTGCGATCATAAATATTATTCTGCGTTATTCCGTTTATCGCACCTTTTGGTGGCATTTTTGGTCGAAGAGCTCCGTCAGCGGCACCATATAAAAAAACAAAACCGCTCGCTCACCTTCGTGCGAAACAATAACACAAAACCAATGACAACAACAATAACATCGTATAGAGGTAGGCATAGCCGATGTCAAGGTGTCTTGGTCTTCCTCAGAGACGCTCTGTCTGCGGATGCTGAATTGTTTTCGCGTTTTGTTATGCCGGCCGAGAGGGCAAGTATTGGATTCGATGAAACAATTGCGATCCGCAGTAAAGTTTAAGTTTTTGAATCAAATTTGAATTTGCTATGGAAAATGGCGGAGTTATTTTAAAACCACCAAATATCACTGATCCACATTCTATTTCAGGTCTGATCTAACTGTGAATAACAAGCGTATTATCATTGCTAGAGACTAGAATGTAGACATTTGAGATGTTAATAGAACTTACTTACTTATTAAGGTCCTCAGACCTTTTATGTCCGTGGGGGACCCCTAGTGGGGCATAGGGCGTCCACAACGCCAGCTCGCCATCGTGTTCGGTTTCTGGATATCAGTCGCAACTCCCTCCAGCTCTTGCCCAGTTGGGCTGACTCCTCCTCGACTGTCCTTCTCCATGAGCTTCTCGGTCGTCCAGCTCTTCTTCCTTCTTGAGTGAGCGGATTCCACTGCATTGCTACGCCGCAATATACAGGTGTCGCCTTTTCGAAGCGTGTGTCCGATCCACTGCCGCTTTCGTCATCGTATAAGAGAGTCAATAGGTTCCTGACCCGTTTTCCTGAGGAGCTCTTCGTTTGATATACGATTGGGCCAGAAAATCCTAAGGATGTTTCGTAGACATCTATTAATGAACTTTTGCAGCATCTTAGACACATACTGTTACTTTCCAAGTGCTGCAACCGTAGACCGTAAAGTAAAAGGGATTCGACGTTAGATCGAAACAGCCGCAGCTTGGTTCTTAAGCTAAGAGAATTATTCCTCCATATATTTCTAAGCATACCGAAAGCAGCCTTTGACTTCCCGCTTCGACTGCTGATGTCCTGTTCGGTGCCACCCTCGGTAGAGATGATACTTCCAAGGTATTGGAAGCTCTGTACTTTCTTTACCGGTTGTTGAGAAGTATTTATGAGAGAAGATGACTGGGTTCCGAGGCCGATCATCTTCGTTTTGCTGGAGTTGATTTTCAGCCCCACGATTTCTGCTTCTCTCTCCACCCCTGTTGTCATTTGGTGGAGATCCATGATCCTATGAGAGAGCAAGCATACGTCGTCCGCATAGTCAAGAATCAAGATGTTTCAGGTGAGATGTCAGAGTCCATCGAATTCCTCCGTTTCCCGTCAAGGCCGCTCGCAGGACATCGCTTATCACCAACAGAAACAATATTGGTGACAGAATGCAGCCCTGTCTGATTCCACTTTGGACTTCAAACTCTTCTGACAACCTCCCTTCGTGCAAAACGTGACATTTGGATCCATCGTAAGTTGCCTTAATAATAGCTATTAATTTATCCGGGATACCCCTCCTGCGTAAAGCATGCCAAATAAATTCTTATATGGTAGAGATGATACTTCCAAGGTATTGGAAGCTCTGTACTTTCTTTACCGGTTGTTGAGAAGTATTTATGAGAGAAGATGACTGGGTTCCGAGGCCGATCATCTTCGTTTTGCTGGAGTTGATTTTCAGCCCCACGATTTCTGCTTCTCTCTCCACCCCTGTTGTCATTTGGTGGAGATCCATGATCCTATGAGAGAGCAAGCATACGTCGTCCGCATAGTCAAGAATCAAGATGTTTCAGGTGAGATGTCAGAGCCCATCGAATTCCTCCGTTTCCCGTCAAGGCCGCTCGCAGGACATCGCTTATCACCAACAGAAACAATATTGGTGACAGAATGCAGCCCTGTCTGATTCCACTTTGGACTTCAAACTCTTCTGACAACCTCCCTTCGTGCAAAACGTGACATTTGGATCCATCGTAAGTTGCCTTAATAATAGCTATTAATTTATCCGGGATACCCCTCCTGCGTAAAGCATGCCAAATAAATTCTCTATTAACGCTATCGAAAGCCTTCTCAAAGTCAATGAATAGCAGGTGGAGTGGTGATCGATATTCGACGCACTGCTCAATTATGATCCTTAAAGTATTGATATGATCAATGCATGAGGATCCAATGCGGAAACCTGATGCTTGTTCGGCATCGAGTGTGGCTTCTAGATGTTTCCTGATGCGTTCCAGTACTATTTTCGCTAATATTTTGGCAACGGCAGGCGGGACGCAAATCTCCCTCCAGTTTTCGCACTGTGTTAAGTCTCCTTTTTTAGGGAGCTTGACTATCATTCCCTTTCTCCACTCATTCGGAAAATCTTCGAAAACCAAGCTTTCTTTATGAGTGGATGCAGGAGTTCGCTCGATGTCGTTGGCGCCGCTTGTAGAATCTCTGCAGGAATGCCATCAAGTAATACTGCTTTGTTGGTTTTCAGTGCTTTGATTGCGTTGCGGATCTCATGGATTCAGGTTCCGTGCTGCTGATTGTCATCATTCCGTGTGAAAGGTGGTTTCTCAATTGTTGGCGTGTTGAGAGATCCTTTAGTCTGTCGACGTTGAACTTGGGTAAGTGGGTTATGCTGTTGGATCTCCGAGCTGCAGCTGTACGAAGTCTTACAATAGCTACCATAAGGTGGTGGTCTCGAGCAAGTCCCACATGTTAATACATAGAAGCAATGTCAAAACTTTTAACGACAACCTGGTCTGTCTTAACCTAATTCCTATAAGCCGGAAGTACCAAACGCATTTTACTTCAATAAGCTTAGCTTTGCTAGATGAATTTCTAGGTTAGCAGACTTATATGGTGAATTTTAATGAACAGCTCGATGCATCATCATACATCCAAATTTTAACAAACAAACTTTTTCGTTTAGAGATTTCAATTCTTACAGAACTTAATATCTAATGTTTTGAAATCAAACCTTCAAAGTATGTGGCTTCTTTGAAGTGTTGATGAGCAGGTTAATTTTTTCACCGGTACAATTAAGAACCTATTTGATATTTCTGAACCAATTTAAACAGTTCAGGCAATGAATATGTTATGAATAAGGTTGGATTAATAACAATATGGAACAACTTATAGTTAGGCGAAATGCAGCATATAAGCCTTGGAAGCGATTTCGGCTTGGGGTATTCTTCGATTATTATTTATATACGATTGCGAAATACTGTAGTTGTTGAAAATTTAATAATCTCACCTCTAAAAACCTGTGGAGAAATATAAAATCACATGCTATCTCAAACCAACAAGAGAGTTGTGATGAAGAATGCGACGTTTACGAGCTGAACAAAATATTTGCGTCTTCTTCATCCTACACAAATGATGATACGGAAAAAGTTTTTAATAAATTGGATCTAATCTCCAATTACTCTGGAGTTCCTTAGGGATGGCATCATGGTCCTCTTTTGTTTTTACTTTTTTTAATGACTTACCTCTCTTCGTTTTTGACTCAAACTGATGAAATTATAACATACAGAGCAATCAATTCAATTGCGGATTGTATGCTCCAAAAAAATGTGACTTCCTTGTCAAAATGGTGTTCGTCAAATAAGCTCCATTTAAATGTCAAAAAATATTTACTACGTCCTTCAGTCTGATTTTATTTGACTACTGTATATCCGTGAACGTTCTTCAGACAGTTCTTAGAAGGATTTAGAAGTTGTTTACGACTCAAGACTGGATTTCAGAATGGATGTTAAATGTATCCTGACTTTACCAACATATAAACATTGGTAGATATATGGTATGTCTTAGAAAGTGGTATGAACTTATAGACGAAATAAATAAATAAATAGGAATGCTGATATTTTTGACAACTGGAATTAAATCGGAAGCTCTTGGCCTCTTTCTTTATTTTATTTCGCCTTTCATAACTCATATATCCAACAATATTATAGGTAGGTAGGAAGGTAGGTGGAAATGGCGACCGCTGGCAGTCTAGCTCTGTAGTCAAATTTACGTTGAAGTGCGATTTTTTTGATACCATAAATCGTATAAACTGTGGATGGAATTGATTTGGGGAACTCTGGACAATCTTACGGAATTAAACACTTTCCTAACTAGTTCCTATTTCCCTAAGCTTTGGGAAGCTTCTAAAGTTATTCCAAATCCCAAAAAGTCAAACTCAAGTTAACTAAAGAATATTGACCAATTTCTATTATGCCGCTTCCTTCGAAGGCGTTTGAAAAAACTAGTAAGTAAACAAATTACAACTTTATTAGATACTTATCAGCTGCCTTCAGGTTTTATACCAAATCACAGCTGTACAAGAACGTAAAAACGACTTACCACTACAAAATAGAGAAAAACTTAATAACAACGTTGATTTTATTAGACTTCTCTAATGCGTTCCACACTGTCTCTCACGGAATACTTTAAAAAAGTTACAGCACTTTTTTGTTTCTGAAAGTTCTGTCATATTTCTTATTCAGGAATATCTGCTAGCTCAGTCGATTTTTGCAAATTCACAGTTATTTGGGTTTACCCTGGCATTCTCCAGGGTACAATTTAAGGCCCTATTCTTTTTACGCTGTTTAGTAATGAAATTGCGAAATACATATGATATGAATGACTTCAAATTTATTTGAGCTGCCGTGTTGGAATTATTGAAAATGGAATTATTCGAACTAAGCAAGATTTGCTGTGTATAGTACACTGGTCACATAAATTCTTTTGAAGTTGAACTCGAAAAAATGCCGTTTGAAAATATTACTGTTTTCTTTGGAAGTCTATGGTTTCTTCTCAAGTCCAAGGAGGCGCAAAAGTTGTCACCCTATCGGTAGATGCTATTATTTTTGAAAATGGCGGTAAATTTCAATTAACTACTTTGAAATTTGTGAAGTAAGCAGACATGAAATACACTTCAACAATAAATGTATTGATATTTTTCTAAAGAACCCGGATTAGTTGCTTCCAACCAAAGTTGATGTACATATTCAATGTCAAGTGATATTTTTGATATTGATGAAGGTATGTAGTTTTTATTTTAAGAAGAAAAATTAGAAAAAAAACTTGTTTTAGTATATAATGGCAAAATTTGCTTTTTTTCTAAGGGGTCACATGGAATTTAGAGCAATATCTTCTGTTTCGTCATTTTTCAACCAGGTCTATGAGTGTTGCCGGATGAACAGATACATATTTAGTGACTATATCCCTTAGCATAATGGTTAGTGCGTTGGGCTGTTGGTCTTGGGTTCGATTCTCAGCGGCTGCAAACAAAATTTTTTACAGGGGTGTGCGAGAAATTGACAAATCCTCCAAGATCATCGCTTGTCATGAAAAGTGCTGCTCATTGGCCGTTCGGAATCGGCAGAAAATTGTAGGTCTCCTCCATTCCTGGTAACACACAAACAGAAATGGTTGAGGGTAATAAGTCACTAGAATGCCGAAATTTTTTTTATGAATTTCTTAAGTTAAAAATGATTAAAACTCCTATTTTTTGTATGGTGATTTAATTACTTATCAATCGTGCGATTCATATCAGAATCTTGAAAAGCACCAGTTGATTTCGAAATACAGTTTTCAAGATTCTGAAAACATTTTTTGTTGATTATTATTTTCACTAATTATATTTACAGATTTCCCCATTCATATATCATATATTTTGGCCACAAATAAGCCAACGAATATGTGAACACATCTTTTCGCATGTAACGAGTAAAATCTTTATGAATTTCATGCAGCTTCATTAACAACAGACTATGAACAGAGTTTACGAAACACACTTAAAACGGTTTTTCCAAAAGCTGCATTAAACGGATGTTGGTTTCACTGCACCAAAGCTCTAAGAAGAAAAGCATCAACGATCCCTGATTTTTTAAGGACAATTAGGAGAGACACTGAGGTTCTCGACATTTTCAAAAAAATATTAACATTCCCACTGAGTGGAAACTAAGTCCCTCAGTGGACTTGGTAATCGTGGACCTATGTTCCCTATCCCTGCAGACACCAATACAGGCAATGTGTCAAGAAGGTTTTTTGAAAATAGCAGTTTATCTGCTTTTATAACGGGTGTCGATGAAGCTTTAATTGTAAAGTTTCATATCATCTTACAATGTTTGACAAGTGGTTTTAAGCTCAACCCACAAAAGTTTCAAACTTCTTGTGAGGAAATCGGTAGGTATTTTGTACTTTTATACTACTAGTATTATATGAGCACTACCGTTTATAAAATTTTAATACACAGGCATCATTGTTTGCTTCCAATTGGCCAACTAAGCGAAGAAGCCTTAGATTCTCGAAACAGAAATTTCAAAGTTTTCAGAGAGCAATAAGCTGAAAATCTTGCAGAAAAGATACGCTCCACTGACATTTTTAATCGAATGATGATTACTTCGGATCCTTCGATTTCAAGTTTAAGTCGAAAATTTAAAATAGTCCAATTTTGCACTGTTAATATTTGGAAGAAGTAGAAATCTCCCCAATGAAGTCTACGTCTTTGAGATAGAGCAGAAGACGTACCTACAGACAGTGGCGTAGCGTACCATCTCGGCGCCCGGGGCGGGAGACCCATTTTGCCGCCCCCATTCAATACTAAATTAAAATTAAAATTCGGGACATCATTTCACAGGCAATGAAGTATCTTTTATTGAAAGTAAAATAGGATCAGCGGTTTCATAAACGGATTCTACGGGCCTTACGAATGAGGCTCGTGAGACAAAGCTGCATCTGCGGATTTATCGCCATGCATGCGTTTTTTCCTGCGAATTCTTCTCGTTTTGAGTTCGATTCCGAATTTTCTCCAAAGAGTCTTAGAAAAGTCGATTGCGGCTTGGACGAAACGGTCTCTGCTCTCCTCTAGGAGAGCTTTTAAAACGCAGAGTTTCTAAGCACACTTATCCACACTCAGTCCACGTTGCTGCAGGTAAATCTGTGCGTCATCTTCTTCAGGTAGCTCTGCAGCTTAAAAGCCAAGAAAAGTGAGGAAGTTGAATGACTGCATGACTGTCAGAAGAAGACTGGCTACCGATCCGTCAATTCTTCCAGTACCTCAAGAACTTCCACAAACTTATTTTTAAGCGTCTTTACAGCTTCACGAAATTCACTTCTTCTTCAGGCTTGTGACTAGTTGCTTGAGGTACTTCTGGTGAGTCGTCTTCGTCTTCGTCTTCGTCTGCACGTCTTCCTCTTCTACCTGTAAAATAAGTTATCAATTCTAGGCCACTTACGATTTTAGATGGAGGAATCTCATTTACATTGGATTCACTTCTGCTGCTGCTGGATGCCGCCGAAGACGTTAACGTGGCTTTTGAACCAGAACTAGAACTGAAATATTTCGCGTCTGCTTCTTTCTTAGCCTTTTTCTTGCGGTATTCCGCGCCGCTTCCTTTAACTCTTTTTATTTTCAAAAACTAGTTCAAAGGTTGAGTGAAGTACTAAGTGTTTAGTTTTAGAAGATTCAACAGTATTTAAACTATAAACAACACAATCGAAACAACTTTCTGTGATGCGGGAGGGAGCAAAAACATTGAGCTGGCTGAGACTAGAATAACGTTTCCGTCGAATCCTAGTTATCTTATCATATCTCGAATGTGCATATCATATGTTTCGGAACACTCCCTTTCAGTTTCGCGAGAGTTTCGGAACGTTTTGTTTTAGTTTCGCGAGTCGCGCGACAATACGGAATGCACTCTTACGGCCCTACTCACCGTCTACGAATTCACGAAAATCAGCCGAGAGCGGTCAACGACGAACCACAGATAGGGTGGCAAATTTCAAATTTACATCATTGTTGTTTGTTGACTTGCCAAACGATCTTTCATGAAACAAATGATTTCTACTCTAACCGCATCACCGGCGACATTTTGCCGCCCCCCTAGGCCTGCCGCCCGGCGCGGACCGCCCCCCCTACGCTACGCCACCGCCTACAGAGAAGGTAAGGAATCTATTCTTCTTCGTCCACGCAGCTTCTATATTGTGCACTTGGCTTTGAAATTGGTCCCATGTCATGAAACCTTAACAGAGCCAATTTATGATTTGCTTCTAGATATAAAACTGTTAAGGCGCTTTAAAAATCCATGAACTGGCCAAATCGCCACGTAAGGATTGTTCTATCCATAGCATCTTGCTTCAGCGTTAGTTTCTAAGTAGCGATGTTAATACTTAGGATTAAGAGGATTTTCTTAGTCTTGATGTTTCTGAGGTACCTTCTTTTATTCATAGAAGATTCTCCAATAATATCGTTAAGATTTCAATTTGTACAGTGTATGTATGTATATATGATTTTATTACTAACAACTGTCTGTACAACCTTCTCTCTAAAACCAATAGTTTCGAAGAAATACTCGTAGTTATAAATATCGGATATCTATCCGAACTCACCACAGTTATATCCACTTCCATCCACCTCTTCACGAAACCTGCAGAAGATAAACGAACTGGCTGAATCGGCTTGTAAGCCAATCTGCACGACACTTAGTGTTGGGTTTAAAATATTTAATTTTCAGTTTCGACACAACACCTGAATCACACTTCTTAAACAAAAGGCCCGAACAGAGAATCTCTTATGGCAAGGTAACGGATGCTAACATGGATGTGTTCCCTTCAAAAATTTATGAAACACCAAAAGGCCGCAAAATTCTGGTAGCTGTTAGCTGCGGCTGCCCATAACGGAAAGATGATGATCATCATCATCAATGCGTCCAAAAATGGCCAAAACGTCCAAGAGTTAGTAAAAATTCCTATGCAAAGTGCGCGAAGCTATAAGGATAATGCATCCGTCCCGCTACGACCAAAAGGACTCAGAAGGAAACCTCAGTCAGAAAAAAAAGATGAAAAATATTGAATAAATGAATAAATTTGGAACTTTTTTTTTCCTACTTCACAACCTAGGTAAGGTAGTGGATGCTGTTGGGTTTTTTGATGTTCGCCAAGGTGTAGAAATATGATTGCTGGTGCGCGGTGATGATGATGGCGGCGGCGGCGGCGGCAGCAATATGCTGTTGCATGATGCCACTCGTAGAAGCATCGTGTTCAACATGAGATAGTGTAACAAGCCACAGAGCGATAGATCCTATCGTGCGCGCAATTTGGTATTCATTTATTCTTGTGATTGTTCTCGTTTTGCGGTTGTATTTGTAAGAGAGTATGTGTGTTTATCTGTGCGATTTGACTTCTTCGAGGTGACAGATTTTTAACTTGTGTATATATCTTTAAGTTCCACACGGGCGTGTTCCTTAAAGTCATATTGTTTGGCATATTCGATTGTCATGCCAGTGATGAGTGTTAGCTATGTAGTATCATCTTATAGAGATCTGATATCTGGAGTCATGTTGTCTTACAAAGTACACTTTGTGAGATTGAAAATATTTCGCAGATACCTTACCCTTGGTTATCGTCATATTGCAACTGTAGCCTTACTGATGTAGGGAAAATTTCTAGTATGTACATACGAGTACACTGAAAAAATTTTTGTACATTCTTTTTATGAATGGCGATCATTCAGCCAAAATCATTAATTTTTAAGGAATATTCATATGAATAATGCACGAATTCATAAAAATTAATTTTTGTTTTATGACCAAGTCATGATTTTCATGAAAAACCATTCCTAAAATCCAAAGCAATAGAATTGTTGTTGGAAAATCAAATTATGATATTTTACATTTAAAATATGAACTATTCATACAAATTTTATTTTAAAGTTTTATGAAAAATTTCTTAAAATGCTTGAAACTGTTCTTATATTGCAGGAACAAAGTAACTGATTATATGAAACCACATTCATCAATGAAAAATTACTTTGAATTCTTGAAACTATACATTTTTTACATGCAAAATATCATAAAATGCATGAAACCACATTCATAAACATTTTTTTTAGTTGCGAATTCCAAGCAGGAAACTTTACATTTGAAATATGAACAATTCATACAAAATTTAATATGAAGCTGTATGAAAGATTACTTAAAATGTATGTAACTTTTCATTTGTTACATGCAACATATTTTTCAATGCATGAGTAACGGACATTTTAAGAAAAATTGCTTTAAATGCTTGAATCCATTCATTTGATGCATGCAAAAATAGGCGGGCTAACATTCTCAAGAAAATGTTTGACAGATATGGCTAGATGAATAATCGACGGATTGTGAATTAGCGTACGCACTCATCAAACATGCTGTTAAACATCACTTCTTTCATTTGTGAATGTAATACTATTAAATGCGTATTAGAAAATATTAACTTTAATAAACACATAATATATTTATTTAAAAAGAAAACCAATTTAATGCGGCTATGAAAGTGCCGTTATAGAAATCTGGTGTTTTAAGAACTAATTCATACAAAATAAGATTAATTTGGTGTTTTAAAAACTAATTTATACAAAATAAGATTAATTTCATATTTTGCATGACTAACACTTCAATTTTAGGAACAGTTTGATTTTGCCCACTATTGTGAAAGAATTTATTCTTGAATCGTAGGAATTTTTTCATAAACTGCAAGCTCATTACTTGCAATTTATGGAATATTTCTTTAAAGTGCAAAATATTACCGTTATACACCTATGGCTGTAGTCTAGTGTTTTAAGAACTTATTCATAAAAAAAGGAACATTTTCATGTTTTGTATGACTGACTCTTTAATAGTAGGAAATGTGTCATAAACTTTGGGGTTACTTCATGCAATATACTTGTAATATCATATCAAGAGTTCATTTCTTGTTTGATATTACCGGTGTTAAAACGTGATTTTACAAAGTTCCCAAAAAGTTTTCTTTTCCAAGTTTATTTTAAAAATACTCGTATGTATAAATTTTTCAAAGTGTTGCGCATTGTGGACGACGTTAAATTTATTCAACTACTTGATTTATAAAATTTGTAAGTATTTAATCTATAGGTTGCGAATATTTTTCATAAATTCGTTATATAATATTATTTCATTTTTCCAGATAAAAATGGATTTTGGCGTGTTGTTTGGAAATCACATGGATTGTCAGCAGATGGACAAATCAAGCCATCCGACTTAATCAATTTTTTGTTCAAGTAAAACATTTAAGGGACAAGAAGATGAGGGCAATGCTGAAAAAAATAGTTGAAGCAGATGTCAAAGTGGTAATTTTATTTTTCTTAGTTCATATATATGTATTTATTTCAAAACATATTAAACGTTAACATTAAACTTATCATTTTTGATTGCCGAAATTGCTTTTGTTTTAATGATTACTTTAAGAAAACCACGTTTAATATCCTTGATTAATTGACTTTGTATTTTTATTTTTGTTTTAGATAATGCTGCAGTGAAATTAATGTGGCGTCCGGGTAGAATGTTATTCGCCCGAAATAATTTTTCACGAAATGTTTTTCGACTGTCGGACACCCTCTATATTTTATTTATATGTTGTACGCAAACATTTGATATTCAAAAATATATTCAATAAATAATAATTGTTCTATTTTTAAATATTTTTCTTTTCTTTTCTTTAAGTTTTCAGGTATACCATTTTGAAAATAATTTGTCATCGGGGCTTTTGTATTTCAGGTGGACGTGCACGTATAATTATTTTTTCTTAACACGAATATAAATCATTGGAAAAAAAAATTCATTAGTTTTATGAAAAAATAGCTTAGGTTCCATAATTTTTTACATAAAACTAATGAAAAGATTCATACTAATATAAGAAAAGTTGCATTAAATTAATGATTGTTTCATTATTAAAAAAGAAACTTTTCTTACAATTATTGCAAGCAAATGATTAAAATCATTAAATATAAAACTATCATTCATTTAATCAATGAAAAACGTCATCCATCTTAGGAAACTTTTCTTAGAACAAGTGTCAGAGTTTTAAAACTAATGAATAAAATCATTTAAAACACAGACCGATTTCATAAAATTAATGAAAAACATCATGAATTCCATGAATTTTTACATACATTGTCTGAAATTACTCATACTTTTTAAGAACAACAAACATGATTTTCATGATTTTTTACATTAAAACAGTGAATCTGTTCCTTCAATTTATGTCAGAAGGTCATAAAATAAATGAAAAATATAGTAACATTGAATGACAAAATACATGAAATTAAAGCAAAAAATTATTAATTTCATGTTTACTTACTTACATCGAATGAAATAGTTCATATGTTTTGTGAATTATCGAGAGAATTTTTTAATGACTTCCAATCATTAATTTAATGCAGGAATCAATAATTTTAAGAACCTTTTATAGTCGTAGGAACAAATTCATAAAACGTATGTTCAGGGTTTCTTTTTTTTAATGAACGCGATTCTTGGCGCGTTTTTAATGTATTTTTTCTTTAAAAACATGCAGTTTTTCCTTCGAATCATGTACCTTTTTGGTTCAGTGTATATGCAATTCAAATTTATAATCTGTTTTTTTTACGCACTTTTATAAATATCCATTTTTGTACACCTATGTATATTCTGCTAGATGCACTTTTTAATATTGTTGTGTAAAATAGGTAAAATAAAATAATTAATTTTTCACTATAAAACTATTGCCGCATGGACATAACTTTCAGGGAAATAATTTAAATTTTTGGGTGTTACTAGTAGGTATGTCCGAATTAAGTCGAATCGAATTTTGGAATATTGTCCCATATTGTGGGAATTTTGGAATATTGTCCCATATTGTGGGACATAAGTCCTAAAGATAAATATCGTGGGTTATGTCCCTAAGACCCGATTTTTTGTTTTCATATTAATCTTTATTTTCAAACAACAACCTACATTACAATTGCCGTCCGATAAGTACTTAGCCTCACCGCCCGATAGTGTCAGTATCGCAAGAAAGATTTACTATCGTCTAGTACATTCTCTTAGACTGTCAAAATTTCAGCCGAATCGTAATTTTGTTTTTACCACGTCTGGGAAGCCAGCTTGTTCGCGAACTTTAGAAAAATGGAAAAAGAGCAATATCGGTCGGTGGTTCGATTCTTGTTTTTGGAAGGGATATCGCGCAGCGAAATTAAAAAAGCGCTTGGATGCTGTGTACGTTGACTCTTCTCCTTCGATGGCGGACGTCAAAAAATGTTATAACGAGTTTCAACGTGGTCACACCGATTTTGATGAGCCCCGAAAATGGAAACCACGGAGGATAACGTGTCAAAAATCCACGATCTCGTATTGACAGACCGCAGATTAAAGGTGCACGAAATAGCTGAAACAGTAGGCATCTCAAAAGACCGTGTGGGTCATATCCTCCATGAAATTTTTGGCATGAGAAAGCTGTTGGCTTGATGGGTTCCGCGTTTTCTCACTCCGGACAACAAGCACCGGCTCACACCTCCGCCGTCACCACGGCCAAATCGGTCGAATTGCACTACGAATTGCTGCCCCATCCACCGTACTCTCCAGATTTTCCCCCGTGCGACTTTTTTTGCTTGCAAACTTGAAAAAATCACTCGCCGGGCAGAAATTTGAGTCGAATGAGGAGGAGGAGGTCATCGCCGACACGGAGGCCTATTTTGCTGACTTTGAAGAAAACCTATTTTTCGAATGGGTTAAAGAAGTTGAAGCATCTCTGGATCAAGTGTATCGAGCTATGTTGAGAAATAAATCGACACTTTTCCAAAATTTTTGTTTTTCATTTGTAAGCTAATAAGTTCTTATCGGACTGCTCTCGTATATACAAAATCTATCATTATATTGAAGGAAAAAAATCGATGTAAATTGAAGTTAAAGTGCAAGGGCGATCCACTTTCCTCATTATTACCAGACGGTTGGTAGGTATGAAATTGAATAAAAAAATTAGAGGTTTGTATTAATGTTGGTCCACGTCACCGAACACCTTCATAACTGGCAGGCAAGTGCAAGCGGTCAGTTTGAATCCAATTCTACAAGCAATCCAATCCATTAACATTTGGTCCTTTTCGGCCAGAAATGTTATAAAGTCATCAACATCTTCCTAAAATAATAAAGGTTAAGTCTAGCCGCCAACAGTAGAGCTAACAAGCAGATAATGATGGATGTAATATGTAGTCAACACAATGCATTTGATCGCAGATGTCAGGGACTAGTTAAGATAATAACTCCATATCGTACTCATTTTCACTATGTAAAGGTGTTCCACAAGGCTCAAACTTTGGGCCAACATTTATTGTTAATAAACGACATACTTGAATGTCTTTAAATTCTTCGGTTGATATTTATGCTGTATCTTCAGTGATGTGCAGGTTCGGAAGAGTTTTCCCTTGGGTCTTGTGAAAAATGCTAGATACGAAAGAAATAAAATTTTGACAAGATTGAATGCTGGCCTCGAGTGATTTACCGTCGTCGTCCAAACGTTTGTTTTTTTTTGTCCAGGAAACCGGTTGAAACTTCATACTTTTCAAAAGCATATCCAAAGGATAGAAGTATTAATATTTCTGATTTCGCAAAAAAAATCTCGGAAGTCAAGACAGCAGTTGGCGAATTAAATGTTGCCGATGCAAAAGCCAGGTAAATACATAGGTTGAGTAAAAGCAAAGCCGTCGCTTATCAACTTTGTTACCTCTTTTCCGCGATAATGGCAGAGAGTAGCTGAATCATTACGCGATAGAAAACTCCGGCCACTAATTAGCTAATAGCACTGGGAAGTTGCAAAAAAGAAGAGGTCGAAAGAGATCAAAAAAGTACTCGAAGAATAAATCAATATTCGAAGAGTAAGCGTGAAAAGGCTTAAGACCAAATTATTTTCCTTATAAAAAGCAATTTTGTGCTTGTTATTTCTTTGCTCGATATTTTCGAGCTATTAAACTCATTAAAAATAATGGAATTCCTGACTTTTTTGTCCTTCCTTCAATGCATCAGTTAAATCAATCACCTTACTTTACCGATGGCTCAAAGATGGAGTAGGGAGTTCGTTCAGAAATCTCTTCTGAGTCTATAAATATATATAGGTCCTTTCGGCTAGCTGACTTTGTTAGTGTTTTTCCATCTGAATTACTGGCCATCGCAGAAGCCTTCAAGATCCAAACCATAACTGTAATACGGCTATTATCACAGTAAGGCGCTGTTAAAGCCATTCTAGTATATCACTCTCCAAATCCAAATTGCAAATCCAAAGCTATCCTGTTGTGAGCATGACAGTTAACCTAGGTGTCATACTTGCCTGGGTTCCGGGTTATAGTGGTATTGACGGGAATAAATGGGCAAACGAGTTGGCCAGGCAAAAATCAGCCCTACATGGCTCATTTAAGGATTGCAAGATCAGCGGAGAACAACAGTGCGGTCCGTGGAAGTGTATACCAAAACACGGCGCATTCGATACCTCGCCTTGCAACAAACTCGGAATTTCGCAGTCTTCAACTTGGTGAATTTTGCACCGGTACTTGGGCCTATCACCATACAAGATTCAACTGCCCTAAGAGCTTAAAGCTTATGATCAAAGACAACTCCGTTTATTCTTTGACTGGGCTTCGGAAAGTTTGGAAGAAGACTCCAATTTTGGTCGAATAAATAATCTTTAGCGGCGAGGCGCATTTTGGCATGAAGGGCTTGGTGCTAACAAACAAAATTGCCATATATGGGAAGACACCAACGCACACGAGGTGACAATCCATCCCGTCAGTGTCATAGGTCTGTACGTTTTGAGGCGCGACAGTTGGGTGAAACGCATTTGGACTAATAGGTCGCAAACACTATCAATTGAGTTATCTGGATTCTTCAAATGAAGAAATTAAAAATCCTTCGAAATAGTTTGATACTGTTTAAAATACCTTTTCCTAGCCAGTAAAATCCATAACGCATATAGCACGTGCATAGTACGAACCAAGAATTTGTTAACCAAGACTTTATATCCTGAACGCTATTCGCTCCTTATCCTTTCCTGGAAAGCCCTCAATGTTTCATCCACACAATTCCCCAGGATACAAATTGTGTAAATTTTTATGTAGTAACTAGAAGATCTCGAGGTAGGTCCAATCCATATGGGAATATGGCCTAAAGTTATTCTAGAAATTAATTACTGTCCGATTGTTGATTCATAAGATCACACACCAACGGGGCCATTAAGCCACACGTTAATATCTCGTCCACTCCATCGTCGTCGTCGGCAGTTTTTTTTTCTGCCCCACAAAGTAGACGGACGTCGCGTCGTCGTCGGTCGGTTGTCGTCAGCATAATGTCCATTTTCGCAACAGATTTGGAGCAATAAAAAATATTTTTCCTGTCTATTTGAACACAACTTACTGCCGCCGCCATCGAAGCTGATTCTGATGATGATGCTGCTTCTGCTGCTGTTGCTGTGGCTTCCTTCCTTGTCTCGGTTTAGCTTTGCTTTGGTGATGAAGAAATTGTCCAACGCCACCGCCGCCACCACACAACGATGAATCTATAGAAAAGTTACCTGCCATTAATTAGTCACTTGATTTATGAATTCTGCGATAGCACCAACAAATGTGGTACGTGGCCTTATAAGCCTTAGCGGCCGAATAGTCATCGATCTGTAATACTGCCGCTGCCGCCGCTGCTTATATCTAGCTGCCGGACTGCTGCTGCTGCTCAAATCTAATGTGAGTATATGTATATGGGAGTACAGAGAGACCCGCGCGCACACTCCTGAAATAGAACAGCGCCATCCTTGGCCATGTAAATATGATCTAGGCCGTTCATCTAAGTGGGAGGCGGTGACGGTGGCGCGGCACAGGGTGACGACGACAACCGACGATGGGTAGATGATGTCCGCGGCGCTGAACAGCCTCCTGCAAGGAAAATTAGATGAATCTGTTGCTTTAATTCTGCGGGCGAGCATAATTCTTCATCATTGTGTTAATTGGAGTGTTATCCTGGTCGGCAGACTGTTTGCTCTTTACCTCTTTTTCCCCTTCCGGCACCAGTCTTATAATGCCTGTAGTTAGAGAGAAACTCAAGATATGCGAGAGCGCTCATACGGCGGCATCTCGTGTCGTGCACAAAGCACTGAGGAATTTTCCATTTTTAGAGATATATTTATTTTTAATAAATTACGTGTGGGTTGTAAATCTTAAAGCTGCGAGAACTAGAATATTATAGACTTTGGAGAATTATACACGAGCACGGACTAGGGGAAGGCTTGTGTACACTTTTCTTGTATGGGTTTATTTGCTATTGGAAAATGTAAACTAAGACTTCACGGTATCTTGATCGGGAAAGATACATTAACTTTAGATATAGTTGTAACTCCACTAAGAACTCAGGATAATTTGAAAAACTAAGCAGATGCTTTTTTAATAATCTTCCGATAAGTCTACTGACTCACAGATTAAATTGGCTAAGAAAGATGAACAAAAACATGTGAACTTTAGGTCCTGCCCTTTTGAACTCATAAGCGCTCATACCTTTCGTCGCACTGTTCAACAGTTGTTTTTTTAACATTTTCGTCCATAACTGTTCTAATAGTTCCCATGAAGGATATTAATTACTAATGTACTTTACCTGCCCCAGTTCCATTAAGGATCACTTTTAGCAGTTTCCATGCTTTACGAAGCCAAGCCCCCGATTCCAGTTTTTCAGACTAAGCGCTGCGACATCCGTAAAATTTCGGTCTTCAAACTTGAGATTCGTCTTGCTTCGTCGTCCCGAATGTGTGGGCTAGGTTTTGAAGACTTCATTGACTGGAGGATTGTCACCCTTTTGCTCAATGTGACCGACCAAACGTAGTCTTTCTTTCGAAACAGCCCGCTTACTGTCAAACACTCAACAACTCAAGATAGGACTGATATTGTACCTATTAGAGTAGTAATGTCTTCCAAACGAACCCAGGGGAGTTTGAAACTGACATCAGTGCTTTCTTTATGCACCCTTACTATTTCGGATTTCGAGCACTGAGGTGTGTTTAGATTCCTTCCGACCCAAATTGACAATTGCATCATCAATCGATCGCCAGAATATTCAATCATCGTCTAACATTTCCACCATTCGGTCCATTTTAATTTTTTTAATTTTTTTAATTTTGGCATCACCACCATCGCCGTAAAAGAAAAATAAAAACAAAAACAAACTAAAATATAAAAAGAAGGAAAATGGATCAAACACTTGGTCCTTCGAGCCGGAACGTTTTCTAAAATCCGATACCTTTCGTTGAGAAAACTATTCATGCTTTCCCATGTTTTTGTCTCTGTTGAATTTTTGAGTGATTGTTACCACAGCGATAACGTTAGCGATGGAAGACGAGTTGCGTACAAGCAGGTAATCAAATCATCCCACTTTTTCACCTGAATATTAGCTTTATAAGTCTCTAACGCTAAATAGGCATCATTAAAATTACTTTGCAAGTCTTCAAGTGCAGGTGCCGATTCAGCTGCAATACGAGCACCAGCAAAATATTGATATGATTGCTTACAAGAACCCGTTTGTTCTCGTAATGTTCCTTGAGGACGCACAACACTGGGTTTTTCTTTAAACGATGCATGGAAATCGACCAACGAGTCGCATGCCAAAATTAAGACCCTGCAGACTCATTTCAAGTCAAATATTAATTAAGGAAAAAAATAACACGGCGCCGCACAAAGCAAACCTCACACCATTTTGTACTGCTAACCGCGTTATACACCGTACCAATTTTTACGTAGAACGCATGCTCACTTCGTCTTATGCGTGAGGAGGTTTGAACCTATTTGTTTCCCCGAACCGAAGTAGTTACGGTTTCCTGGGTTAATTCTTCGTCGAATTTCCACTAAGGTGTCGTTCGTAGAGTTTAGGAGTACGATACGTACTTAGCCTGTCCGCCCGATGGTGCCAGTATATAGTACAAGATAGATTATGGTGCAAGATAGATTTACTATCGTCTAGTGCATTCTCTTAGACGGTTACTTTCAAAATTTGATTCGAATCGGACTCTTAGTATTGTTTTGACCATGTTTGGAAGCCAGCTTCTCCGCAAATTTTAGAAAAATGCAAAAAGAGCAATATCGGTCGATGATTCGATTCTTGGTTCTGGAAGGGAAATCGCGCAGCAAAATCAAAGATGCAGTGTAAGGTGACTCTTCTCCTTATATGGCGACGCCAACGCCGAAAATTGATATAAGGAGTTTCAACGTGGTCGCACATCGGTTTTTGATGAGCACCACCCAGCTGCCACGAAAATGGCTACCACGGAGGACAACTTGTCAAAAATCCACTATCTCGTATTGGCAGACCGTCGATTGAAGGTACGCGAGATAGCTGAAAAAGTAGGCATCTCAAAAGACCGCGAGGGTCATATCCTCCATGAAATTTTGGGCATGAGAAAGCTGTCGACTTGATAGGTTCCGCGTGTGTTCACTCCGGACAACAAGCGCAATCGTGAGACCACTTTAGAGCCACGGCCAAATTGGTCGAATTGCGCTATGAAATGCTGCCCCATCCACCGCAGCGCAGAAATTTGAGAAAACCAATTTTTCGGATGGGTTGAAGGAGTTGGAGCATCACATTGATCAAGTTTATTGAACTAAAAGGAGACTATGTTCAGAAATAAATAGCCACTTTTCCAATTTTTTTGTATTTTTTAAGGAGGACCTTTTCTCTAGTTGTACCTTGCACCGTGTATTTTCCAGTTTTTCCGGGATACCGCAACATGGAGCTCCTGACCTTGAATGATATCGCTTGCGACTTTGAAGTCGATAAAAATATTGGCTTGAAATTTGCATTTGATTTGGTTGATCTGCCGAACCAGAACCTACGCTGCTACTTCCCGACTTTAATATTGCAAAACGTGTTAAGTTGCTCTCATAGTATGTGTGACGTTAAGTAGGAATAGCTCGATAGTTATGGCAGGACATATGAACTCCTTTTTTCTATAGATGTAACATGCTTTCTTCCAACTGTAATTTATTGGTTCTTGGATGCATGGACTCTACCAAAATATGGCGTTTGTATTTGAAGAGCTCTGCAAGTTCGCCATTAGATCCTGTGGCCTCATTGACCTTTTGTATAGCTCAGCTTTCCTTTTTGGGACTGGCTGATGGGCTTGGTTCTTCATTTGCTGGAAGTTGGTTGTATTCTTGCCCTATTACTCTATCTATGTGGTATCTATTTAGCAGATGGTGAAAATGGAGCTTGGGTACATCTACTATTCCCAGTGGTTTGTTGAATAAGTTACTATCGCTGATTCGAAGAGTCTGTTTTTCGGCATTGAAATCATTGGCCAGTTATTTGGCTTGAAAAAAAAAGGGCATTATTTGATTGCGAGACACTTCGATATCATTAAGCTGGTAGATTTTACCTCCACTCCTTTCTTTGCAGGGTCTTCTTATTCTCCCTTCTCCTCGCTGCTCTTGTTTTGCGTTGTCGCATATTGGCTTGTTTATCTTCTGTCACTTGCTTTTCTCATCCTATGGTTTGGTAGCGTACGGATTTTGATTTATCGTAATATGTACTAATTCTTAGGGTCAGTAAGATAGTAGGTGAATTGAAAGCAGAGAGCCTCTCAGTCAGGTGATCTCTGTACACTCTGGTTATTCCAGGTAATGTATGGTGTGCAATGTTCGCAATTTCCTTTCATATGACAGTCAAGCTCTAAATTTTTCCGCTACACGAAGAAATAGTCACCAGTCATCATCAATTTCGAAATGTACGTAGTGGTAGATGTTTATTTATGCCTTGGGTGATTTGAAACATATGATCGTTTTCGTCAGTGGACAGCCAGGTAGCTTTGTGGATCCTTAAGATTTGAAACCGAGTGCTACTTATCACCTTTTTTTAAGCTGCTAGAAGGCGCTATTTGTTTTTTATTTTGGGCGCACTAAATAGATTTTCTGTTGTCGTTTCGTGTATAGACTTTGATTAATAACTTATGCACCGAACATTTACATATACGTCTTCTGCCTTGACAACTTACTTCTTAAAGGTGTATGCTCCCCCTTTATAGGTTATTCAGATTAATCGTTCGATGAGAGCGTGAATGGATATTGTTCTTATGTTTTGAGATGTATAGTTTTGAAGCGAATCACAGCCAGGCAATCATGTTTCGCCTTAAAGATAGGAAAGTTAAACTGAAAAGATAATCTTTCGGCATGGCATCTTATCAATGGCCTGGGAAAATGTTTCCTTAACTTTTGCAAGCTTATACAAGTGTCCCTAGCTAAATTCAGTAATTGTGTGAGAAGCTTTGGATTTAACATTAACCCTATGAAGACAGAACTGGTGTGTTTTGCAAGGAAACGCAATATTCCCAAAATGTACCCGCCTACCATTATCGGAATTATTTTTTAGGTTTCGGGTACTGCCAAATATCTTGGCATTGTACTTGATCTTAAGCTAAACTGAAAAAAAAACTATTAAGGAAAGAGAGAAAACAGCCTCAATTGCTTTCTACACTTGCAGTAGAATTGTTGGTACAAGATGGGGTGTCCCTGGACATCGTTTTATATACAGGAAGGAAATGGCAGATGATTTGCCTAAAAACGGGTTCTCTTGATCCAAACAAAACAGATACGACACCTCGGTACCTATGCCACTGCAGCAATAGAAAATGAAAAGCTAAAATCTCCAGAACTCCCTTAAAGCTGCGGAAGTTAGAGGTTTCAAGGGACACATGGACAAATATTTCGAAAAAAAAGCAGAATACTTACCCAAGATAAACAAGCCTCATCTATCTTGCCTAATTGGATTTCCAAGGGGCCACAGTACAATGTTAACCTACATGAACAGAACGGGCATTACTACACTTCTAATAAAGAACATGCTAAAATTCATTGAGAATTAAGGATGGTTTACGGACGTATCGAATACCTGAGCCTCTTCCATTTTTCCCAATATTCTTCCACACACATTCCTTATCTACTTCTTGTTCCTGGGCAGCTCAATGGATTCATTTAGATCCAAGTGAGATATGTCGACTTTGATGTATTGCGATACCAGTAATCCACTGCGGGTTTATGAGAGCTGCCGATAGCTGAGTTCATCACGCACAATTTAATATTGATAGTATATTGGAAACCACTACTAACGTCAGCTCTTAATAAATCTTAGTATATCAGAGTAGTTCATGTAAGTAGTCCCAAATAGTTCAGTCTTACTGGAACTGGAGACACCAACGTTTATTATATCTAAAGAATTATTCCGCTGCCATTTTTCGAGTACACATCGATGGAAGGAGACTTTCGTTGCAGGGTAATTAGTAATTAAATTCTTGTCCACTTTAAAGTTTAGAAACGAGTTCCTCGATCTCATTTCTAGGTTAGTTGATTTTACCCTAAGCAGTGCCGTCAAAGCATAAAAAAATAGGAGGCTATAACAGCTCGTAGATAGCCTTAACCTATAGTGACTTACAACTCTGAACTATTCCTGTGTGCGTGTTACCAGGAATGGAGGAGACATATAATTTTCTGCCGATTCTGAACGGCTAATGAACAGCACTTTTTATGACAAGAGACACTCTTAGAGGATTTGTCAATTTCTCGCATATGGTAGTACACACCTGAAAATCTTTTTTGCAGCGACTGAGAATCGAACCCAAGACTTTCTGCATATCAGTATAACGCATTAACCATAATGCCAAAGGTTACCAAGTTGTCGAAGCTTACTCTAAAACAAATTAAGAGAAGTGGTTTCCCCAATCGAACCACCCTATTAAAAAGCTTAAATTCTTGTAACTTTTTATGATAGTTTGGTTGGAGTACAAAGTTTGAGTTCTATTTTGTGCTATGGATTTCTTGTGGCTCAATTTTATCCCACTCTTTATGAAGAACCCTTTTCAGGTCAGCCTTGTTAGAAATAACGTGTTTTCTTATACTTTTATTCAGATGTTCCCACAGATTCTCAATCGGACTTAGATCGGGATTTTGGGGTGATGTTTCCATGACGTTGAGGAATTTGTGGAGTATCCAGAATTAAACCTTGTAAGCCTTATACTTTGGATCATTGTCTTGATAAATTTTCCAGCGATCACTAAGACCAAGCTTCTCTCAGCAAATAAATGAATATTCTTGTACTTTTTTGTATTTATAGCTCTGAATGATAATATGTGAAAATAGTTTTCTTTTTTCTACTTCGTCTGATTACTGCATTATAACTATTACTTCATATAACTATAAATTTCGAAGGTTTCCGAGTTTGGCTTGGGGCCACTGTATGGCCTATTACTCTCAGTTTTAAGGTTCATAAGAAGAAATCATCAAATGCACAATAAAAAAAACATACCCACAATTGATGTGCTACATTTCACGTCGCCAGTTTTATACCTTAACTCTATGAAGCACATCAAGAATATCTTCGAAGACTCAATGTGCCATAATTGTGCGAATGCAAAAGCCATCCCACTGATAGTCACCAAGGTGGCATGCAATATTTACATCTCACGACACTAATGAATCCTTCTGGGTCGTTGTCGTAGTCGTCGTCGCTGCCGCTGTCGTCGTCGTGTTGCCCCAGCCAGCGGAACAGAATCCTATTAGTTACCCCTGTTGCAATCGCCATTTTCATATATACTTATCGTGGAATTCATTTGCTGAAGTTCAGCGATAACAGAGTCTTCATCGTATGATCGTAAGCAGTTGCGTTGCACTTTGCTGCCCTCAGCTCCTGCTGGCTGTTGCCGCCACTGCTATTGCTTCGGGCCATCGCAAAGTCAGCCAATAGCATAAGATAGCTGCTTTGCATGGCTGGCTTTAACCATTTGTTTTTTTTTTTTTAATTCACGGTTTCTTTGGTCTTCATTTTGAAAAATGTTGGTTTTTAGTTATTAATATGAAGAAAATGATCTTATCTTCTGGACTGTGCTCTTATTTATTGCCACCGTCGTAGCGTCGTCGTCGTCGCTTCCCGCCAATGCTGTTATGCTAAGACGACGCGGACGATGCGAGGACGGTGAGTTGCGTCATTGCTGGAGGCTCTTAGAAGACAACAACTAAGAACTTCACCACCTAAATTGAGTAAAAGAGTTGAAAACAAAAAATTGGAGCAAGGAAACTGTGGAAAATGTTGATTTACATATTGTCGACTAATGCGCTGATTGCTGGACACAGGTTTTACAGATTTTGTCATCTGTCAGTGTCGTAGACCACACATTCGGGGGCGGACAAAAATGTTCGAATGGTTATTCCTTTCCAATACCAAGAATAACAGAAATATCTTGGAAATATAAATAGGAGGAAATCAATAACTTTTTCAAATAAGAATAAGATTTTGTTGATAAAAATACACTGAAAAAAGTTGGTATAATTGTAAGGTTGTTTTTTGTTTATACACGTAAAGTTATGAGTACACCCCCTAAATAGGATTAAAGACACGGACTGTCTCATAAATGACATTGGGAGAGCAAAATCAAGTCGGGTAAAGCATAAGACATTCGTCTAGTGCTGTATAGAAAGAATCTCTGTATTTGACTGTACGTCCGAAATTGGGTTCAATGCTGATCCTGCGGGCATTAATAAGTAGGATTGCGAGTGTTACGGTTGGAATTAATTGAAGGGAGGAATGCTGCTGGCTAATTCACTGGATTTTTTTTTGTAAAATTATCAATAAAATAAAAAGAGACATGAACATCAGGGCTCAAGATACTCAATGGTTTCTGTTATACGAGTAGTTTTGTCACTTATAAGGTTTAAAACTCGTTTTATAGAAGCAATTTTCTATCATTCATTAGAAGCGTTGGGCGAATGTTTGCCTTATAAGTCATAGCCAGATGAGAGGAGGGAAATTATTTCTTGCATCGACCTAAGGACTTTGCGTCATGTAAACTATGTGGTATCGAGAAAGCATTGGAGAGCATGTGGATAGATGGCCTAATCCGCAAACTTCATGTTATATAAGTACATCCATCATTAATACAAATTTTATTATTTTATTTCCTATCTTTCAGTACATTTTTCATTCATCTAGAATTCTAGACAACTGCTTATCACACATGAAGACTATCAGAGCTGGAGTCACCCGAGGCTCAGATCAGAACTAAGCTTCATTCTGTACAATTCGATGACTTCCGATCAACCTTCTTCAATTTGATGCGAGAATCTTCTGTATGCTAATGACTCGCTCACCTACGCCACATAAATTTCACCATTGTCCGAAAAGTAGGAACCCATATCAACAGACTCTTCCAATTCTACCAGAAATGGGACATTCTTATCCAAACTTACAAATCGGAACTTGTCTGCTTCAGGAAACCTTCAACTGGTAGAGGCACTTGCACCGCATCTTTTTGCATAAACATGTTCATAAGACTTCCTGACTTGCAATAGTTGTCAAGCAAAATGTCAAGTTTAATCTGCGCTCAAGAAATGTGCTGAAAAAGGCCAGCTTGGCCGTTTGAACTTATTGCTGAAAAGAAGATTAGGTCTAAGCTAAACGACGAAGACACTAATCTACAAGCAGCTCCTGAAACCAGTGATCAGCTATTCCTTCCTAGTCGGGTTTTCAATCTCGAAGACAGCTATGAAGGAACTTTAATTATTCGAAAGGAATATACTGTGGATCTGCACTGAACTCACTGAAACACTACAGGAATGAGCACGTCTACACAGAAGCGAATTTAATCCCACTGGATAAATACCTAGACCCTTCAACAAGGAAACTTATACGGAGCATCATCGACCACCAGAATTATAGGTGTTAGGGTGACTTTTGCTGCTTCGAATTAGATCACTTTCTACGATATCCCAAGCCATATTTGATCCAAGCAAAAGATCTAAGTTAGCAGATTGATGAAAAACGGAAGAATTTCCAATCTTGTATATTGAATGTAAAAGCCGGAAGCTGTGTCCTTATAATGGATAAAACTAATGTTTCTTATTTCTGACACACAGAAATAGCACCCGTGTCACCATCTCTATCTATCTCCATTCCTAAGAAATGTTACAACTTACAAAGGCCCCTTGTCCACTACCTCGAACGCATTTGCTATATACGTTTTTATGTTGATTAAGTCGGTTTTTGTTGAACATGCTAAAACGATATCATCAACATAAACAGCAATTAGGTTGTATTTACCTTCGGAGTTCATTTTGTATAAGCAGGGTTCGTTTTGACACGCGATGAAACCTATACCTCTGAGAAAAGTGTCGAGCTTTGAGTTTCATTCCCGGCCAGACTGTTTGAGGCCATATAAAGCTTTGTTGACCCTTAGCACTCGTTCAGGAAACTTTGGATCGACGAATCCTTCCGGTTGCTGCATATATACCTCGTCTTTTAAATTGCTATTGAGGTAAGCCGTCGAGACATCCATCTAGTGTAAAAGCAAATTCAGCTCAGTATAGGAGGAGGAAAAGTCACTCTTTTAGGAATAACTGAAGAGGTGTTCTTCATCGCTACCAAAATCATCGCTCCTGTTTTTCTGGAAACTTCTCTAGAAGATGGAAAACAGCATGTGTCCTGAGTGTTCCCAAAAAAAGTGACCCACCGTTCCCCTCCTCCTACCGACCAATTGCACTAACGTCTCTTTTTCCAAGATCATGGAATTGCAGATAAATCATCAGCTCAACAAATATCTCGAAGATCAAAAGCTTCTGCATTACCGAATTTAAGATTATTGCGCTTGATATTTCTAAGACATTTGACTGAGTTTGGTATTAAGCCCTCTCATCGAAAATGTGTGTGTTTGATATCAATGAAACCCTTATTCTTTGAATTAGAAATTACGTTCTGTATCGTTGAATACAATGTGGTATTGGCCGGTTTCAAGTCTGATATTCACAAAATAAATGCTGGTGTCCCACAAGGCTCCCTTTTGTCTCCAATTCTCTTCCTCATTTTTGGTAAATGATCTTTTGTATGAGACTTGTAATTCACTTAATTGTTTTGTTGGAGTCTCTTATCTCAGCTTTTCATACTCATTCTCACATTTATGTCCATCTTCTTTGGAAGCAGAATTGCAACGATATGATATCATAAGCTCATTAAACTCCGTTGTTAAAAAAGGTTTACAAAATGGTGTGGAGTTTAATGCTTCGAAAACTCAATGCTCTCTATTGTCATTGAATCAAAATGTATCCCTTATGCCATTGTTCTTGAATGGCACTAACAATCCTTCCGAAAACCCTGATACATCAACGCTGTAGAGTTGTAACTCACTAGGCCCTATTTCAGTACAAGTTGGAACGCCCCCAATTGGTTTTGTATAATCAAAGTGTAGTCACTGGGCTTGAGTATCAAAAATGTATTTAGTTGAAAACGCAATTTTAATGAAGGTTTACTAAAAGAACATCATCGGAAATATCTACATTTTTGTTCCTGGTTGACTTCCTTTTCTTGACTACCTTTCCCTTTATTCTGTTAGATAGTCTCGCCCTTTAAATGTTCTTCCTTCACAGAAAGGTATAAAGGACACGTTCTCAAAACAAACCATAACCATAACCAAAGATCCAATGTTGACAAAAAATCGTTTTGCATGTTCGTCTTCATTTTGTTTTTTTTTTTTTTTTGTATTTCTTCACGGTGATCCTCGTTCCACCTTCATCCAATTTAAATAAAATTCAACAAAACTAAATCACCAAAAAACCTAAATAATATATTGACAGATCTGCATGTCGCCTGCTTTACGATATGGTTCGAAAGATAAATCCAACGATTGATCTGCATGCAACATGCGACGAAGAAAACGACACGGCCGGCCGGCCGGTGAAGACGACGATAGCTACGGCGACGCAGAAGGTCAACCAGAGGAGACGATTTTGTGCTGTTTTTCGTGGATAATATTCGTATATAGGATAGGATCCTTAAGATACTTCTTCCTTTTTGGTGTGGTTGTCGATATACGGTGGTAGGTATGGGTATAGGCAACTATTGATGATTGCACATGCAGATTTTTGAATTTCCAGAAAATTATTATTGAAGATGCGAGCAACTGGGAACGGAAAAAGGATGTACAGTCGGAGCTGTCTTTTGGGGTTTAAATCGAGCAAATAGATAATCTGCCTTAAATGGTTTGTCGTAAGGATTTAAGGTTTCCGTCGATCTTTTGCGACTGTTTTCCGGTGCGTACACTCAACGTCATTTTAAAAGCTTATATTCTTAATTGGATTAGAAATTAACTTTCGGACCTATCACTACAACATAAACAACAGATTTGACAGATGTCACCAAAACAACATGGCCGCCACAGGCTGCCAAAATCTATGATCCCCAATTTTAAAGCCCTTTGCTTTTTGCCTTCAATTCTTGGTCAAGTTATAGCCTTTTAATTTACTTCTCATTTCTTACCTGATTAACTAAGAAACTAGATGACCATCAGTTCCGCTTTAGAGAGATTTCACTGTACATACAAGAGCGGGAGGAAGAAAAAAAAAATATAAAATAATTTTACTCAATGAGAATGGCACTCATTAGGGAGCTCCTTGTTGGTTTTACTTTTTTCCTTTTTAGTTTACATTTTATTTATTTTATAGAATTTTTTTTATTTTAAGAAACAAAATTTGAATACCGAGCCCAGAACTACTGTTGGTTGATGGAAGATCGCTGCGTTAAGTTTTGAGTGTATGCGTATACTTTGCCTTTTTCCTGCTTCTGTTGTTGTTGTTGTTGTGGGTTCCTGTCAATTTGCATTGCATATTTATTAAGGGCAATTTAAAGTGGCTGATGTTATATACCTTTATGCGAAGCTCTAAGGTAGTCATTATTTTATAGAAAATTTATTGGGTAAAGTTGAATCTGAATATTGATTTGATCGGATTGATAAGATGACTGTGGAATGAATTTTGTTAATTTGACCTTCTCGAGTCAAAGATTAATGAAGGGGGTTTCTGTGTGTTTGTGTTGTGTTGTGATGTGTGGTTATCAATTTGCATGAGAGAAGTTTTAAATAAAAACGATGGACAGATATTTTATTTTTTTTTTGTTTAAATTTCTGGCTTCTGTATTTATTTACGTTTTAATACCTGGCTATTAGGAGGGACGTTTTGTTGTATTTAATGGAAGAACCCAAGGGGTTGTAACCACAATGTTGGGAAATAATTGTCAGAGATTCGGATCATTTCATTCATTTGTATATGTTATACTCAATAGCGTAACGGTTAGTGCGCTGGAATGGCATGCCAGAGTTCTGGTGGTCTATTCTCAATCCATTCCACTTTAAAACAGAAATGTTTTTTCCAGTGTTTCTGTCTTTTTGGAGTTACTGTTGAAGGAATTTTCTCATCCTAGCAAGCGGCAGTACCCTCGTGAAGACATTCTGTATAACAGTCGAATGCACTAGGCAATATGATGTGTTTTTTTATGTCCACATACGTTTTGTACTGCCGCCATTGACTATTAAACCTACATATATTCGCCGTTTCCGTTTACTTCCTCGCAATATGGCCACTGAGATCAAAATTTGTTTTTCGGAATATTGTCGTACGTGGATTGCTTCAACGGATGGTTTTCCTTGACAAAGCATCCACCTTGTGCTTGAACCTATCTTTTTAAGGTGAATTTTGTCTTACCTGAAAAACCAAAACTACAAAGTTCGTTTCAGATCTACCTTCTCCAATGATTTTTTTAGCTATATCCTGGGTCCAGAAGGTAGCCACTTAGGTCCTCTTCCTTTTATTCTTAGGTACTACTTACGATGATGAAATTTTCATCAAATAAAAAATAAAAAATTAAATAATAAAAAAAAAATTAAATAATATTAATCAAATGTTGAATGGTGTCGTGGAATGCGATTCTTGATTATTTGCGAATATCCTTAAGATTTCCCGGTGACCACGTTCGATGCAATTCGCAGTGAAACGTTCGGGGTGAGTACTGTATTTAACTCGCTAAATATTAAATATTTATAACGCGGCTAATCCGAAAAGTTTAAAATGTCTATCCTTAAGAGCATTCTAATTCTTCTAGGTTATTTTTTCCTCTTGTTGAAATTTTAAAAATCAATTCCTGTCATGGAATTTCTTGATTCAAAAAAAATAACTCTTCTTCCTTCTTTTTCTTTCTGAGAAAATGAAGTTTTACTTTGATTTTTTATTCGTAGGGCGGTCCACCAAAATGCACTTTTTTTCAATGAATCGATAAAAAAAGTGTGCTGTTGATAAAAAACATCAAATTATGGAGGAGAAACACTTTTTTATGGTAAAAAAGTGAAGTATAAAAAATGAATATAGGCCATAGGGTAAATTCAAAGTTTATTTAAATCCAGATTCTGTAAATGCAAAAGAAACCTTGCATACACCCAACCTCGCACCTACCCCAAATCCTATAGGGTGCCCAAGCAGGGCCGTAAAGCGTAAGCAAGCAAAAAAAACAAATATCCCATAAAAAAGTAGTTTTAGTTATAGTACTGTGGGTGGTCCGCTTATTATTCACTTTTTTACCATAAAAAAGCGTTTCTCCTCCATAATTTGATGTTTTTTATCAACAGCAAACACTTTTTTATCGATTCGTTACAAAAAAAGTTCATTTTGGTGAGAGGGAATTCCGAATAAGGTCCCGTAGAGCTTTCGAGGAGCTGAGTTCGTTAAATTCGCAGTATTTGAAACTTTGAAACAGGCTTCTAAGGACCTCTTAAAACTTTATTATAGAGCCCACTACAAAAGGACTTATTTGGATTAATGTCAGCTAGAAAAAAAAGAAAATTTGCATGCAGCGCAGCTTACGGCAAATTTAAATTTGACACACAGTCTTATGACTCCACTTGTGGAACCAATCTTTACATCATTTTGGAGAAACACTTACACTTGTAAGAAAAAGCTTTAGATTTTTGATACGCTTGCTTAAAGTTTGTATGTATTATTTTACAGAAAAAAAAGTAATTTTCCAAAAAAAAAAATATTGACCCGTTATTGAGATATCGAATTTTCAAACAAAAAAAAAAAGATTTTATTTTCAATATATAAAAAAAAAATTCCTGCATCTTGTAGACTGTATTAAAGAAACTTTTGTTTATCAAGTTTAAAAAAAATCGAACATGGGCTTTTCGAAATATCGACTTTTGAATTTTGAGACAGAAATCTGAGACTCACTTTTTTCGTCTTCGCTGTCATCGTACCCTTGGCATAATAGTTAGTACGTTGGACTCTCATACAGAAGGTCTTGGGTTCGATTCGCAGCCGCTGCGCTGCAAAAAAGTTTTTGAGGGATGTACTGCCTCTTTCGAGGAATTGACAAGTTCTCTAAGAGTATCTCTGGTCATGAAATGTGCTGCTCATTAGCCGTTCGAAATCGGCAGAAAATTGTAGGTCCCCTCCATTCCTGGCAACACGCACACAGGAATGGTTAAGAGTTGTAAGTCACTAGGTCCTGGTTCTCTTCGAGCTGTTGCACCACCAAATTTAATTTATGTCATCGTAATGTCAACTTTGATCGAAATCTAGAGTTCGATTTTTTTTACAAATGCAGAAGTTGCCTTATAGTACCTATACCTAAGTCGCAAGTTAAAATATTGTTTCTAAACATTTTCGAAAAAATAGTTTTTGGAGTTTTGAAAAAAATAATTAATTTTGTTTTTGAAAACTAAAAAAATCTTGAAAACGGGAACACGATTAATTTTTGAAATGATGTCCTTAAAATTTGCATATCAAATGTTGTGTGAGTCAAATGTTCAAATTGCAGTGGATTAAAAATAAAAAAAAAAAAAACACATAAAATTCATATAAATGCACGATATTTTTATTTGAATCGATAGTACGATCGATATAATTAAATTTTAAATGTTTGAAGATTATTCTATGCAAATGTTGGCCAGGGCTGCGCCTCAAATGGTCCATCCGCTTAGTCCAATTTTGGCATACACTTTCTAATATCTGTAGCTGTATCTCACGAATAAATGCTTCAATGTTTGCTTCCAGTACGTGAATCGAAACCGGTTTGTCGCCATAGACATGAGCCTTAACATAGCCCATTGACCGGCCCCAAACGTGAAATAAACTGTTCACCGAACTCACCTCTAAAGTGGTCCATTGTTACGCGTGTTACGCGTGCTGTATGGCATGGGGCACCGTTTTGTTGAAACCACATGCCATGCAAGTCCAGCTCTACCATTTTGCTCAAAAATAAGTTTGTTTTCATCGCACGGTAGCGCTTACCATTCACAGTAACGTTGCGGCTCACATCATCTTTGAAGAAATACGGCCCAATTATTCCGAGAGCCCATAATCCGCACCAAACAGTGACTTTTTCTGGATGCATTGGTAGCTCTTGCAATGCTTCTGGCTGCTCTTTACTCCAAGTACGGCAGTTTTGCTTGATAAAAAAAGTGGATCTTCGGCCAACTTTTCAAGAGTCCATTCACCAAAAATTCGGCATTGTGGTAGGTCGTTCGGCTTCAATTCCTGCACCAGCTGTATTATTTGAAAGGCTTCACACCTAAATCCTTCCGCAAAATTTTCCACGTAGTGGAGTAACAGAGGCCCAATTGCTGTGAACGTCGCCGAATAGATAATTCAAGATCATCAATAACACTGGCCGATACAGGTGCGATATTTTCCTCAGTTCGCACTCTACGTAAGCGTGTTGGTGGTTTAATGCCCAATAATGTAAATTTGGTGCGAAATTTAGTGACAATAGCCCGAATAGCCGCCTCAGTAGGTCGATTAAGCTGACCATAAAATAAAAACAAGCCCGCGATGAACTTTCTTAACAGAGCACGCATTTTGATAATAAAATTCAATAATTTGCAATCGTTGTTCGTTTGTAAGACGATTCATGGTTAAATTATAGACCAAACTGAAGATGTTTGACAGTGACATAAAACACGAAACGTGCGTCAGCTGTCAAAACCAGTGTTGCCAAAATGAAAATAACAAAAAAGAGAAAAGAAACAATCTTTAATAGTTAATTGTAGTAGAATATAGTTTAAGAAATATGGTGTTGCAAGTGGCGGTAACATTAAATTATTTTTATAAAAAATTTAAAGAAAATTTAGCTTAGGAAAAACATGTTTCAGTATGTCTGTATGTCTGTACCTCAACCTACAGCCCAAGCCACTGGAGCTATTTTCTTCAAACTCGGTACTTAAAGGTCTTCGGTGATTCTCTAAATGATAAATTGAAATATTATTTAAAAATAAAATTAAATGTGCTATTATGGGTATGGACTAAATTTTGGCTAGAAGAAATTTTAGAAAGAGATGATATTTCCGGAAAATCTTATAGAACCGTTGTTTTGTTTTTCGACTATCTCATTAATAGCTCCAACGAATTTCAACAACATTTTTTAGTACAGGAGCTCCTTTGGATTTAAAATTATATTGTATAGGTATAATATTTTTTGGGTTTAAGAAAAAAAAAAAACAATTTTTTTATGCAATGTCTTGAAAACCTATGAACTATTAGGTTTTGAAATTATTTCCTAAAATCTATAAATACTCAAAATTGGCATCTCAAAATAAAAAAAATTATAAAATTTCCTTAATTAAAAAAATATGAGATTTTCATAAATAAATTATTTCCGGAATTTATTAATACGTGAAATCATATCTTGTTGTACTTTTGCGATCATACGAAAAAGAGTTATCCGAAAACATAAGGACACTCAACTGGTACCTACGTTAACTACTATACTACATAATTATAACCAAAACGCTTCCAGAAGGTGCTATGTGCTACACATCAGTAATTGTACCTATCGAACAAACGAAATGAGTTAGTTTTTTTTTTGTTTGCTGCTATACAACACACTCCAACCTTGGAGCCATCAAAAACTCAAACTTGTTCCGTTACTGCCCATATACTTAAACACATACAGCCATATTTATAAACTCATTATAGTGAGTACATAAGGCTATGCAACCCTTATAATGCCTCTAAACGCAAAATTGTTATTTATAAAACTTATGTGACGTTGAATAGGGGCATTATAAGCTAAACGCGTTTGGAGGTTGAATAGTGCCTACATAAGGACATTTTAGTATTGAACTGTCACATTCACTTTGACATCACATTGAATTATAAAGATTATCAACAAAAAAATGTCTTTGACTTAATATTGAAACTAAAACTTTGTGTTAATTTTATTTATTGAAACAAAAATGTTATACTAATATATTAATAACAAATTGAATTGAAAATTCTTTAGAATTAAATAGATAAATATACTTGTTGGTGATGTCTCTCCACGCATCCTTCTTCATCCGGTGTGTTAGTGTTGTAATTATTATCTTGCATTATTGAATTGTAGCCTCAAGAACTTGTCTGAGGAGTATTCCAGCTATAATGAAACGAATAACAATTTGATTTCCAGTATTGTGCTAGAGATAATAACATACTTTATCTGATGAATCAAAGTTAATTGTTGGAATTCTTTTAGCTTTTGGTAGCTTCCTTTCTGTTTATTAAATTCGATAGACAGACAAGATGTTTTTTTTTTTGTTTTTTGATAAACAGCTGAGTGTTATGAAGGCTAAATGTAATAGATTCTTACTTTTTGGTACTTTATTTGACACAAGCTCATTATAACTATGCAGGGTAGGCAAATGTTTTATAAATATGAATTTGCATAGTGGATGAATAAGTCCTTATGCATTGCATAACTATTCACGCGTTTAGGGAATTCTAATAAATACGGCTGATAATGTCAATCATCAAAAACGCAATAAATTGCTGCTGGCTTCGTATCGTGTGTCTATTTGTTAATGATCAATTCAAAATAGGACAGTTTCGTTAAAATACGAAGACACATAAAATAAAATGCACGACCGGGTCCGGGGTCGCACGAACTTGCTTTTATATGTAAAAAGTTCAAAAATTAATATTTCTAGAGAAAAAAATGTTCATAAGCAAAAAATTCATTTTTTAAATGACTAAAGCAACTCCTTAAGTTATTATTTTATAAATAGTAGTTTAGTAGTTAGAGCTAAACACATAATATGTTTTATAAAAGATTTTTAAAGCATAGGTATTTAGGAAAAAATTTTGGTACGACAATTTTAACTAGAAGCTTCTCTATACAAAATTTCATTGAAATTCGTTCTGCCTATAATGACAAGTTCAAAATTCGAAAAGCTGGTTTTATGGTATGTACACTCAGTAATGTCTTAGTTTAATTTTTTTATTAAATTAAAATTAAAATTTATCAAAATTCTCGGAGCCATTTTTGAGAAAAATACGATTTTCGAAAAAAGATTTTTTAACACTTGCATGGTGGGTACTTTAATTTTTAGTTAAAACAATTTTTTTCCCTCCGATCTTGTAGATTATATAAAGAAACTTTTATTTATTTAAGTTGAAAAAATCGAGCAGGGGTTTTCGGAATATTGAGTTTCCAAAAAAAAATAATTGGCGTTTTTCTTTTTTCATTCAGAGTAGAGCACTGAACAGAGCATGAGCATATCAAACATGCCCTGAACTTTCTCCGAATCGAGTGTGTTCTGAGACCTCTGAATTATTTTATAAACACACGCGAGTTTTTGAGTTTTTTTTCTGTCTGTCAGAATGATTTCAGCATTTAACTCTGTCTACTCAGCTATTTTATACCGAGCTCATAGAGTGCGTTCTGAACAATCTCTGAACACGCTCTCAACAAAAAAAGAAACACAATCTTTGAACTGTTATACACTCTGAGCTAAAAAAGAAACACGATATTTTGTTTGACAGTTCAGGTACTACTCTGAACAAAAAAAGAAAAACGCTCAATGTTTAAAATTTGGAGGAGCTTCATAATGATTAAAATCGGTTGTACTGTTTTCGAGAAAATCAAAAACAAACAAAATAAAATGGTTCCAAGAGGGCTTCCAAAAGATGATTCGTACCGTTATTTTTGGTTTTAAAAAAAGGAAAATTTAACGAAAATCGGCTCATGCTCTTAGGTCGTAGCCGTATTCGAAGAGATCGACAGACAGAATTTCGAGACCTACTTTTCCTCGCTATCATCATAATGTCAACTTTGATAAAAATCTTGAGTTCGATTTATTTTACGAATGCATTAATTGCCTTATAGTACCTCTAAGTCGTAAGAAAAACGCAGAGAACCGATAAAGGGAAACACAAAACTTCTAATAATCAATTGAACTTACATTAATATTACATTAATATTAATATGGCACGAAAATAGCACTTTGTCTCTTTTTACTTGCGATATATAGGTACTATAGGGCAAGTTCTGCATTTGGAAAAAAAAATCGAACTCGAGATTTTGATCAAAGTTGACATTACGATGATAGCGAAGACGAAAAAAGTGGGTCCGACAATTCCGTCTGTCTGTCTGTATGTCTGTATGTCTGTATGTCTGTATGTCTGTATGTCTGTATGTCTGTATGTCTGTATGTCTGTATGTCTGTATGTCTGTATGTCTGTATGTCTGTATGTCTGTATGTCTGTATGTCTGTACCTCGAACTACAGCCTAAACTACCGGAGGTATTTTCTTCAAACTCGGTAGTTAAGGGTCTTCGGTGATTCCCTAGAGGAGAAATTGAAATTTTTTTTTTAGCTCTAAAACTAAGGGTACCCCCCATATACCCGTAATGCAAAATCTTATTTATCTCGAAAACGGCTCTAACGATTTTGATAAAAAAATTAGGTGCGATATTATGGAAATGGACTACATTTTGGTGAAAAAAAAATTTGGGGGGAAATGTTATTAGGGGTACCTGTCATAGAACGGTTTTTTTGATTTTCGAATTTCTCACCAACGGCTCTAACGATTTTAACCAAAATTTTTATGCAGGAGCTGCTTTGCATTTGAAAAAATATAAACTAAAAATTTTTTCGAAAAAATAGTTTTTGGATTTTTAAAAAAATAATACATATTTTTTTTTGAAAATTCAATATCTTGAAAACCGATACACGATTAAATTTTTAAATTACGTTTTAAAATGTATTTTATTAAATACTAACAATTTGCATATCAATTTTTTTTATAAAAATTTTAAGGAAAATTTAGTACACAAAAAACATGTTTCAGTTTGTCTGTATGTCTGTACCTCTCACTACAGCCTAAACCACGGGACCTATTTCTTTCAATCTCGGTAGTTAAGAGTCTTCGGTGATTCCCTAGAGGAAAAATTGAAAATTTTTTTTTAGCTCCTAAACTAAGGGTACCCCCCTTACACCCGTAATGCAAAATCTTATTTATCTCGAAAACGGCTCTAACGATTTTGATAAAAAAAATTAAGTGTGATATTATGGACATGGACTACATTTTGGTCAAAAAAAATTTTGGGGCAAAATGTTATTAGGGGTACCTGCCATAGACCCGTTTTTTTGATTTTCGACTTTCTCATTAATGGCTCTAAGGATTTAAACCCAAAATTTTTAGCAGGATTCCCCTTAAGTTTAAAATAATATTGTATATAAAAATATTCGAAAAAATATTTATTGGGTTTAAAAAAAAAAAATTAAATCAATATCTTCAAAACCTATGAACGATTATTTTTTATTATTTCCTAAAACCAATATTATTAAATACTTAAAATTCGCATCCCACATTTTATTCTTGAAAAATTTTAGAGAAATTTCTTATACATATAAAAATTTTATTTAATAATAAAACGATTTTTTAAAGTTTATTTGCATAAATTCATACTTTTCCGGAAACCAGACGGCAATTTTATGCATTTGAACATTATTATCTCATTAAATCCATGTTTTATATTTATAAAATGTATCTTAAATTCCAAATTACTTTTACATAAGAGCAAGTTCGTGCGATCCAGTCGTGCATTTTATTTCTTTAACAAAATGAACTCTTATTTTTTGGTTGTTTCGAGGGGGGGGGGGTTAACCCCTAAAATCCTTACCTACGCTCGCCCCTGCTCAGGGCAGTCATCTAGGATAACTGCTATTTATTATTTTAATAAACAATATAAAATCTATTTTCCAATTCGCTCAGGTCACTCGTTATGCAGATGATTTAAAAATGTTCTCAAGCATATCAAACATCAATTATTGCTGTAGCATGCAAAAAGATAGTGAGAGCAATCTTTGAATACTGCGATATTGTTTAGTTCCCCGCTTTTCAGATGCAATCAAATCGTATTGAAAAAATCCAATGATTCGCTAAAATGAGATGGGAATTCTCAACAAGTTTGAAGCAAAATGCTTATTTTTAGGTATCTCTAGACTGGATATCCTCCGAAAAACTCATGACATAATGTTTTGTGAGAGATATTTTATGTTGTCATAGATATATAAAATGTCCAAAACTGCTAGCTTTAGTTCCAATATACATGCTCCCGAAATTTCACTAAGACAACAGTTTTTTCTTTTTAAACTCATCATAGAGCTAATAATTATGGATCTAATGAACGAACCTCTAACAAAATGTATATCAAACTTTAACTCAATTTGTAACCTAATTGAATTAAGTCAATCAAGACTTATGTTTAAAAACTCTCTGATTAACTTATAAATTTAATTATGTATATATGCACATATTCTTTTGTTTCTTTTTAACTTATGTATTTATGTATAAATGTAGATTTAAGTTGAATTAATCTATTCGCTTTAACCTTGAAGATAATAAATAAATAAATAATTAAATTCTTAAATTAAAAAGTACTTTTACATAAAGCAAGTAGATGCGATCCAGTCGTGCATTTTATTTGGTACAAAATTTGGGCAGAGTTTATGCCTTGCTTAATATCAATGATCGCCTACTGTTGTACAAGTTCAATAGTAAACCCGTCTGTATCTGAGGTTTGTTGATGATACGCAAATAGACTTCCTTCATGTCTCCGGGAAGTTTCTTCCAGCACGAACGTATCATCCCCTAGCTTGAGGTCCGAATGCTGCATAATGTACTCGTAATTTGGAGTATGAGTTTAACTTCCATATTGTTGTTCCTAAAGGCTTTAGGACTTTAGAATTTTATTTTCAATACATTAAATTTAAACATTTGAAGTGAATATACATTTTAACACTTTCCATTTCGTTAAAATAAAATTAAAAAGCATACATACTACCAAATACCGACATAAACCAGGATAGTTTGTCAATATTATTTAAATAATTAAATTTAGATTTAATTTGGAATTGGAATTGGTCATTTCAGTAATTTCATGTCGCAGAGGATATTTATTTTAAAATTGATATTTTTAATATTCAAGCAAAATTAACATAAATAGTAATAAAAATATGTAAACCTGCAATTAAATGATTAACGAGTGCATTGCAAAATGCTGATTAAAATTGTGGATTTTTTTGTTAGTGTCTGTTTTATTTATTTTAATGAAAGGATTAATATCGCCCAGACCATTGGTCGAGACCATACTTTTGAGCATTCGCAGGGGGATACCTATGTATATAATGTGGTGAATCGCATCGGAATTATACATTTTTATTTCAGGTTATTTCATTAAAAAAATACCTTTATCCAAAAAAGGGTTTTACCAAAAAGTAGGTTTGTTAACTGGGCACAAAAATCCTACCCACTCATAGTCGCCCACTTAATTTATCATTGCTGTGATTATTATTATTAATGAAAGCATTGCAAACGGGGTTATTACCTTCATTTTAATATGCTCTGATGTGATGTGAATTGTTGTGGATTGATGATTTTTTTATTTTATTGTGTTTTGCAAGGATTGTTTGTTAATTAAAAATCATGTTCGACACAAATAGCTGATATTACTGGATGATGATGATGGATGGTATGTGTGGCTATCGACTGTGGTTGGGATGTGTCTATAAGCATTAAAATTGAAATACACAATATTACCAATAACTTACAACAGGCAACGAAAAAAGGTTTACCAATATTTATTTGAGTTTCGCATGATGGAATTACTATTTTTTCTTATTAAAATTAAATCCTTAAATCTTTTAAATAAAAAAAAAAACAAATCTTCCTAAGTATTAAAGAAATTCAAAAGTTCAGATTCCCTTGCCAATCAGCTTGATATACCCAAGAACAGCTTGATATACCCAAGACAGAAAAACCACACTGACTGTAGGACTATTTATCCTGTTCCAGAGGAGCTTACAAGAGTAGTTCCTAAGAGGATCCTGTGAAAAGCATGTACAGCTCCCTAATTCTATAGGATGAGGATCATCTTAGAAGAAGACCACCGACCACAAAGTGATCTACCGAGAATTGAAAGCTGTTATGTTTCCTCAATGCAAGTACCGCCATTGCATAGCGACAGCAATGAGTTTTTGAAGCATAACATTATGCTATCGAGATCAGAATTTAATGAGCTTATCTTGCTTGCATCTCTTGATCCACATTCAAAAAAACAGGGACGTGAATCTGAAAATAAATATGAGAAGCTGAGAGAGTACTATCATCAATAACAGAATTTAATGGATTAGATGTTTTAAGCAAAAGATCATTGATGAATATGAGAAACAGAGTCGGAGACAAAACGAAGCACTAGGGTAAACCAGTATTTATTTCGTGAAGATCAGACTGGAAACCGTCCAATAAAATTTGTATTGAGCCGTTCGAAAAGTGATTTCTAATCCAATGAAGAAGAAATTCGTCAATACCAAATGACGGCATTGATGCCAAACTCTGTTAAATGCTTTGAAATACTGCCTCCAAAGCTGATGAGATATTCTAACAATCACTTATTGTTATGTAATTCATATTATTCGTCCTTGAGAAGCTTTCGTTCTTCAAAATATTTCTTGAGGAGGTAGAAGATTCGCTTTTTTAGGGACAGGCTGCATTATCTGTTTTCCATCCACTCGGTAAGAAACCAGTAGAATATGATAGATGAAAAAGCTTTCGCAGTGGTTTTTCAAGCATTGAAGAAGCACCTATACAGTAATGGGCAAGCAGATTTTTTGATATCGATATCTTTCAGTTCTCTTGCAACTGTACGAGTGCGAAAAAAGATTTGTCTCATAAAAGAGTGTTTCTCCTCCATAATTTGATGTTTTTATCAACAGCAAACACTTTTTTATCGATTCGTTAAAAAAAAGTTCATTTGGTGGGGGGGGGGGGGGGGGAATTCCGAATAAGGGCCAAATGGTTTTCCGTATTGTCACAACATCGAAATCTTTTCGTTACCGTTTGTTTCTCGTTTTTTTCATCACTTGTCACTCTCAGTTTCGGCTCCAAAATGCTGGAAGAAGATGGTGCTAGCCTGAGCCATCAACTAGAGGCGTGCTTTTAAAATATCTAAGAAAAGCAACAAAAGCAGGTTCTTAAAAAATTTTCATGCCGGTGACAGTCGGTTCACGAAAAGTTTCAATCGGACAGACGGAAGGTTCCCTTTCTATCAAGGAATGTGACAGATGGTCCGTATTCAACGACATGTGCGTGAAGTTGAATTTTGCGTCACTCACAATTTAAGTAAATTTTAGAAATGGTGGAAGTGCGTCCAGTTGAATTCATTCTTTGAACATTCTCCATTGTGAATGTTTTTCTTTCTTTCACTATCAGAATTGGTCGAAGAAAGCTTATAGCAAGCTCCGTCTTTCGACCAATGGTTTGCCAACACAGAGAACTGTGTTATACCACCGGCTCATCATTTAGTGCAGTGTTAGTTGTTAGTAGGAAAACTCTATTACAATTAACACTGACAAAAGAAAACATGAAAAATAAACAAATAATATTACGTTAGAACAAAACAATAACATAACATTAAACAAAGAACATTTAGGAGCGTGGACCACTGGTTTTGAGTAGGTTTTTTAATTTACTTTTATTTATATTAAAATCAAAAATATTTGAATTCCAATTTACAAGTCTACCCATACGTGTCAAAGGCTCATGCATGCCATAGTTGGTCCTATGTGTTGGGACCTTAATCATATCGAGGCCTCGAAGATTATAACCTCCTCCCCGATAATTAAAATAAACCGAACATAAAAGATCTGGTGCATCTGTGACGCCTGTTATTAATGGTGGAAAAATACCAAATCATTGTTTGTTCTTCTTTGTTCCAAAGTTTGCATCTGAAGAATAGATAATCGTTGGTCATAAGAGAGGACATACGAAGGATCTCTCCATTGAAGTCCTTTCAAGGCAAATCGAGTGAAGTTTCTTTGCACAGATTCTAATCTCTCAATATGAATATCATAAAGAGGAGTCCAAACCTGCGATGCATACTCAAGATGGGGACGCACCAAGGAGTTGTATAAAGCCCGGGTGACATTGGGATCAGTAAATTCCTTAGACCAGCGCTTAATAAACCCTAATATTGAATTAGCCTTATTCACGATTTTATTAATATGTGTATGATCTCTTAAGAAGCGAGCTTCTGAATTAATATTTATAACGCAAATGATAATTAATTATAGGTTAAATAAATAGAAAATAGAGACCTCGAGTGGAGAGAAGAAAAAGTAAAACTGAAAGCTGTATGAAAAAGCTCGTCAAATAAGAAGTAGTTCTTCCTACTGAAAGAAGGGAAAGAGGGTGTTTAGACAAAAATTGAGTGGAACAGAGGCGATGCAAATGCATAAATGCAATTCAGAGTAGAGCTTGACATACATATATGGGTAAACAAAAAACATGGCAAACAAACTTACGTACATTGAATCACAAAAAAACACTAATTATTGCCGATTTTTAAATTAAAAGATATAAAGCATGTGTTAACACGCAAGTCAAAAATAAGATTAATTAATATAAACACAATTCTAAATAAACCAAGTAAGAAAAATTTGAAATTAAATACAAAATTGAGGAGAGCAAGACAATACGCGTCAACTAATAACAAGACCAGTGTGACCAGCAGTGACGTGCCGTGGTGGTTTCAGTAGGGTGTTCACTATAACTTTTTATTCAAATCATTTATCTATTTTAAGTTTTAATCCAGGATCACGACGAGGACGAAATAGACAACCATCCCATTTCATTTTTTATTTTTTTGTTATTTTGTTTTTGTTATTTTGTTTTTGTTTTTATTTTTTATATATTTATTTTTTTACTTTTTTTGGGTTGTTTAGTAGTTTAGTAAAATTAACGCAGTCCAACAGATATTTACTTGTATATAAAGATTGATTCGACGGGATTTCTTCAAAAAAAACTTGTAGAACATAATCATACAAAATATTTTTTGCTTTAATTTCCCTAAGAAATGATTTTTCTGTTGAAATAATTGCCAGTTCTCACAATCTGTTCTCTAGCATTTTGTTTCTGGCATAATAATTTTATGCGCTTAAGGGCAGAAAAAGATCGCTCGACAGAGCTACTTGATACTGGAATCGTCAAGATTAGTGATCTTAATTTAAAAATTTCCAAAAAAAAGTCTTTAAGTTTCATATTATCGAACATTTTTGGAGTGTCCTTAATGGAAATATTTTTGAATTGTGACTGAGTAAGTTTAAAAAACACAGTAAGTTCATTCTCAACCTTCACAAAATCAAAAAACGGACCATAGGAACTTTTAAGGCATTCGAAGCCATCAGTTGGGAAATTTTTTTTATTTTCAGCAAAATTTTTTACGGAAAGACCAGAATGAGAATGAGAAAATAAATTTGAATTTCATCAAAACAAAAGGTACTTTTATAAATAGCGCACCGGAGACTGGACCACCACATCCACATTACTCAGTGAATCATTATCAGAGATGGACATTGACATTTGAAAATCGTACTGAAAAATAATTTGAAATTGTACTAAATTGGCACCAGTTGTATCTATTGAAAACCAATTTCATAAATAAAAACAATAAAATACATTTGTTTTCGTTTATTATGAAAAATATAACACAAAAAATAAACAAATAACTCAATTAAAACGAAAAAAAAAAACAAGAAAATAAACATTTAAACCACACAGATTTTTAGTCGAATTCGATACAACTGTATCGAATTTCCCATGCCTGATTATTATGATATATTATGACATGAGAAATGAGAGCGAAACACTGTAAAGTAAACAAAAACTCTCTAACTCTTCGCCTTGTGTGCAGCGTTCTGACTTTACTGCGAAAGCACTAGATCTACTGCACTTTTTTCTTATTTTTTAAATCTACTGCACCACTGCGCTTTTGCTACAATCTACTGCGATTCTTCAGATTTTGTTTGAATAGCAGCACTGGTCATAGAAATAAATGTGCTCATAACAAAATGTCAAAATTCAAAAAGATTCTTTTCTCGTTAGTGCAAGTCTTGTCAGCTATATACGTTTTTAGTTCTACTATTCTTTAATTTGTTCTTGTTTCAAAAAGTACAAAGTTGTAGATGGTAAATTCATTTTGATTACCTAGCTTTATATATTTGCTAAAACTATACATTTTCGAGTAAGAGTATATTTGTTCACAAATACTATGTAAATGAATCGCTGATTGTTAAAACAACATAACTGAAATTTAACTTTTTTGTACAGGAGATACAAAAAATCCTACATTTTTGGCCTTGTAGTCATTGTCATTTTTTAACACAAAAATCTTATAAGAGTGTTTCGACTTTTTAAGGATTTTTTAATATGTTCTTTTTTTCTTCCGTAAAAAATTAAAACATCACTTATGTTGTTTTAACAATCAACGATGATTTAAATGTGATTTAACTTTGGTTCCTTTGTTTATAATTTGTTGTTACCTAATCAAAAAATATATATGTTTTTCTACAGCGAAAATTTTGGTTTTACTGCGATTTCTTTGCCAATTTACTGCGATATGTGATTTATGAAGTCCGAACCCTGCTTGTGTGTTGTTCTGACCTTGTGTACAACAACAACTGGTATACAATGAATTCGCACTCCATAATGAAAATGAATCATATCAGAGTTCACTGTCTCCCTCGATGCCGAATTGAGGACAGGGATGGAAAATTCGGTACAATTGTACCGAATTCGATACAATTGAGTTTGTACAAGTACAAAAGTACAATTCGTCTCAATTCAGTACAATTTCAAAATTTCCAATTTTATGTATGTGAAATACAAATAAATAAAAATTAAAAGCACATAAAAGGAAATTGAAAGTTGAATTGAATACATCATCCTGGCCTGAATGCATTCATTTTCATACCAGAACAATAGCTGTAAGCCCTTGTAATTAAAACTCTTAATTACAGTTTTCTTTTCACTTCTTGATAGCGTCTTTCCTTTCTGTAAACTGTAAACTTGTGGATAAGATTGCGGTTTTTCGGCTGTGCATTTTTAAGATATTGAATTTGTGAATTTTAGTTTTATATTTCATTTTTTTTTAAGCTGGTGGCGCAAAAATGGACAAGTAAAAGATTTAGTTTCATCATTACAATACAATAAAATAATTATACACTTTTAAAATGAAGATAGTGGCGCAAAATTTTAAACAGCCTATTATTAAGGTATTAGTATGATACTACTTAACAATTTGCTAACTTTAAAGTAGCTCATTCTTAATTTTAAACATTTTCTAACTAGTATCCTACTAGGGCAATTTTCTTAATAAATTGCTTCTGAACACACGTAAAACAATGACAGCTCTTGAAAAAAAAACTAAGTAAACAGACGTTTTGTGGCTTTTGCAAATAGCATGATACTCAAAAAATAAAATAGGTGTTCAGTGGTTTTTATTAAAATTTGTAAAATCGTCATTTTAACTTAATTTTATACTAAAACAGCTTTAACATCGTAATAATTCAACTAAAATTTTGCTCCCGTATTTTTTCTGTGGAGCTATTTATATTTTTTATAAGAAGACACCCTGATCATTTCTGCTTTGATTTTTTTTTAAATAAAATACTTTGGAAAACTTTTAAATAGTTGAATTATTAATTTTGTTATGTATACAAAATTCGTTTTCGGTACAATTGACATCATTTCAGTACAATTTTATTCCAGATTTCAGTACAATTGAAAAATTTCATTTTCCATCCCTGATTGAGGATGGTACGCTCAATGAAGTTGAACACCATACACCAAACCAATTTGTCTTCTCTTCTGTAGTTTGATGTTTGAGTTGTTTCTGTATGTTGATTTGCTTTACGTCGCGTTGCCCTTGCCTTTCGTCGGTGCGTTGACATGGAGAGAACACTGTAGACTGTAGCGTGAGAATGAATACTCTGTCCATTCGGATGAAGGATCGTGGTGCGCTCGATGAAGGTGAACACCAAGGAATTTAGAATTTTGGATTTATATATACACATTTTGTCTCTTCTTTGCATTTTTTTGTGTGGATGGGGATGTGTTTTACCTTGGTTTCGGAGGTCGGTCGGTGCGTTTACATCAGGAGAACACCCTAGAGTACTATTTTTGTTATTTTGCTTGAAAATGTATTATTCATCCATTGCATTTGAATGAATTGCCGTGGTGCGCTTGAATAAGGAGAACATGAAATATGGAATGTGACTTATGTGATTATTTTGGTAGGGTGTGCGGTGAACACCTGCGTACCTTCGAATAAACGTCACTGGTGACCAGTGTGTTCCATTTCTAAAACATTTTTTTTTTTTGTAAATGAGAGTGTATTTGGTTCAAGAACGGAGCCCATCCATTAGGGCGGTTCACATTCTCAAATATGTTTGACAAATACGGTTTGATGAATATTTGACGGATTAAAACCATTTGCGTTCACATTCGTCAAACATGCTGTCAAACAGCACTTCTCCTTAGAATTCTTACCATGGCGGACCAACTCAGAGCACAGATGAAATATTTGTTGAGCAAATTTACTTCCATTTTTATGTTTGGAAGTCTGCAGAAAACTTATATTAATCTAATAAAATCCACCTGAATTACCGCTATTGCATATACATACATATGACTCATTTTGAAATATGTATTTTCTTACGATATGCACCGCTCGAGAACTTTATTGAAAATGAAATTTGCTTGTGGCTTGACAAGCATGCGTTCGCATTCTCAAATATGCTTGTCAAACCAGCAAAATATCAAAATATTTTGATATCATCAAGCATGTTTGACAACAGGGTTGCAAAAGCTTAAGTCACTTTTTAGCTTAAGCTTGGCTTTAATTCACAACCTAGTATGTGACTTATAAATTAAGAAAAATTTAATTCAGCAGCTATGTAGTTACTGACTTACGAATTAAAAAAATTTAATTCATAAGTCAGTTGGTGACTTGTGAATTAAAAAAATTTAAATCATAAGCTTCTTAGTGACTTATGAATTCAAAAAAATTAATTCAGAACCTAATAAGTGACTTTATGAATTAAAAACATTTAAGTCATGAGCAAGTAAGTGACTTAAGAATTAAAAAAAATTAATTCAAAAGTTACCTAGTGACTTATGAATTAAAAAAAAAAATTATTCATAAGCTAATGGGTTGAAAAATTATTATTTGGAAAATTTATAAGCTTGCATGATAATTTATGACACACAAAAGCTTGAAATCTACGTTCGTTAATAATTAAATAATTACATGTAGTCAAAACAAGCTTAAACATTTACAATTTACCAACTAGCTTGTGAATAAATTTTTTTTAATTCATAAGTCACTTAGTAGCTTATAAATTATTTTTTTTTTAATCATAAGTCACTAACTATCTTATGAATTAAATTTTTTTTTAATTCACAAATCATCTACAGACTTATGACTTATGATTTTTTTAATTCGAAAATTCGCAACCCTGTTTGACAATCCGTTTGATGAAGCGTTCACATTTTCTAATTCGAGTCTTTTGTCAAACATATTTGAGAATGTGAACCCCCCTATTGGGTGAAGTTTTGTCAAAAACGCGTGACGAAATACCACCACTACATGCTCTATTAAAATAAAATAATGGGGCTATAGGGAGGAGGGGAAGATGAGCGACGGGACAGATGCCACCACACTTTTTTGATAGATTTTGTCTGAAAGATTCAATGCTTCGAATAATCAAGAAACTTCAGTTCTTGAGTTAATTCGATCTTGGCTGAAACGTAGACCAAGAGATTCTGTGCAGGTTGTAATTAGAATCGACTTACCCTTTACATTTTCACCTCAGCTTCGGTACTTCTTGCAGTGAAATGCATACATTAATAAGTGAATATTATGTTAACTTGAATTTATTTGTTGCAATTTTATTTTGGGTTATTTAACTTTACGTTGAACGATTTTTGAGTTTAATACTTATAAATCGCGACTTTGGATATTCGGATCCAACAAACAATTTTAGAAATAAAAGAAAATGAATTGAGGGATATTTGCACAGGACCGGTGTGCTCGATAGAATATTGAAATGGGGAGAAGAACGCTCGTACAGTGATCTGTCAGATCCTGATCGCGTTCAATTAAACTGCAACTGGGCAGCAATTTATGGTGCTACCTACCAGTTCCTTCAGCGATGGGTGGGTTCGTTTATTAGAGAATTTTATTGATCGAACGCCTAATCTGCAATCGATTAAGGAAATATAAAAAAGTATCAATACAAAAATTATCAAACGATTGGAAGTACAGGGGCGTGCTTCTTCTTACTATGGGCGCCAGGATTTTTTGTTATATGGTGAAATTGCAAAATCTATAGATGAAACCAAATGATAATTACGAACTTAATTTATAACACACAAATTTTATTCCAAAAGGAAATTAATGTTTTTATTACGAGTATAGGGGAAAAACCTTTAGTTAAGAATATTAAAGAGAAAACAATTTATAAAGAAATTTAATGTTAAAAGTGAAAAACAATTTATGAAGAAATTTAATATTATTTTTTTTTTTTTCAATTTGTTAGAGGTCACAAACGAAACGAAGATGATCTTAGGAAAGATTGCCGAAAAAATAAAGAATTAAAAAATGGGGTTATGAAGTTATAACTTTCGGGGAAACAGTTTTTGGAAAACAAAGGCCTAGCGGAAAACAAATTTTTGTCCAAATCGGCGAACAAAACATTACGGTATTCACAGAAAAAATTATCACAAAGATGCTTATCAGTTTTCTAACAAAATTGAATTGATCTTTCAAAGTTTTTCTGGCCTACCTGGCCCTAGCTCTAGAAGATACTAAAACTGATTTTCCCTTTTTTTTTGGAAAATACCTCAAAATAATGTTTTAAAACTCCAAATAAAAAAAAATTTCGATTTTTAAATTTTTTAAAAATGATTTTACGTTTTCTAGAACTTTTCAACTTCGATCTGTATAATACCAGGATCTCACAAAAAGTGGCTACTTGGTGACCTCCTCCCATTCAACCTAGCTCCTTCCATTGTGTCCGTCTATTTCTTACACATTATTTACATGCGTGTAGTAGCGGTATTCGCTCCGTAGTTGAATTCAATCCATTCTCTCATTTCTAAATATCCCTACTGAAAGGGATCATTCACAATGAAGTTCACATATTGAATGTACTATCCACTAAAGTACACACAGCCCTTTTAGTGAGATGATTGGTGCGACCAGGAATTGGAGTAAGGCTCTTAAAACTGCGATCACCGACTCACAATATTGGTAGTTATAATTTCCACACCTTACTTGTTCGTGTGAACTTCTCTATGATAAAAATGGAAGTCAATGAAATTAAGTGTCGAAAATAAAATAATTCGAACTGATGCCGAGACTTTACTGGGCTTAACGCATTTGAGTAGTCTAATACTCGATGACTCTGGGCCATGGATCAAGCTGAATTTGAGCGATCATGTGGACCATATAAGATTTGGCATTGACCAGCAACTTAATGAAACCCACAAGAAAAAGTCTAAAGACAGAAAGAACACGATATCGGTGGCCAATTCACTTAATCTGTGTGTACGATAAACAAGGGCAAATCGCATGTGCAGAATGTCTATTGGGATATCAGCTGCGTGGCATGTAACGTCGCCGTTTTGGAAGGCATCCATTTCATTTAATTTGGTCGAAGAAATAAGTATAATAGAAATTAGTAATAAATGGTGTTGGCAATGCTATTTCATATCTGTAGAACAGTGTCGTTGACATTTTCTTCTGCATGGGGAAAGAGAAGATAGTGGGCTTAAGTTTTGGCCTCTGTTTAAAAATGTAATATTTTTTTTGTTTCTTTACACCCTTTCTATGCGTCTTTTTGTTGCTCATTTGTGTCCCACCACAAAATTAGCATGCTTAAAATGTATAATTATTCACCTGGAATGCAAATTTAGTCAATCCACTTTTCCAAATTCCCCGCGCAAGATAACCAAATAACTACAATGACTTTTTCTATCTTCAAAACAACAAACCTTCAAGACTTCCTCCAACCTACACCGTGCATGTTATCATATAGGTAGAATAAGCAAATTTGTGTTTGCCCTAGTTTGCATCACATGTCCTGCTGCTGATGTACGACTGTCCTTCCTGTTGTCCCTCTATAAGGCTGACCATCAAGAACGAAAATTCACAAAAATTATTATATTATTCTCCTCCCAAAAACAAAATTCGATATCTTTCCCAGAAATCAGCTCATTAAAACAGATTTGACTCGTCGTCCAACTTGTACTGATCGTCACGCATATAATATGCGACAGAATCAATTTTTTTTCTCGTTGTTTCAAAAAAAAAACTGAAAATAAAAGAAATGTATCCATGCAGAGCGTTCCATAAATAAAATCGAACGCAAGGAGTTCACTATGTGTGTTCACTTGGTGGTGCTCGAGGACATTCGCAACGGCCGGCCGTCGAAGACGAAGCGACAACAGATCGGGGCAACCTGGAGCTGAAGTTGGACGACTTTGGACTTGGTCCGGTCATCGAGCGCGATGTATTCCCGAACGACAATGTGTGATGTCAAATTGACAATGTCAAAAATATGGCCAGCTAACACTATCGATGGCATAAGTTATAAATCTCATATCAGATCCAAAAACGGTTGACACGGAATATACGAGGCAGGTATTTGTAGCGCAGGTAAACAAGTTGCCAGAGGCAAGCAGGCATGTTTTGTATAAGGTATACGAGTATATATGTAGGTACTACAGCTAGTGCATACGGATTGCGGATAGATGCTGTTAAAATGTTGCTGGACCACTACTGTTTGTGGGAAGGTGATGATCCCACTGCAATGGTTGCCAACGGAAGAAGAATTGTTTAAACGAATTTGAAAATAAAATCAACCACGCCTCCAACAACCACCGGAAGTTTAAATGCAAATTTTTTTGAATTTTTCGAAATAGTTCTTCCTGATTTTTTCCGGATTTTTGTAAAAATTGGGGTCTTCTTAAATTCCTTTCTCCTTTTTGAAAAATTTAATTTTGGAAGTTATTACTAATTGTTCCAGTATTTGCTACATATTGGTCCAAGTTTTTGAAATAAATATTAATTTAATTTAAGCTAATTCTTCTTACTGTATACTAGGATTAGGATACATTTTAAGGATGATTAAGAAGACAGAGTGTTCGGCAGTGTGAACTGAGGTTAAAGTCCCAAAAGTTTATGTTACAATTGTTCCTCCGAAGCATGCGAGTAATAGGTTCGTTAGAGCCATAAGAGGTACGGATGGGTGGGCAGATAGAAAAGACAAGGATTTCTTAGATTAGTGTTGAAAACAAATGGAATTGTAGATAATTGTGCTGTTTATAGATCCTCCAATAGTCGATGAATGAAGAGAATGTCGCTTATTGCTGTTCGTTTTTCCAGCATATTCAAGCTAACAAACGCGATTTTACTTTTATGGTGGCGAAACTTCAGTCCGCTAACTCTATAAATGTCTTTAATTCGCACCGTCGGAATTATTAATTAAATTTAGTTAAATTACCTGAACACGAAATCTGCGTACGCCGCCGCCGGCCGCAGCAAGAAACACGAGAACTGTCAAACTGTGGGTGCGTTTGAGCACGTCCACAACTGAAAACACATGACTGCTGCAACCCAGTAGCTCAGCAATGGGGTGGGTTCAATAATTGAATGAATTTTATTAATCGAATGCGATTAATAAAATGAACAATGAAAATTATTATCAAATTATATGTGTAAGTACAGGGTGTACTTATACTAAAAGTTGGCGCCAGGAATTCTTTTATGAAATAAGAATTAGTAAATTCCAAAACTAATTTTTCTGAGTTTTTAAACGACAAGAATGAAGCAAGAAAATTAAACATAAGATGTATATACCCAGCGGGGGGACCTCAATTATTTTTATTTGGGAAACCATTGAGTCAAAACCAAGGGATTAAAACCCAAATTTTTTTCAAAATAGATATCACAAATTTGCAGCGGCTTACGGTGAAAAGCAAATGAAAATTAAGTGGGCCGTAAGCGAATAAATACGGTGTTCCACAATTTACTGGGATAAAATTCGACACTGACTACCAAATTTAATAAAATCTATTTTAGAATTGACACAAATAAAGAAAATCGCTCTACTATGTCTATGGATCTCCTATCCGTTTCTTTTCCTCTGTCACCTCGATTATTTTAATGTTTACTCCAAAACTTCTTCTTCACCTCGAATCACTATGTGTTCTCTTAAAATTGTCCTCGATATCTTCTCTGAAAAACAAAAATCTTTTCTCAACTTTCTAAACTTTTGTTTTAGATTCTTCTCCTTCATAAAAATCAACTTTTTCCTTGAATAGTTCTCCAAAAAGTGTCCCTTTCCAACCTTAACCTATTGTCTACCTTGGCCATTTCAGTCTCTCAAACATTCGTACGGCCAGCCAATCGTTTTCGAGATCTTCAGTTACGGGATCAAGGCTTCCTGGAAAGTTACACGCTCTCCTCGAAAACCGAAGTTCCTCCGTGGTCGAATGTCATCGAAACTTTATTCTCTTACATCAATGATTATGATTCAGAAAGTTGTTGGATGTCTTTCCAAAACTTGCCGAATCGAAATGACCGAGTTCAGACCTCTTTCAACTTAATTTTTCGAGAAAATCTAAAAGAACTAAAATCGAAAGTTCCTACTAAACATTCTCCTAGTTACTACTAAATATTCGCGAGTAGTTCGAAGAGCGAAGCAATCTTTCCAAAACTAAAACCCCGAGGTGAGAAAGGAATACTTTTCTTTAAATTCTTAGCTCAGTTATTTTCTTTTATTGTCAATTTCGAAAGATTTGCTATTTAAAAAAATTGCGCTTTAAAAATTTTGAAATACGTTAACAAGCCATTTTGCTGACAAAAATATTAAATCACGTTAATATGAAGTTAAATTTGGTTAATGAAATCTTTATGATTCGTCATGTTTGGATCTAAGTAAGAGTCCGCCTGACTTATTTACTTCATTTGCTGGTAGGTACCTACATCTAAAAGAGACGGCTCGACTTCTTTATATTATTGACTCGTTTTTAGAACCAACTGCTCCACTTCGTTTGAATATAGCTCAGAAACCTATTTTTGTTACTTTTCCAAAATACTTTAAGGGTAGGTGTCCATTGAAAAAATAGGTTAGACTTTTGCGCTAAGCTGTATAACTTTCACAATTTTACGAATATTTCAATGAAATAAACGGTCATCGATTAGAAAAATGTTATTCAAAATACTTTTGCAGTTTTGAAAAAAATATAAAAAAATTGTGTGCCCAGAAACTGCCACACAAGTGGAAAAATCATACATTTTAGTAAGGTCCTTATTCAAATGATAGGGAAATTCCGAAAATATTACTTTTTTATTTTTTTTATATTTTTTTTATAGAAACAACATATTCCCAAATCACGTATCGTTCTTCTTTTTTTATTCTGTTTTATTATTTATTCAAAAAAAAATATATAAAACTATGAAAAACGAAGGAAATTCGCATAGTGGTATGAATGCTCTACTGGATAAAACTTCATAAGTATAAAAGATAACGAAGTAAAATTCACTCTTGTACAAAGCCAATAAGTATGTGCAATTACGTTAATTTTTTTTTTATTTGTTTTTTTATTTTTACAGTAACTTTTTACTAACAAAAGTCAAAAAATATACATTTTTTTACAAATATTTTGTTCTCTACCCTGGGAAATTGAGAGTTATATTTTTTAATTTTTGGAAATAATTTTTTAATCAAAGACTTATATTCCCTGAACAGCGTATCGTTCTTAAAAATTTAATAAAACTCATCTAAAGTTCAAAAAAATGCATTTCAATATGACAGTATTTGTAATGCATTTGCAAGAAAAGTATTAATAATACAGTTCTCACATATTTTGTTTATTTTTGTTTGATATTTTATTTACTAAATTCAAAAATACAAAATACTTTTTTCACTGAATATTTATTTAATTTTATTTTTATAAAAGAGGTCTGTTTTGCATTTTTTAACAAAAAGTTCCTTTGCACACGCACACAAGTAAGTTTTCAGTTCACAAGAATGCCACTGCAATATCAGCGCTTTGAAAGAGAAGGTTTCGTATTCTCTGTGCAAAAGAATTTTGTCCGCCCATCCGCTCTCTTGATTCTTTTTTTTTTTTGTCTGGGCTTATTTAGTTTTTTATTCTTGTTTATGACTTGTCATCTTGCATCTCGTATTACAAGAACAGAAAAAATAAAAAAAAAACGTGTTAGAAATGATTGTTTTTAGTAGGTAAATGATGCAATGACCATTCCACATTGTCGGAGGTAGAGTGGAAAAATGTTCTTTGTGTATGTATAAAAAAGTATATAAGTAGGTAGGTATGTCACAAATTCGCTGTCATAAATTTTGTTTTTTTGTATTTTTTTATTTGCGATCTATCATCACTTCTACTGTTTTTTTTTTGTTTCTTCTATGGAAAGCCATTTTAGGTACACACATAGTAATAAATTGCGATGCATAGTGATCTTCATTTTTTTTTTGTCAAAGGGTGTGTAGATGATGGAAGAAATGAATTTTGCGATGTTGTGTATAGAATAAGATACATACATATGCATATAAATATATACATACAATAGATTTTGTGTTGTTTTTTTTTTCCGATAGGTAGGTTCATAGGTAATGTAGAGGTGCAACGCCGCGCCGCCGCCGTGATTTGATTTGGTATCGTAAGGATTGTTTTGATTTAATTTTGCGTAGGTATGTAGGTAATGGATGTATCAAAAACATATTAGATGATGAAATTGCATTTCACTGTAAGCGAATACGCAACAACCAAGGGATATGGCAAGTGGATGGCGCCAAAATATTATGTATGCAGGTATCTATTAATCTAAATACCTATGTACATATTTATATAAATAAGTTCAGAAGGAAAATTCGATCACATTTTGTTTTCGCTGGTGACGTATTCCACTGGTAGAAGAATGGTGAAATTGGGAGGTATGTCAAAGTATGTAAATAGAAAGAATATGGGAAGTGCGCCTCTTTTATGTATTTTTGTTGGTTTTACATAGGAAGACTTGTCTCCTCTTTAATTCAATATGTCATGGTGATAGATAATACTCTCGTTACTGTTATTTTCTATTGTGTTTTTATTGTGCAAATCTATTTTGTACATACCAATAAATATTTTTTTGCAACAACCTAGCTGCAAAGGTATAATGCCTTCAAAAACAAACAAAGGAAACAAAAAACCCAAGCAAAAAAAAATTGATAAAAAGTAAGCAAATAGAAAATACATACATATGTAATGCGTACTTCGTTTTCATTAGGCCACATGATGTAATTTCGTTGAAAATTTCGAAATGAGATAATTTTTAACAAAGGACAATAGGCAAGTCTGGCCCAGTTCTAATAAGAACGACCTTTATATAATATACATAACATATGTTTATGTATGTTCATATATTCATTATCACTAAGTTTTTAATTTGTAAAAAAAAACAAGTATTAGTTTTCCAATAATGTTGTTGGTGTCAAAATCAAAAAGACAAATTGTGAATAATTTCGAAATTACTTAATGAAATTGGTTTTTTGTTTTTTGAATGAGATCAGTTTCTATATAAAATGCATTTTTAGTTTTTGCTTAGGTAATAAAATAGAAGCTTAAAATTAGTATAGTAGTATACAAAGTAAAATTAAAATACAATGATGTTATTGGAAATAAAATTGACAAACTTTTTCTTCGAAATTTGTTTCAGCTAATGGGAACCAGTGGCACCATTTTACTTTAATTATAGTAGATCTACTTTTTTTTTCCAAATATTTAAAATCTACTTCTTACTTCGCACCATCAGCAAAATACTGAAATCTACCTCATTTTAAAAATCTCTGTTTTAACCTACTTCAATTTCACAAAAAAAAGTCCAAATCTACTTCTTTTTCTTTATTTCACACTAGGTAGTATTTTTTTTATATTAAACGCGCACTCAAGGGGTCATGAATACCATTAAATTGTTAAACACAGTGCAAGAAATTAGGAAAGTAGGATAGGATGAGAAAGGAAATACCGATACATATTGGTTTTTAATGTCTGAACATTACAATGAGTGAGAAATATTGAGCCGGGTAAAGCATTCCAGATGCGTGTAGTGCGGCTAAAAACGGAATCACTGTACTTGACAGTACGTCCAAAATTGGGCCCAAGGGTAAAATGATGAGCAGTCCTAGAAGTACGGGTATTACGGTTGAATTGTTTGAGGGGGAGAACGCAACTGCCTACTTCACTCACTAGAGCATTGTTTATGAAAATTGCGGCGGTGCTCGAGAGATTCAAATGTTTCAGTTAGACAACGGTCGCCTTTCATTTTTAGAGCTCTCTTTTGAATTCTGTGCAAGAGACTTAAGAGGGTTTTTAGAGCACCTACCTAGTGGGAATTACACTCGAGCTTTGGACGAATATAGGCCTTATAGATTACAGCCAGATTAGTAGGGGTAAAAAACTTCTTGCATCGGCGGAGAAAATTTAAACACTTAGCGGCGTTTTTGGTTACGTCAAACATGTTAACACTTCACAAATGATGGTCTCTGATGCACATACCTAGAAGCTGTTCAGTCTCCTCGATGCAAGTGCCAAACAGCATTGAGTTTTCGAAGATCATAATTTAATGAGCTTATCATACGCTGCCGTTGGTAGTCCACATCCTAGGACAAGGATGTGAATCTAAAAACGAATATGAAGAACTAAGGTTACTGTCGTCAGCAAAACAATTAAGCGGAGCAACAGTTATAGACAGAAACTGTCGGAAACAAAACGGACCCCTGGGGCACACCAGCATTTATTTTGTGGATATCAGATTTGAAACCGTCCAAAACTACTTTTAGTGAACGGTCCGAAAGGTACGAGTAATTTATAATCCAACGAAGAAGAGATTCATCGAATTACAAAAAAAAAAGAATGTCAACACAATAAATTAACACAAATAAGTAAGTTTAAAAGCATAGGAACTCAACACACTGATGTGTACACGAATCGTATGAAAATTTCGCTTGCATATGTGTTTTTAATTTTAAATTAAACTATATTTAAACATATTTTATATTTTTTATAAAAGAATGTTTTATTAATTAAATAAAATTAAATATTTATACACAATTTTCTTTAAAATTAAAAGAAATGTATTGATAATTTTAAGTATTTAAAAGTATACATTTAAAGAAAACATTTGTCGTATACAATATTATTTCAAAATCAAAGAATCTGCGATGTAAAAATTTTGATCGAAATCGGAAGAGTCGCAAATGAAAAAGTAGAAAATAAAAAGAAGGTTCTATGACAGGTACCGATAATAACATTTATTTTTTACCAAAGTGTGGACTGCATTGTTGGTACAGTTATCTATACATAATTTTAAAAAAAAAGCATTAGAGCCGTTTTCAAAATAATTATAATATTTCATAATGGCTGTATGGAAGGAACCGAGCTAAAGTGGCTGCAGATTGAGGTACAGAGTTGCAGATAGACGGAATCATTATTCTCTTGTGTTGTAATGTCAACTTATGAAAATTCCCAGTTCAAATTTTTCGAAAAGTAAATTAAAAGTCATTTTAAAACCTACTTCGATTTTTCCCAATTTACATCACTTTTTTCTTCAAATCTCCTTCGATTTTTTTCCGGAAATGGTAACGCTGATAAGATATGTAACAAATGAAAAACTATGAAAACTGTTATCATTGTTTTTATTTTGATGATTAGGTACATAATATTCAGGAACAATAGATAATAAACGAACGGTTTGATCAACCAATTTCAAAATTGATAGTCTGTTTGTTTAAAAACACTTTCCCACTTTTATTAAATGAACGGTCAATTGTAAAAAATCAATTATGTATCTCCATAAATAGTTTCAAAGAATCCATTATCTATAACAAATTTATTCATGTTTTCAAAACTGCCCAATTTACCTTTTATGTTGTCAATTTTTACATGTAAATTAGTGGTCAAAGACGGAACCACTTTTTAATCTGAGGCTATATTTTTTTGCACTTATTAATTTTATTGAATCATAAATAACCTCAAGATAATGAAGCCCTTTAAAAAAAATTAAAATGGTTGACTATAGATATTTATCATTTTTAGAAACTCTGAAACAAGAAAAAGAAATATTTAAAACGCTTTTGGTTTCATCCCAATACGATCACTTTTCGCAGAGTTACAGCCCTTTGAAAAAGACTCAAAAGAACATTTTTGTAGGTATAGGTACATAGTTACCATTATTATTTTTGAAAGTCTATTAATTTACTTGGGTTAGGAAATTTAATAATTTTTTTAGGTGAGCAATTTTTGAATTGTGAACTGTATCCTAAAATTAATTGTCTACATTAAAAATAAATTATAAATATCAGAGCAAATTCCCCGGGTTCCTAATGTCTAAATCTGTGCTCCCTTTTCTTTATTTTTTAAAATATCTTTAAAAGTAAAAGTCCTAGAACCAACAGATTAACCTTGTATAAATACGCAAAGAATAAAAACGCTATCTACCTAAATGCGAAAAGTGTCAATTCACCTGCAACCAAAAATAAAACAGAAAACAAACCGTCTATTATTGTGTCTAATTGTGCGCGCTGAATGCAAAAACCTCAATTTCCCTTTCCTAAACCTCAAACAATCACGATTCACGAAAAATAATTTTTTCTACCCAAAATACAAAAGGAAAAAAAAACTTTCATTTATCTTTTGCGCAATCCAAGTCAATTCAAAATCAAATGCTTGTGCGCTGCCTGTTCGGCTTTCCAGCTTGCCACTCGTGCCTTGTTCTCGTTTTCTGTTATTTTTTTTTTGATATTCTATTCTATCTTTCTCTATCTCTATGCGTGATGCGAAAAAAGAGGTATCCTGAAGAGACGAGACGACACAAAAATTCTTAACTAAGAGAGCCATATTTGTACACCAATACATGTACACGTTTTTACATGAGATTTGAGTTTGCTTCTAGGGTAGACCTACCCTTAAGAGCAGATCTCTGACTGGTGGCCACCAAGTATTTACTGACTACAAGTATTTTGGAGTCGCGACGGAAAAAGGGAAGGTTAAAAATGGTTAAGGATATAGAATTGGCAGGTGAAACTTGTTGTGGTAAATTTTACCGCAACAAAGTGAATTATTAGGAATCGGTCTCGATTGGGAGGTAAAATCAAAGGGATATTGCAAGACAGACAACGAAGACGAGAACGTAGGAAACGACTTTGAATGCTTTCGATTCTGGATACATAAATTTGTTGATAAGGAGACCATAATTCGAGGGCATATTCAAGATGGAGCGAACAAAGGTTATGTAAAGGGATCGGAGAATTTTTTGGACCATAGTTTCACAAAGTCTAGTACTGAATCTGTTGGATTTTTAACACGTAAGACACCAAAGTCGCTAATTCATTCAGCGGTGGACATGGGTTGATAATGGACAGGGAGGAGATTGGATGTGTTGATTAATTGAATGATATTTGGAAATATTTAGCTCTTAGCAATTTTCCAGGCTCCAGACAGAGAAACATTCAACATCAAATTTAAAAAGTAGAATCATGTGTCGAAAAAATGGTCTTGAAAACTTGGTATCGTCGGAGTTGAGTTAAGCATGGGAATATTTGATGAGATTTTCAAAATCTTTAAACGTAAGAATAAAAAAAAGAGGTCCTTAGTGGTTTCCTTGTGGAACCCCGGAAGTATCTAAGAAATCCTCAGAGAAGGTAGATCTGAATTTAACTTTGTAGTAACGGTTTTGCAGGTAAGAATAAATCCATCTTAAGAAAATATGTTCAAGTCCCAGGATGGACAGTTTGAAGAGAATAAGCTTATGTGAAATTTTGGCAAGGGCTTAATGAAATCGGTTAAGCAAACGTCGACTTCCTTTCCCTTCTCTAAGGCTGAGAGGTTAAAGGGTACGTATTCAATGAGTTAAGTCGTTACGGACCTGCCTTTGACAATGCCGTGTTATCATTGGGAAATGAGAGACTTACAAGAAAACTCGAAAATTCGTACAAAATGTTTTCAAACATTTTGGGAATACCATCTGGACAGGGAATAAACTCATCGTTAAGTTGATTTAGCTTATTTTCGATGAGAAATAGGCCGAAGAAGAAATGCGGTATATAATAGAAATAATGACAATCGGGTATAAAGAGTCGTCTTAAAAGAATGTTTAAAAAAAAGTAGCAAAATAGTTGGTGATTGTTTGTGGTTCGTTTGAAGTTTCGTTATTGAAAGGGAGAGGCATAGGGTTTACTATAGGATTTTCGTTTAAACTAGTTCAAAACATTCAAAATACTAAGGTTTTGTTATGAACAAAACTCAAAGACTTCTGTTGTCGAAATTAAATAAGTTTTCCTACCATTTTCCTAAAAAGTTAAAGTCGTCAGAAACAGATGTGTTAAGATCAAAAATTGTTTTGGATTTTTGATTTTTGAAAAAAAGGGTCAATAGTTTTTTTTTAATCTAATGTACATGAAAGAGCAAGTGGTGTAATTTGAATCATTTTTTAAATTATTATAGATTGGATTGGATTATACAAATTTCTAGTTACACAAATTTGTTTATTATTCCGCTACTTCTTATTTACAAATTAGCATAAGGCTACGCTTATCTACAAAAATCCTTCGACTTTTAAAAAACTTTCGGTCGTCATCAAGCGTAACTGAATGGGATGGAGTCAGGCTTTCTGAGTGATTTGAAATGGCTGTATGAGTCTCACAAGGATCCATTTTAAGTCCGATTTTGTTTGCTTTATTTATCGATGATATTTGAGCTATTCTGCCAGGTGGAATATAAATTGCTGGAAATCTCATCAAGGTGCTATTCTACGGTAATTATTAAATTTTGCTAGCTGAAAATTCTTTGACGCTTCAATTCCAAATTAACCATTTACAGACCTGCTGTTATTTATGGGATCTCTCTATCAAAATAATTAAAACGAAGACTGTGATTCTTGAAAAACGACTGAGGAATATCCTACCAGAAAAAAGCTGTCGTCTGAACAAAGAGGGGACTGAAAAAGTTCGTGACTTTAAGTGTATCGGTGTGCTCTTGTCACCTAACATTCTCCCTTGATATATAATGAAACCAATAGGCGCTATTTCACGATATTTCTGTAAGAAACAAATGTAAGTGATTAGAAGCATATATTCGCTACGATTATTATCTCTAAGGCTAGCCGCGCACTAGCAATTTTTAGTTGCGAAACTGCTTGGTTCGAGCAACTAAAAAGTTTGTGTTTTGACACAAACTAAACGATTGCCTAAAATAAGTTCGCCATTTTATTGAACATATAATTATCTGCAAATTCACCGACATTCAACCAAACAGTTCATCTGTTTTCTATAAGTAACCAAACAGTTTCGCAACTAAAAATTGCTAGTGCGCGGCTAGCCTAAAGGTTATGAAAAAATATACAACCAATATTTGACAAGTTCCTCAACGTCAAATACCATGTTAATCTATAAAAACTTAAACCTTACGAATGGATAAAATATTGTCGATGTTATCAACAGTTTTCTTGGTCAATAGTACCATGGCTATCGCGCTTAGTATTTGTTTAATTCTAAGAAAGTGGTAACCATGTTAACAGTGTGGTGTCTAAAAACAAAGAGGAGAATGAAATTTCGACGACAACGTGTCTTATAGGAACAAAACGCTGAATTGTGATGCTGCTGTTGCTGCAGAGCAGCAGGAGCAGGAACCGGGCTGCTTGAGTTACCGGCAATCTGTTTTATGCCGATTGACTTTGCGGTCTTGGTGAGTGATCAAAACAAAACGAAAAGTGAAACTGATCAACTTTTTGAGTGGTGAACAATGGGACAACAATTGACAGCGAGGCAATCAATCATAATCACTGATCTGTTCGCGGTCGTATTTAAATGCGGATTATTGAAAGATGTATAAACATATACGAGTATATGTGTGATGCTTTGTATTCAGCGTTATATTGAGAACGCAAGTTCAACATTTGGAGAGACTGATGGTTGAAATATAAGCAAACAATTCAAAAATATAAAAAAGAACGGAATTTCTTCGGAAGAATTAAGACAATAACTAAGTAGGTAGGAATAATGTTCATCAATTTTCTTTAAGGATTTTTTTTCTTCCTTATAATACATACGTTTAATGATATTCACTTTTACGAAAATATATAATTCATACCTTGACATATTCGACCCCTAAAAGCAGAATATACAACATGGCCATTGCTCTTTTGTCGCAGTTGATTTCATAATTTACTATTACTTACCTATTTCATTGCAAAAAAAAGCCGACAGAGGATATAATCACGTTCTTTTCATTTTCGGGAAAATAGCAGCCCAGGATACCTAGGCAAACATGGAAGGTGATTTCAATACCCAACAACCATGATTACAACGACTCAATCTCATTTAAGGCTAGTAAGGAGTATCGATCTTCACCTGATAGTTATCGGTTGAGCTGAGGATCCAAAAAAGAACCCAGTCAAAGTGTCAGTTTCTTTATAGGAGAGTCAGTGGAAGCTCCCATCAAACTGGACTACCCGATTTTTTTTATAATATCAGCGCAATCCAGGGGTTGTTACTGCCCTGAAAATTATTATCGCAGTGCAAGTGTTAGGGCAACTGGGAAGTTTTTGGAAGGAAATGCCGATGCTCATTAGTTTTAAATTTCTGAATATTGCAATGGGAAGGAAAAATAGAGCTAGGTAAAGCAATCCACATTCAGTGCAGTGCGGCTGAAAATAAATATCTGTACTTTATACAACGTCCAAATTTGAACTGAAAGCCAGATCTGGGATGACAATTTCTTGGACCGTCGCGTCGTATAAAAATAAAACACATTTTGGCTATGTGGTCGACTAAATAATGAATCTCTGTATTTGACGATATGACCAAAATCAAAAATAAGTGGTGAGAAGTTTGTGCTGCACCTGCCCAAAGATGTGAGTTATACTCGAGTTTTCGATGTATAAACTCCTTAAACTCGTAAATGCTAGCCGCATCGATATAGATATTCGATATTCTCGAGAATGCGGTCATTCCAACGAAAATTGTCTTTGTCACACATACCGAGTACTGACCGCTTTTTGGCATCTTCAATGCCAGTGCCATTCAAGGATAATGACATATGTAAAGGGTACATTTTCCTTCAACGACGATAGCCAGCATTGAGTTTTCGAAGCATTAAACTCCACAAGATTTGTTATACCCCACTTAATAATGCTATAAAGATCGAAATTTAATAAGCTAATTATACTATGCCGTTGCAATTCTTCTACCAAAGGAAATAGACGTGAATTTGAGAACGAATAATTCGAAGAGGGAAAACTGAGAGCAGAATCGTCGGCAAAACAATGAAGTGGATTAGATAAGTTTCAGAAAAGGGATCATTTATAGAAATGAGAAAAAGAGTCGGAGACAAAACAGAGCCTTGAGGAATACTAGCATTTATTTTGTGAAGATCAAACTTCAAACCGTCCAATACCTACAACATGGTATTGAACAATCCAAGAGGTAATTTCTAATCCAAAGAATAAGAGCTTCGTTGATTACAAACGCACATTTTTTTAATGAGAGAGCTTAATCCCAAACTCTGCCAAATGCACTTGAAATGTCAAGCGCAACAATCTTTCTTCCTCCAAAATAATGTTAAGATGAGACATGCCATCAGATACCAGAATACCAGTGGAACGAATGCTGCGAAAGCTGTATTGCCGAGATATTTCCATGAATTGGAAGAAGGTCGTAAGTGCAATTGGTTGATTGTAGGAGGGAGAGGAAGGGTCGTTTTTTTAGGAACAGGCTGGACAAATGCTGTTTTCCATCTTTTAGGGAAGATTTTAGAACAATAAGAGCGATTGAAAAGCTTACGCACTGGTTATGTCAACGATGAAGATCACCTCTTTAGAAGAATGGGGGTATAACATCAGGACCACTGGATTTGTTTATATCAATATCACGAAGGAATGATTTATTTCCTCAAGTACAAGAGAGCAAATGTTGCTGTCATGCAACGTAGATTTAGCAGCAAAAAGAGCTGCAAGTACATTTGCCTTCTCTAAAGAGCTAGATATAGCAGTTATCGGTTTGTCATTGTAGATGAGCGTTGGAACCAAAGATGAAGTTGAATTTTTTACAATCTTGACAGATGACCAAACATTTCTACTGCCTTTGGGACACTGGAGAATTTGTTGCCTTAATTTCTGCTCATGTAAGAATTTGGCTGCAATGAGAAACGAGTCGAGAGTGTGGGCATTTTGCCCAGCAACATTTGGTATCCGAGTGGGCTCATCTACAAGCTGAGTAAGGTGGTGCATTTCATCAAAGATCTAAACATATCTTCCTTCCGGTGTTGTGTGTCCTGTATAGCGAAGCCACTTAAGATTTGGACGCCTATAAATGAAGCAATAATAGATGATGTGGTTGCGGACAGTAAATTTGACCCACATGAAGTTAAATCAAGTTCTGGCACTACACCCTATTTACAGGAACAAACTCAGGCGATTTTCGACCCCTTCCTATCTTCAGTACCAATGAAGTCAGAAACTTAAAACTCCGAATATATGCTAAACTAGTCAGGTACAGGCGTCTCACCAAATATCAATTTTTTAGCATGAGTGGTTCCTGAGATATAAGGCCTCAAAAATCACAAAAACCGTAACTGACTGACTCACTGACTGACAGATCATCAAAATTATGGAGCACTTCCCGACATCGTAGAATCTTGTAATTTTGCACAATGGTAGGTCTTGTCATGCAAGCAGAAGTAAAAATCGAAAATTTGAAGTTTTCCATTCAGGGGCGTGGTATCCGCCCACTTTCTGAGAAAATGTTTAATTTATATGGAGCACTTCCGATTACTGTAGAATTATGAATTTTTGTGAAGCAGTATAGCTTACTGTACATTCAAAGCGAAAAATAGAAAACCTAAGATTTTTCATTCCAAGTGTCTTTTTATTGTCATTTTGAAACCATACATGCATCTTGAAAATTCATGACTTTTCTTAGAACTAGAGTGCGCGATTTGGTACTCTATGTTATTTTAACATGAATGAAAAAAGAAAACATTTGCATACCTGAAGAAATTATGAGTTTATATAAAAAAAAACTCTTAACTGTGATGTGAACTATAATAAAACCACTAATAAGGCTATTAATTGGTGGGCTACCTTCATTTAAAAAAAGGATTTAAAATTGCAACAAAAACATCATCGCATCCTCGATAATTATTGCTTTTTTATGACTTTGAGCGGATGTAAGTAACGGGTGATTTTTTAAGAGCTTGAGAACTTTTTTTAAAAAAAAAACGCATAAAATTTGCAAAATCTCATCGATTCTTTATTTGAAACGTTAGATTGGTCCATGACATTTACTTTTTGAAGATAATTTCATTTAAATGTTGACCGCGGCTGCGTCTTAGGTGGTCCATTCGGAAAGTCCAATTTTGGGTAACTTTTTCGAGCATTTCGGCCGGAATAGCCCGAATTTCTTCGGAAATGTTGTCTTCCAAAGCTGGAATAGTTGCTGGCTTATTTGTGTAGACTTTAGACTTGACGTAGCCCCACAAAAAATAGTCTAAAGGCGTCAAATCGCATGATCTTGGTGGCCAACTTACCGGTCCATTCCTTGAGATGAATTGTTCTCCGAAGTTTTCCCTCAAAATGGCCATAGAATCGCGAGCTGTGTGGCATATAGCGCCATCTTGTTGAAACCACATGTCAACCAAGTTCAGTTCTTCCATTTTTGGCAACAAAAAGTTTGTTAGTATTGAACGATAGCGATCGCCATTCACCGTAACGTTGCGTCCAACAGCATCTTTGAAAAAATACGGTCCAATGATTCCACCAGCGTACAAACCACACCAAACAGTGCATTTTTCGGGATGCATGGGCAGTTCTTGAACGGCTTCTGGTTGCTCTTCACTCCAAATGCGGCAATTTTGCTTATTTACGTAGCCATTCAACCAGAAATGAGCCTCATCGCTGAACAAAATTTGTCGATAAAAAAGCGGATTTTCTGCCAACTTTTCTAGGGCCATTCACTGAAAATTCGACGTTGTGGCAGATCGTTCGGCTTCAGTTCTTGCACGAGCTGTATTTTATACGGTTTTACACCAAGATCTTTGCGTAAAATCTTCCATGTGGTCGAATAACACAAACCCAATTGCTGCGAACGGCGACGAATCGACATTTCACGGTCTTCAGCAACACTCTCAGAAACAGACGCAATATTCTCTTCTGTACGCACTGTACGCATTCGTGTGGTTGGTTTAATGTCCAATAAAGTAAACTGAGTGCGAAACTTGGTCACAATCGCATTAATTGCTTGCTCACTTGGTCGATTATGTAGACCATAAATCGAACGTAAAGCGCGAAGCACATTTCGAACCGAACACTGATTTTGGTAATAAAATTCAATGATTTGCAAGCGTTGCTCGTTAGTAAGTCTATTCATGATGAAATGTCAAAGCATACTGAGCATTCTTTCCCTTTGACAGCATGTCTGAAATCCCGCGTGATCTGTCAAATACTAATGCATGAAAATCCTAACCTCAAAAAAATCACCCGTTATGTTAGTGTTAGGTATCTTGCCCGGACAAGAAGAAACAATTGGAGCGCAAAACAAAACAACCAATAACAAAAAGAAACTGTGCCAAAAGAAACAGGAATCTATCTATAAACTAAGTTCAGTTTAGTAGGTAGAGTTCACTCTTCTATCTTTCTGTATTTATCGAGATTTTGACATGGCAATATATTAAAATCTTTGCAAAAAGGAGTGAGTTTAGACCAAAAACATAAATGTTAAGAAAAGAGCCAAGTTCTTCTATACAAAAACCTTTTGATTTGATGGGCTTACTTATTGGCAAGTTTTTTTTTATGCCCAATTCGAAAGGTTTTAAAAACTTGCCAAGTAAGCCCATCACATTTTAGTCAGTTATCATTAAATAATAAAATTTCTCTATTACATTGTAGCGGTTTCAATATTATTCTACTTTAAATATTCGCTATTAAACCTTCATGAAGTAAGAACTTGGCGTACTTTTAGATCTCAGTACTTTTCACGGCTGACTTGTTACACATAAGTTTTTATATAGAAGAACTTGGCTCTTTTTTTAACATTTATGTTTTTGGTTTTTGGTCTGATTTCGTATTAGAACAATAGCTGTGTTTTCAGTGGCGTAGCGTACCATCTCGGCGCCCGGGGCGGAAGATTCATTTTGCCGCCCCCATTCAATACTAAATTAAAATTAAGTTTCGGGACATCATTTCACAGGCAATTAAGTATCTTTTATTGAAAGTAAAATTGGATTAGCGGTTCCATAAACGGATTCTACGGGCATTACGAATGAGGATCGTGAGACAAAGCTGCATCTGCGGATTCACCGCCATGCATGCGTTTTTTCCTGCGAATTCTTCTCGTTTTGAGTTTCTCGTCCGAGTTTTTTCCAAAGAGTCTTAGAAAAGTTGATTGCGGCTTGGACGAAACGGTCTCTTCTCTCCACTAGGAGAGCTTTTAAAACGCAGCGTTTCTGAGCACACTACTTATCCACACTCATTCCACGTTGATGCAGGTAAATCTGTGCGTTATCTTCTTCAGGTAGCTCTGCAGCTCAAAAGCCAAGAAAAGTGAGGAAGTTTAAGGACTGCATGACTGTCAGAAGAAGAATGACTACTGATCTGTCAATTCTTCCAGTACCTCAATAACTTCCACAAACTTATTTTTAAGCGTCTTTACAGCTTCACGAGGTTCACTTCTTCTGCAGGCTTGTGACTAGATGCTTGAGGTACTTCTGGTGAGTCGACTTCGTCTTCGTCTGCACGTCTTCTTCTTCTGACTGTAAAATAAGTTATGCATTCCCATGAATATTAGCCGGAGGACAATTCTAGGCCACTCACGATTGTAGATGGAGGAATCTTACTTACGTTGGAATCACTTCCGCTGCTGCTGGATGCCGCCGAAGACGTTAACGTAGCTTTTGAAATAGAACTAGAACTGAAATATTTTGCGTCTTCGCGTCTGCTTCTTTCTTAGTCTTTTTCTTGCGGTATTCCGCGCCGCTTCCTTTAACTCTTTCATTTTCAAAAACTAGTTCAAAGGTTGAGTGAAGTACTAAGTGTTTAGTTTTAGAAGATTCAACAGTATTTAAACTATAAACAACACAACCGAAACAACATTTTGTGATGCGGGATTGAGCAAAAACATTGAGCTGGCTGAGACTAGAATAACGTTTCCGTCGAATCCTAGTTATCTTATCATATCTCGCATATGCATATCATATGTTTCGGAACACTCTCTTTCAGTTTCGCGAGAGTTTCGGAACGTTTTGTTTGACGATACGGAATGCACTCTTACGGCCCTACTCATAGTCTACGAATTCACGAAAATCAGCCGAGAGCAGTCAACGACGAACCACAGATAGGGTGGCAAATTTCAAATTTACATCATTGTTGTTTGTTGACTTGTCAAACGATCTTTCATGAAACATATGATTTCTACTCTACCCGCATCACCGGCGACATTTTGCCGCCCCCTAGGCCTGCCGCCCGGGGCGGACCGCCCCCACCGCCCCCCCTACGCTACGCCACTGTGTGTTTTATTTTCCCCCAGATCTGATCCGGATTGGATTTTGTTTTCAAAATAACATGTGAAACAACAAATACAAACAAAACTGGGCCTTGTTTTGTTTTTCTTATACATATAATTTTGAATGAAGATCCAATCTGGATCAGATCTGGGGGAAAATAAAACACAGCTAATGTTTGTATTTAAGAATGCTCTGGCAAGCAACATCCAATTTGAAAAAGACTAAAAAGCCGTGATGGCGGAAGAGTAATAGCATCAAATTATAACGAGTCTCACCAATCTGTGTTTAACCAATTCTCAAAACAGATGGGTGTTCACATTAAGGACTTGTTTTCTTAGCCCAAGAAAATTGGAAAATACAACCATTTCAAAAAAATCATAACAATCTGTTTTATTCACAAATCTTTATCTATACAGGTATTTAGGTTTTTATATTATTGTTTCTTTGTATATAAGTGGCCAATATGACATTCAAAATCAGTTAAAACAGCATTTTGAAGGATCATGTATACAAAATCAAAAACCTTTTATTATTGGGTTGAGAAAATCAAAACTTTATTTCTTTATTTTAAATTTACAAATTTTGGAAAATAACCGTGGGGACTGATACGATCATCATGATCATTGAAATGGAGTTGATCTCGTGGTTTCGTTACCACTGTACATGTACATAAGACATCAGCGCCTCAGACCTTCTAAGTTTGAAGTGAACCGAAACAAGACAAATCTAAACGTTGATATGAAAAACCGTTTGGAACCAACTAGCCCTCAGAAACCGAATAAAATTCATCTTCCAAACATGTGCGTATACTTATAAAGCTGCTCGACGGAATATTCCAAGATCAGATCGCTGGCTCTTACGAGTATTGAAGTAAGACAAAAGTAAATAAAGTTGAAGGCTTATATTCCAAGTGCACACTCCCTTTTCCTTTTTGAAGAATTGAAACCATCAAATGATAATAATTGGGGGCCATTTAAACCAAACATAAAAAAGATCGCCAATAAACTGAAGTAATTTTTCACCAATTACTCAATGCGTAACATCTTTTGTACGATCGTCTGGTTGGCAATTATTTCGCAACATCTGCAACAAGCATTCGGATATATCTGATGTAAAGCCTGATCAATAGGTATAGAATGATGTTGCTGTAAATTCAATTCAATTCAATTGAACCTAATCTCAAGATGGGGGAGGACACACACCACACACAATACATTTTTTGTCATAAATAATTCATGCCTTGGCGAGTGCAAAGGTGTTAAGTCCGAAAAAGAAAACCTAACTATGGTAACCGAGACTCTGTTCGACTACATCCACCACATGGTGACATGGGCATGGTAGGCATAGCGTAGCACTCGGTGGCAGTAGAGTTATTTCTGTACTAATGTTAAACATATGATAAATTGTCCAAACAGGTGATAATTGTTAAAAAACGAGGGTCCTCAGCATGTAGCCTAAAGATCGTTCCTCCTTAGCGATGTGATGGTGGAATGCACTGCGTGTGATAATCAAGATATCAGGTGGGTTTGTTTGTGTCTTTGTGTTATTTCTGTCAGTGTCCTGCCTTGCCCCACTGGGTCCAAGAAGTATCCTTTATTTTTGTTGTTGTTGTTGTTGCTGGAGAAGAATAGGTACTCCTTTCACATTGTGAAGAGTCATAATTAATTTCGACTTCATTAAACGCAAGCGCGCGCACTCAGGACTCTTAATGCGCATTCAACATTGTATAGCTTCTGGGCTTATGCGGGTATAACATTCGAATGTGTCATGTTTTCAGTCAACAATGAATTATTTTCCATTTTTAATAAATTGGTCTCGTTTAATCCGGGAAGAAGTATTTATGTATTTTTTTTTTTATTTTTTTTTTGTTATGTTTAAATCGTCTGATGTCCTTAGGCGGTTATGTCGACTGTGGAGAATACGCGTATAAGGGTAAAATTGCATGATAAATAATTTGAGAGTTTAACGCCAGTTTAATTCAATTGATTTATTACAAGGGTGCACGCTGCATGTTCCTTAAATAAGTTGTTTATAAGGTGTTTTTAGCTTTTTATTGTTGGGATATTTTTTTTTTCAGTCGAATCCAAGATGGTGTTCATAGGGCTCTTGGCACTGTTTTTCAGAAAATGTTTCTTAGTAAGGCAAACTACCAATGTTCAATGTACCAATGTATGTTTAGTTTAGTTTTAGTTTAATTTAGTTTATTTATTTCGGGTAAATACTAACACAGTAAGATTAATCTTATAAGCTAGTGTTTAGGAGTTAGGGAATGCTGTATTCCTGTAAGACGGAATAGAAGCCAAAGAAGCCATTAAATTCTGATTTAGAACATTAACCAGTTCACATGAATAAATTAATTATACATATATTTCGGGGAATTGCACTGCGACCTAGAGATCTATTGTGCCCGACCATTTCACATGTTAGTGCATTTAAATTCGTTAATACTTACTTATTCCTTAGAATTTTAAGAAGATCAAAGCTTTGTTTTCAGCGTTTTTTTTCCAAATAATTCTTATAAGATGATTTTGAAGAACTAAGAACTGTTGCTCCTTTTCATGAAGGTACTTCCCTGAAATATAAGGAAGTATTGGGGCTTTGATAGAACTTTGTAGACTTCTTCCGGTCAATGTTGTATTGATACCTAAGTATGTATTAAAGAAAAGCAGATACATACAAATTTATATCAATCCTGTTTTATTTCTTAGTAGGTAGTACTTGCAATAGGTATCGGGTTAGTTCAGATATAACCCAACACCTATTGCAGGGAGTATTGGTATTGGCGAGCTAAAGAGCTTAATAGAAAAATGTACGAATAAGGTCTGTAAATATACACCATAGATTAAAGACAACTGGAAAGTCGCAGTTGAAGACACCGATCCGTACAGATCTGTCACCGAAGAACTGAACAAAAACCAAATTTAGTGACACACGTACGAAAATAAAGCTAAAAGATCGATAAAAGTAGTAGCAAGACGCCTTCATTCCTCTGTGTTGACAAAGAAATTGTTGAAGACCTTGTAAAAAAAGGCTTTTAAGTTCTTCATGCCGATAATCTTATTAAAAATGAGATATTAAAAGACTCTACTGGGATATCAATGGCAAAAAAAAGATTTCTAACTTTATTTATGCTTTCGAAAATGAAGAAAATCTCGAAAAAATATATAGTATTAGATCAGTTCTGGGTATTTTTGTCAAGATTGAACCACTGCAAAATGCAAAGATTTTTTCACAGTGTAAACGCTGTCAAGCCTTTAGACACACACACAAAGAACATATAGCGAAATGCGTTAACTGACAAAGCAACCATCCTGCAAGCTATAGAGGATGTCTAGTCGCCAAAAAATTTCTTAGCGAAACTGTTAACATGGTAAGAAACTCACCAAACATAGAAGCAACAGTTGAAACTAAAAAAGTAACGACCGAAAACAAATCAAAAATTTTACCTGCAAAAGCAGTTACAGTTAGCAAAACAGTTGAAAACAAATCGTATTCCTAATTTGTAAAAAATGTGCTGAAGAACGAGGAAACTTCAATAAAAGAAATGTTGTCACTTATTCTAAAAAGGATTGACAAACAGGATTTGAACATCAAACAGTTAAGCGAAGAAATCGCTCTTAAGAAACAATAATGGACAGAACACTTAAAATAGCAACATAGAATACAAACGGTCTTTTACAACAAGTATCGGAATTGAACATCTTTTTAGACAAAGAAAATATTTACATTTGTTTGGTGCCCGAAACTCACTTCGCAAAAGAACAAAGTCTTAATAGTAAAGTACCAAACTATGCAAGAAATAGCGATCTACATCGTGACCTTCAAATTGAAATGGTCACAAAAGTGGTTAAAAAACACGCTAGACGCTATATCACACAATCAGTGACTGCGAAGTTTTACGAACTCCGAGATGAAAACTGTCTTAAATGTAAGGGACAATGTTCGAAAACTTAGGTAGATGGAGAGAAAGGTTCGCCTTCTTTAGGGAAAAGCTGGACAAATGCCATTTTCCATCCACCCGGAAAGAGACCAGTTGAGAAGCTTACGCAGTGGGCTTGCTAGTGTTATAGAAAACGTCTTCAGAATAATTCCCTTCAAAATTTTGGCTGCTGTCTGCGTTGACTCAAATGCTGTCACTAACTCTTCAATATCTCCTAGGGTTGGGTCTTTCTTTTGGGTGGCGGACATGCGGATGGATTCATGCGGGGTGTAGTAGACGATCTTATCTTTGATCATGAAGTCAGCCTTCCTTTATGCAGACGAACTTGCAGTCTCTGGCTAGTCCCCTTAAACGGCAATCCACTCTGCGTAAGTTTGGCCTGGAGCCATTTTCAGTTTTGTTTGGAAATGTTTTGTCAAATCTTTGAATGTGTGTATACTAACATCGGTGGTCTCGAACAGTTTCTGGAGTACCTCATTGATGTAGTTTCCACAGGTTGACAAAAAATTTTCTTTTATCAGATTATCGTCCTCCACTGCATTGGGTTTTCCCAAGTCTCTTTTTCTAAAGAAAAAGCACGAAACTGTAAAATATAATTGGATGTCGCAGGCGTTGATTGTGTCGCACTCTTTAAAAGTTTCTCCATGCGGTCTGCATTGGATTGCAGCACGTTTTCCATCCATTCTTTCTGCTGTGATAACAATTTTTCCACCAGCCTTTATGTCCATGATGGGTTCTACTGAAATACCACATCACCAAGATAATAATGATTTACTATAATCTATACTTTATTAATATAAATAAAATACATACATATATACAAAAAAGATGATGGTAATACAAATTAAGCGATGACTTCGTTTATGTTCAGGCGGGCAAATCAATGTGAAAAAGCGGGAACTGGTAAGTAATTACATTGACAGCAGGTGTCATAGTGTCAAGTTGGGTTTTTCCAAAAATAGAGCTTCAGAACTGGTAAGAGAAATGCTACCAGAATATATCAGATCCTATCCGGGTCACCGCATTGGTGTACATCGAGATCCTTCAGTACTCTTGCAACTGTACTAATCCGAAAAAAGTTTGTTTTTATAATTCACAAGCGCTGAAGGGTTAACTGGGATACCCTTATACAGCCTTATTTATTATTGTTCACTAATACTGGGTTCAACCTCGGAATAGTTAAACCGAGCCGAAGCACTTACTTCGGGCTTACGCCACGTTAAACAAATCCTTATTTATAATATATTTTTTAGCCATTTCAGCTACGCCTTCCTTATGTCAAATATGCTGGGGAAAAAAGTCACCAATCTAAAACTCTGGTTATTATCTATACACCTAAAGCAAACCACAGCTGATTTCCATTATTATTCATTTTATTATCATTGTATGCATATTAGAAATTGGATACATTTAAAATTGGATTGTAAGTATAAAGTTCAAATCCAATAAATGAATGTACCAACCACATTGCGTTCCTATTACTGTACAACTGTTTGATCGTTTGGAAAATATAAATAATTTATTAATATAAAATATCTATCCTTTCTGTCTTAGTAAGAAACGAAAAAAAAAATTGCATACACTCCTTTTTGTAAATTTCACAAGATGTCATCTCAAAATGACATTTAGATACTAAAAAGGTATTAAACCTCCAATGAACCAGTTTTAGCTTATTCCACATCCACCGCTATTCCTCGTGCATTTTCATTATAAATAAGGTTTTCAGGATTAGAGCCGTTATAAAGTCGAAGTAACATTACTCCGTCGCTAAAACGAGTTAGTAAATAAGGCTGATAATGTTTAACGTAAACATTGCACGAGAGTTAGAGGAATTAGGGAGAGAGAGAAAGGAGGTGTCGATTAACATTAGTCTTGAATGTTTTCCAGTTAAATTATTTCCGTATTCGTATTGTGCGACTAAAAAACGAATCTCTGTATTTGATGGTACGTCCAACCTAAGGCTTAAGGCTCATGAGCTTTCTTAGCAAAAGGGTATCACGAGTAAACTAATTGAGAGAAGGCAGGCAACTGACTACTTTGAGTCAACATTTCTTGTGAAAAAAAAGTGATGAAACAAGACATGACAAATTCCAACGGTGTTCAAGAGATGGGAATTATGTGCTGAACCTGCTGAAAGATGTGAGTTATACTTGAATTTTGGAAGTATAAAAGCCTCATATATTGTAGTCAGATCAGAAGGGGGTAAAAAATATCTTATATAGTTATAGAAATCCTAAGTATTTAGCAGCATTTTTGGCAATCTCGAGAATGTGGTCATTCGAACGAAGATCGTCGTTGACTTACATACTCAGTATTGAGTTCTTCGCCTTCTTCGATGAAAATGCCACTGAAGGACAATGGCATAAGGGGTAAATTTTTCTTCAATGACAATTGACAGCATTGAGTTTTCGAAGCATTAAACTCCACATGATTTCTTTAAACTCTTTTAACATGAGCATATCATACGATACTGTATGATTCCAAAGAAGATGGACGTCAGGTCAATTTGAGAACGACTATGAGAAGCTGGGAGTAGAGTCGTCGGCAAAACAATGAAGTGGATTAGAAGTTTCAGACAAGAGAATGCTGGGGAATATTAGCATTTATTTTGTGAAGATCACACTTAAACCGTCCAATACAACATGAATTGAATGATCTAGAAGGTTATTTCTAATCCAAAGAATAAGGGTTTCGTTGATACCAAGCGCACGCATTTGTCATGACATGGCATTTCCTGGCACGAATACAGCATCTTATTATAACATTGGACACTTACTTCTCTAACCTCCTTACAGCTTGAAAGTATTCTCTTTCGGTTTGACAGATTTTGTTCTTATTGGGGATACATTTTCTTATTCTCGTCACTATTGAGGAGGAATAGTGGTCAATTAAAGTTTCTTAAGAAATCGTTAAGATGGTAATCCCAACTAACATTTCAGCTTCGATTCGGTGTAACTAAATATATTTCCGAAGTTCCTTAAGACATTTGTAAAGGTTGTTTAAGAACAAAAAGGAGAATATTACACAAGCTTACAAATCCTTTTATGCACTTCTATAAGTGATTTCTGAAAAACCTCTTTGAAGTACCATGCACAGATCCTATAAAAGTTCCAGGTTCTTGTATCAACTATTAGAAGTTTAACCGAGTCCTATTCGAAATTGAACTGAAGTTCAGGTTTTGACAAAAGGCTTCAATAAGACTTCGCAAAAATTACAAACGCAAGACTTCTATTACAAGCTTACACTAGAACTTTTACCGAGCCTGAAAAATAAGAAAACAAAATTAAATTTATATTTCTTTGAAGACGTTTTTCCGACATTTAATCAATTTTAAACCTGAAACTATGTATCACATGAGAATTGTTATTAATTAATGTATTTGGAATAATTTTGAAACATGAATTACATTATACCTTATTTAGGGATTGAACTCGGCATCTCTTTTGTAATAGTCCATATTTAATATTTAACTTTTAATAATCAACTATTTATAATAACAATTATAATTATTATAACTTTACTAACTTTATTTTTTTATTTACGATTATGTTATACAGCATTTATATTAAATTATTATGAAAATAATTGGAATTATAAGATTTATTTAAATAATTTTATAAATAATCTATACTTATTATTTTCTTTTTTCTCTACTTTTGGATTATTTATTATTAGTTTAATATTTTACTTAATTTAAAACTTTAAGTTAAATAAAACTAATAGCCTTCAAAGCTATAAATATAAGAAATCCTTTTAAGTTTTAATAAAAAAACTTTAATAACTTTTTATTTGTTATTCCTTTAGATTTGCAATCTAATATCATTATTGAATATAAAGTTTTTTTTTTTTATTATATTTATATAAAAAATTGTTTGATTAAAAAAAATAATTCTTATAAATAAATTTACAGTCTATTGCCTATATTTCAGCCATTTAATCTAATCAATCAATTTATATTTAATAATAATTATATTTCTATAATATTATTTATTTATTTATTTATTTATTTCATCAATGGATATTTATCTTTGATTACATTTAACAATTATTTATTGATTATTATTAAAAATTCTAGAAACAATATTCTTAAAAATACTTCTATCCATTAGAAGGTCGACTTCAAGATTAATAGAATTAAAAAGAGATAATGAACGTGATATAGGTTCATTTAAACCATAGTTTGTCCTGTGACTGGGAACAAGAAAAAGAGCGTCTCTGTTTCTAAGGTTTCTCTCTGGAAAATAAAAGGGCATAAGATTTAATAACTCAGGTGAGTTAATTCTACCAACTACTATATCCTTTATAAAAAGTGTACACAAAGTTTCTCGGCGGCTTTTTAAAGATTTCAAATCAATCAATGCGCACCTAGATTCATATGATGGAAAACCTTCTGACCAACACAAATTCCTCAACGCAAAGCGCGTAAATCTTTTTTGAATATTCTCAATCCTATCGGAAGAGTTTTGATAATAGGGAGACCATATAACACAGCAGTATTCTAAAGAAGGTAAAACTAATGAAATATAAAGGGCTTTTAAAGTATAACTATCCTTAAAAACGACAGAATTACGCTTTAAAAAACCAAGAAGCGAATTTGCTTTCGATATGATGAAATCAATATGTGATGAAAAAGAAAACTTCGTATCAAAAATAACACCAAGATCCTTTATTTCACTAACAGTCGATAAAGTTTCACTGCCAAGACTGTACTCGTAACTATATAGATTTCTAGGGTTTGAACGAAAAGCTCTAAACGTTTTACATTTGGAAATATTTAAATCAAGATGATTATATTTACACCATTGATAAAGTTTATCTATGTCTTTTTGAAATTTTAAGCAATCTTCAATCTTTGATATGGGATAGAATAGTTTTAAATCGTCAGCAAACATTAGACAATCTCCATACTCTAACAGGTCAGGAATGTCATTTACAAATAGATTGAAAAGAAGGGGTCCCAGATGACTACCTTGAGGGAGACCCGACAATACTTCAATACAGAAGGATTTATCATTTCCAATTCTTACAACCTGTTTCCGATTCGTCAAGTAAGATTCCAACCATCTAAGAAAACTAAACTTGAACCCTATTTTCTCTAATTTTTTAATAAGAAGCTTGTGATGAACTCTATCAAACGCTTTTACGAAGTCAGTGTATAAGACATCAACCTGTATTTTGTTCTCCAAATAGTAGAGGCAAAAATTTGTAAAAATACACAAATTAGTTGTAGTGGAACGACCACTGCAAAATCCATGCTGCCTTACTTAATATAATAATTGCAACAATGATTATTTTCAACTAATCACAAAGATATTGGTACTTTATATTTCCTATTTGGAGCTTGAGCAGGAATAGTTGGTACTTCTTTAAGTATTCTAATTCGTACAGAACTTGGTCATCCAGGAGCACTAGGCCATATTGAATATTACTCGTATTTGGAAGATACAAAAACTTAATCAGCCTATTTCTTTCTCAAACTTTAAAATTGACACAAGACTGTGATATAAAATTTTGCTAAGGCCACGTATGCAGTAATGCAGATCAGACCAAAAACATAAATGTTAAAAAAAGAGCCAAGTTCTTCTATACAAAAACCTTTGTGTAACAAGTCAGCCGTGAAAAGTAATGATATCTAAAAGTGCGCCAAGTTCTTACTTCATGAAGATTTAATACCGAATATTTAAAGTAGAATAATATTGAAACAGCTACAATGTAATAGAGAAATGTTATTATTTAATGATTACTGAGTAAAATTTGATGGGCTTACTGGTCAAGTTTTTAAAACCGTTTGAATTGGGCATAAAAAAACTTGCCAAGTAAGCCCATCAAATTTTACTCAGTAATCATTAAATAATAAAATTTCTCTATTACATTGTAGCTGTTTCAATATTATTCTACTTTAAATATTCGGTATTAAATCTTCATGAAGTAAGAACTTGGCGCACTTTTAGATATCATTACTTTTCACGGCTGACTTGTTACACAAAGGTTTTTGTATAGAAGAACTTGGCTCTTTTTTTAACATTTATGTTTTTGGTCTGATCTCACTCCTTTTTGCAAAGATTTAAATATTTTGCCATGTCAAAATCTCGAAAGATAAGGAAAGATAGAAGGGTGGACTCTTCCTACTAAAATCAACTTAGTTTATAGCTTCCTATTTCTTTTGGTATATTTTCTTTTTGTTATTGGTTGTTTTAATTTGCGCTTCAATTATTTCTTATCCTGGCAAGATACATAACACTAACATACCTAACTTAATTACAGCAATCGGAAGTGTTCCATATAAATTAAACATACCACGCCCCCTGAATGGAAAACCTCAATTTTTATTGTTGGTCCTTTATATGCGACTTGAGCCCTACCGTTCTACCAAATTTCATTGTTCTACTGCAATTGGAAGTGCGCCATATATGATTTACATCAGTTCTGAGGAAGTGGGCGGATACCACGCCCCTGAATAAAAAACCGCTAATTTTATATTTTTTTCTTCGAACGCAATTTGAGCCCTACCACTTTACCAAATTTCATCGTTTTACAGTAGTTGGAAGTGCTCCATTCAACCAACACCAATTCGGAGAAAGTGGGCGGATACCACGCCCCCCGAAAGGAAAATCTTGGTGTTTATTTTTGTTTTTTAATATGCAATATAAGCCCTACCGGTTCACCAAATTTCATCGTTTTACAGCAGTCGGAAGTGCTCCATTCAACCAACACCAATTCGGAGACAATTCGGAGAAAGTGGGCGGATACCACGCCCCCTGAATGGAAAATTTCAATTTTTCGATTTTTTCCTCTGCTTACATGACAAGACCTACCGTTGTGCAAAATTACAAGATTCTACGATGTCGGGAAGTGCTCCATAATTTTGATGATCTGTCAGTCAGTCAGTCAGTTACGGTTTTTGTGATTTTTGAGGCCTTATATCTCAGGAACCGCTTATGCTAGAAAATTGAAATTTGGTCAGGCGCATGTGCCTGACTAGTTTAGCAAATATTCGGAATTTCAAGTTTCTGACTTGATTGGTACTGAAGATAGGGAGGGGTCAAAAGTCGCCTGAGTTTGTTCCTGTAAAAAGGGTGTAGTGCCAGAACTTGGCTGGGCACTACCGTGCCCTTTGATAAATGATATGTTTGAGAAAAAAAAGTTTGAACACTTTTAATACTTACAAACAGAACTAATTAATTATTTATTTATTGATCTACAAGCGTTTACGGCTAACAGATTTTGAAATTAAAATATCTTAAGATATTTATATGTTTTCACATAATGAACATTTATATAAAAACATATTTAAAAAGTATATGTTAGGACTAAATTAGCTTTAAACGAATCTCTAGAGCAGCTTAGTTCAATAAATTGGCAAACTTCTTTGAAATGCCTTATTGATCTACACATTGGTTCATTACTATTACTACCATAGCTTGTTCTGTGATATTGCTCAAAAAGCAAATTTCTGGAACGTAAAGATCTTAACGGTGCAAAAATTGGAATTTTAAAAAGTAAGGCAGGGCATCTTATATGATAACTAGGGCTAGGATTTCCATGCAAATGCATATTTTTTTTGAGAAACTTTAGAAACACAGGAATAAAATACAAACACGAATCAATCAATTTGCTTTAAAATGGCATTTAATCGTTAGTGCATATTTTTGCATATTTTACTATAAATGCATATAAATGCATATTTGTGCATATTTTCGAAAAACTATTCTAAAGTAAAAAATGCACATACATAGATACATACATGGTAATGGCCGTTCGAGGAATTAAAAATTTTATATACGAAAATGATCATGAAACGTGCTTAGCACATGCAGTAGATAGTGAGAGAGCAGATAAGAAGTAAATTTAAAAATGTAGATTTATTAATCTTAATGGAAACAAAAATATTTTTAAAAGCAACATCTCGCGTTGAGCATTTCAAAGCAAAGTATCCCTCGACCCCTCTTCCTGCCCAGCCAATTGTTACCAGGTGGGAAACTTGGTTGGAAGTTGTTGCTTACTATGTCAAAAACTATGAACATTTTAAAGATGTTGTGAATGATCTTGGTAACTCGGATGCCGTTGCCATTAAAAATATAGAAGAATTGAATTGAATAAGCCTTTCATAAGGAGTCAAATCATATTCATCAGTTCCAACTACAGTTTACTACGCGATATAATTGTATAGATTGAAGGAAAAAATACGTTAAAAAAAAAACAAATCGATTTAATTGAAATAGTTTTTCAAAAATTAGTGCAGTTTAAGAACCTTTTGGTGCAGCAATTAAAAAAAAAAAAACTGGATAATTTTCTAGAAAAAAATTAAGGTTTTGTAAAAATAAAAAATATTTACAAAGAGTTTACACTGAGTTGTGTCGATGAGAATTACATTGAGCCCTTAATACCTCAGGAAATATGTTCTTTAAAGAATACTCCATTAATTTCAGTTGACGTTGAGCGATCATTCTCTATGTATAAAGCATTTCTGGGACCGAATCGTCAAAGTTTTACGTTTGAAAATTTGAGAGAAAGCTTTTATGATTTTTAATATATTTTTTTTTTGTTTTTTTTTTTTCTATTTTAATTGAAATCAAGAATTTTATTTTTCTGTTATTATTGATATAATTTTGTGTTCCTCGATTATAAAGACTGAATTTGTTATATAAACTTAAACACTGTTTTTCCCATACAGATGGTTCGCAAGGGATATGGTTTTAAATGCATATTTTAGGTGCATATTTTACATTTTTAAGAGCATATTTTAAGCGCATATTTTGCATTTTTAAGTGCATGAAAATCCTAGCCCTAATGATAACATAAAATATCCCTCACAAGCATTATACCATGAATAGTTCGTCTAGATTCAAGGGATTTAATTCCAAGGAATAAACATTTTGCTTTATAATCTGGAATGAAACTCCATTTCATTTTATAAAATATAAATCTCGTAAAACGTCTCTGGATTTTCTCAATACGGAGAGGAGAATTCTTAAAAATGGGATCCTATATAACATCTGCATATTCAAGTATAGATCTTACGAGAGCCGTATAAAAGGATAGCAACGCGTAAGGATCACTAAAATCAGCACAATTTCGCTTGATAAATCCTACAAGTGAATTTGCTCTTCCAACCACACAATCGACATGAGTTTTCAAAGAGAAAGTTGATTCAAGCATAATGCCTAAATCCTTAATTTTGTCCACACGTGAGAGTGAGTTAGACTCAATCATTAGAAACATATTTTGGTACGAAATATTGATAGGTTTGTAACAGAAATATTTAAAAGTTATTTTTATAAAAATTTAATATTCCTAACTTTAATTAAGATTAAATGTATCAGTTTCTGTTAAGTTTCATTTACAAGGTTCTTAGAAGCTTGAACCTTGACACTTTCTTTAAAGGCTGTTTGTGAAAGTCTGCTAGGCTTAAGAGAAATATTGTTTATAGCTTTTAGGAAATTCTTACAGAAACCTTTTGAAAACTCATTGACGCAAACTTCGAAATCATATCATATTGCAATCTTTATACAAGTTCCAGCTTCTCTAATTTCATTTATAAGACCTTATCCGAAAAATTGGTTCTAGTCTCGCATAATCTTCTGTGCCTTACTTGCAAAAGGTTTAAAAGAAGATGATATTGAAACCATGACTTCTATAAGAAAATTATTTTTGAAGAAGGCTCTTTAAAAGCATTATATAAATTGAAATTTGCAGCATGTCCATATTTCTAAGCTAATAGATACTGAAATGTTAGTTGGGACCAGTTCTCTAAGGATGTGTTTTCTTTAACTGATGTTTTCTAAATGGTCTTGATGTTTCCAGAGGCTTTAATACATTAATTATAGAAAGAAAAAAGTCTAGATTGTCGGCGAATTGAACTGTTACGTCAGGAATTGTGAACGAGCCTTATTACGTCTACTGCGGACATTTATTACAGAACATTGGGAACAGCTAATATCCATATCATCCGGATATTGTTGTTCTTTTGGTTTTTTATCGCCGAGACATCTTCTTCTAAATTGGATGGTGGAACTGGATCTTAATTGCTAACTGCTGGAAATATTACGTGGCAAATACTATTCGCTGTAGTTTTGTGACTGAGGAACCTCCGCTATTTCTCTCTTTGTTGATATTATGATACTTTGATGACTTCAGATGTAATCCATACACCGAACTATAAGGAATAATAGATGTTTCCAAGCAGCTGCTAAAGGTATCACGTCGAACCAGTAATAGTGCAAGGAGAGATCCCAGAACCAGCTCCACTACAAACAAGAAGTATAGGATTAACTATATAAGAAAAAGTTAAGAACAATATGGCCACAGAAGCTAAGAGCTTAACTGCAGAAGTCTTCAAATACGGAAGTGATGTTTCAGTAGGAATCATGCGCAATGGACTTTCAGGGACTATATATCATCTTTACAAAAAAGGAAATTCTATGTCCTTTAAGCACTGTTGAGGCATATTTCTTGGAAAATATGCTGGAAATTATCATCTTGGATTTGGGAAATAAGATGCGCAATCTCGGGATTTCGAGGCCTGGGATTAGAGAGAGATGCTCGATCCGTCATCGCTTCACGAACTCAAAATAAAATTTCTAGATAAAAGTAAGGGGAAATAGCGGAGGCATGAATTTTCCCAATATATACACTGAGAAAACTGTACTATGAGTTATTTAAATAGAAACATGTTTAACTGAATGTTTAAATAAGGACAAATAGAATTCGTTTATAACTAAACTCGAATCTGTTTAGATTCGAAAATACTATTATTTTACAGTAAAATATGTTTAAATCAAACTCATTCATGTTTAAGAATTTCATTAAGATCTGCACTTCATTTTTTATATGTATTCAAATTAGTTTTAGTTTGATTTTTAAAATGCAGGTTTAATTGTTTTACTAACTTAAAAATTGTAACATACAATGAACATGAACGAGTTTGTTTGAAATATAAACGAAGTTAAAATATTTACATGAGTAAGAGATTAAACATAAATGTTAAATTTAATCACGAACGAGTTTGAATTGAATAAAAATGAAGTAGCTAAATACAACTTTTCTTCTTTTTGGCATCGAAAGTCATGGAGTGTGTTTATGTTCCGCGTGTGCTTGTGATTTTACTAAAGTGAGTAATTTATAAAATAATAAGAAAATATTTGATTACCATTATAATGTTACATAACTGAAGTTCTGTTTCAAGCAAAAATATAAACCATAAGATTATTCGAGGAGTGGAAGTTAATACCATTGTTCCCTGCTCTCTATTGTAAGTGTAAAAAAAATATTGGTTTCAAAAACTGTTTATTTATATAGTTTTATTTAAAAAAATACTGATTAATAAGTATGTTTTATAATTAACTATCATTTGACTTCTATATTCTTGCCACAGGACGACTAGAGCACGACGAAAGACGTAAAAAAAGAAGCAAATTCCAGAAGACGAATTATATGAACCAGAATTTGAAGATGTTCTCAAGATGTGACAAAGATGAGATCTTAAAGCGCTCCACAACAATTTAATGACTTTTTGGAAAAATGTAAATAAATAAAATAAAAATACATAATGTAGGTACTTATTAATTTGTATATGTGTTGAGTATTTTTTTTATTTCTGAATTTCTGAAAAATCTGAAGTTACAAAAAATTAATATGATTCTATTTGAAACAACCTCAAATGAAGTTAATAAAAACAAAGATAAGCATGTTTAAATCAAATAGAAAACGTGGTAAATTTAAACCAAATCATGTTCAAATCGGGTCAAACATTAGTAAATACGTTTCTATTCAAATTAAATAGATATCGATTCCATGCCAAATCGTATGTGTTTGAGTTTGATTTAAATATGAATATGTTTGATATTTTTCTCAGTGTATAGGAGGTAAGTCATAAAGGCCAGTAAACAAAACTGTCCGAAGTTCTTTTTCGGATGGACTGTATAAAGGCCAAGTATGTAATTTGTTGTTAAAGAGAAAGTCGTAATAAAATGTATTTATTTCAAAACTACTACCCCTAATAAATTAGAACGAAAAAAACTTCCATCATTAAACCTTATCATGTTATAAAATTTTACACCTAAATCCAAATCATTAACATTTGAATAGGACCACCGAAAAAACATCTACACACAACACACACACACACCACAGCAGGTGGTGTTTTGGTGATAAAATTAAATATAATTTCACACCACAAAAAGCCAAAAATACGAAAACATTAGTTAAGTCACGAGTTGTGAGGGCCAATGACTTATCAAGTCGTGGACAAATGATGTTTTATGAAAATTTCGAAAGGCTTCCATGACACAACGGCTTCTCAAGTTATAGAAACAACAAAATATAAAAACAATTCACCAGAGCGGAACTTGGTTTTTGCTTGCATTTGGTTTAATTTATTATTATGCCAGTTTCAAAGTGTAGATAAGGCCAAAAGGCATGTTCTAGATATGAATTTCAAGAGAACTTTTCCCAACTTCAACTGAACAAAAAAAAAAAACACAGGTAGGTATAGATACTCGTAAGGTACTTTATACTATTCGTTTTATTAAGACTGAGTTTTCTGTGACAAGTCAATTTAAAATGAAGTCTCCGACCGCCGCCGCCGCCACTGCCGCCACCCGCTGGCTGTAAAGAACCACGCCTATCATCTAGTTAGGGCTCTCTGGATGCACAAAATGGACTTATGCAAATCACTTTTTTCCAGACCTCCATTTTCGTTATGAAGGCATACTACAAAATGATTATGTGCCCTCTATTCATTATGATTATCATCGTAGGTTGTGTTGCCGCGACGGACGTAAGGTTCAAGTCGACGCGACGCCAGTCCCAGTCGGTTGGCTTTAATCGACTCGAAAACCTGGAAAAGCAGCCAACCAGGAATCATTTTAAATTCGCCATTTATTCATACATGGAGCTGCCGTGGCATGACCAGTGTGTACTCGTGAGGCGGAGGTGGGTTACTTTATGCACAGACTGAGGGATTAAAAAAAAGCAAAAACTTATTTATGAACAACTGACCGACCGACAGTGAAGTTGGCCGGTTGGTGTTCTTGTTTTCTGTCCTCCAACTACCTCCCATAAACTTCTGATTAATGATGATTTTATTCGACTGGGTTCTTTTTTTTCGAGAAAGTTATGGAACATGTAACGAGCAGCAGACATCGAGGAAGTCGGCACAGCACACTTCGCTGGGGTGGAAAATGTCATTTTCAGGAGCGAAAACTAACAGAAGCAGCACGAGTAGATTCATATGAGAGAGTACACCTCCAGCCTCGAGGCAAATAAATCACAAAAACCTTCCGCCAAACAAATTCAGTAGCATCCCAAACACTGCGGGAGATTTCGCTGAATCGGAAGATCACTTTGGCTTGCGTTCGATGGTCTAAGTTTAAGCCTTCACTTTGTGTGTTGTAAGTTCTGCAGTTCTGCTCGTGGCAGAATGTACCATCATCCTAACACTCATTGTCGGTATCGTAAAGAAGACTGTAATGAGTTGAAATGGGTCGCATAAAGTTGCTTGCCAAGAAGTCCAATATGGTCGGGTACATGAAATAAAAGAAGTTGAGTTTGGGATATCGAAAAATATATCTGGAATATAACATTCTTCCAGAGAAATGCCGAACATCCAACGGGTGTTTAAATTTGTGCTAAATCTGAGCGATGACATGGATTGTTTTGGACTTATTTGCATATGCATGATCACGATGGCCAGTTCACGTCTACGTGAAATTACTCTTCTATAAAATCCCTTGTTGCATCATCTATGTGATACTTAAACATCACCGTCCTGTTGGTACCACATGTTGTTCGCACCTTTGAAACCGTATAGCTAGAAGGTCTTTATCTAAAGCTAACTGGGTTTGACATAGGTAGACTATATGCTATATAACATGCTCAATGGTAGAAAGTTTGTTGTCTAGTGTGGCAATGTAACTTCTATCACAGTATTCAACATTAAAAATGGTCGTCAGCAGGGAGCGGTTAACTCGCCGATTCTATTCAGCATTTACACCAGCAAATTGATAGGTTATTTAACTTAGCCAATTGCGTATGTCGGCGATCTTATTGCGTGCAGAACGCCTTCAAAGATTGAGGTCATAAGAATTATCTTGCAGTGTGACTTCGACAAAATTCAGCGATATTGTGATAACTGGAAGTTGAAAATCAACTTTCAGAAATCAGAAACTATTTGGCTTAGAACTCTATTAGCTGGAGCGCCAAGGGATACAAGAAAGAACACAGGCTGGTGATCGTAGGGACAGCCACTGGCGAATAAAAGTGTGGTTAAGTACCTTGGAATCTGGTTGAATCAGTATTTGTATTTTGACAGACATATAAATGCTCTTCTTGATAGGACTAGAGAAGCCTTTGCCCTGACAAAACAGTTGTCAAGCCGGCTATAAGGCTTGACAGCAAGGCCCTTATCTGACCAATGATTCCCTATGGGTGCCCGGTGTGGTTGCCACATCTCAAATGGAAAAGATTCGGGTGTTTGAGAGGCAGTGTCTTAGACGCTGCCTTGAACTACACAGAACACCAGGGTCGGAGTACGAACATTATTATTCCAACCAGGTTCTATACAACGCAGCCAATATGAACAGAATTGATAAGTTAAAGTGACCACGAATAATAAAACTTGTTCGAAACGTCGCGTCGGGTAAAAGAAATTATCATTATTTCTAAAGAAAGGATGAATACGAATAAAATAATGCGAATTATAAGGGACATAGAAATAAGACACGGCATTTCTCCGCTTTAGTTCAGCCGCCATCCCTGGAGATAAAAACATCTGAGATAACCACCTTCAGTCTCAGAACACCGTGCCACACATCTTTCCTATCCTTCTTTCTCTTCCGTTACTTCACGCCCGCGCTGTGTTGAAACATTTAAAGGGTAATCATAATCCCTTGAGCGTGAGTAGATTATAAAAAAAAGGCGGTAAGTTCCGAAAAACTTTATCTATTTAACATGAACAAAGTCTGCAAAAAGATAAACTTAAAAAAAAAGATTTGATAATCCCTTGCTAAATCTGATTCAGAGTCACATTGCAAGAGCGATGTTCTTAGACTAAGAGCCCACAGCAATTTTTGGGTGTGATTGATAACAAAAAATAATTAGCATAATTAGATAGGCCCTTAGTAGTTATTTACAAATGTGAAAGTCTTGCATACTCTAGTGGGCGCAATAGTGCATAATAGTGCATCAAGTATGCAGTTCTTTCCAAGTCCAAACATTTGTGATAACAACTTTGCCAAAATGTAGAGCTAAGCCCCCTGATTGAAAATATCGAGGTCCAAGAAGTTTTACAGACAGCCTTCTGCCTGCCAGACGCGATGAGAATAGGCTACTTCTTGCACTAAGAAGGCCACCTTCAAAACGTCTTGGACCTCGATATTTGCATTTAGGGCACTTAGCTCTTCATTTTGAAGTTATGCCAAATTTTGAATCCCAATTTTTTAGTCTTAGGAAAGAACTGCATACTTGATGCACTATAATGCACTATTGCGCCCACTAGAGTATGCAAGACGTTCACATTTGTAAATAACTACTAAGGGCCTATCTAATTCTTCTTCTTCTTCCTTTGTTTCGGCGCTGTTATGATCTCGATGTCGAGGGGATCATAACTCTCCCACGTATCTGCTTCACACTAGTGATCCGCCTGTGGGGTTCGCCGGGTTGACCTCAGAAATCGGCGGCAAGCCTCCCGGTTTTGTATTGTTCCATTTCTGAGGCCAACTGAATGCTGGTGTTTTTGCATTTGTTTGTACCAGGAGTGTTTAGGCCTACCTTTCTTTTTATTCCGAATTGGAACGTTGTATGATATTGCCTTTTTGACGGGGTTCTCAGGATCTCTCCTTTGAACATGGCAATACCAACTAAGTCGGTCGTGTTCAATTTTTTGGGAAATGGTATTCTTAACATGAAGGCTTCCTCGGATCTTCGTACTTCTAATTCGATCAAGCTTTGTAACTCCTGCTGTCATACGAAGCATCTTCATCTCAGCTGCCGTTAGCTTACTCTCATACTTTTTGTACATTGTCCAACATTGTGAACCGTATGTGAGTGCTGGACGCACAACTGAAGTGTAGAGCTTTCCTTTCAGCTTAGGGGGCATTTTTCGGTCACAGAAGATAGCAGAATTTTCCCGCCACTTCATCCACCCTACGCTTACGCGATGATTGATATCGTCATCACAAGTAGCTTCGTTATTTATCATAGACCCCAGATATTTAAACTTTTCACACTTGGGAAGCACTACTCCATTCAAATAAATGTCTGGAATAGGCCTGTGTGGATCAGAAAATGGGCAGCATAGGTATTCTGTCTTTTTCGCGCTTATGCGGTACCCACTTCCTTCTAGAACATCCACCCATACGTCAAGTGCTCGTTGTAGGGATATCGGGTCTTCACTTATGATGGCTCCATCGTCAGCAAAGAATAACTGATGCACTTTTGGATCCGTCACTTTGCCTTCAAGCAGGTAATCAAGAACTGTAATAAAGAGCAGGGGACTCAAGACACTTCCCTGGTGTACACCTACTGTGATTTCGAATTCTTCGGTGACTCCAGCTGCGCATCTTACTTTAGTAACTGCTCCATCATACATGTCCATAATTATCCGCACATAGGTTTCTGGAACTCCTCGTTGCCTGAGGGCCACCCATATTAGATCTCGTGGTTGCCGATCGAATGCTTTTTCAAAATCAACCAATACGACATGCAAATCCTCCATAGAATCCCGATGTTTTTCCATAATTATTCTTATACTCTGGATTGCATCCGTGGTTGACTTACCCCCGACAAACCCGCACTGGTCATCAGATAGCCTAATTATTTTTCGCAGTCGGCTACCCAAGACTCGCTCAACGATCTTCATGGTGTGTGACATCAGCTTAATCGAACGGTAATTATCACAGCTTCGAGTATCACCCTTTCCTTTATAAATTGGAAGAAGGTAACTTTCCCTCCATTGATTAGGCATGCGATCACCTCGTATAAGTTTGGAGACAAGAATCATGAGCCATCTAAACCCGATGTCTCCCATCTTTTTCCAAAACTCTGAGGGTATTTCGTCTGGGCCAACAGCTTTTCCCTTTTTGGAGTATTTTACCGCCTCACTAACTTCTTCGACTGTGACGTCGGATACTTCGCTTAAGTTAGGTGAAGCTATTGGAAAGTACAGCCTTGGAAATTGTTCGTTTAGAAGTCCGTCACAATACTGTCGCCACCTGTGAAGAATTTCGTTGTCTTCCACAAGAAGTTGGCCTTGAGCATTGTTAATGAACTTTGGCGAACAAATCTCCTGGGCATTTCTTCTTCTTTGAGCGGCTATTTTGAAGATAGTTGCGCCCTTATTCGTGTTTTGCCGTAGCTCTTGAATAGCACCAGCTGTCGGGGTAGAAATTTCATCCAGCTCCCGATAAAGGTTTTCTGTATTCTTTGCTTGAATTTGGGCGCACTTCTTCTTCGCTTCTTTCTTGCAGTTTCTATATTCCACTTCGAGGCGTGACTTTTGCTCTGTATCATTAGAGGGGCACTTCGACCAAGCCTTGAAAGCCATTTTCTTTTTACTTATAACTGATTTAGCTTCATCATTCCACCACCATGTTTCTTTGCCTTGTTGGTTGTGTCCTTTTGAAACCCCTAACAGTGTTTTGGCTTTTTCTTTGCAAGTTCTCTGTAGGAGATCCCACATACTTTGTGCTGTACTCTCTTCATTTCGAACTATATCGGTGTTGTTATACAGAACGTTTTGCATATTCGAAATGAAAGCTTCGCCTTTTTCCTTATCCAGATTATACCATTTGATCTTCCCAAAAGTTTTTGTATGTTTGTTGTCGTTCACTGTCTCCATAAAAAATTCTGTCAGTAGGAGACGGTGTTGGTGGGCGATCGCTTCTCCTAGTATCACTTTGCAATCTTTTACCCGGGGTTTCATGAAACTAGATACCAAATGGTAATCAATCTGGGTTTCATTTCCACCACTGCTGTAAGTGACCAGGTGTCGGCTTTGTTTGACGAACATGGTATTTAGTACGATAAGACCGTATGTTTTGCACATGCTCAGGATGTCTTCACCAGGAGGGTTCCTGGTGCCGTATCCGAGGCCTCCATGGCAATCTTCATAGTCTTCGTTTGTCTTGCCGACATGTCCGTTCAAATCTCCGCCCACGAACAAAAACTCTTCCTTTGGGATGTCCTTAAGTAGATTGTGAAAGTCTAGCCAAAATGCATCTTTTTCCACCTGCTCACATCCAATTTGGGGAGCATATGCAGTGACAATATTCCACAACTTTCTTTTAATCACCAATTTAAGGGACATCAAACGGTCGCTGGATTTCGAAATGGTCAATACGCTGCCTAATAGATGTTTTGCAAGGATGATTCCGATTCCGTTTTTACCCTTTTCCGTTCCATAGTAGAACATCTTATAGTTTTTTGTCCTCGTATCCAAGAAACGGGCCCTGTTTCCCGTGTTTCGCCATTTTGTTTCTTGAACACATAAGATGTCCACTCGCCTTCTTTTCATCATCTCTTCCAGCTCGAAGCTTCGACCTGTCATACTGCCAACGTTCCAACTCGCAACTCTCAGATTTTGTATAATCTGCGGCATTACTTTGCTAGCCCCCGGAATCCGTCTAGCTCTGACCCGAGCATTGCTGCTCGGTCCAGGATCAGTACCATGTGTAACAATGGTAGTGCCTGGCGGGGTAGTGTCATTTCGGACGAGTACTTCCATAATGCTTGAATTCACAAAATTATCGAGTATCGACGTGTGCATGCTCCAGTTTTGTATTTGATCTCTCTTTTACGGCACCGGTGATCTCCAGTCGTGCCAACCCAGGGACTGGCATGCACACTTTTGGGAAAGTTTATAGGTGTTACGTGTCGCTAGGTTCACCTTGCTGTTTGTGGCCTAGATGTATTTACTCCTTTAGTCGCCTTTTACGACAAGCGGGGAGGCGCTGCAGGAATATTCTAACCCGTCCCTGCACAGGGAAGGGCCTATTTAATTATGCTAATTATTTTTTGTTATCAATCACACCCAAAAATTGCTGTGGGCTCTCGGTCTATCTCGCCCAACAGTCTATTTTTTTTTTGGATTTACTGCCCTTACAGCTTATCCTTACCTTATGAGGCGCCTGATGCATTTCTGTACTTAGACAGTCGAGGGATAGAATGGCGATTCAGCTAATCTGCCACGTCGGCTACAGAACTGTGGAAAGGCGGCTTCTTTATAGTCGAGACGTCCTCCACAAGGCAGAGCAGAGCGCCTTTGGTTTAGAAGGACTGTGTACGATCGAGACCAAACCGACAGGGTGAGATAAAATACAAAATTTTTAAAACATTTTTGAGAAAAAATGTTGGCACGCCAACCTTATGTTTTGATTATTGAACGAATAAAAATTAAATTAAAAAAAAACAATATCAACCCGTATTTGAGATATCGAATTTAAAATAAAATTGTTTATTTTTTTCCAAAAATTCCAAAAATAGCTTTTTTTTTAAGTTTTGAAATGCAATATTTTTTTAAGCTTTTTAGAAGCTTCTCTATAAAAAATAATTAAAATCCGTTATGCCGAAAATGAGCTTATTTTCGATTTGTCAAATCATATAATAAAACAGCTAACATGTTTTTTGTGGTACACTTTTCGTGGCGCACAAAAACCGAAGGGGCATAAATTACATATGAAAAATGAAAGCATTCAGCGAAAACCCAAAGCCAGAACCCGAAACATTAAGGTGGATTCACATTGCACAAATCCGCCAACACGATAAAAGTTGATGAACATGTTGTTGAATGTGAACCCCCCTAAGTGAAGAAATATTATCAATATAAATATTAGGCATGTGTTTTTTTTAGTAGTTGAGCTCTTACAATAATATTTTGAAACATTAAGCGTTAACTACAATCGGCACTTTTTGCGACATCTGTTGCTTTGAGTTTGGCGACATCTATCGGTCATTTTCTGAAGCAATTTATTCAATGTATTAGTGTTTTCGAACATTTACTTTTTGGATTTTTTGAGATGGGAGATAAAATTTTAAATTGAGTTGGAAAAGGAGAGCAGATTTTTTTTTAACATTTTCACTTTTCAAGTTCATTGCAGTTATGGATTTACAATAATAGGGGTATTCATGCAAAAGTGTAAGCTCTGCGTATTTGTATAAGTCAATTATTTTCAAAACTGATTTACATTTGTCTGCATTTGAATTTTAAATATTTGCGAAAAAAGAGAATACAAAATACTCGAAATGTATTTGTCAGGGAAGGAGAGAAGGTAGAAAATGCAGACGTGAGAAATCGCCTCGTCAAAAATACGGACGAACACGACTTACGATACAAATTTAAATCTCCATGGCTGAATGCGTTCCATGGGCTCAAACCTACCTCATTTTCCGAACACTTCCATTTATGTCATTTTTTGTTGACAATAAACAGCTGGCCGATCGATGTGCAAACAAAAACAGTTTTACAAAAGTAAATTGAATTTATGTTTTTGAAGTAAACTATATTTCTTTAGGCGCGTTATGAAAAAATGATGAGAGTGAAATTAAAAAAAAAAATCACATGTATGTAAAAACGCTTCAAGACTTTTGTGATATCTTTGAAAAACCATTATAGATGCTAAAATTTTTCTAAACTTTTCTTTTTATTGGTAAATTTAAATTTATTTTAGAGGATTCTCATTTTCTTTTATTTGTCTTTTTTTTTAATAATGAGTTGTTTTAATTAAATAATTCTGTAACCTTATGTGCTAAGTACAGTAAAACCCGCTTAAGAGAAACGGCAGAATGTCACAGTATTTCTTTCACTTAAGCGGGTTTTTCACTTAAGCGAACCCCGCTTAAGTGAAAAATAATTTCACTTAAGCGTAGTTCGGATAAGTGAAAAAAAAATTTCACTTAAGCGGATTTAAAAATTCCATTAAGCGGAGATTTAATGCTAGAAACAATATTGTTTTTACTTGCGATATAGGTACTATAGGGCAAGTTCTTCATTTGGAAAAAAAATCGAACTCGAGATTTTGATCAAAGTTGACATTACGATGACGAATAAAGTGGGTCCGACAATTCCGTCTGTCTGTCTGTCTGTATGTCTGTACTTCGATCTAGAACCTAAGCCACTGGACCTATTTTCTTCAAACTCGGTAGTTATGGGTCTTCGGTGATTCCCTAGAGGAGAAATTGAAAATTTTTTTTTAGCTCTAAAACTAAAGGTACCCCCCATACACCCGTAATGCAAAATCTTATTTATCTCGAAAACGACTCTAACGATTTTGATAAAAAAAATTAGGTGTGATATTATGGACATGGACTACGTTTTGGTAAAAAAAAATTGGGGCAAAATGTTATTAACGGTACCTGTCATAGAACCGTTTTTTTGATTTTCGACTTTCTCATTAACGGCTCTAACGATTTTAACCAAAAATTTTTAGCAGGAGACCACCTAAGTTTAAAATAATATTGTATATAAAAATATTCGAAAAATTAGTTGTTGAGTTTTTTTGAAAAATTTTTTTTTTTGAAAAATCAATATCTTCAAAACCTATAAACGATTATTTTTTGAAATTGTTTCCAAAAATCAATATTATTAAATACTTAAAATTCGCATCCCACATTTTTTTCTTGAAAAATTTTAGAAATTTTTATATACAAAATTTATTTATTTAATAATAAAACGATTTTTAAAGTTTGTTTGCATAAATTCATACTTTTCTAAAAATCAGACGGCAATTTCATTTTAAATTTATGTTTTATATTTATAAAATGTATCTTAAATTCCAAAGTACTTTTACATAAGAGCAAGTTCGTGCGATCCAGTCGTGCATTTTATTATCTTTTGTACTTGCCTTGAAAGAAGTTAAATAAAACAACGATTAAATAACACAAAAATAATTAATTGAACAACGAAAACTAGCAAATTTTGTTCTGTTCGATTCAATTTTTTTTTTTTCACTTAAGAGAGTTTTTTTCAATGAAAAATATTAAAAATTGACTTAAAATATGTTTCAGTTATCCGGGTTTTTCACTTAAGCGAGTTTCACTTAAGCGGAGTGTTTTAAGGGAAATTGATCGAAAATACTTGGGGATGAAGAAAGTGTTTCAGGTAAGCGGGTTTTTCTCTTAAGCGGGTTTCTCTTAAGCGGGTTTTACTGTATAAGAAAAAAGGCACCCTGTCGTAATATGCTTACGGTTTTAAATCAATAAATACAAAAATATAAAATATGGTTTCTAAGGAAATAAAGAAAATAAATGTCAATTATTGCATACTTATTGTATATCAGTCGACACCTTGATGTCGATGGTGCACTGTGACATTGTCCTTTTGCTTTTACAATTTTTGTTGTGATATGCTTCTTATAATTATTTTTTTAATTTTAAATTAATTATTTATTTTTTTTTTTAAATATAACATATTTTTTAATAATTCTTTTTACAATTTACCCTGGCTTATGTTACAACGTAACCCATATAGTCAGGGTAATTTGAAACAACAAGTTATTTTTTAATGCAAAATCTTGATATCTTCTCAACCAGACTTGCTGAGCTTTTTTAGCAGATGTGGTTTTCAAATTTAAAAATGGTTTGGCCGAGTTATTCTCAAAATTTTAGGAGAGAGAACTGGTTTTAGTAAAAAGTGATACTTTTGACCCAAATCTAATGAGCATACAAATTTTTTTTAAGATTATATATAATTTTTTTTGTCTAAAAAATCTTTTGCACACATTTTTATAAAAACCTTAATAATAACTTTTGGTAAAGGCTACTTCAGTTCAAAAAAAAAAATCCGAAAAGTGTGTATTCTTGGTACTTTTTGATTTTCGGTACTCTCGAACACAATTTTCAGCTTTGATAAATTTTCAGCTTTGATAAATAGGTATTTGATAAAACAAAAATAAAAAAAAACTCAAAATCTTCTAGGACCACAGAGTCCGTTCTTATACTAGTTATTAGTGATTAGTGACAATGTTTTTTTTTTCTCCAAAAGTAACGCTCATAAAAGTAACTTAACATAAAAGTGTTAAAAATCGTAATATTTGTATGGAAAACTGCTTCAATAATTTTGATATTTTTTGTCTTTATTCTTAAATTTTAACAGTAACAGGAAGGTAATGATGGATTAGCAGAAATTGATCGCTGCTATTTCCGGGCTTGCTCACCGGGTTCGAGGTAGAAGGACATTTTTTCGAAATATCTCACAAAATGATATGTATGTATTTCTTTCGCAAAAAGTCAAAGTTTAAAGAAGCCTGAAGGTGGAGCAATGAATTAATCCAACACACCTCTGTCTTATTTCACTGCTATCGGAAGTAAAATGTCCGTAACCGACCCTCAAAAAGATGAACAAGAACATATTTGAGAGAAATTGCGTTCTATTTCCCAGTATTAGTATTAAGGACGATCTCTTTAGAAATTTATCATTTGTCACTTGTCCTTGTCTATCAAACGATTAATCGTAGGACATTTGCTTTTGGTGTTTTTCCAAAATCCAAAATGCTTTATGAGTAAGCTCATGGCCGGTGGGACAGGTTTGCAGTTTACGCATTTTCACATTTTTTCTTAATGTAGATATATATTTTTTTTAAATTCGCTAACGATTTAAACATTTCTTTTGCATGCATTCGTATTTAAAAAAAATCTAATGGCATTCTCTATCTTATCTCAAACTGTTATAAAATTGTTTTAAAAATTAGAAAAATTAATTTCATGCTTTTAAACAATGTTCTCAATTAAACGAAACAAAAATTCTAAGATCTCTTGCACATTTGAGAGCAAGTACCTACGGTCGATCCAATGCAAAATTTAATACAAGAAACTTCTGCTCAAAAAGAAGAAGTTAATATTTCTTGCTAAACCAATACTTGACTTTAAAGGGCAAGATATAAGTCAGCCATGTCTACATATGTACGTTTTTCTGCATGTTTTGCAGGGAGACAAATAAAATTCAAAATTCGATAAATTTTTATCACAATATCTGCGATGGTGAAGAGGACATCATAACAGAGCCTTCGTTTATGATGGTCCAGCCTTCTGGACTACTGTGTGTGCTTACAATCTCAGCGGAGCCCCATTATCAAGGTCGCATCATTTTTATTGCAATAATAATAATCGCGCATGCTGACTGGACTGCAGCGACATTAAACTCAATCGAATCATAAATAATTCGTTCAATGGGTGTCCCGTATGGATGGGGCCGTTGGTAGATGGAGGAGATGCGTGCGGTCGTCGCATATTGTTGCCACATTTGGCATTGCCACATAGAGTTTGAGCTGTGTGGTGGCAGTGGCAGTGGCCGCGGAGCAGAGAGCCAAAAGCAAGACTCACCTCACCTCGGGACATCACGACCATAATTAGATTGCAGCAAGTGGTGTATCGTTTTGTTGCAGACACACTGCTCTGCTGCAAGCTCGTTACGAAATAAGATCAATTTTTATTGAAATGCAATAATTTTTGTATGGAATTCGAGATCATGATTATGAGAGTTTTAGATCGAAACGACAACGGCCGTCTCCGCAGCCGCGGCATTGGTGTGGCATGATAGAAGCGACCATTCAGAGGGGAATGGGGAGACAACTTCGCTGTTGGTCTGGTCAGCCAGAAAATTTAATTTTTTTCTTATTAATTAATGATATTGCTGATGATGAATTTATCGTTGCTGTCAGAATTATTATGGAGTCGGAATCTCAATTGTCTTGCCAATTGATGGGTATAAAGCTTGAAAATGCCGCAAAAGTGCTGATGGAAAAAAGTGTACGCTGTGTGGCCTACAACAGTATTAATGCAAGTTAAAATTCAACAATTTTCTCTGTCATCATGGTCGTTTAATGGCAAATATGCAATTATGATGAGTTTCGATAAATCAGCAGGTGATAAAAGTTGATGGGGGAGAATTCGTCATGATGATGATGATGATTAATAAATGAAGCATGAACAAAAACAACAGACATGACAAGCGGAGTTTTAATAAGCATTTTAAGCACTTTTTTAATGTAGCAAATTTAACAGAAGGTTACAAAATTTGCCATAACTTTTGCAAATAGTGGTAACAATTTTGATACTTGTGACAAGAGAGAGAGAGCTGTAAATATTCTTGTTCGGAATAACTCGATGATCATTTTGTTGCAGATTCCCGGTCGCCAACTGTTCAAACAGTTCTTGAAATGACTGATGCCCCAGTAATAACAGGAAAGGCCCCAAAAGACCTCGTTATGCTCGTTCCGACGAGAATTTCAACGCTATGCTGGAAGATGTACCAGATGAGCTATCAACATCGATGACATGTTATCCTATTGGCTATTGCATGCTCATCCTTGGAACGAACTTCAGGGACTTGAATATCCTCTTTAAGAAGAATAAGACATCTAGTCGATCAGCTACTGTCTGCGGAAGGTAAACGTGTGTGAAGTACGACTTAACTTCAACGACGATGCCATGAACAATTTTCTCTCGAAATTCATAATGAACGGCAATGGGGCGATTTTCCATCAGAACGGATAAGTTAACAAGCCAAATTGGAGGTTTTAAGTACTCAGGATGATTCAGGAAGAGTCATTTTATGGCGCTCTATTGACGCCGACCGATGGTATCATCGGGCCTCAAGGACGAAATGGAGAACACAGTTTCTGTAATTGGAAAATTATTCAAAGCTTTGATTAACATGATTGAGACTGGAGCAAAAGTGAATCCAATGTGAACATGCAACCGCGAACACCGCACTGTTCCTATATTCGAAACTCACTGAAAAACCACGCGTTCGTAAGTTTTATTATGTTCTTCGATTTTTCAGAATGATAAAACTTTTCTTAATGATAAACATTTTCGTGTATAGAAAGCAATTTTTGATGAGACAGTTGAACTGATAAAATAAAATAAGTCGAGTTAATTTATAACTCAAGAACTGCTGGACCGATTTTAATGATCTCCTATTTCTTTGATTCGTCTCCGCCCTGAATATCATAAAAACTATTAAAAAATCCGAAAATTCACGGACAAAAAAGAAGAGCTGATAGAGGCTTTCAAGTCTTGATTTAAATCAAGCAGCGTTTTTAAACGATTGCACAATTGATTACAGCTAGCATTTTTCTGTCCGCATTGTTCCAATGGACGTTGTTTGCGAAGTTTGCTGGATAAAGGCCTAGATTTCGCTGCTTTAATTGCAAAATGGAAAAAACATTATTAACTCCACCACCTGAACCAATGTATTTATTGATTCGTGGTGAATCACTAGAATCACGACATTTTCTAGCGAACACTCAAAAACACAGTGGCTGTTTGCAAATTTGGGGCAGCCACTATCGAAGAATACGGATTTAATCTGACATTCAAGGTAATCTATGTTGAAAAGAGTAAATGTTCATCTTTCTCAAAAGATAAGATTTAAGATACTTAATTTGCTCAAACGTAGGTTCAATTTCAGATGGAATAGTTTTATTATAGATCTCTGTATTGTCTCTAAAATAAATAAGCCATACTAACATTTTAAGTAAGACTGACTTCTTTTTCCAACAAGAACTCGGAAGACATTCCTCATGTCATTGATTTTAGTCATTGTGCCTGCCACATCCGACATTGTGGTAGCAGTTGCTTCTTCTGGAATAGTGGCTACTTTAGTAAAAAGGATGCTGTACAACTTATTTAAGTGTTAAAATTGCCGGTTAACCTTCAAACTATTGAACGACCGACATGTAATATTTCGAAACACTCCGCAATAGCCAAAGTTAAAGTAGCATCAAAAATCATCTTCTGGCACGAATGCACAATGGTGCACAAATGCGCATTTGAAGCACTTGATAAACATTGAAAGATCTGAGCAAGACTCAAGATATTTTTGAGGCGTTTACTTACTGTAGATTTCTGGTAAACACTGTCAGTTATTGCAAGATCCACTTGAGCCGAAAATATATACTGAGCAAGCCTTTACTTAAAGAATTTTATTGACTTATTTTAAGAAATATCTGTGGATCAGTTTTGAAAAAAAAAAGTTTTTCTTTAATTTCAAATGAAATTTGTAAAGTCAGGCAGTTATTATTTTTCGTACAAGATTATAAAAAAAAAACATTTGGGTCTGACCACAGATAACCACAAGAGGAAATCAAGGCATTTATATGTCCAAAACTCGAGTATAACTCACATCTATTGTCAGGCTTAGGAGAAAATACTCTTTATTTATTGGATAGAATCCAGAACAAAGTGTTAGAACTGATGAGAACAGAACTACTATGGAATCATTCCCATCTTTTGAACACCATTGAAATGTGCCATGTCTTTCCTTGTTTCATTCCTTTTTCACAAGCAATGTTCACTCAAAGTAGACAGTTGCTTTCCTTCCCTCAATCACTTCACTCGTTGTATCCTTTTTCAAGGAAAGCTTATCAGCTCTGAGCTTCATTTTGGACGTATCATCAAATACAGAGATAAGTTTTTTAGTCGCACAACACGAATAGGTACGTAATAATTGACCTGGCACGGGTTTTCCTTGCCAATCGATAACTCCTCCCCCCCTAATTTACCCACCGCTCGTGCAATGTTTAAGTTGAACATTTTAAACTGTTCATAAGGATCAAATTATTTTTTTAAATTCTTTTAGTAGTAAGAGGCAAAAACAGAATGCTATGCAAATATAAATTTATGCAAGAACAAAAATTATAAGTCTATGTAGTGGTTTCTTAAAAAAAATCTTTTATATACAAACTTTTTAAAATATTTTTAAGAAATTGGTACGCCAATTTAAAGTTTTTATTGTTGTTCGAATAAAAATTAAACTTACAAAAAAAAAATATTTAGCCGTTTCTGAGATATTGAATTTTCAAAAAAGAAAAAATATGTAGATTTTTTTTTCAAAAATTCAAAAAAAAATTATTTTAAAGTTTTGAAATGCAATGTGTTTTAGACTTTTTAGAAGCTTCTCTATAAAAAATTTCATTAAGATCCGTTATGTGGATAATGAGAAATTCAAAATTCGAAAAAATGGTTCTATGGTAAGTACAAGCTATAATATCTCAATTTCAAATTTTTACTTGCGACTTATATAGTATGTACTAAAAGGCAAGTTATACATTCGTAAAAAAATCGAACTCGAGAGATTTCGATCAAAGTTGACATTACGATGATAGCGAAAACTTAAAAACTGGGTCTGTCTGTCTGTTCGACTACAGCCTAAATGGCTCGGCTTGGTAGATACCACTTTTAATTTTTTCCCCCCACACGTTTTTCTCTTTTTTTGTTAAGACCAAAAATAACGGTATCTGCCATACGAATTTTTTTCGAAATTTTATAAATATTTTTTTTCTCAAAACCTGTTCGACAAATTTTAAAAATAAAAATACAAAAAAATTTCATTTAGTCAAAGGTAATGGTTGAAAAAATTTTTCCGGAAAATGGATATTGAGGGTACCCCCTGTTTTGTCAATCTAATATTTTTTAGATCGAATATGGAATTCTTATAATTCCTTCAACAAGTTGAATTCCTTTAAAAAATAAAAAAACTTCGATTGAACCACGTTATAATAATTTCGATTTATTTGAAATTTAAGTTTCTAAATCTGGCTCTAATGCAAAATGATCCGTACAAGTTGAGATGATAACGACAAGTGATAAAAAAAAAAAAAGATCTGCAATGCATACATTTCCCATTATGTAAAGAAATTAGCGGATTAAGTTAAGCTTCATCACCTGATTACGAGGGGAATTTATGTATGGCAGATACATACATTTCGTTATATTGCAAAAACAAGTAAAGTTAATGATTATTAATTCTTAACTTATCATAATTTAGATTTATAGGGTGTTTCAGTTATTTTTGCATGAATCAATAATTAGGTATTTGAAATTTAAATTTTAGTTTAATTTTTGATATAATAAAAATTGTCTTAGCAAAGTTAAATATATTATATTAGAATTCTAAACACCCCCCATGGAACCATTTTTTTTTTTTTTGGATTTTCTCAAAAACGGTACAACCGATTTTGATCAGTTTTTTTTGCTAAAGCTTCCCAAAAACATAAATAGAACTGTGTACTCAAATTTTCAAAAAAAATCTTTTTTGGATTCTTAAAAAAAAACTTCAAAGTTTTTTTTTCAAAACTCAATATTTCGAAAACCCCATGCTAAATTTTGTTTAAACTTGATAAATAAAAGTTTCTCAATATAATCTACAAGATGTGAGAAACAAAAAATTATTTTACCTAAAAAAAGAGGTACCTACCATAAAAATGCTAAAAAATTAAAAAAAATGGTTTTCAAAAATCGTATTTTTCTCGAAAACGGCGCCTAGGATTTTGATAAAAAATTTTTTCTTTCAATTAAGTCTTACGATCTTTAATTTAATAAAAAAAATTAATTTTTACGATCTTTAATTTAATAAAAAAAATTGAAATTAAGATATTTTTTATAGTGAAGCTTCTAAAAAGTCTAAAACACGTTGCATTTCAAAACTTTAAAATTAATATTTTTTTTGAAGTTTTGAAAAAAAAAATCTATTTTTTTCTTTTTTTTGAAAATTCGATATCTCCGAAACGGCTCAATATTTTTTCTTGTAAATTTAATTTTTATTCGAACGATAATAAAAACTTTAAATTGGCGTACTAACATTTTTTCTTAAAAGCTTTTTCTTAGGAAACCAATACAACGACTTATAATTTTTGTTCTTGCATAAATTCATATTTGCACAGCATTCTGTTTTTGTCTCTTACTACTAGAAGAATTAAAAAAAGGATGATAATTTTATCCTTATGAACAGTTTTTTCTAATAACATTCGTTTTTAAAATTCCTAGTCTATTACATAGGAGCAAGTTCGTGCGACCCAGTCGTGCATTTTATTTTTTAATTTTTTAGCATTTGTATGGTAGGTACCTTTGTTTTTAGGTAAAATAAAATTTTTTTTTTCACATCTTGTAGATTATGTTGAGAAACTTTTATTCATCAAGCTTAAAACAAATCTAGGATGGGGTTTTCGAAATAATGGCGCAAAATTTGAAACATTTAAAACCTGCTCTAAATCCATTTTAGAATGGGAGGCTACTCTTAATATTGTATATAAAACGAGAACCGACTTTTTGTTAATTTTAAAGGACATAAGCTATACTTTAGCGTTAAAGAGCTCGTCTAACTTTAAAAGCAGCAAATAGCTAGCTTATTTTTTAAAAGTATACTTTATCCATATTGGCAATGGTGATTTCTGATTTCATACCAAAGCAAATTGAAGTAAAAATGTTTACTGATGTTTTATTCGATTTTTTAAAAGATGTGCTTTATAAATAGACTGAATCACTGAATATTAGAAATTCAAAACAATCGTGATGTACTATCATTTTTTTTTTGAAAATTTGAGTACACAATTCTTTTTATATTTTTAGGGAGCTTTAGCAAAAAAAATGATCCAAATCGGCTGTACCGTTTTTGAGAAAATCAAAACCAAAAAAAATGGATCCCTCAATAACCATTTTTCCGAAAATTTTTTTCAACTATTACCTAGGCTTCACTAAATGAATTTTTTTTGTATTTTTATTTTTTAAATCTGTCGAACAGTTTTTGAGAAAAAAAATATTTCTAAAATTTGGAAAAAAAAAAGAAAAAAATGTGTGGTGGGAAAAAATTAAAAATGATATCTACCAAGCTTAAAGAAAATCGGCTGAGCCGTTTAGGCTGTAGTCGAACTGACAGACAGACAGGCAGAATTGCGAGACCCACTTTTTTAGTCTTCGCTAATCAATAAAATTCCTATTTTAGTTCTAAAAGCATAAAGCCTTTCAAAAATTGTACATATTCATATGTTCAAAAGAAAGAGATTTAACTTTTCTACCGGAAAATTTATCGACCAATTTAATCGTACCATATGTCGTTTTTTAAATTCAATTATTATCCTTTTATTCTAAGGCTTTATAAAGGTTGTATACTTATTACTTATTTATATGGAAATGAAACTAAAAAAAACAACTCTAATTTTCATTTCTGAAATAATGAATTTTTTTATAATTTTGTTTTAAATTCAAGAGGGTTTGACCAAGAATAATTGATGTCCACACTCCTTGCACGATTTTCGAACGCACTTTCTATTAAGTCAAATGGTAATACTAGCGTTAGGTTGCCAAGTGCAATATTTAAACATAATCGATCCGGCTGTAAATGTCCTAACAGTTCCAACAGAGAAATCAACTTTTTTCGAATCCGACATATTTCTTCCCAGAGTACCTCAACCGATTTTCCTACTTTCTATGCTTTCGAAAGTTTTTGAAAAAAATTATTTCCTCTCGATTCTTGATGATTTGGATTTAGGAAAGCAAAATTAACAGAAGAAACAATCATTGCATTTTTTTAAAAAATTTCTATAAAACATTAGACAAATCTCAATTGTCAGCTGGTATGTTTCTTGACCTAACTTAAGCATTTGACCTGGTTAATAATAAGATCGTGTTACGAAAACTTTCCAGATCTGAGATTTGGTTTAGAAATAACATACTTTGTTTGCTCTGGTCGTATCTTTCGAATAGAAAGCAATACGTATATAGAATCAATGCCAGACGACGCGGTGGGAAAAATCTTCCAACGTTAATGATTACAATTTTAATCTTGGTTGGGTGTAGTTCACATTGGATTTTTGTCAAAAACACTGAATTTAACAAAAATTGCGTATTGACAAGGTACTGACAGTCAACTGATGAGTGCATGGGAGACCGCCGGGAAGAAACGCCAAATTTTTGTGGACTAAAGGCCAAAAAAGCTATTTTGAATTAAGAAAGCAATACGTCTCTGCAAATGCGACAAGGTACTTTTTCGCTCCAAAGCTGGTGTTTCACAAGGATCAGTGCATCGATATAGTCAACGTCAACCAACAAATCAACATGGAACTGGATTCATTGAATTGGTTCAAATATCATAACATGGTTCTTAGAAGCAAATCTAAAGTCATGTTATTTTCGCTTTCAAAAACATATAATCTGGACGAAATATGTAGAATACCACGTCGCAGACTGTGATCGATAAAATTGCAGTGCCGAATGCCTAAGTATTGAGAGAATATGAATATATAGAAACTATGCTGGACAGTTAGTTCAATTGGAAGTGTCACATTGCTAATGTAAAACAAGTAATCTACATGACCTTAAATAAAATGTACCATTTTGGCAGGCACCATCGAATCTTTTACTTACAATTTACTAAGCTTTTGTAAATTCCTGACTTGAGTATATGTTACCCTGCTGCGGAAGTGTATTTATAAGCAACATGCAACTATACTCATAAATACGCGGGAAATGTTTTTCAAATTATGATGGGACGCATCGCTTCCATTGTTCAAAAATCTGGACATTTTACAACTTCGTTATTAATACATGTTTAAAGTTCTGAAATTTTTCTTTTTACGAGGAGGACATTACAACACACGCAGGATTGAAACTTACTCATTACCAAACTCAACATCAGTTTTAGTTCCTAGAGTAAGGACGTAACACTATAGATGTCTTGTAACTGGAACTATAATGGCTCCTTTTATTAATAACAAGCTACTATGTTATATATGCAAACAAATAGATCGTAAATTAAGTTTTTTAGATATCTTCGTAGATGACTACTTAATTAAGATGATGTAGAGATATTGTTACAAGTCTTGAACTAATTGCTCATTAAAATCAAAATTATTATTTTTCTCTCTAAAAAAAGAAAAATCTTTTTTGTTTCAAATTTAAATACAAACAAAAAAACACACAATCACTTCTCTTCTAGTGTGGCTAAGAAACTTTTCTTTCTTTTTTAAAACACTTTATTCTAGCACTTCTTGCCACAAAGTGTATAAGGTACAATCCATCTTCATGGTTTAGTATTTTTAAGGTACTTTTTTTTATCAGTTTAAAGTGTATTTTAAAAGAAAATTGTCAAGCATATAATAATTGTAAATTTTATAAAATACTGTAACCTAATAATAATAAAAAAAATTCATTCTATTCAATTCATTTATTTGTTCACACCGAATGCGCAAATTAATTTCCATTTCCAATTAAGTCAAATTAAACCATGAATAAAATATTTTTCCGCATTATTAATGATTTGTCTGTAATTTGGCAAAAATAATTAAATTAGTTGAAATTAATTTTCATCGTATCACAATGATTAAACCTAAGCTGTCTTGAAAACTAGTTATATTTGCTCAAATAAAGTCTTGAGAAAAAATTAAATTCCCACACCTTCGCCTGCAGTTAGACGACTGTGGGAATTTATCTAAAATAGAATAAATTTAAAATAAATTTCATATATTTGACAATAAATCGTTCGCAAACTTTAAATATAAATATTCACAATAAGCTAACAGTTTTTGCATCTATCGATCTACCCGCCTGTGTATGAGCATGTGAAACCAGCGTTAGATGTCACCTCCGTAACCGTACTAAGATAGATAGCTTTTGTTTGACAAAGTTTAGTAAATTGTAATTTTATTTGTATCTATTCCAAATATTCCAAACCCAATTTTGTATTTTAAGTATTTCTATTTAGTATGAGATTTTACATTTTTAATATTTTTATTTAAATATTTGTGAATTTAAAATAAATCTTAGAATGCTTTTCTTTCATACAATTTTACTCGAAATTTTAATTGAGTGATGGTGTCCACTACTCGATTGTGGAATACTTTGTCCCTCTCTATATATCCCGCCGTTTAAGGGGTTAAGATGTCAAGATCAACGTATCGAAATTTTATAACTATTATAATTGTGAACTAGAAGTTAGCGGCTGGAAATCGTCCACGAAAGCTAATGCTTTTCATTTTGCCTTACTTTAGTTAATAATTAATTCCAATGCTTATAACTTTGTTTGTGTGTGTGAAAATTCAATAAAAATACAATTCTTAAACCGTCAATATTTTGTGACTAAAACGAATAGTAGAATTTTCTTAAATCGTCTTAAAAAACGTAGCTTAACATCACTTGATTGAATGCATTTCATTAAACGAAAGAGCTGACGTTCGAACCTTGAATTAGATTCTTTAACAAAATGTTACATTCCACTGAATGAATGTTGCTTAAATCGAGTCATGAGTTAAATTTAGGTAAATAAATTTATCAGTAAATTATGTTGACTTGTTTTTGATGTTTATATCTCAAAACAATCTACTGACCCCATTGTAAAAATTTAATCAACGGGAAGATATTCAAAAATGTTTCCGAATTTCAGTTCGCAATTCCAAGGACTTCATAAAATTTCCCAAATAACAAGAAAGAAAAAGGTTCGTCAATGCCAGCAGTTAGTCCAAAAATATTTCTCACACATGTCACACAATCAGATACGATTCGAAGCATTTGAGGCCATTCGGCATTTAAAATAATTATAACCCGCAGGACGAAAACTCTGATAGCCACAAGCCCATCCAACCAACCAACTAACTGACTCTCCGAATGACTGACTGACTGACGGCCTAAACTGTGCCGCCATGACAGCCACGATCAAACATTTGATTTCCGGCTCGCAAACAATATAATAGCCCGTTATTGTTTCATCTCGATAATTATCCAAAATCATTTAAATATTTTTTGTTTCTCCTTTTATTCGCGAAATACTATGCGCAGCTAGCGCGCTAGCAAATTTTTTGCAAATTTTCGTCGTGATCAACGAACGACGACGCAGCCATTCTTGATGTTGTTGCAGCAGTTTGATCGCATTCACACAGACCAGATGGGGCGATGGTACTGGCAGTGGAAGGGGAAGTGGAAGAAACAAAGCAATTTTCCATAAAATGTGAGCAAGCACTGAATGAATGTAAGTTCGACTATAATCATCTTCATCGTAATCATATCGAAGACGTTTTTCCCTACCCTTTCATATGCACACGAACATAATCTCACGGAGCATAAGCGGCCGGCACATATAAATTGTATCTGTAAGATACAATTTTTAATACGGTCGATCTGACATTTAAATTATGTGAACAAGACAATTCTGCTCGTTGGCGATGAAGATGATCGCCAAAACCTTAAGCGCAAAATAACTCCGATACTACAGATAGATACCGCACTCATGGATCAGCACAGCACTACGCGATCATCGTCATCAGCAGATACAAATGTAAACCTACGTTTACGGAACAATGCAAAGCGGTTCGGGGGCTTGGTTTGGCTTGGTTCGGTTTTGTGTGTGACCATCATTGGGGCGACCGACTGACGCGACGGGCCGGGCCGGACCGGACGGAACGGGATGGGACCGGCCAAATGGCGCGAGATGACGACGAATGGCAGCCGCGAAGAATTGTCCGAAATGGAGATGGAAATATTCCAGATATTTTCCATGTTAAGGAAAATACTTAACATGGTTTCTGATGCGATTGTTGTTCGGCTCAGTTGAATTTAACTTTAAACTTTATGGTGGGACCTCTTGTATGGGGGAATTATTGTAAGAGAAGAGACCATATTTTCCAAAATGCCGGCACTCATTTCAAGTAAATTTAAATGAAAATTATCTCCTCGGTGTGAAATAGCTTGGGCATCGCACTGACTGAACAAAAGGCACTTGTCTTTGGCATACTAATAGTATTCAAGTTAAAGGGAATCAGTGGAGTTTAGGGAAAATCAGACTGCGAAAAATGGCTGCGCTGGAAATGTTTGATTTACATTTATTTTTAATAGTTAGAAGATGAGAAGTAGCATCAATCATCAGAAAGGATAACATAATGGGTAATAGGAAATCTTAAAGGAAAGCACCTTAAACGTTTTTGAGCATTGCTGTATATAAAGAATATCTAGTGTATCCTGACAATTATTTGAATTTGTTCAATATTTTGGAAGCGTAATACTGATAGCTATAAAAAGATAGGAATTCTTTAAGATTAAGATATTACTTTCAACAACTGAACATGCATTTCAGGCATAATCAAGAGACAGGACCAAGTAAATCGAAAGAAGAAATTTATTTAAAAAAAACACATTTAAGTTTTAGATGGTCGTTGATTCTATAATGGTCAGTATTCTTCGTCAATCAATGCAATAGTGCAATTCAAATTTCTTATCAAACTTGAAACAGGTAGGGAAGACCATAGAAACGGATCCTTTTCAAAAATTACGCAACGGATTTTTAGAAAAATAATTCAAATATCCTTACTTGGTAAAAAACATTGTTGTCAAAAAATGGTTTTACATTTCATAAGGCTACTTTCCTTATTTTCAAATGTCTCAAAAATAGTGTAGCAGGTTATGATCAAACTATGCTTACAGTTTAGTTTAGTTTAGTTTATTTCATTCAATGTACGCCTATACACATTAAGAATATACTTCTTATAAGCTAGTGTTAAGCTAATAATAAATCATAATACACTGAAGAAAACTACTTTTATCATCATTTAAACTCAAACAAAGTTATTAATTTTAAATTAATTTACAATAAATGGAAAACGGAAATTAAAAAAAATAAAAAGAAGAGATAATTATACATATAATTATATATACTTTTTACAATTTTTAAAGAGAAAAAAATATACAATACATCTCTATTGAAAAGAAAGAAAAGGAAAAAATAGAAAATAGAAAATAATAAAAAGAAAAACAGAATTAATTTTTAAAATGAGTATGTAGATCTCTACGAAACTGTGTTTTGCCGCTCACTCTCCTTAAATGCCTAGGAAGGGAGTTCCACAATCGGGTGGCATTGACAAAAAACTGTCGCCTTGATGCCAGACAAGAGAAGCGGGGTTGAATTAGTTGTTGAGATCTGTTAGAGGAACCAAACTGTAACCTGTTGAAAAGACTGCAGGGTTGATGTGAACTAATAACGTTGAACAGCAATATAAGGGTACGAAAACGCATAAGATGATCAAGGGACATATCATAAAGTTCCTTTGAGAAATTCGACACATGATCAAATCTTCTCAACTCAAATACATATCGCACGGTATTGTTGAATGCGACATTAAGCTTTCTTCTGCTGATGGCGTCACAGTTACCAAATATCTCGCACCCGTATGTCAGTATTGGTAAAACAAGCGTCTTAGCCAAAAGCATACGCGTTTTCAGGGGGGTGTAATATTGCAAGGGCCATAATCTTCGGAGAACACCATAGACTTTACCGACTGCAGAGTTTATATGGACATCCCAACTAAGAGTTCTATTAAATAACAGACCAAGATTTCTTGCAGTTGATACATTAGAAATGTTCGCGTTGTTTAAATATAAGTTGGGAAAGTAATCGAGGTTCAAAACTTTTCTACTAATCACAATGCATTTGGATTTCAGCGGATTTAAGAACAGACCATTATTCAAAGACCAATGGGAAATTTTTTCTAGGTCATCATTTATTCTGTATGCGCAATCTTCTATAAGTCCCAGGGAACAACTCTCCACAGTATCAAAGGCCTTAGAAAAATCAAGCAGTACAAGGAACGTGACATGGTGTTCATCCAAAGCATGTCTGATATCTTCAACGATATTAATAATAGCAGTAGTACAACTATGTTTTTGGCGGAAACCAGACTGCTTAGATGAAAGAATGTTTTTTCCGCTGAGGTATGCGTTAAGCTGTTTTTGCACCACTGTCTCGAAAACTTTTGACAAAAAAAAAGAGCACAGAAATAGGTCGAAATTCATTTCCACCTGCATTTTTCGGGATTGGTAAAATTTTGGCTAGCTTCCATTGGGATGGAAATAAACCCGTTGTTAAAATGGAATTAAAAGTGTGCGTTATGTAGGGCAAAATCACCGGTAATATTGACTTAACAAAGATAGGATGAATTCCATCAATCCCAAAAGCATTGGATTTAACTGACAAAACACTTTCCACTATGTCAGTACTATCCACACAAGTAAATTCAAAGCGATCATCTGCAGAATTCTCATTTAAAGGCCCGGGTAAGTTTAAGGAATTACTAGAAAGAGCTGGAAACGGTAACGTAACAAAGTCATGATTTAACGAATCGACATTAATATTCATTTCCCAATTCACATTTTCTTTCCCTAAACCGATTTGCTTCAAGTTTTTCCATAGTTGACGACTATTCATTGAGGGATCTAAGTTTCTACTGTAAAGTTGAATTTTGGCAGATCGTATTTTGCTAACCACTTGATTACGCAAACTGCGATACATATTGTGATGGACATCTAATCTATAACGCTTCCAAATATTATACGTCCGATCGCGTTGAAGAATCAGGTTTCTTATTTCAGAACTAAACGAAGGACGTTGACCAACTTTAATAGTTCTGGTTCTAAGCGGGACATATCTACGAGTATTAAACAAACTAACTATATTGTTATTAAGAAAGTCAATTTGCTCATCCGGGAAGAGTAGAAAGTAAATCTGTTCCCAGTCAACACTCTGAGTGCTTAGCTCTAAGCCAGGATAATCTCAAATTTAAAAGTCATGTAAATTAGATCATGTCTTGAGAAAGCTGCAGCGGACAACTGGTCATATAGAATAAGATCATTCACATCACTTATAAAGAAAACATCAAGAAGAGTTTGTGAATCTCTGGAAAAATGAGTAGGAATGGTAGTGTTAACTGGAGTCAGATTAAAAGTTCACAAACCCTCGATGAGAATAGTCTGGTTTAAGAGGTTACTGTTTAAATCTCCACATAAAATAATCTTGGATGGGCCCAAGGTAATAGTTTCCAAAAGAGAAAGCAAAGGACTAATATCTACAAAATTATAAGGCCTGTAAACAGCGCCTAGGAGAAGAGTTCCTTCATCACCGAATATGTCTAAAAACAAAAAATCAAACTCACTACCCTCTGACGACTTGCAGTTAATTTTGCACTTAATACCCTTCCGAACATAAATAGCGGCACCTCCACCTCTTCTTCCATTCCTATTAGCCCTAAAAAGCCTGTAACCACCCAAGAAATACATCGAATCACTATTCTTATCGGAAAACCATGTTTCAGTAACACAGATTATATCAATCTCAGATTCCTCAAACACATCCCTAAACTCTTCAATTTTACAGAATAAGCTTTGAGCATTTAAATGGCATACTTTTAAACCCGACCTCTGTTTGCAAAGAATTTTAATCATCGGCCGAAGAATTCTATCAACACCGCCGCCAACCGCAGGAACATCATCATCATAATTCATTGCCATCATATAATAGAAGAAAAATAATGGTAGGCAATAGAATTCGAGAAATCGGGTCCACCAGATTCAAAATCTCATACAAATTTACAACCATTCTGTTTATGGATAGAAAAGACAAATAGGAAGAAAAAATATTTACCAAAAAAGAAAAAATAGAGATGTTATGTAGAACAGAAAAAAAAATTAAATATATTGTAGAACAGTGATTAAAATTAAAATTAAATGATAAAAAAAGGAAGTAATTTATGTAAATAAGAAAAAAATAATAATAATACAAAATTAAAGATGATCATGAGTGTTATTTGTAAAGAGTAAGACAAGTTAACACGTCCGTTGTTGAGGTAAGACTGATCTTTATTCAAGTATATAAGAGCATGTGTTTAGATTTACATAGTAACAATTATGATATGAGAGTAGATGTTGTGGCTATTAAACAGGGTGTTCCTTACACTTGACATCCCCCTTTTTTAAAGTTGATTCTAATTTACATTTATATTTCAAATTTAATTTCAAAAGTAAAATACAAAAAATTCCATTTAAATTCACATTACAGTTCAATTCAAAATTTTTTTTTTTTTTTAGTTAATTCAAAAGTGTGAACAATTCATTTAATTAATAATTCAAGTTATGATTTTATAGAACAAAGTTCTTACTCAGATCTCATATATACAATGCATATGTAGATGATTCATCACACGGGTTGATATTTAATAACAGGTTTCACAGTACGACCGTATCGTGTCTTATACGTGGAGCCTGTGACATCGTTACTGATATTCATAGTTGGTTCTGGTATGGAAGTACTTTTTGGCATTTGTGGATCACTGATCATCTGACTCTTTTCCCCTGAATTTGCAGTAGCTGCCTCATGTGGTATCTGATTGTGCGGATTGACTGCAATACTTTTTTCTGAAAATATATGAGCATTAGTTTTATTTAAATGAATTGAATTCCGACGAATGGTTGTGCCATCATCAGTACGGATAATGTATGAACGAGGTGTGTCAGCTTTCGATCGTATTTCTCCAGAAGTCCAGTTGCGTACGCCTTTTTGAATGCATACTCTATCTCCTGGATAAAAAGATTGTGAGGGCTTCGCTTTGGTATCGGCATAATATTTACCGATGAGTCTGGACTGGGACATGTTCTGTTTCACGTTCTTAACTACATTAGGTTTAAGTTGATTTTTTGTAAGTGGTAAGAATGATCGTGTGCATCGGCTCATTAACCTCTGATTTGGAGACTGCATTTCATTGTCCCTCGGCGTATTCCTACAGTTCAGTAAGGCCAAGTCTACATCAGATCTATCCAGAGAACATCGCTTTAAAATCTTTTTCGCTTCTTGAACATATCTCTCAGCGAGACCGTTTGAACGAGGATAGTATGGGCTGGAGGTTTGATGATAAAATTCCCAAGACTTTGCAAAGTCTTTGAATTCTCTTGACGAAAATTGAGGTCCATTATCGCTTTCGAGTTTCATTGGAATACCAAAAGTTCGAAACCAGAGTTTGAGTAATCGAGTGACTTCAGATGTTGTTGATTTTTTTAGACGATGGAAGTCAAAAAAGCTTGAATAACTGTCAACAACAAGCAAGTATTCGTTACCCTTAAATGTAAATATATCTGTCGCTAAGATTTCCCATGGAAGGTCTGGAACAGCTTTGGCGATGAGCGGCTCCTTTGGTTTAGATGACTGGTTGGCTTGACAAATACTGCAATTTTTAACGAAGTTTGTTACGTCACTAGCCATGCCAAGCCAGAAAAGAGTACCTCTTGCACGACTGAGAGATCTCTGTATACCTTGATGCCCAGCATGAATTTTTTGTATCATGGACATTTTCATAGTTGTTGGTACAACTACCTTCTCACCCTTCATCAAGATACCTTTATCGAGTCCGAGTTCATCTCTAAAGGTCCAAAATTTTCTTACCGTGTCTAAAACTTGTGATGGGTTTTGTGGCCATCCATTTGAAACGTATCTTATCACCTCTTTTAAGCATTCGTCATTGTTCGTCCCTTCTACTAAAGCATTTCGTGTTTGCTCTGATACTTGAACTAAGCAGTTGATTTGTAATTCACTATCTGGATTAGTATCTTGTCTTAATGTCGATTCGGCACAATCGCGACTAAGTGCATCAGCTAGAGCTATTTCTTTTCCTTTTCTATAAGTGATGTTCGGTGCATAGGGCATTATTTCAAATAATATTCTTTGTAATCTATTCGGTGCGCAATGAAGTGGCTTTTTGAATATGGCCTCTAAGGGCTTGTGGTCGGTTTCCACTAAAAGACGCTTCCCGAAAACATATTCGTGGAATTTTTTACAAGCAAACAATATGGCTAGTGCTTCTTTCTCTATCTGGGGATAGTTTTGTTGAGCAGCTGTTAGGGCTTTTGATGCATATGCAATCGGCTGATCTTTTTGCATCAGCACCGCACCCAAGCTATGCTTACTTGCATCTACTTGTAGCTTAACATCCAAATTTGCATCGTAGTACCGTAAAACAGGAGTGGTTGAAAGACTTTCTTTGAGTGTTTTGAATGATTTTTCGTGATTCTGATTCCAATCCCATGCTACATCTTTTTTGATCAAGTCTCTTAGAGGTTGTGTGATTTCAGATAGATTTTCTATAAATTTTCCAAGATACGTGACCATTCCTAAGAACCTTTGAAGCTCTGGTACATTGGTAGGTTTTTTGATTCTTTGTATAGCTTCTATTTTGTCTTGGTCTACCTGAATGCCATTCGACGTCAAAACATGTCCAAGGAATCTTATGGACGTGGAACAAAAAATACATTTCTCTTTATTTAGTTTTAAGCCCATAGCTGATAACTTGGATATGACTTTTTCTGTTAGCGATTGAAGCTCTTTTTTCGAGGATGCATGAATGAGTATATCGTCTATAGATACTTCAACGTTTTCATCATCTTCTAACATACTGGACATAATGTCTTGAAAAATCTCAGATGCCGATGCGAGGCCAAAAGGAAGGCGAGTGTAAGAAAAACGACCCCATGGCGTTGCCATCGTGAGCAAATTCTGGGAACGTTTTGATAGTTTCACCTGCCAGAAACCCTTTTTACAATCCAATAACGTGAAATATTTCGATTTTCTAATTCTGCTTGTTATCTCTTCAAGTGTTCTTAAGGGATGATATCTTCTTATTATATTTTTGTTAATATCTGTAGGGTCTATACAAACACGCAGTTTGCCGTTCTTTTTTGCAACTACCATGGGGGATACTGCCTGAGTAGCCTCTTTCGTTTTTACTAAAACTCCTAATTTTATCATTTTTTCTATTTCCTTTTTCACAGTTTCTCTCAAGGCATATGGAATTTTCCTGGCAGGATGAATACGCAAAACAGGATTTTCTACCAAGTCTATGTCATAGATAAAATCTTTCACGCAACCCAAACCATCGAAAATGGTTTCATCAATTTGAATTTCGTTCACGCGTAATATTAGGTTGAGAATTTCACAAGCATTTTTGCCTAATATTGGGAATACTTTTTCCGCCACGACCTTGAAATTAATTTTTGCATCTTGCTTGCGCACCTGGCATAAGACATTTACTTCTCCTATGACATCGACTTTGTTATTAGCAAATCCTACTAAGCTCTTAGTTTTTGAAATAAGTAATTTAAGTCCTAATCTGCTAACAATGCTTTCTGGAAGAACGTTGCATTGTGCCCCAGTGTCCAATTTCATTTTGATTATGTTCCCCATAACTGCGACCTCTTCTAACCAATTCTCTTTATCATCATCTGCAAAATTATTAACTGCATTTATATACAGGAGATCATCACTACTTATACTTTCATCATCTCCTATAGCATTTACGGTATTTACTTGCGTACTCTTTTTATGACGACAGCACTTCGCATAATGACCCGTTTTTTTACATAGCCTACAAACAGCATTACGTGCTTTACATTGTTGCCTGCCATGACGAGAACCGCAACGTGAACAATCATATACTTCGTTGTTCTTGTCATCACGATATGCTTTTGTATGTTTCTTCTTAAAATGTTGTCTACTCCCCTCGCTCTCATGAGATTTCTTACCATGACGTATGATGTTAACTTCTTGTTCTTTATGTATTTGTTTGAGTTGCTTTGTTGCAATTTCGCTAGCTTTACAAATTTTAATTGCCTGATCTAACGTTAAATTTTCTTCTGATAATAATTTTTCTCTGACTACATCGGAAAACAACCCAATAACAATTTTGTCACGTACCAAATCATCCCGTAGACTGCCAAACTCGCACTTTTGCGCCTGGTTTTTAATTTTGGTAAAAAAGTCATCAAAGTGTTCTCCTTCAACCTGGGTTATTTTATTAAAGGCATATCTTTCAAAAGTAACACTGATTTTTGGATCAAAAACGGCTGCAAACTTTGATTCTATGATGCTCACCTTGTTTTTTTCGTCATCAGATAATCCAAAAGAATTAAAGATTTCCGTTATATCAGGTCCGATAGCCAACATGAATTGAGCCACTTGCTGCGCTGCTGACTTTTTATCTAACTCCAGAGCCACGGAGTACCATTTGTAGCGTTGTAGCCAATTTTTCCATTTAGACGACATATTCGAATCACTCAACTCTAAATAACCAGGTGGTTTTATACAATTACTACCGCGACTTTCATTTCTGTTCGCACTCATATCAAGCGGGGGATCAGGCATTTTTATTTATTTAAAGTCTTTTTAATAAATTTTTCTTAATTTTTTTTATATTTTACGGTATGTCTTTTTGTATATGCATATAATTTTTTTTTTTTTTTTTTTTTTTTTGTGATTTTTATTCTGACACCATGTTATTTGTAAAGAGTAAGACAAGTTAACACGTCCGTTGTTGAGGTAAGACTGATCTTTATTCAAGTATATAAGAGCATGTGTTTAGATTTACATAGTAACAATTATGATATGAGAGTAGATGTTGTGGCTATTAAACAGGGTGTTCCTTACACTTGACAATGAGTGAGGCTGGCAGTTACATCAAGGGTTTCGCTGTTTTTGACACATACTCCTTTCTCATCTGATGACAGACATTTGACGTAGACTAGACCACGGATTGTAAACACCGACGCAATTTTTTGTTGTTTTTTCAATTGAAGTGCCGTCCGTAACAGCAAATTATTTTTATTTGTTAAGCATTCGCGGAAATAAATTTGAGATTTAGAGTTTTTAAATCCTACGTTGCATAGTGAAAGTTGTGTTTTTGTCTCTTTCCGGAATATGGCTATGGAAATGAGTACAAAGTTCTTTTCATAAGCCGATCTAAATTTCAAAATAATTGCTGTATTGTTACTATTGTTTTTACTCGGGCGAGTGCGAAAAATTTCTTGCAATACAGGTGGTTTGATCTTAATGTCGTGGCATAGTAAATTAAACATTTAGCGTAGATTCTCATCGGGTGTGTGCTTGATACCAAAAATCACTGCATCAGATGCTATTCGTTTGTTATCTTGTTCGTCTAGTGAATCGATAGAATTTTGGAGTTTTGTTGTGACGTCGTCGGCTAGTTTATTATTCATATCGGATAGTTGTTGCTTGTAATCATTGAGTTGATATTTTGTGTTAGTAAATTCAGTTTTGACATTAGATGATAATGATTTCAAATGAGATACGTCAGATTTGAGTGCAGCAATATCGGCGAGAGAGTTTGTAATTGATGACTCGAGTTGTGAGACTCTGTTTACAACATCGGATATGTTTTTATTAACTTCGACAAATTGAGTTTGCAGTTGTTGCGCGAGTGATTCATTATTTTCTTTAAATTGTTTTGATAAGAGAGTAATGATAAACTTTGCTTGTTTAGTTTTTCATCCAGTTTATCCATCAAAGTTTTACTTTCATCAGCCATATTGTGTTTTGAATATTTTTTGCGTGAGAGGGGGTCCACGGGGGTTCGAGGTGATTGAGTTTTAATTTTGGAGCTGGATGAATTGTTTCGTTGATTGTTCGAGTCAGACATGAAAGAAGGTTTGAACAATCGTTTTTTATTGAAGTGTCACAAACAAATAAAAGTTTTAAAATGATTTAAAGAGGTAATATAACCAATTCACAGTAAGTACTTTTCACTTGTGTACAGATAATAAACAAAATTTATTTTTAATTCTTAAAAGAAGTCGATTTGGATAACTTAGAATTGAATTAAACCAATATAAAAATGCCCGCCAAAATAACACGACTAATCAGTAGCTCTCTTCATACCCAAAAAAGTACAGAATCCTTAAGAAATTTTTTAAATTTAAACAATATCTTACTCATACATCATCTCAGCAAAATCACATAGCTCTCTTCAATGTATGATAAATAAATAAGAAAATTACTGCAAGTACAATAGCTTACAAATCAACACACAAAGTCTAAAGTGTTTTTATTTAGAAAAGCAAGGAGCCAGTTAGATGGATTTGAAAATTTAAAATATGGTGGAGAGGATATAGAAGTTGTCAAATCATATAAGTATCTGCGAGTTACAATATACCATGACCTTTCCTTCAAACAACATTTTAATTGAAACTTGCTGATTCGAAAAAAGCCATAAATTCAACTTGGAAACACCTTATATCGAATTCTAGGGTTGGGTTATATCCAATTTAAAAATTTTTTGAAGTTGTTATGCGTTCCATAATGTGATATGGTGGACAAATTTGGGGAAATAAATACCATGAAGATGCAGAAAAATTATTGCGTTTCTTTTTGGAAAAAAACTTCTGCGGCTACCAGAAACCACGCCCAATTATATGCTCTTAATTGAAAGCGGAATGCCACCTCTTCACATTTTTACACTTCAACTCAGCATGAACTATGTAACCGAAAATCTTTACGAGGTAGACAATTCACGACTAACCAAGGTTCTCGTCAAGAAGGCACTTAGAACAAAAACAATGTTTTACAAGGACTGGGAAAATGTCGCAGCTAAGTAAAACATCCTGCTAGATCTTACACAAAATAATATATCAGAGTGGCGTTACATAACCCGAAAATTTGTTCTTGATGTGTAACAGGCAATACAAACAAAATATTACTCAAGCAGAAAATTCGCCAACACAGTTATTGTATTGGCAACTCGATCACCCACAGATTAACTATCTGAACCTAGGCCTGAGTACTGCACAAATTTCTATGGTAATGAGAGTGAGAGGAGAACTACTCAAGCTTCATTATATGCCCCATCGTGAGGATAGTTCACCAATCTGCTACCTATGCAACACTAAGAAAAAAGAAGACGTGGTGCACTTTCTTGGTTCCTGTCTCATCTTGGAAGAAATAAGGCGATATCATTATGGAGTCAATATAATGAATATTGAAGAAGTTAAACGTAAACTGAACGACAGTGAAAATTGGGGGAAACTTGGAATAATAAATAATAAACAAAAATAAAATGTCTCGTCTCAGCAGACGGCTAAGCCAAACTTGAATGTACTAAATTTAAACTATTACAATGTAAATTTTATAAATGAATCCCCCAGGTTTTTAATATGCTCCTGAATTTTCTTGGAAGCAATTTCTGATAGAATGCATCTGCATAAAGCTTAATTTGTATTCCCATTATGTTGGCTGGTTAATCGGCAGCATAGATGTTACACAGCAGGGGTCTTAGTTTTGCACCTTGAGGCACTCCACAGTTGACTGCCTTGGTTTATAATTCGTGCTTTCCTATCTGTACATTAAAAAGTCTATGGGTTAGGAAATTTTCTGATTATTCTGAGTCAAAGTTCCGATGCTTTTTTGTTATATCCAGTTCGCTTTTTTTTTCCGTCTAAATGTAACATCACTTTAGACTCTCAGCAGCGGAAATACTATAGTAGAAGGCTTATTCCGAAAGTTTTACTTGAACTCCGGTATTACAACTCTTTATCTCAAAAAAAACCTTGCAGTTTGTTTCATAAAGGGTGGTTAAATTTTAAGGGCGGATGTTGAATGTGAACCACATCATAACGTCAAGTTTTTTTTGCATTTCATTTGACATTTCTCAATTTCAGACTAACTTAATTTGAACCATGGAAAGATACACAATCGAGCAACGCGTTAAAGTTATTTAGGCTTATTATTAAAATGAGCGTTCAAATCAAAATGCATATCGTGCACTTCGTGATTTTTACGGTCAATTTAATCGTCCAAATGTGCGTACAATCGGAAAAATCGTGCCGGGTCTGTAGGAGATGTGAAAACACCAGTGCATGCTTGTACTCGTCGTAGTGCTCCTCGTTGATGAACATTATGCATAAAGGCTTGCATTTACACGCTTACAAGGTGCAATTGACTCAAGAACTAAAGCCTCTCGACCATTTCAAGCGTGGTCAATGGTCAGAATGGTGGCAAGAAATGGCAACATTGGATAATCAATTTTCGGAGAAAATCATCTTCAGTGAAAAGGCACATTTTCACCTCAGTCAATAAGCAGAATTGCCGCATTTGGGCGAATGATAATCCAAGAGTGATTGTCGAAAAACCAATGCACTCACAAAGAGTGACTGTTTGGTGTGGTTTATGGGCTGGCGGCATCATTGGGCCGTATTTTTTCCAAAATGAGGCCGGTCAGGCAGTTACTGTGAATGTTGTTCGCTATCGTGAGATGATAACGAACTTTTTATGGCCCGAATTGGGAGATATGGATGTGGACTATATGTGGTTTCAATAGGACGGTGCCACTTGCCACACAGCTAACGAAACAATGGCTCTTTTGCGCGACAAGTTCAATGGCCGTGTTATCTCACGTGGTGGCGATGTCAATTGTCCGCCAAGATCATGTGATTTGACACCGTTGAGCTTCTTTCCTTAGGGTTATTTGAAAGAAAAGGTGTACGTCGATAAGCCAACAACAATTCAAGAGCTAAAGGATGAGATAATTCGGCACATTAACGGCATAGAACCTCAATTATGCCTCACCGTCATCGAAAATTTGGACCATCGGATGGAGGTGTGTCCCCGAGGTCGCGGCGGCAATTTAGCCGATATTTTGTTCCAAACATAATTGAACCATGCCAATATTATCATAATAAAAAGAAATGACAATAATTTCCTAAATAATTTGTGTTTTATTCAAAATCAACATCGGCCCTTAAAATTTAACCACCCTTTAGTTTTGCCTACAGTACCTTGCTCACTATGCAGAGCATCGAAATTGGCTGATATCGTTCCACAATTGCTTGTTTTTTCTTCTTCTTGACGAGTACAACTTTTGCTATTTTTCAGGCTGCAGGAAAATAGCTGTTGTTCAGACAGTCGCTGAAGATTATAGTCAGCAGACTGTCCAAGCTGTCAAATTTTTAACAGATTCGATCAAATTTATTCTTAGACTCATTTCAAATGGGAAATATATCCAAATCTATATTTGATTCAATTCCTAACTGTGGCAATGGGTTATTTTATCGATGTTTGAAATTTTGTACCATATTCTGAGTTAAATTTTGAAACCTAAATTTTAAAGTAAGAAGAGCTTGGCTCCTATACTCAGCACCTTCGAATAATAACCAATTTTTCTCGTCAAATTTGAAACTAAAAATATGAGTTGTTATTTACTACTTTGAATGCAATAAACACAAAAATAACAAATATTCTCAAAACATTTCAAAGAATAATCTGAAAAGTAGAAGTTAATTTTCAAGAGAAGTAAGGCATGAGTTAACGTCATAGCTTCTCTTTTTTCCAAAATTTAAATCCGCATCGTCTTTATTATATTCGATATCGTTTGTAAGTCACACTTAATAGTTTTTTAATAAAATAATTATTTATTGGTATCATAGTCTATATCATTGAAAGATATCAAAAATAATAGAGGTCCAACATTTAATTTAAGCCACAACTTGGAAAATACGTCATAAAATTGCATCATTTGACATCAGCTTGGAGTCTTACCATAGTTTCCGATAAGAAGTTTAATTAATTCTTAAAAAGCTATGCTAATGCTAATGAAAATCTTTAATAAATAAATAAATAAATAGAAGGCCATAACGACTCGTAGAGAGCCTAGATTTAGTGACCTACAACTCTGAACCACTGTGTGCGTGTCACCAAGAATGGAGGACATCTACAATTTTCTAAAGATTCCGAAAGGCACTTTTCATGTTAAGAGATACTCTTAGAAGATTTGTAATTCCTCACAAGAGCCCGTAAGTACTACTAATTCATATTTTTTACAATTTACATAAATAAAAAAACACAATAGTTGTATTAGGACAGACATAAATTGTTTCACGATACAGCCTGCAATTTCCTAAAGTCTGCCGCTTTAACGACAGGAGACAGCATTGATTTTTTGGAGAATTAAATCTTACGCGGTTTATCGTTACTCATCTGACAATGATATCTGCTATCGAGATCAGAAATCAATGAGCTTATCATACGCCTTCATTCCCAATTCTCAATCCAAATCCGAAGTAAAAGGACTTCGATCTGGAAACGAATATGAGAAGCTAGAACCCTCAGCTCGTAAAGAAAACAATGGATTAGAAGTTTCAGACAAAAGATTATTTATGACCATAATTTAAAGTCTTGGAGACAAAACGGAGCCCTGTGGCATACCAGTATTTATTATTTTATGATTTTAAGACTTAAATCCGTCCAGTACAACTTGTCGCTCAATAGAAGTCATATGGACAAATCCTGTTTTTCATTTACTTGGAAAGAGCCCCGGATAATATGACAGATGTTAAAGCTTACACAGTGGTTTCGACAACGTGGAAGAACATTTCTTCAGAAAAATGGGAAGGATACTGTCCGGTCCAGCAGATTAGTGTGCATCGATATCCTTAAAGTATTCTTGGAACTGTAAGTACAAGAGAAAATTCGTATCCCATGGAATCGGTAATGCTTTTAATAACAGGAGGAGTCACAACATTTTCTGGTAGCGTTGAATTAACAGCAATATGTGCTGCAAGCAAATTGGCTTTCTATGATGAGCTGACATACGGTATGTCATTGAAGACGAGCGTTGGAACCTATGATGAAGTAGCGTTCCATTTGCTTTTTTTTACAAATGACCAACATTTTGAACCAACTTTTGTACATTGTAGTATTATTAACACTCTAGTATTGGCAAACGGTTCTCAGATATGACAGAATGGTCTGATGTGTTTTGAAGTGATAGTAGTACGCTTATACTTTATTTATCAGGTTCAGAGGTAATAAACAAGCCTAGAGTGTTGGCAGATTGACCGGCAACAATGTCAGGAGTCTAAGTAGGCTCACAAGGAGCTGATTAAGGTTGTTGGACTCAGCAAAAATCATGAAATACTTTCCTTCAGGCAGGGGCGTGCGCAGAAAATAATTTCGGATGGGGTTTTAGAAAAAAATTAAATTTTTTATAAATATATTATTTTATTACATTATTATAGGTACTTGCTAATTACATAATCTTTATTGTTATTAACATAAATATTATAAAACTAAACAATATTGGCACCTAGGGATATGGACTTTTGGAACAATTTCATATAGCTAATCGCTAAAAATCATATGGATGTTGCAACGGATACCCATTTGGCAAATTTGAATAATGTTACCAAAAGTTGGAAAATATTCTTTTTTATTAATTTTTAGACATAGACTTTTACTACGGGCCCTGTGATGGAAGCCGCATTATTTGGTTCATATAATATCATCAAAATTCTTAAAACATTTTTAAGAAAAAATTTTGGTACGCGAACTTGTAGTACTTATTCATTATTGTACGAATAAAAAATAAATTTCCAAAAAACATATTGAGCCGTTTTTGAGATAACGAATTTTGAAACGCAATGTTTTTTAAACTTTTTAGAAGCTTTTTCCTGAAAATTTTCATTCAAATCCGTTCTGCCTATAATAAGAAATTCAAAATTCGAAAAAAAGAATTAATGGTAGGTACAGTCAGTTACATCTTAATTTTAAATTTTTTTTTATTATCTAAATTATAGATCATAAAAATTAATCGAAATAAAAAAACTTTATCAAAATTTTTGAAGCTGTTAAAAAAAATACGATTTTCGAAAACAATTTTTTACATTTGTATGGTGGGTACCTAATTAATTCTGTGAACAGTTTTCGAGAAAAAATTATATTTATAAAATTTCGAGCGTTATTTTTAGTCTAAAAAGAAAAAAAACTGGGGGGGGGGGGGGTAATTCAAAACGATTTCCTTGTGACACGGGGCATAATGGGGGCAATATTGCTGTTTTTTATTTAATTACTTATAGTTACTTATTTGCACACTTTACTAGACATTTAAAGAAATTGTGGTATGAATATAATATAAATAAAGTTGCTTACTTTTGTTCCTACTTTATAATTTATTTAATATCCCTGTTTAAGTAAGTACAAGTATTGACTAAAAATTTAAAATTTTTGCGAATTTCAAAGAAAATTGCCTCAATTTTTATTTCCAGGAACTCCTATTCTTGGGCCGTACGTTAATAATATTTGAATTATGGAAATTTTTTATGAAAAGATATAGAAGAATTTATGTCACGAAAATAACACTTAGTTTTTTTTTAAGAAAATGAATCCTTATTTTTTTATTCCACATATTTTGGAGGGGGTTTGAACCCCAAAACTCCCACCTGCGTCGCCCCTGTCTTCAGGTATTAACAAGATTAACGTAGCCTCAAAGAATTGTGTGCATTAAAATCACCCGTTTTCAACAGGAGCTGGATTGTGATTGAAGCTGATAAGTATTATTATTTCTTATATATGTGTGTCGAGGCCATGAGACAATAAGCTATAACAAGAGAAGCTGCATTCCGAGTGATAAGAATTTATACCTACTATAGATTGCTTAGCGCCAAAAACTCTGGCCTGTTTTTCGCAGTATAAACATATTAAACACTGAAATTCTTCCTCAGTCTGGAATTTCTTTTCCTTACCGAAAATGGTTCGATCTTTGATTTTGACACATCAGTTGTAACTTTATTCAAACAAATTTGTCATAAATTTTGTATACTTAAATGTGCTATAACCTTTAACCTTTATTTCGAGACTTTATATTTTAATGAACTGCCAATTAAGAACCCAAGTAATTGTCCTCGGTTTTAACGAACTTTTAATTTCGAGTATTGTTACTTTCTCAACACCTTAACACCAGTATCACTCCCTTCTTAAAATTTTTAAAAATATCCTTCTTTTTAATGACCAAAAGCCAATTTTAAGAAGCTCCAATTCAACAAGTGTTTTGAGTATGTAGCCTCGTCTCTTGGTGAAGATATATCTCATCCAGTCCATTCATTAATTTTTCGTCCAGAACAAAAGCATTTAGGTATCAAAATATGTGAACTTATAAACTTTTTATTGAGAAGCGGTCGATGAGGTTCACATGCCTGTCCCTTGAGTTCCATGAACTTCTTAAAGATCTGCAGCTTGACCATCATTGTAAGTAAATTCAACTAAAACTAATTGAATTGTTGCAAATTGTAATGTAGGTAGGATTTATCTTAGCCAGCTGATCGTTCACTTTTTTTTCGAAGAAGTTAACTCATGACAAAAAAAAAGACAAAAAAATCGTTTTTAACTTTGGAAAAAGGACAGTTGTTGTTTTTTGCCATTTCGAAAGTTTTTATTTGGCATGTTTTTAACTGAAATATGGAAAAAAATTACTTATATGCTCCTATACTATACCTTCATCCAAAGATGGAGGAAACGGATAAGCAAATCTTAAATGTCTGACCCAGTGCATATGCACCATGAATTCATATCACAGACTCAGGTAAGCCAGCTATTTGCATACCCTTCGATTTGCGATTTATATACGAAATGCTTCCAAATCGCAAGGGACTCAATACTCGAAGATTCTGATATAACCATTATAAACCATTCGAAGGATAATCCAGAAGCATCTTTTTGTCTTTTGCGCGTTCCCGTTGGCCATATGTTTTGGGGTCTAACCGCTCTGCTATGGGCACATATCTGTAGGTATAGTTTAAGGGACAACGTCTGGTGTTGGTGGCCTCTGATGTTGCTTCTGTGTGTGCCTTTTCCTAGTCAGATGCGACTTTAAACGGCTGCTGCTGCGCGAATACCCTGGGACCTGGGACCTGAATCTGCTCAGTTTGGGATTCTTTATGGTCCTAAAATACATTTGTTTATGCTAAAATCATCCAATTAGCAAGATTGTTATTTTTTGTGTTTCACTGATTTTGTCCTGCGATTGCATAGCTCAAAAGCTGTATGGGTATGAAGCTGTGCTTCACGGCGAACAATTCAGTTTGACTGGCTTGGTTTAACGAAGAGAAGATGTATGTATGCAAGTCTGATGAAGGTGGGGCGAGTGTGACTTTCTGGAGCCTTAATTCAAGTCTCTATGGGCTGAATTTGTTGAAAATGTTTCAGTTTTGTATTTCGATTTGTGATAAACAATTGTTCCCAACTATAGCAATATGGATTGTCAGAGGGCTTAAAGAAGGAGTAGTCACTGTGCGCTTATGGTTCTGAGGATGCATATAATTTGGGCCCTCGTTTTGCCATGGGAATTGCCTGGAGGTGAAATACTTTTTCCGGTTGTAACTTATGGACTTTGATTTGAATAAAAATATTCAAAAACCAGGGTGCAATTAAGGCTGTAAATATTCTAATTCCATAGTGATATACTTGAGCCTATTATATTATTGATGTTGATTCAAGCGGAATTATACTTTAACTGGATTCAAATCTAAACTACAATATGGCAATTTTTTCAGGCAACTGGGTGGCTAGTAAAGCCTTTTATTCGGCTTTTTCATTCTTTAAATTGGGGCAGCAATGCCCGGATGAGATAGCTTGACTGATAACAGTTTCAGGTCACAGTGATGTAGAGGAAAATGAACCGGTTGACGAGCTATCTAGGCTAGAATCAGCCCTGACTTGCGGAATGCGTTAACATTTCTTTAATATTATGAAGGGCAATATTTTCTCAATTTTCCTCACAGAATCGTAGATTAAGCAGTTTAATTAACTGAATTAAATCTAGAAATATGTTGCCCCCCTATAAAAAGTCCCGAAAAAATAACATAATATGCAGACCCAGATAAGACATAGCCAGGATATTTGCAACATGCACTGATGATTTTCCAGCAGGGTAACATCCAGAAAATTTGGGCATTTCTTACAATACTCACTGTCGTCGTTGTGGGGATTAGCAGGAAAAGGAAACATTCACTCACATCCTCTGAAAATTTCCTGCTCTTGTCAGAATGACAGACCTTAATGAACTATCTAAGCTGAAGATCAATGGCTTGATTTCTTTTCTAAACACAACGAAGTGGTTCTGAAACGTACTTCGAAAACTTCTGTTATGAGTAATCTTCGATCGTAAGAACAAAAACTAGCGAACTTCAGTGAGAGATGCGCTCATAAATATCCAATTATATCCCATTAAATCCATAGGTCGAAAAGGTGAACTGCAGTGCTTTTTGGGTCACTGCGCAACACTGCTCGGGGCCGCCATTTCTACTTAAATACCTTTTTTTACCAGTTCACTTTATGAGCTGGGATTCGAAGACTCTCTTAGCTGGAGCATTGTTATCCATTCACTCAATGTGGCCAAGCAGATGTAGTCTAGATGTTTTGGCTTTCTGGACTACATCCACGTCTTATTACAGCTGATAGAGTTCAGACCAAATATCCGTTCAAGAATTTTTCTTTCGAAAGGGGGTAGTATCGTCTCTCCCTTTCTGCTTAAAGTCCAACATTCGCACCGTAAGGCAGGACTGGTAGTATAAGGTTATTTGGTTATTTTAAGATCGTAAGAGTGAGTAGTTTTGAGTCCATTTGTTTTGCTAAGCCGAAGTAGCAGGGAGGAACCATTAAACACATTTTCGAAAAAATTTACTCTATTCCATTAAGCTAGCCATTACTGTTTTATTGATATTGTTATCTGTTGGCATCATATCGGATAGTTCTTTGCCAATAACGACGATGGCAATGCTATCATATACATCCAATTTCTTTCTGCCAAAATTATATGAATATATGCAACATTTAGTTCCAATAGAATGGCGCTACGTGCCACACAGCTAATGGCAGAATGGACAATCTACACGAACGGTTTAAGGGCATGGTTATCTCACTCGGAGTTTAACTGAATGTGAATCTTTGTTTTGCTTTAAAAAAATTTTTACTTTTTTTTCCCTCCTCCTAACAATAAATATCAGCGTACTACCCGCTCTTTTAGGAATGTTTTTGGATTTAAAAATGCAAATATTTAATTTTTTTAAATTGAATTGACGAATTTTTTTAATATTTAATTTTTAAGTTTGCATAAGTAAATACTTAAAATTGGCATGGTAAATTTCTTTTTTAAAACTGTCTAAGAAATTAAGAAAAGAATAATTTTTAAGAAAATAGCTTCAGATTTTTAGATTTTATTTCATAAATTCAAAATTGTATGAGCAATTATTTTTTTTGTATTTAATTGCTTATTTACATTTTTCTATATGCATCCACGTTTTATAAATAAGATCTTTGAAATTCCTAAGAACTTTAAGAATAAGGTCAAAGTCATACATGTTTTTAAAAATTTTACAAATATCCGTATTGTCAATGTGCATTTGCATTGGTGTTAGTCACGGAAATAATTATGGAATACAAAAATGTCAGTATTAATCTCCGTTTCAATAACGGACAAGGTTTTCTTTCATTTATCAATAAAGCTACAAATAAGTCTCATTTTATGTCGTTTCACTGGATCAAGAGCTAGAAATGTAATTACACTGAAAATAAAATCTAGGTATATATGATCAAAATGTAGGTTGAACTGATAAAAATTTTGTCAATATACGTCCAACAAAAAGTTTTATCAAATTGATAAAAACTACAGAATTTTGTTGAGGTAACAAAAAATATTTTGTTGTGTCCACAAAATTATTTTCTTATGCTAACAGATTAATTTGTTGAAATAAAAAAAAAGGGTACGAAATGTCAACAACAAAAATGTCGACTGGACAAATATAAATTTCATCGACTGTTAAAATGTCGACTGAAGTTTGATCGACAAAAAAAAAGTCGACAGTTTAAAATCTCGACTATTAAAATGTCGACTGAAAACTTGTCGGTGAAAATGTCGACTTTTATCCAAAATTGAGTTCAATAAAACAAGAATGCTCTCTTTTAATATATTAACTAAATTTTATTATTAATTCAATTATATAAACTTTGCATACACCCAACCTCGCACCCACCCCAAATCCTATAGTGTGCCCAAGCAGGGGGGTTACATAGCTCACTGTTTACGCGTCGACATTTTTTGAGTCGACATTTTTAAAATCGAATTTTTGAAAATCGACATTTTGAAGATCGATTTTTTTAAATCGACATTTTAAAAATCGGTTAATCGTCCGCAACCCATAAAAAAAATATTTTATCAATATGACAAAATTTCGTAGAATTTACAAAATTAATTTGTCATATTAACAATTCTTTTGTTGTATTAACAATTTTTTTTGTTAATGTTAAAAATTTGTTTGTTTTTATTGTTATCGGATTAACAAATTTTTTTTTGTTAAATTAACAAAATTGTTTTGTTTAATTAAAAAATTGTTAAATTTACAAAATATTTTGTCAATTCAACAAAATATTTTGTCAAATTTACAATCTTGAATCCACAAAATTGATTTTGTCAAAATATTTTTTTTTCTTGGATTTAAGTCTGCAAAAATTGGCGTTTCTTTCCCTACGACCTCACATGCAACCATCTGTGTTTATCTTACATCTATTTTTTGACTTTGACAAATACCAAATATGAGCTATATCATACACAAAAGAAAAGTCATGATCGAAAAAATATACGCGCAGAATTTTTTGGTTTTCTTACAAAATAGTTTTATCTACCTGATAATATTATTTTATCAATATTACAAAATAACTCAACCCCAAAAGAAAATATTTGTCATTTTAACAAAAATGTTTTCATTTTTTGTTAAATTGACAAAAAAAAATTAACAAAAACTTTGTGATATTCACAAACATTTACAAAACAGACTTTTTGTAGATATCTACAACAAACATTTTGTTAACATCACAAAAAAGTTTATCCATGTGACAAAAATCTCTGTTTTGTTTTTTTATATTCACGAAACTTCGTTTGTTAAACTGACAATATTATTTGTAGTGCACACAGTGCCGGATTAAGCCAGCGCGGGGCCTGTAGCAAATTCTATTAAGGGGCCCTTAGACTGTTTTAGGTTAGGTACTTATCAAGTTTATGGTATTAAATAAAACAAAACTTTTCTTGATTTAATTTGGGAAAATTTATAAAATGCTGTTGATATCGACTTCTCGGAGTAAATCATGTTCAAAATTCATTAAAGTGAGGTGATTAAGACGTTGTTGGCTCAATTCATTTTTAACACGTTTTAATGTTGAGAAAGATCGTTCACCACTGCAGTTGGTGATCATGAGAGACAAATAAATGCGCAAAGCAATTTCAACGTTCGGGAAACAAGATTGTAAAAAGTTATTTATCAACAGCTTGCAAACCTGCATTTCCAGAGCCTCAAGATTCCTGCTGTCAATAATACCAGCCACATCAGAATTGAGCATTGAAGCGAACTGCACTAATTCGTTGCTCAGACTGTCCTCCATCTGCGTAAGCACTTACTATGGTTGCAGATTTTTTCAAAATTTCTTCTGGTGGAAGAGATTTTATATGAAGGTTTTTATAATACAAATTCTATATACGACTGAAATAAATCAGCCAAGCAGAAGACAGCACTATTAATGGACTTATTGAATTATTGATTCAAAATAGGTTTTATGGCCTTTAGTCCACAAAAATTGGCGTTTCGTCCGAGTGATCGCACATGGACTCATCAGTTGACTGTTAGGACCTTGTCAATACGCAATTTTTATTAAATTCAGTTCATTTTACATCGATTTTTTGACAAAAATCCAATGTGAACTATATCCAACCAAGATTAAAATTGTACTCATTAAAGTTGGAATATTTTGCCCGTGGCTCAGCTTTGATTCTATATGAAGGTTTTTATAATACAAATTCTATATACTACTGAAATAAATCAGCCAGGTAGAAGACTTCACTATTAATGGACTTGTTGAATTATTGATTCGAAATAGCAAAATATTCCAACGTTAATGATTACAATTTTAATCTTGGTTGGATATAGTTCACATTGGATTTTTGTCAAAAAATCGATGTAAGATGAACTGAATTTAATAAAAATTGCGTATTGACAAGGTCCTCACAGTCAACTGATGAGTCCATGTGCGATCACCCGGACGAAACGCCAATTTTTGTGGACTGGACTAAAGGCCAAAATAGCTATTTTGAATCAGGAAGAGATTTTAGCTCTCGGAATATTCCGAAAATGCCAGCAATTTTATGATAACTGTTCTGTTCATACGTTTACCTAAAGCAGTGAGTACGTTATCAATGGTGACAATAAACACCTGCATTTCATACCGTTGTCCAATTTGCGTATAGTGCGGTGCGAAACATGATTTTTGGTATGACCAGCAGATAGAAAAATAAAATTTTAGTTGATCATTTTGGTGCAAATATTTTCTTCTTAGTAATTGTAACTAAATCTAATATATAAATAATACTTTTTTATGGTCAGAAAACGTTGGTGCGCGGGGCCCCTAAATGCGCGGGGCCCGTAGCATTTGCTACTCTTGCTTCGTGGCTAATCCGGCACTGAGTGCACATTTTGTTAAACGAACAGAAAATCATGCTGAATTATAAAAATTTTGTGAAATCAACAAAATCATTCTTTTGTATTGACAAAAATTTAATCAAAACGATAAAATTGTTTTGTTGAAGGTCAACAAAGCATTTTTATCAATATTACCTAGGAATTTATTTATTTAGTTCACAATATGAAACTTTCATCACAGAAGTATTTAGAAATATGTACATATAAAAAACAAAAAAATAAAATTATATATTTATGTTTTTATTTATTTTTTATTTTACTTTTTCTAAATAATATAGATCTAATCTTCCGAACCGGAATGTAGGACTGCATTTTTTGTAATCAATGACCATAGCTTTTCCTTTAACCAAAGTTTCATTCATGTAGCGATGAGCTGAGATCTGTTAATCCTTTGCTTAACTCGCGGTCTATTACACTCGTAAGAGTGAGAATCAACAAGAACGAATATTTTTTCCCATAGGATTTTCCAATAGGAACGGGCAGATGTTAAAATTGAATAAAACAAGTTGTGCAGGAAGAATCAAGATTTTTTTTGTTTTATTTGAAGAGAATATGAGAGATGTTTAATTTTCGAAGTCGGGCTATTTTGGGAACTGGTTAATTGCTGTTTATTGGGACAGAGCTGCGACTTAAGGAAATTCCTCAAGAAACTTCTAACTGCGTCAAATCATACAATCTATATTATCACGAGCAGAAAAAGAGTTATTTTAAAATAACCCAAGACTCATAAATGCGAGTATAAAACTTGAAAAGTAACCCGTGAAATCGATCACGAGTTTACTCGATTGAGAAAAACTGTTTAAATGTATATACTACATTATGTCAGTAAAAGTGCAGTTTAATTTAATTAAACTACTTCTCAGTTAGTTTTTACTAAGTTAAAGTTCTTGCAATAGGCGATTATAATGTTAGTGAAAGTCACTTATTAAACCGCTTCTTTAATATTGATGTAATCAATTAATAGTGTTGCATTTGAAGACTTACTTTGTTGAGGCATTCAATCTTCTCGACTGTTGAAATGAATTTTTAATTGGAATAATTAAACAAGTTGTCAATTGATAATTACCTAAACGGTTGTCTTTATTATCTTACTTACCGATAAACTCAGATGGAGTAGCCAATGTAGCCTTTTGAGTAATCTAAATCAGACCAAAAACATAAATGTTAAAAAAAGAGCCAAGTTCTTCTATACAAAAACATTTGTGTAACAAGTCAGCCGTGAAAAGTAATGAGATCTAAAAGTGCGCCAAGTTCTTACTTCATGAAGATTTAATACCGAATATTTAAAGTAGAATAATATTGAAACAGCTACAATGTAATAGAGAAATTTTATTATTTAATGATTTCTGAGTAAAATTTGATGGGCTTACTGGTCAAGTTTTTAAAACCGTTTGAATTGGGCATAAAAAAAAAACTTGCCAAGTAAGCCCATCAAATTTTACTCAGAAATCATTAAATAATAAAATTTCTCTATTACATTGTAGCTGTTTCAATATTATTCTACTTTAAATATTCGGTATTAAATCTTCATGAAGTAAGAACTTGGCGCACTTTTAGATCTCATTACTTTTCACGGCTGACTTGTTACACAAATGTTTTTGTATAGAAGAACTTGGCTCTTTTCTTAACATTTATGTTTTTGGTCTGATCTCACTCCTTTTTGCAAAGATTTAAATATTTTGCCATGTCAAAATCTCGAAAGATAAGGAAAGATAGAAGGGTGGACTCTTCCTACTAAAATCAACTTAGTTTATAGCTTCCTATTTCTTTTGGTATATTTTCTTTTTGTTATTGGTTGTTTTAATTTGCGCTTCAATTATTTCTTCTTATCCTGGCAAGATACATAACACTAACATACCTACCTTAATTACAGCAATCGGAAGTGCTCCATATAAATTAAACATACCACGCCCCCTGAATGGAAAACCTCAATTTTTATTGTTGGTCCTTTATATGCGACTTGAGCCCTACCGTTCTACCAAATTTCATTGTTCTACTGCAATTGGTAGTGCGCCATATATAATTTACATCAGTTCTGAGGAAGTGGGCGGATACCACGCCCCTGAATGGAAAACCTCGATTTTTATTTTCGGTCCTTTATATGCAATTTGAGCCCTACAGTTTTACCAAATTTCATTGTTCTACTGCAATTGGAAGTGCGCCATATATAATTTACATCAGTTCTGAGGAAGTGGGCGGATACCACGCCCCTGAATGGAAAACCTCGATTTTTATTTTCGGTCCTTTATATGCGATTTGAGCCCTACAGTTCTACCAAATTTCATTGTTCTACTGCAATTGGAAGTGCGCCATATATGATTTGCATCAGTTCTGAGGAAGTGGGCGGATACCACGCCCCTGAATAAAAAACCGCTAATTTTATATTTTTTTCTTCGAATGCAATTTGAGCCCTACCACTTTACCAAATTTTATCGTTTTACAGTAGTTGGAAGTGCTCCATTCAACCAACACCAATTCGGAGAAAGTGGGCGGATACCACGCCCCCCGAAAGGAAAATCTTGGTGTTTATTTTTGGTTTTTTATATGCAATATAAGCCCTACCGGTTCACTAAATTTCATCGTTTTACAGCAGTAGGAAGTGCTCCATTCAACCAACACCAATTCGGAGACAATTCGGAGAAAGTTGGCGGATACCACTCCCCCTGAATGGAAAATTTCAATTTTTCGATTTTTTCCTCTACTTACATGACAAGACCTACCGTTGTGCAAAATTACAAGATTCTACGATGTCGGGAAGTGCTCCATAATTTTGATGATCTGTCAGTCAGTCAGTCAGTCAGTCAGTCAGTTACGGTTTTTGTGATTTTTGAGGCCTTATATCTCAGGAACCGCTTATGCTAGAAAATTGAAATTTGGTCAGGCGCATGTGCCTGACTAGCTTAGCAAATATTCGGAATTTCAAGTTTCTCACTTGATTGGTACTGAAGATAGGGAGGGGTCAAAAGTCGCCTGAGTTTGTTCCTGTAAAAAGGGTGTAGTGCCAGAACTTGGCTGGGCACTACCGTGCCCTTTGATGTGACGTTAACAATCAAACAGAGGCTAAAAAAAATGAACATGAAACCGAGCAAAATGGCGGAAAACTATAATTCCTAAAATATTTAAGATAATTTAATGCAGTAAATTTTGTAAAATTTGTAGAAGTCTTTTTTATTAGATTGACCAATAAAAATACTAAAGGGACCTTTTATTTTCGTCCTTTAGTGAAATGTTTTTTTTTTTTTAGGCAGTTTTGTTTGTTAAAAATATATTTAGCGTGTTTTGAAAATAAGTTTCTTAAATTTTGATTCTCAAATGCCTGTAAAATTAAAAAAGAAGAGAACATTTAAGTAAGGAAAAGTTCTTTTTATTGGAATTCATTAAAACTTATTTAACAATGATAACAAACAATATACGATAGGTAAACTAAAGATCCTTTTATAAGTGTCAACAATTTTAGCGCCCAAAATTATTTAGCTCCTTTTGAAAAACAATCCTATCTATTTGATTTCATTTAGAGAAAAATAGAGCTGTTTTGAAAATTACAAGCATTGTATGAAAAATAGCACCCATTTGATTGTTAAAAACATTAAAATAGTAATAACTTCTAAACCAGCCCGCTTTGAAATACAATTTTTCCACCATTCTATAGCTCTCTTTAATACGCAAATTTTGGTATACCACACTACATATTTTGAAAAAAGTGCCCTTAGTACCGTTTTGATTGTTAACGTCACAAATACTCAGTTCAGAGAAGCTTAATTTTTGTATCTTCAATATGATTTTTTTTTTAAATTATTTTTATTTTTAGTTCTTAACAAATAACAAAAATACCGACATTTATTCATAGTCAATTCGAGTATCTCATCAAAAGAGTTCCTATAACTCGCTGGCTTGTATTCATTTGGCGATAGGGTAACCTATCTTCTCAGTTGTAGTGTCACATTTATTCGAAGAATAAAGTCGGTGGATATGTCACCCATTTTTGTTTTTCGTTATTACTATAAACAAGATTTCTAATTCAAACAAAAATAACTTTATTTTAAAACTAATTTATAAATACAAAATAGGAACAAAAATATATTTCACAGTTAATTTCTTCTTTTTTTGGCAAAACTAAAAAACTTTAAAAAAAATGGAGAGTGAAATGGCACTTGATCGAGGGTGATATGGCATTCTACTTTTGATATTTTTTTGCCACATTTGTTGCATGTGTTGATGTAGGACGTACACGAATCGTGAGACCAAAAGTGACATACGATGCACTTAATCCATTCATCTGGTTTTGTTGTTTTATCATAATCCTCGCCATAGCCCACACAAGTGTTTTCATCGAAGTCTTCGGGTCCATCCGATTCATCATGCAATGACATTTTCTCTTCCTCTGAAGTACTGACATCAGCCTCAGCATTGGTATTCTTTTTGTTATATTTGGTCTTTTTAAGGACCTTTTTAACTTTCAACTTCTTTAAATATTTTGTTTTTTGAGATGCCAAGTTCTCCGCTGATGTTAAAACTTGGGACTTTTGAGCCCCCGGATGATGTGTGCTACCCCTGGAGGTTGACGGTATTGGAGAGATCTGGAGTTATTTCACTTGCATCACCCTTTGGTGTTTTCGGATTCTCTTGCTGTAATGAAATTTGAATTTAAAAAGTTAACGAAGAATATTAAAATTTCAATAATAGATTATACCTGAATGGTGATTTCCGGTAGTGGTGGAGTCAAATCTCCAACTGAATTGGATTGCAAGGGTGGAGTACTTTGAATCTGCATTTCATTAGTGTGACTCTCAGTTTCATTTGATGTGATGTTGCTTTCAAGTTATCAATAATCTGGAATAGTATCAGGATTAAGGGGAAATGTTCCAGTTGATGAAAATGCTGAAATTTCATTGCCAGGATTTGATCCATTCTTGGGACAAGAGCATGCCGAATTTGAGACGGGATAACTTTCTTGTGGGATTACTTTTTATGAACGTGTTACATGCTTCATAATAATAGTGTTTAAACGGATTAAAAAAAGATCGGTCCAACGGTTGCAGGAATTGTATAGTGTGTGGTGGCAGGCATAGAATTATAATGTGGTGCTCTATGGCGAATTCCAACATTTCAACATTGCTGCAATCTGAAGAGTGGCCATCCAAAATTAAAATCGTTTTACCTTCCGGCTTCTTTGGAACGAAGTGATCCTCAAGCCATTTAAAAAAAAAAATTAAAAAACGATAATTACTTGTGAGATGAGATTAGACAATGAGATTTTTTCACCTTTAAAAACGCAGGCTGGTGGCAAAAAAGTATCTTCTGCATTACAGCATGCTATGACCGTTATAGTCTCCCCTCTTTCAGCAGATGTTATTGCGGTAACGTTGCGATTGAATTGGTGCCTTATCCCGCACTTTTCAGCCAATCCAAAAGCCATTTGGCAAACTTTCTTTCTGGACGGAGCAAACCAGTGTTCCTGGAGCTTTTTTATATGGAGATCCCAAACTGGGTTTTTTAGGGTCTGGTGCTTTAAGAAGCCTGCTAAATGTACTGAAGGGAATCCTAAGATGTTTTGATGCAGCTTTTTTTGACATTTTACTGTCACGCACAGCTTCAACGGCTGCTGTGAGTAAGGCTTGAGTCCATTTGCCCCGGTTTGCTGACGCTTTTTTTTATATACTGTTAGCATTTCTAAAAAAAAAACAAATAATAAGAACAATTGTCAGCTAAAAAATAAATAGGTCCAAAAGTAGAAGCGGGGAAATGGCACCGGTGCCATATATCCCGACGTTTCTGGGTGCCATATCCGCCTTTTGACTAAACTTCTGTTTTTTTTTTAAATAACACGAATAAACACGTTTGCTGAGTTATTGCAATAAGCAAACACGAAAACACAACAGTTACGGTTCTTTTTTTTTTTGTTAAAATGAGCACCTGGTGTCAAATACTTGTTCAACCACACGCACATCACTTATACACAAAAAGCTTAGTGAAAGCTTACGTCAGACTGAATTCTATTTTGCTCTTTTTGTTTTAAAAAGAAGTCATTAGGTGGGAGATATTGAAAGGGTGCCATATCACCCGACTTTACCCTTTATAGTTGAGTTAGTAAATCTACTTCTTCATCCCCTAATACTTTCTTCATTGGAGATGCCAATCTTCTCGGTTAACGAAGTAATTAATCCAATTTTCCAATAATCCAATGAATAGATTCATTTAAAGAAGCTCATTTATTCAATTATTTTACCCAAATTTCTCAACTGCAGTAGCCAAACAGCTTGGTTGTATTAACCCCATTCCACTCTCGGTTGGATTAGCGTATCTACTCGGTTGGATTTACCAACTTACTCAATTAGAATACTTGTAAGTTATTGGAGAAACTGAGATGAGTTAATCTTCTCGTTTGCTTTGATAAACTTACCCACTTATATAAGTCAATCTAATCGATCAAAATAGGTTAACATTCACATACTAGCTCGGTTGTTTTTACAAACTTACTCAATAGTTAAATTTACTCGAGCGGAGTAATCTATAATCTATTTTTCAACAAACATTTTGCTAATAAACAATTTTAAATTTTTTGAAAAACTATCAGACAATATAAAACCGGGTTTTCAGTGTTTGACTAAGAACCAAGAATGAGTATTAATTACATAAAATCAGTTTAAAAACTATTTCTTTTCTTGCAAAATTTTGAGTTTGAAAATTAAAACTTCCAACTTAAATGGAGGAGCATAGATACCCTTCATCCATTTTCTTTTTTTCTTGTCTCAATCCACCATACACATCACTCTTGCCTTTTGCATCTTTTCCGAATCACCCTACATAAATGTACATAAAAGCTTCCTTGTAACATTCTCGAGCAAGAATATCAAAATCAATATTTATGTTGGTTTGTTATTATTCTCACATAAATTGAAGCCCATCAACCATTGGATAGACATTAATTATGGGTATCAACTTATTACCGATTTAATGCGTTGCACTATCGCCTGTCGTTAATAAGAAATTAATTTGTTGCAAATGCCCATATTGCATGCAATCAATATTCAAATGAATGCACATAATAATACAAACAGTGGCATTTGTGTGTGAACTATTATATTAGTAAAGGCTTTATGTTTGACTAATGGATGTGGAGTAGTTCGAACATGGTTTTGGTTCGGATAGACGCATTAAGAGTGTTTTATTGTGAACTGGTTCCATAATTCATATATCCGAATACGGAAATGATAAACGTGACTTGTCAATGGGAATAGAAAAACAATAGTAATAATAATCGGACAGCTGAACATGGCATGCAAATTAATCGAATTATTTCTATGAAAAGATCAATGCATACGTAAAAAGTAGTCTATTTGAAGACCTCATATCAAAAGTAAGCCCTATAAGTCGATGAATGCAAGCCAAAGGCAACAAAAATGAAACTCTAAACTTGACATGTTTGAATGAATAAATGATTCATAACCCCCAATTGGCATGGGCATATCTTGAAAATGAACTCAGCTTCAGCCTCCAGGCAGCATAAGCATGAAAGTTGTCAAATGCCATATGCAAAACGTATTTTCCTACCTACGATTTATGTACCACATTTCCAAACGTTGTTGTGTACGTAAGCTTACAATAATCTGCAATCTCTATGGCCAGAACACAGAGCGAGCTACCCAGATATTCAATTGTGGGCAGAAACCGTTTGAATATATCACTCAGGTGTCTTGTATCGATTGCTGATAGTATAAATGCTGCAGACTCGGACAGATTTTGCATTTATGAATTTTTTCCAATTCATAACTTCATTGTGTTACACTATACACACCTTCAAAGATCGAAAATAGTTTTACCTATATATCACGTTTACAGATACATACATAAATGGATAGATAGATTTTCTTAAAGGTTGGTATAGGTACCTTGGCGTCTTATGAATAAGGCATCAGTGATATGGGGATCGGTGTCAGAAGGGGAAAAATTATGAACATACTGCGGTTAGATAGGGAGACAAAATGTTCATATTATTTGTTTTAACTTAGGTCTGCCATTTGCTATTGATAAAATCTGCCTAGGTAAGTGACATGCACAATATTTGAATTATTGTATGACTTTTCAAAAATAAGAACTTTACTTCTATATCTTACCTATGACTAGGACCTACATATATAGGAAAACATGTTGCTTAAATACCTTCGACCAAAGTTGACGCAGTAGTTTGAGAAACATAAGACATTTAAATGCTTTACTCTTTGATAACTTGCATGATATAATGTCCGTAACCAAGGCTCGCAGTTAACCTAATTCTGAAGAAATTTCAAGCATGTTCACAGGTTTTTTCAAAAATTCGTTTTTGGTCTTCAATTATATTGAACCATTAGCTTTAACATCTTCTTCTCTAAATTGTTCAATCAAATCTTGAATATATGAAAATTCTATCGTTTGAAACATTCTAGAACTCGTCGAGTTTTATAAATCCTGATCTTGTGTGCTATGAAATGTTTATCTCATCTGTCTCTTCAAGCGATTTTACTATAACAAACCTTCAAAAAACATGATGAAAGACTGACAGATTCACCTAAACTTTTAGTTAAACATTTTGTGAACTGAAACAAAGGACTTCCCCAAAGGGATACGTCTCCTGAACATCACATATAGAAGATCCTTTCTGCCGTATTATGTAAATATAATACGCAGCCTTTGTAGTACCCTTTGCAGAAGGTCTTGGGTTCGATTATTCTCAGGGTCTACTGCCACTTACGAAGAATTGACAAATCCTCTAAGAGTAAGAGCATCTCTTGTCATGAAAAGTGCTGCTCACTAGTCTTTCGGAATCGGCAGAAAATTGTAGGTCCCCTCTGTTCCTGGTAACACGCACACAGGAATGGTTGAGAGTTGTAAGTCTCTAGGTCTTGGTTCACTTCGAGCTATTGCACCACCAAATTTTTTGTATTTATTTATTTGTCAACAAACTCATTTCAGTGAGGGCTTAGACCAGGAAAGTTTACCATCGATCAAATATTCACACTACCGCAGATCTTGGAAAAAACCCAGGAACTTCAAATCGACATCTACCACCTTTTCATAGATTTCAAAGCCGCGTATGAAAGCAATTATAGGGGCGAACTATACTATACATATAGGGCAATATCCAGTTTTGGCATCACTGACAAACTTGTCCGTTTGTGCAGGATGACGATGGAGAACGCACTCTTCTCCATGAAGGTAGGAAATGATCTTACCAATTTGATGTCAAAACAGGTTTTAGGCAAGCCGATGGTCTGTCGTGCAACTTTTTCAACATCGTTCTTGAAAGAATAGTGTAAAACCCACGCGTCAACACTAGAGGCACAATCTTTCAAAAGTTTGTCCAATTACTGGGATACTGGGAGCATTGAAACGGAAGCGAAGAAGATGGGCTCAGCGGTCAATAAGAGCAAGTTCAAGTATAAAGGTTGGTCTAAATACAAGTGTCTTTTTAAAAATGCAATAAAACGAACAAAATTGATTTTCAATCACTGATTCACTGACCTTGTACACGAATACTCCGAGAACTTTGTGCAGAATTATTTTCAAAAACCGCCTGCTTGGGCTACACAGCACTTACTTTGTAAAAAAGGTTTCAATATTTCCGAACGTTCCGCAGAGGTATGATACTGACTTTCAGTTAAGATTTCCAGCGGGAAATAGCTGTCAGTGTCAAAATAACCTACGATTTAAAAAGAAACCACGAGCTGGACCACCCTGTATTATGTCATAAAGAAAGGACACACAACACCGAGCCACGTCTCGGGCAGAACCGTCACTATAGACTGCTAGAATATTGAGGCAGTTAAGGCCTGCGCCGGTATTAATTCCGACAATAGCAGTAGCTCTTAAACTAAACAGATAATAACTCTTGCCAATAGCTGCTTCACTGGACTAAGAAGGCAATTGAGTAGCAAAGTCCTCCCTCGAACAACTAAAGTGTCCCTCTATAGAACTCTCATCATTCCGATCCTTTGTCTATGGTGCAGAGACATAGACTTTGTCAAAAGTAGTTGAGAACGCCTCAGGATGTTTCGAGAAGAAAATTCTCAGTGTGACCTTTGGTTTCGTCTGCAAAGACGGGAATGAACTGTAAGAGCTGAACAGCGAAATCGACCTGGTCAAACTAAAGTCCAACAACTGAGATGGCTAGGTCATGTAGAGCGAAGGGACCCAAATGCTGCGGCCCTGAAAGTCTTCGAATATAATCCCAAGGGACGGCGCAGGAGACGAAGATAGCGACTCATGGGACGCACATACATAGGTGGGAGAGGCTCTCAATCAACTGTGAGTGCGCAAGTGAAAACAGTTTACCCAGGGATCAAACTACCTGGAGAATCTTATTAGTTGAAGCCCTGGCGACCCTGGCGACCCTTTCTTCCCTTACCCTGCTGACCACATTACACTTACGTCTCTAATATCCAAGGTCATAGAAACGTTGATCAAATCTAAGCTGAAGAAATACCTTGAAGAACGAAAGCTTCTCAATGACCGGCATTATTGCTTTCATAACAATGGCGTCAGTGGTGATCTGATGGTATATCTCACCATACATTGGTATAAATATTACATTGTTTTAGAGTAAGCAAGATTAATGCGCTAGATATTTCAAAGCTATTTCAAAGAATTCGTCATCAAGCTCACGTGCTTTTGGTATTAATGAATCCCTATTTCGTTGGAACCTTTCGAACCGTTTAATGCAAGTTGTATTGGACGGTTACCATTCTCTTATTCATTAAATAAATGCTGGTGTGCCACAGGGCTCCGTTTTGTTTCCGAATCTATTTCGCATATCTTTTTGAATAAACCACTTATCCAGTACCAGTACTCTCAATACTCTTAGTTTCTCATATTCATAATAAATTGTCTATCATCGGCGATAGCATTGTAATAGAAATATTTGCACCTCTCTTACACTGCCGTAATATTTCTTGCCTTTCATTATTTTACTTTATTTTTATAAACGAAGTTCTAGTGAAATAGCCAGTTGCATTCGTCCCCTTACTAAATTCAAGGGTGATAATCGCGCTTCAGAGAGTGCCCATCAGTTTTCCCTTGAGCCAAACTTGACGTACTGTTAAATTCAGAAATTCTTTCTTCAACGGTTCTACACGAATGTTGGATGCCTTACCAGGCCTCCTTTAATTGCGATGCTCAGACATTTTAAACCAATTTGCATAGACATCTCCTTTTGAATCCTCTCCAACTTTCCTAAACGCTTCCACTATCCCTAAATATTTTAAGGGTAGTCATAACCCCTTTAGTACTCGCAAAATATAAAATAAATATTTTATATTTTCCTGTTTTGAATATTAAACATTTTAAGTAACTTCAAATTATAAGAAATTTTGTTGTTAAAAAAAAGGTTAGAACAAGGTGCAACTGATATAGGAGACCAAAACCAGACTCATTCAAATTCTACTCTTTTATCGTGGGTGAAGTGGTGTGGCATAAAGTTCAACTTGCCCTTAAATGCTTCAGGCTTCCACTGGAAAAATGACCAATAATAATAATTATATGTATCTTATCGATTTAACCATTTCAATACATGCGTTTCATGAGAAACCTTATCCCGTTTCACAAACAACAAAACAAAAAATCATCTAACTGCAGTCGTCAGCCTCAGTCCCACCTATTTGCACGTCTACTCCATTACACATGAGAATCATATCCGTCACATGAATAAATAAATGTATGAACTGTTTAACCATTTATAGATCTTACCATAAAGTCCACTATTGCTATTTAGTTTTTTTCCAACTCTAGTCAGCGCGATGCAGTCCGATAGTCACATCAACTTTAAATATTGGGCGAATTCAGCGAATACAAATAAAAAAATACTTTGACGGGGGCAAAACGTTTACCAGATCAAAACGATCAGATACATTGATTCGAATCAAAAAAAAAAAAAATCGAATACATATTATGTTTCCGCTGCTGGCATAAATCCGCCACCCAAATGACGTTCGGATTTGAATAAAATATGAGAACTTGCAGACCTCTGCTGGCTGGGGGCTATTAGGTGCGTTTAAATTTCAGTGGCAGTTGTGCGGAATTTTAATGGGGGCTTAGAGATCGATTTGTGTTTGGTTTACATATCGATTTAGAGGTTGAGGAAATTGTTTCACCGTTAATGAAACTACCAAGATTAATATTGGATACGAACAAAATATGAACTGGATCGCACGAACTTTCCCTTGTAATTCAAGGCCACTCCCAAAGATTACTCAGCTAAAAAGTCAAAAATATAAAATGTTAACATATAATATCATTTCTATCAATTAGAAGTACATCTCTGCAAAATTTGAAAAAAATTGGTTGAGGCAATATTTAACCCCTTAAAGACCAAGAACCTTAAAAATAGAGATAAATATAAAATCTTTGAAATGCTGTTTATTGAGGTTTACGAGTATATTTGCACAAAAATACAATTTTTTTTAAAAAAATTGTTTCAAGTTTGGTAATTAGAGGGGTGTACTCAATTGAGTACACTGGCCAGATATGGGTACATTCTCTAAATAATTATGAAAAATTTTAAAGCATACTTTTTCGATGCAAAGAGTTGTTTGACACCGTTAAAAAATCCATCGAACTCTGCTGTGACAAATGTGGAAAGGTAGTTGATCTTTTATTTTTTTGGGGGAAATGTTCTCCGTTGCTGCGAACAACACTTTCTAGTACATTTGGCTTATTAGGAGTTTTTTTGACGACTCTGAGCGTAAATAAGTTCTGGCTATGGTCCTAACAAATGAAAGGAGATCCCTGGTTTTCTTTGTTTTTCAGACAACGGAGTTCCCAAGCATTCATCACCATTGAGTTAAGCATGTGTGTGAATAATGGCCACCACCAATTTTTACCCTTTATTTTTACGCGGTAGTTGTTCACAAAATGGTCATGAAGGTCGACACCACCCATGCCTTTGTTGTATGCAACTAGAGGCTTTGGCTGAGGAATGACAACTTTTTCTCTTTCTGTTGATGACCATCTCTTGACTTTTCCTAGTGGTTTCAAGTTGTCGTAGTTTGTTGCAACGGTTACAACAACATTATCTTTCCAACGAGCGAACAAGATATTATTGTTTTTGTCAAATTTGTGATGAAAGTAACCAAAACTTGCTTTCATTACCGTTTTCAAGGATTTTAGTAAACATTTTTTCATTCTATTGTCCCGAATCGTACCTGTTGCACGAAATTCTTTTCTGCGTAAATTAGCCATAAGGTCATGGCTGGTCATAACCTCGTCTGTTTGGATATCAACAACTGGTGGAATAACTACTATATCTATTTCATTTCCATCATCTGGAATATTTTCAACAGCCATGTAGAGGTTGGGAAAGCGCCTGCCATATGTTTTTTCTAGATACAAAATCTAAAGAATAGAATCCATTATTCAAATGTTATTCAAAATTTTAAATTTTTACTAACATTTTACTACCGCAAAGTCACCAAATTGCTTCAAACAAGAAATGCTCGACACAAAAGTTCATGAAAAAACTTAAAAATGGTTTTCAATCTCGACAAATTCACTGCCAGTATCAAAGCACAAGTCAATAATTGCTTTCCAATCGAAAGAAATGAAAATCAAACCCTACTTTAAAAAAAAATCCAGTTGAAATTTAACAAATTACTGTACTCAATTGAGTACAGTGGCAGGTAATGGGTTAAATAATTTATGAGTTCGACCAGTTTATACCATTCACTGGATATTTTATAAGCAACCATTTGTATGCAAATACCATCAAAGTGGTGAGCATTACATATATTTTTTATAATCAAAATGAACATGAATTGGAACATGAAAAAGAAATCTATACCAATCAGAGGATGTAATATTTTCGACTACATTTGAACTCATTTGACTGGTCTAAGCAAAAACACTAGAAGTGCTGAAAATGGTGAATTTATGTACATTATGCTACTTTGCTTTTTGACTGCAAAGTTTGTGTTTCTTTATCCACTGATTGGTATAAACTGGGATAAAAGTCGTAGTGAATACCATATACTACTTACTTAATCGACTCCCGATCCATGAAGGATTTATGCCAGAGAAACGGCTGCTTTGTATCCTCTGCGATCCCGAGCATGATGCTTTTAATCATCTTGCCCAAGCGATCTGGCATCCGCGATGACTTGGTCTTAAAACCGGAGATTTGGTCTTCCTTGTAGCTGGGAATCTGAGACTGTGATTCAAAGAATTTCTTAGCTGGAGCATTGTTGTCCTTTCGCTCAATGTGGCCGAGCCAATGTAGTCAACCTGTTTTGGCTTCCTGGACTACATCCACATCTTGGTATAGCTGATAGATTTAGCGGTTGTATCTTCTCCTTCATTCGTACTCCTCGTACGATTTTTTTGTTGATAGCATAGACTCGGTCTTGTTCTCATTTACCTCAAGACCAATAAGTCTCACCTGATCTTCAGCAGCTGTGAAGGACTTTATTACAGAAAGTTGTGAAGAACGGCCGATAATGTCGATTTCCCCAATAGTTGGACAGATTTGTTGAATATTCCTAGTGCCCTCAGTGCTAACGCCTGCCCTGCGCCCAATCTGCTCTAGAATGAGATTGGAGATTACATATAGCGCATTTTCTTTCCGAAAGCCTGTGCCCTGTGCACTTCTGGAATAGTTTAGAAGAGTTGCTCCCTATACATATTGCCCCGAATATTTTCCAATGTCACGTAATACTGTTGGATCAGTTTTCTCGGGTTCCCGAGTTCGGCCATCGCCATAAGTGCTCTTGATGAATGCTATCATATGCGGCTTTGAAGTCGATAAAAAGATATACATAAAAATGTATATTAATAGATAAAAGATATAAATAGAATATTTGATGTAAGGTCAATCTGCCTTGCCGGAAGCTACACTGATACTTGCCGACTAAATTATTTAAGACGTTCACACATTTACATGTATATATGCGACATTTAGTAGGGATATGCCTCGATAGTTCTAATAAGACAAAGGATCAACTTTTTCGTAGATGGGGCATATAGAGCTGGTGGCCTAGTCATTGGATATGCAACCTTCTACACATATTTGGTTGATGGCTTGAAGCACGTACTCTACCAGAACATCACCTCCGTATTTGAAGAGTCCCATCAGACTCTGCGAGCTTATTGTTTTTCAGCTTATTTATAGCTAAGCCTTCCTCTTCTATACTGAGTGTTTGAACTGGTACTTCATTGATTGGAAGCAGGTTGTCTTCTTGCCCCAATTACACTCTCCATGATGCCCATTTAATGCGGTGACTAGCTTACCTTTGTTGTTTCGAAGAGCCTTCGTTCTGGTCTTGAAACCAACAACTAGTGGTTTCGTTTGTTTATAAAACTTCCGGGTGTTGTTTCTATCGCGAGACTCTTCGATCTCCTTGAACTGTGAGGCTGCGTTAACTCTCTTCTTTCTACGCAAGATCTTCTATTCCTCTCCCCTCTTTGCTTGACACTCTTCTTTCGCTGCTCTTGTTGTCCACTAAAACATATTTGCATATGCACCTTCAGACATTTGTTTAAGTTAAACGCATTCATTATCATTACCACGGGTTCTTTCTCTGGGGTGCTTATGGTAGCCTAGGGTTGTTTCGGGATCCTCTTTGATGATATGGCGATACTGAGACCACTGATTGTTGGCGTCTATGGTAGGCTAATGCCGTGCTCCAGTTATATACTGAGTCGCTTAATGCCAAATTTATTTTTCTTGACAGTCGAACTCTGAATTTAGCCGCAACTAAGAAATGGTCAGAGTCGACGTTTATCCCTCGAAATTTACACACGTCTAAGATGTCAGATACCGACCTTGTATCGATGGGCACATGGTCAATTTAGTTGGTGGTTCAACCGTCTGGAGAGCGCCAGGTTGCTTTGTGGATCCTAAACCTTAGAAACCTAGTGCTTCTTATCATCGTTTTACGAGTTTCTCCAAAATCTATTAGTCGGAAGCCGTTGTCTGTTGTCGATTCGTGGATGCTTTGCTTACCAACTCATCCTCCGAAGATGTCTTATCCTTTCCGATTTAAGCATTAAAGACTCCGAGCACAACTTTGACATCGTACTCCGGACAAGCTCCGTCCAGGAGGTCAAAAAACTCCTTGACTGATTCTTCACCATATTCAGTAAAAACTTATATTTTGGAAGATGACTTTGATTTTAAAAAAAATTATATGACTCTTTGACATTTACAAACATTAAAACAGGTCTGTTTACTTAGTTTTTTGCATAAAATGTCATTCATTACTTTAGGTGCCTTCAGAATCAGAAGCAGTTTAGCCTCAGTCAGAAAATTTAAAACTTTAGCTATTTCCCACGACGAAACCGCATCCTAACATTTGCATTTTTACTTGTGACTTATAGGTACTATAAGGCAAGTTATGCATTTGTTAAAAAAAATCGAACTCGAGATTTTGATCAAAGTTGACATTACGATGATAGCGAAGACTAAAAAAGTGGGTATCGCAATTCTGTCTGTCTGTCTGTCGGTTGGACTACAGCCTAAACGGCTCGGCCGATTTAAATTTTTTAAATTTTTCCCCCATACGTTTTTTTCTTTTTTTTAAGAAAAAAAAAAATAATAACTGTACCTACCATACGAATTTTTTTCGAAATTTTATAAATATTTTTTTTAAGAACTGTTCGGCGGATTTAAAAAATAAAAACACAAAAATAATTCATTTAGTTAAAGCTAGGTAATGGTTGAAAAAGATTTTACGAAAAATGGAGTCCCTCCACGGAACCATTTTTTTTTTTTTTTTTTTTTGATTTTGTAAAAAACGGTACAGCCTATTTTGATAATTTTTTTTTTGGCTAAGGCTTCCCAAAAACTTAAATACTTAAATAGAATTATGTATATATTCAAATTTTCAAAAATTTTTTTTTTGGCTTTTTATAAAAAACTTCAAATTTTTTTTTTCAAAACTCAATATTTCGAAAACCCCATGCTAGATTTTTTTTTAAACTTGATAAATAAAAGTTTCTTAATATAATCTACAAGATGTGAGAAAAAATTGTATCTTACCTAAAAATAAAGGTACCCACCATACAAATGTTAAAAAATTAAAAAAAATGGTTTTCAAAAATCGTATTTTTCTCGAAAACGGCGCCTAGAATTTTGATACAATTTTTTTTCTTTCAATTGATTTTTATGATCTTTAATTTAATAAAAAAAAAATTGAAATTAAGATATTACAGCTTGTACCTACCATAGAACCATTTTTTTTTCTCGAATTTTGAATTTCTCATTATCCACATAGAAAAGCATCTAAAAATTCTAAGACACATTGCATTTCAAAACTTTAAAATAAATATTTTTTGAATTTTTGAAAAAAAAATCTATTTTTTCTTTTTTTGAAAATTAGATATCTCAGAAAAAATCTTTAAAAAAGTTTGTAATAAAAGCTTTTTTTTAAGAAACCACTTCAACGACTTATAATTTTTGTTCTTGCATAAATTCATATTTGCATAGCATTCTGTTTTTGTCTCTTACTACTAAAAGAATTTAAAAAATTAATTTTATCCTTATGAACAGTTTTCTCTAATAACATTCGTTTTCAAAATTTCTAGTCTATTACATATGTAATTGTGTTAATATCTGCCTTATGCCATGTGGCCATGTGAGCACAGACACAAGCTTTTGAGTTCCACCTGGAGCTTAAAGTCTTCTCACTTCTACTCTCAGATCATTGGCATTTCATGTTCCGGGTCTTGTTGCCATTTGAGGGTAATCATTATCCCAAACTCATCGTGTCTTTCTCATAACCGTTAAATTGTATATGGTAGAGAAGTTAGCCCTCAGGGCCCCTATTTAACCTTATGATAGCATTAAATAATTTTTAAATATTAAATAAATAAATGAAAAACTGATTTTCTGTTCTTTTTTATTTTATTCAATTTTAATTTTAACTAAACTAATATCACAACTTTAATTAATTTATTATATCTAAGCTACGCGTTTCGGAGTGTTATTGCTCCGTCATCAGGCGAACTACTTTTGATTTTTTGAAAAGAAAAAATCAAAAGAAAAAATCAAAAGTAGTTCGCCAATAACACTCCGAAACGCGTAGCTTAGATATAATAAATGAATTAAAGCTGTGATATTAATTTAGTTAAAATTAAAATTGAATAAAATAAAAAAGAAAATCAGTTTTTCATTTATTTTTTTAATATTTAAAAATTATTTAAGTAACCACAACTTGGAGACGAAAAAAAAACCATAAAAATGAACTTATGATAGCAGACCAGTAACCCGGTAGGTAGATATGAGACCGTTGGCTCATACCGGGTTCATTCACCACGATCTATTTTTCACCAACCTGACAATTTGAAAATCCTAACTAACTTCTTCTCTAAATATGTTAGAGTAGCTCACGTGCGGTAGACACCAAGTAGTTCGTCTTAATTGGAACTGGAGACACCAACGTTGATTGTAACTAAAAAAACTTCCGCTACAGTCTTTTCGAGAGCGCTTGGTGAGTACACACATTCGTGGCAGGGTAATTAGTTGTGAGATCCTACTCTTCTTCGACCTGTCGACCATATGAGGCCCTACTTCGGAAACAAGTTCAGCAATCGCATAGCTTTAGGATTCATCGCAGTAGCCACCGTAAGCTCCTCCGCTACATCAAAAACTATTTTCTTAAAGATTGATAACATATATACATTGAAGGTATAGAGGCCATCTCTCTATCTACAATGTATCAATGTTAAAGTACGAGTATCTGAGCGGAAAGTATTTCTGCGAGCATTTTTCGTCAGTTTTCTGTTTATACCAATCATACCCATAAGAATACCGGTCATACATAAATTAAATATAACAATATTTATACCAGTGACTCACTATTTCTTTATTCGCTTGCAAGTTTCTTCCTTGGGCCTTAATTTCGCTGTCGACATGATCTAAATTTGCACTTTAATTGGTGTACTGTCATAGCAATTAGTTTGCCAGGTCTGTCTCTTTGCTCCATATCATTTGTCTTTGGCGCCTTCCTAATCTGATTGCAGTTGCACAGATGTATAGAGGACTGACCGCACCTATTAAAACTCCTAAGTATCTTGTAGATTTATTTATTTATGTTTTTCTTTTTTTTTCATTTAAATTTGTGACCAATTTTTGTGTCATTTGCTAACGAATATCATTTATAATCTCATTGTACACACGCCAGACTCAATTTGCATGAGAAGTCGATCTCTCTCTGATGCTGGGTAAATAGTTCTCTCCTTGTTGCATTGATTTACATGGATGGAATCCTTGCGTGGGCTGCAGAGGCTGTTCGCCATACTTGGCATCCACACGAATCAAAAACGCAACTGCTTCGAAAAGATGTAAATTTCTGTTCATGAATTATGACCACTGCACATGTAATACACTCTGGCTCTGCACCATGGATGTAAAGTGCTATACGGCCGGCTGTCGTCGAAGCCCAATGGGGAGGGGGAGAACAGGAAACTGGATGGCATGCGTAGCGTATATGCAAAGCAACATGTCTCTGTGCTCTCTTTGGCCAAAGCAGAGGTCCAATTTCCTTTACATGGCATTGATTCATAATCATGAACGCGTTTATATTTTGTATTTCAGTTTATTTTATTTATTTTTTTTATTTTTGGTAAATTCAGCCATTTATGTATGTTGGCTTTATATGGAGGAATTTAGGATAAAAATTGTCGCAACGAAGAGCAACGACGTCGACGCAAACAACCTACGCAAAATTTTACTCAAAAAGATGTAAAATGTTCTATGCGTCACGTCGCGTTGCGGTCGTCCGGATGGGGCTTCGAATTCGAAACTAGGATTTGTTGTTTTGACCCAAGACTCATGAGTATCGTATTTCAATTTTGATGTTGACAATCAAAAAATGTCATTTAATGTAAGAGAACTTATAAGTTCAGTTAATGACAGGTTTGCCCTGGAGTATTTCAAATGGATATGTCAAAAGAAAAGCATATACATCTAGATACTCGTATGAGAGACCAGGCTTTTATGTACATCAGATACCACTATAGCTCAGAAACTGAAGTATGTTCGACATAAGTCTGAAAGTCTTTACTTATTGAAATCCAATAGTTAATGAATTCATAAAAATCCTGGAAGTTATATTCTACAATTAAAATGTGCATTTTAGTGCTGGTCGCATGGTTCTGGTTCTCCTGATTTACGATTCTCTGGATCTCTGGTCACCAATTAGTACTCTCCCATTTATCAACGGCACCTCTTAACCGTCGTCTTTTTACAGCGCCATCTGTTTTTCAACCGCTGGGTTATCAACGGTTTTCAAAAGGTTTATCAACACCATTTTTGCTGGCTATCAACGGCTTTTAACCAGATTTTTAACGGTGTTTCCACGGGCTTAATAACACTGACCATGACCACAGGGTTACCAAAGTCTCTTATCCTCTTTATCAACACCGGTTTTTAGCGGGTTTCTATACAAAGCGGGATCCTTCACCATTGGTTGGAGGAAGTCTTCGCCAAGTACCTATGTTAAGTTAGTTAAGCTCGTTTCGGTATTCCGGTGTAAGGGGTATTTATTGGTTTGAAATCTTTCAAATGGCCCATACGAAGTAGACAGAATACTCTCGGAAAGAAGAAGAAGCTTTTCATCTATGAGCCCGTTCTTTTTTACGAATTTCCCGGTTGGTTACCGCATCTCCATCAACCATGAAGAAGATATGGCTTTTCGAGAGGATAATCCTGAAAATGTGCATTAGAAAATCATTAGCGACTTATTGGCATATATCTAAGTCGAAGGTCTATGTGGATAAAAATCTTCAAGGAGAAGTCTGAATGGGTCAAATCGCATGATCTAGATGGGCAGCTCATGTCGCTTCTAAAAAGATAGGTATGTCCTCAAACTTCTCTTACAGAATGTCCTTTGCAATATCTTCCTTTTCTCCGATATAATGGATTAGCTTCTCCAATAGAGAGTACTAAATAAGTTGTCAAAATCAATGGCGTTGTTAAGCTATTCTGAGTAAGTAAGTGATTGAATAAGTTACTAAAAAGAACTGAGTAGATTGGATATGTAAATTGATCAAGTTTATTAAGGCACCTTGGTTTTTGGAACCAAGTAAGTTTGTGAATGTGAAAATAAGTACAGCTAATACAAGTAAGTAAGATTCCTAAACTAACCAATTTTGCAGCCTTTTCCAACCTATAAAATTTGTTAATCCAATAGAGTAAGTTGGCTAAATCAACTGATTAAATTCTTCACCTATATATGAACACAAAATAAAACAGCTAAACTGGTCTGGTTGGGTGGTTGGATGCTGTAGGAACTGGGGGCTTCGAGCTGTATCTTTTCCTACACATCAAGTGCTTACAATACCTCCTCGTTGGTAGCCGCCGGATAATGGTCTTGGCTTTATGTCATGACTTGCTAAACTTGTAAGTGCGAGTATTGACCAAGGAAACAATTGCAACACTAAACCCATGGTCCTACAGATTGGAGGTTAGAGCGTCGGGCTAACGACCCGGCCACAGTACAAAACACCAATTGTTATGAGAGAGACGCGAGAAGCCTCGGATAACGACCCCCCTCAAATAGCAACCAGACCCGGAACGAAAATGGACTACGATTTACTAGTATGCACCTGGAATGTAAGGACACTCTACACACCAGGTGCTACTCAAAAACTTGAATCTGTCCTCTCGCGGTACAAGGCAGACATTACCGCGATCCAGGAGATACGATGGATAGAATCAGGAAAAGCGAAAAGAAAAGATTGCGACATTTATTACAGCTGTCATCAAAGAATTCGGATTCGTCGTGGGAAATCGACTCAGATCAAAAGTCATCGATTTTAAGCCGATTAGTGATCGCCTGGCTGTGATCCGCATCAAAGCTACTTTTCAAAACATCAGCATAATATGTGCACACGCCCCTACCGATGAAGCTTAGGAATCTAACAAGGAGGAGTTTTACGACCTCCTGGACGGAGTCTACGGAGTCTGTCCGGGGAGTACGATATCAAATTCGTGCTCGGAGATTTCAATGCTAAAGTCGGGAAGGAAAATATCTTTGGCGGATTAGTTGGAAAGCACAGCCTCCACGAAATGACAACAGATAACGGCTTCCGACTAATCGACTCTACTGCAGCTCGGAATACGGTGATAAATAGCACTAGGTTCCCCAAGCGAAGGATACACACAGCCACCTGGGATCTCCAGATGGTCGAACCGCCAACCAAATCGACCACGTGCTAATTGGCGCAAGGCACTCGTCGAACATCTTGGACGTGCGAACTTTCCGAGGTGCAAACGTGGACTCTGACCACTTTCTTGTTGTTACAAAGTTCAGAGCCCGACTGTCCAACGAGAAGAAAATGAGGACCTCCCAAAGGAAGAAATTCAATATTGCATGCCTTAGCACACCTGAGAAAGCCAGATACTACTGTGAGTAATTGGCCGGGAAACTCTCTGCCGTACCCCCAGCCACAAGCGTCAACAACCAGTGGAGTCAGTACCGCGACATCGTTAAGGAGGTAGCCGAGTTAAGAAAGCAATACGCAAGCTTAAGAATAACAAATCCGCAGGCTCGGATGGCCTACCTGCGGAACTCTTTAAGTATGGAGGAGATGTCCTGATGTCCGGGTGCATGCCATCAGCTCATCAACCAAGTATGGGAGGAGGAAAGTATGCCCGACGGATAGTCAAATAGCTCCATATGCCCAATCTACAAAAAAACCGATCCTATTTCCTGCAAAACCTACAGGGACATATCCCTGCTTAATGTTGCCTACAAGATCTTATCCACCGTACTATGTGAGCTTCAAGTTCAGACAAGGAGATGCGCTATCATGTGATTTCTTCAACCTATTCCTGGAGCAGATAGTGCGCAAGAGTGATGGTGTTAACCTGGAAGGCACTATTTTCAACAGGTCTTCCCAACTGCTTGGATATGCGGACGACATCAATACTCGTATCATCGTCCGCTCCAAGCGAGCTGCGCTAGAAGCGTATGACACCTTAGTGGAAATTCGACGAAGAATTATACTAGCAAACCGCTGCTACTTCGGTTTGGCCAAACAAATGGGTTCAAAACTCCTTTCTCGAAAGACAAAATTCTTCGGCGGATATTTGGTCCTATATGCGAAGAGGGCGAATGGAGGAGAAGATTCAATCGTGAATTATACGAGCTGTACCAAGATGTGGATGTAGTCCAAAAAGCCAAAACACGTCGACTACACTGGCTCGGTCACATCGAGCGAATGGACAACAACGCTCCAGCCAAGAAAACTTCGAATCCCAGCTCCCAGGTTCGAGACGACGAGGAAGACCGAACCTCCGCTACAGGGACCAGGCGGTTATAGACGCAAGAGCGCTTGGTCCCGACGACTGGAGGGAGCTCGCGAGGGATCGCAACCGATGGAAGACCGCAATAACTCAGGCAGAGACCCTCCATGGATCTGGAGCCGGTTAAGTTAGTAAGTAAGTAAGTAAACTGGTCTAAAATACTTATCCTACCGACTTAATCAATTTTATCAGTTAAGAAGTTTGTAATGTCAACCGTGTGCAGATTAGTTACAACTACGAAGTAGATTATTTAACAACAGTGAATAATGGTGAATAAATGAATGTAATATAGAAATTAATCAACAGAGCTCGTCCTTATTGAAAAAAAAACTTTGAAAGGCTTGTCTGAACCATACAATTTTCGATTTGGTGATGTCGTCCTATAGAAAACTATCATCGACCATTGAAAACAAAATAGTGTCTACTTGTAGCGAGTTCTTAAAATATAAAAAAACATACCGGCAGGTGTACCCCAAGGATCTATTATGGTACCCGTACTGTTTTGCTTATCTCTTTTGGTCTAGTAGAATTGAATTGTTGGAAAATTTGAACAGATGCCCTGAGCGTTATCCTGAACCTTTTACCACTCGACCTTCATATAAAATACCTAGCGGCATGCAGTGCTGTAAGACTTAAAAAATCTAACTGTTGGTTCTCCAAACCCTATGGTCATGGAAACATAACAAAATTGATTCCTCCGGATATTTTCTTATCGAACACCGACTACTGCGTACCTCCTCTTGGCCCAAGCGGGGATTTCAAAGCCATTTTTCCCACCAGAGAGGATTGGAAGAATGACGTTGTCATAAAGGATTTCGATTCGATAATCTACACTGATGGATCTAAGATGGAGTGCGGTGTTGGTTCAGGAATTTTTTCCGAGTCCTTTAACATCTCCAAGTCACTCAGACTACCAGACTTTGCGAGTGTATTTCAAGCCGAAGTACTAGCAATCAAGGAGGCATGCAAGTTGCTCCAATCTAACCAAAACCAATTCAGAAATATAGCTATCTGCTCAGATAGCCAGGCGGCCATTAAGGCCATTAAATCATCTACATCAACCTCAGTACTTGTCCAGCAATGTCGGGACGAACTGGCGAGTCTGAACATTGACCTCCATGTCACTCTCATCTGGGTTCCAGGTCACAGTGACATAGAGGGTAATGAACGGGCTGACGCTTTAGCTCGGCAAGGCTCGACCTTACATAGCTCACTAGCGGAAAAAGTTAATATTCCTCTTGGTGCTATGAAAAGAAAAATCTTCTCGATTTTTCTCAATGAATCCAACCGTAGGTGGAGCAGTCTCACAAGCTGTGTCATATCAAGAAAGATATGGCCTACTTACAACAACTCACGTTCCAACGATCTAATATGCAGACCCAGGCGCGACATAGCCAGGATCACAGCAATATGCACCGGGCACTGGCCCATAGGTGAACATGCAAGAAAGCTAGGCATCCCCTTCAACCCACACTGCCGTAGTTGTGGAGATCCACAAGAAAAAGAAACTGTGGTTCATTTTCTTTGCGATTGCCCCGCCTTAGCAAATTACAGGATGGCTTCCTTTGGGAAAGCCTTCCTCGATGACCCCAGCGAACTTTCGGAGAAGAAAATCAAAGATCTGATTATCTTTCTGAATACGACAAAATGGCTTTAGTAATGCTCCGCTAAAGCATATAAAAGCCATTTTCTTCCGTACTTAATCCTTATTAGGTTGACACGAGTTTAATGGTATCAAAACGGCGCACCCCAGCGCAAATTGAGTCGCGGGACCAGCTGGCTGGCGACTACCATCTCTACCTACCTACCTTGGGTTTTATAATTAGTTATAGTTTTCAATAACGCATTATCACCACATTCTACTATGATCTATGTGAAAAAGTCGTTCCGAATAAATATAAACTAAATGTTTCCCTTGTTCCTGACCTTTTCTTTATGGAAAGGATGCTTGTCATTATGTGGGTACTAAGGCAATTTATGCTAATTTTTGAATTAAAAACAAATTAAGTCATAAGTCTGTAGATGACTTGTGAATTAAAAAAAATTCAATTCATAAGTTAGTTAGTGAGTTATGAATTAAAAAAAATAACTCAAAACTACTAAATGACTCAGAATTAAAAAAAATTTAATGCATAACCTAGTTGGTAGATTGCAAACTTTTAAGCTTGTTTTGACTACGGAATTATTTTATTATTAACGAAAGTAGTTTTCAAGCTTTTGTAGAACTTCGTGTGTCATAAGATTATCACGCTAGCTTATAAATTTTCCAATTAATAATTTCTTAATCAGAATTCATAAGTTACTTAGTAGGTTGTAAATTAATTTTAATTCATATGATACTAAGAAGCTTATGATTTAAATTTTTTTAATTCACAAGTCACCAACTGACTTATGAATTACATTTCTTTTAATTCATAAGTTATCCACCAGCTTGTGAATTAAAGCCAAGCTTAAGCTAAAAAGTGTCTTAAACTTTTGCAACCCTGTTCGACTACAGCCTAAACGAAAACCCAAAAATTGATTTTTTTAAACTTGACAATTGACAATTATAAGTGTCTTAATAATATTATTTTACCTTCAAATAACGGTACCCACCATACAAATGTTAAGAAATAGTTTTCGAAAATGGTATTTTTCTCGCAAACGACACCAAGAATTTTGATAAAATATTTTTTCTTTCAATTAATTTCTACGATCTATAATTTATTATAAACAAATTTAAAGTAAGATATTACTGACTGTATCTACCATAGAAACATTTTTTTTTAATTTTGAGTTTCTCATTATCGGCATAACGGATTTTAATAAAAATTTTATAGAGAAGCTTCTAAGTTTGAAAAAAATTATTGGATTTCAAAACAAAAAAATCAATTTTTTTTTGGAAAATTCAATAACTCAAAAACGGGCCAGTATTTTTGGAAAATTTACTTTTTTTAGCTCCAACTACCAAAAGAGTTGTTTTATTCATTTAAGAAATCAATTTTATTCTTATGAACAGTTTTTCTCTAATAACTTTCATTTTTGAAATTCTTAGCTTTTTAAATAACAGCAAGTTCGTGCGATCCAGTCGTGCTTGAACTTGATTAAAGATCGTAAACATTTATCGAAAGAAAAAAATTCTAGGTGCCGTTTTCAAAACTATGTATTTATTAACATTTGCATGGTGTGTACTGTTATTTTTAGATAAAATAAAATTGTTTTTCTATTATTATTATTTTAATAGTCAAGTTTAAAAAAAATCGAACATGGGCTTTTCTAAACATTGAGTTTCGAAAATTATTTTAAAAATCCAAAAAAAATGTTTGAAAAATCTTAATACACAATACTATCCAAACTTTTATGGAACTTTAGCATACAAAAATGATAAAAATCGGCTAAACCGTTTTTTGAGAGCATCGAAAACAAAAAACAAATGATTCCAAGGGCGGTACCATTAATAAACAAAATATTTTTTTTTTTTGAATTTTTCTTAAAAAAAAAAAAACAGTTTTTTCGTCTTCCGTATCAACTTTAAGTTAAATCTAATCAAAATATTTTTAACGAATGCATAACTCGCAATATAGTACCTTACCTATCTACATACATGTGGAATAGTATATTTTGTTTAAAATTATAAAGTAAAGTCAAAAAGTGTATGCTTTAAAAATCACGCAATCAATCATACAATAATGAACAGTACATAAAAGCTTTTGTAAAACCTATGTAAAGAAATATAGTTAAGTAAATACGAGTGATCAATCGAAAAGTAATCGCGAAGAAGCTAAGTTGAAATGCGTAAAGTGTAAAGTTAATTAAAGTCAAAGTCAAGTTAATCAGTTAATTTTTTCTAGTTATAATTTTTATTGTTTAATGATTAAATTTATCTAATTAAAATTGAATTATCTTTTATACAAATTAAATGAAAAGTGTTTTTATTTAAGAACGGACGGACGGAAAAGAAAATCTACTACGTACATTACATACATACATATATGTCGCAATTAAAAAATTGTGAAGTACCTACATATATATGAAATAACATTTTTTATTATTTTAAGTGAATATTTTGTAAGAATACATTTAATTGAATTCCTGAACTCTTCATAAAACCGATATTTCTTGCGATATTCGGTCAGATCCTGGATCGACAGAGCTACCAGAGCTATGGACAAAGAAAGCAGCTGTTCAGGAATTATGAACTGATTTTTTTTCTATTTAAATATTTTTGTCTATTTATTAATTAATTGTTCATATTTTATGTCAATTTATTTACTTGTAATAATTTTGAGTAAAATAATTTAACTTATTTTGTTTCTTTTGCCAAACATTAGTAATTTTCCTATAAAATTTAATCTTTCTCATGCTCTATCTGTTTTTTGTATTCTTATCACTCTTTTGAAATTTCATTTTAATTATTAAATTCTTTTGTTCTCACTGGAAAATTGCTCTCCAACTGTTAATTATAATTTAATTGTAAACTAAAAGGTTACTCTCTAGTTGTACCTTTCTCTTAAGTTGAACATGTTTTGCCGTTAGTTTTTTGCAATTGCTAAATTTAAATCATTATTTGTCCTCTTTCTCATTGGAACCGTCAAAGTGTAAGCATCAATTTTTTATAATAAATTATTCTAGTGTTTTTTCGTTATACGAGTCGATTTCTTTTTCTTCATCGTCGTATGAATGATTCATGGGTTGTCGTTATCTGCTGGATAATTAAAAATTATTGAAAGTATTAAGGATAATACATTCTGGTCCTTCGTCGCCAAATTAAAGTGAATTAGCTTGGAGGTTTTCTGTGGTGCGGTTATTAAGCTAGGAATTTAAAGGATTGCTTGTAGGTGTACAGCAATATATTTTTTGTCGTTTGTGATTCAATTCCTAGTTTCAAGAAAGAGCAACGTTTGCAAATAATCTTCAGATAGTGTTAAAAAGATATTTGCATTTTGTGAATTTGGATTTTGTTCGTTTGTTAATTCACGTGTTCGTATCAAATTATGAATGTGGTCAAAGCTAAACGTGGGCGTGCCAAGGGACGGCTGACCAAGGCAGCTGACTTCGCTTCGTCGGTAGACATAAATACTCCACTTTCGATGCTTGAAATTCGTTTAGCAAAATTGGAAGAAGCCTGGACCGATTTTGTTTCTCTCCAGGACGCAATATACGAGCACATCGAGGACGTCGATTTCGTAGATCCAGAACCCGAGTTCTTCGAATACGAAGCCAAATATTTTGTGGCTCATTCAGTTTTTGTGAGTTTCATAAAGGTTAAACAACCGTCGCAAGAGGCTCAGGAGTCGGTCACTGAAAAGTTAGCAACACAACAAGCCACCTTTCTCGAGAAGTTGAACTCCACTACGAAATCATCGGTGAATCTACCGAAAATAGCAGTTTCAACTTTTTCGGGTAACTACGAAGATTGGCCTGCATTTAAGGATATGTTTGTTAGTTCAGTTGACCAAAATCCGTCACTTACCCCATCTCAAAAATTCTACTACCTCAAGACATTCTTGACTAGTACTGCTGCTGATCTCGTTAGTCATATGAAGCTTACGGACACCAATTATTTTGAAGCTTGGGATAGATTAGAGAAGCGCTTTGATAGGTCGCAGCTTATAGTGCAATCTTTTATTCACTCCTTTCTTTCGCTACCAGTGGCAAATTCTCTAAATGTAGCTTTGCTGAGAAAGATTACTGATGGTGCTGACGAGGTTATAAGAGGATTAAATGCACTTGATACAAATGATCGCGATCCCTGGTTAATCTATCTGTTAGTACAAAAACTTGACCCAGATACGAAGCAAGCTTGGGCGGAAAATCTTGGGTCAAAGGAAGGTACTACAATAAATCAACTCTTGGAGTTTTTACAAAACCGCTGTGCTTGTTTGGAGTCATGTTCAACTCCTATTCAATCTTCTAAATCTAAGAATAAAATTCAAAACATAGTAAGATCACATGTAGTCGAGTCTGCCCAAACTTGTCCGCAATGTAAGGGAAATCATAACTTGGTTAATTGTAAAAAGTTTCTCGCTTTTGACATTGATGCTCGCCGAAGTTTCGCTAGAGATAATTCGTTATGTTTTAATTGTTTACGACAAGGACATGCTGCCAATAGATGTTTTTCTCACCAGCGTTGCAAGCTATGCAAATCTCGGCACCATGTTTTAGTCCACCAGGATGGTGCAGCAACTTCGTCTTCGGTTCGTGCAAATGTAACTCAAACTCAAACAACAGTAGCTACTCCTGTCGCGTCTGGTTCGCTTTCGTCAAATCCATGTTCGTCGTCTGTGGTCAACAACCATACGTCGGAGCCATGCTTTAATGGTCAGACCATACTTCCTACTGCTGTTGTCAGAACCCAGGACAGTGAAGGGTCGTTTCAAAATGTTCGCGTGCTGCTTGACACGGGGTCTCAGGTTTCATTCATTACCGAACAGGCTGTTCAACGCTTAGGACTTTCTCGTCGTCATTCTCGAATTCCAGTGCTTGGAGTTGCATCTACTTCAGCAGGCGCTACCAATGGCTTGGTAAAAATAAGGCTAACTTCTCGATTTAACTCAAGCTTTATTGATGTGAACTGCCATGTTCTGTCAAAGCTTACTTCATTGTTACCGGCTTCATTGATTGAAAATATTGACATAAGCAATCTAGTCTCCTTTGAGCTTGCCGATCCTTATTTTTATAAACCTGGTTGTATAGATGTTCTTATCGGGGCAGATAAGGTCTTTAATATTATAACAGGACCTACCAACAATAAATTAAATGGAATACCTAACTTAATTCCAACTATTTTTGGATCAGTTGTAGCTGGAAAGTCCTCAAAAACATCTCTCAGTCCTCATAGTGGTATTGAGACATTTTGTACGCAGCTGGATCGTTCACTGGAATTTGATCTCGAGAAATTTTGGCATTTAGAGGAAATCTCTAATGAGCCCACCCTCTCAATTGATGACCAGCGTGCTGAAGAGTTGTTTGCTTCATCTTATAAAAGACTTCCCAATGGTCGTTATGTGGTACGTTTACCATTTAAAACTAATGAAAACATAGATTTTGGGAATTCGTTTGCGGTCTCTTTACGTCGCCTTCACTCAATCGAACGAAGATTTGCTTCAAACCCATCTTTAAAGGATCAATACCACAAATTTATGGAAGAGTATCTGTCTCTAGGGCATATGGAGGAAGTTCCTGCTGCTGAGGTGTATCAACCATCCAACAGATCCTATTATCTTCCGCATCATGCGGTGTTCAAGGTTGACAGCAGCACTACAAAAATAAGGGTCGTTTTCGATGGGTCCGCTAAAACTAATCATTCTTTGTCGTTGAATGATTCGCTTCTTGTTGGTCCGACTATACAACGTGACATATTTTCTGTTTGTCTTCGTTTTCGACGCCACTTGTACACCATCTCAGGTGACATCGAGAAGATGTACCGCCAGATTCGAGTGTCGAATGGTGATTGCGATTATCAAAGGATTGTTTGGCGTAAAACTCCCGAGGAACCTGTAAAACACTACAGGCTCTTAACAGTAACTTATGGTACTGCGTGTGCTCCCTTTTTAGCAGTTCGTACGTTAAAGCAACTGGCTCTGGATTCTTCTGAGGATTACCCTCTAGCATCTGCAACGGTTCTTAATGACTTCTACGTTGATGATGTCATCACCGGTGCAGACACCATAGATGAAGTGGTTTCACTTCAAAAGGAACTGGTAGAGCTGCTAAAATCTGGAGGTTTTAACTTGCGCAAGTGGACTACGAATTGCTGGCCTCTTTTGTTGTCGTTACCTGAAGAACAGCGTGAGATGTCTCCATTAGAATTTGAGGAATTTGATTCAGTAAAGGTTCTCGGATTGCAGTGGTGTCCTTCAAAAGATAGATTTTCGTACAAAGTTAAGTTGAGCCAAAGTATTGAGTGTACCAAACGTCGAATACTATCAGACGCATCACGAATCTTTGATCCAATGGGATTTCTCGCTCCGATAATTGTTGCTGTAAAAATCCTTCTACAGGACTTGTGGAGGGAAAAGTTGAATTGGGACGATGAAATTCCGAAAGAAATGGCAGATCGCTGGAAGGTAATAAGGCAAGAACTACCACTCGTAGAAGCTGTTAATATTCCCAGGATCATATGGACCAACAAAAGGAACTATGAGTTCCATGCGTTTTGTGACGCCTCTTTGGATGCATATGCGGCAGTGGTATACTGCAGGAGTAAGAACGATGACGGTTCTATTTCGGTAGCATTGGTATCTGCAAAGAGTAAGGTTTCTCCTATCAAGGTTTTGTCTCTTCCCAGATTGGAACTCTGCGGAGCCCTATTACTAACACGTCTAGTAAATAAACTTAAGATATCTTTACAGGATAAAGAAATGAAAGTTTTTGCTTGGACGGATTCTTCAATCGTGCTCCACTGGCTTTCATCTCCTCCGAAAAGGTGGTCGGTGTTTATTGGAAATCGGACTTCGGAGATCGTGTCATCGATTCCTCACAAGCTTTGGAATCACGTTCGATCTGCAAGCAACCCGGCCGACTGTGCAACTCGAGGAATCCCACCATCTCTTTTGCCTTCAAATGAGCTGTGGTGGAAAGGACCTTCGTGGCTGTGGCAGGAGAAGGATCAGTGGCCGTATTCAAAACCCTGTCTCAACGAGTTTCCAGGAGAGCAGTTGGAAGAAAGGAGAAACCAGAAAATGCAGGTATTTATGTCAAATGCTACCGAAGAAAACATCTTGCAGACAATTTTAATCGATTCGTCAAAATGGTACAAGTGCCTTAGACTCACAGCAACATTGTTTCGTTTTTGTCATAACTGTCGCGTTTCAAAGGACTCTCGTAATTACGAATCTCTATCCGTGAAAGAACTATCAAAAGCTAAAATTGTATTGATCAAGTTTTGCCAAATGCTTTCCTTTCCTTCAGAAATCGTCGCGTTGAAACAGAACAAGGAACTTTTAAGGAAACATAAACTGTTAAGTCTTGCTCCGTTTCTGGATTCGGATGGTGTGCTTAGAGTTGGTGGGCGTGTACAGAACTCTGAACTTTTATATCGCGAAAAACACCCTATCATACTCTGCAAATCGAGTCGTTTGTCTTACCTGATTGTTAATTACATTCACGAACATTATTTACATGCCGGTGTGACTCTGATGATCGCGTTATTGAAAAAGGAATACTACATTATGGGATCAAGAAATTTAGTGCGCAAAGTTGTGCACAATTGTGTTTCGTGTTTTCGACAGCGTCGCGATGCATCAAAACAATTGATGGGAAACCTTCCCGCTGAAAGGATTCGGTTTTCGCGGCCGTTTAGTAAGGTTGGCTGCGACTATGCTGGCCCTATAATGTTAAGGCTATCGCGTGGTCGAAACCCTAAATTTGTGAAGGCCTATATTGCTCTTTTTGTGTGCTTTGTCACGAAGGGCATTCATCTTGAGTTGGTTGGTGACTTGACATCAAATGCATTTCTTCTCGCGTTGGATCGGTTCTGTGCCCGTCGCGGAAAACCCACTGAAATTTGGAGCGACAACGCAACAAATTTTCATGGTGCCAAACGTTTACTAAACGAGATGTACCAGTGCGTTTTAAGTCAGCAGACTCAGAAATTGATCATTGATCATCTGGCCAAGGACAACATCAGCTGGAAGTTTCTCCCACCTTCGGCGCCTCACTTTGGAGGCTTATGGGAAGCTGGTGTCAAGTCTGTGAAGCAGCATTTGAAGCGAGTCATTGGAGAGCATATTTTGACGTATGAAGAAATGTACACCCTTCTCACCAAAATTGAGGCGCTTCTTAATTCGCGGCCAATGTGGCAAACATCGGATACTGAGCCAAGTGCTCTTTCACCGTCACACTTCATGATTGGGGAGGCTTACACCTCTGTTCCCCAACCTGATATGGTAAATTTTAAAATATCTGTGAACACTAATTGGTATCTTTTACAGAAACTCAATCAAGGCTTTTGGAGAAGATGGCATAATGAGTATTTAACATCTCTCCAACAAAGACAAAAGTGGCAGAACATCAAACCAAACTTATCTATTGATGACGTTGTTTTATTGAAAGAGCCAAACCTACCTCCATCTAAGTGGATCCTTGGTCGCATTGTTGCAACACATCCAGGAAAGGATAACAAAGTGAGAGTTGTCACAGTGAAAACTCAGGATGGAGAATACACTCGTCCAGTTGTGAAAATTGCCCCACTTCCTTTTACTGAAAGACAGGAGTCTTTCAGGGGGGGCTGAATGTTCAGGAATTATGAACTGATTTTTTTTCTATTTAAATATTTTTGTCTATTTATTAATTAATTGTTCATATTTTATGTCAATTTATTTACTTGTAATAATTTTGAGTAAAATAATTTAACTTATTTTGTTTCTTTTGCCAAACATTAGTAATTTTCCTATAAAATTTAATCTTTCTCATGCTCTATCTGTTTTTTGTATTCTTATCACTCTTTTGAAATTTCATTTTAATTATTAAATTCTTTTGTTCTCACTGGAAAATTGCTCTCCAACTGTTAATTATAATTTAATTGTAAACTAAAAGGTTACTCTCTAGTTGTACCTTTCTCTTAAGTTGAACATGTTTTGCCGTTAGTTTTTTGCAATTGCTAAATTTAAATCATTATTTGTCCTCTTTCTCATTGGAACCGTCAAAGTGTAAGCATCAATTTTTTATAATAAATTATTCTAGTGTTTTTTCGTTATACGAGTCGATTTCTTTTTCTTCATCGTCGTATGAATGATTCATGGGTTGTCGTTATCTGCTGGATAATTAAAAATTATTGAAAGTATTAAGGATAATACAGCAGCTTTGTGAGATCACTGATAATCTATCTGATCTTTTGAAGTGGTCTATTTCAAATATCTAGCCTTTTTCTCAATCCAGCAAAATTTCAGTCTAATTTTTATTCTTTGATATAAAAATTAAGTGAGGCTCTAAATTTATTGTAAAGCACGATTGAGAAAAAAACAACTTAAAAAAAATAAATAAGAAGCCAATGGCTCGTAGAGAATATGTGATTGGTGATTTACAACTCTCCAACAAATTTTCGCCGAGTTTGACCTCGCCTAAGACGGAAAGCATTTTTAAAGATAAGATTTACGCTTGGAGAATTTGTCACTATATCGTGAAATAGAAACAAAAATAAAAAACTCGGAAAACGAAACAATCGAAACAAACGTCTTGCATGACCGCCCAACGTACTTATCATAAGGTCAAGGGTTACTACATAACATAACTTATTTTTTTTATTTTTATTTATTTATTTTTTTCAATTCAGCTTAATAATAATATACATCAACAATAATAATAAATATAAAACTAAAAAATATATAAAGTGAATGAAGTTAGTAATCGTTCTGTAATTTTGGGAACGTGAAAGTTCAAAATTAGTGATGAACGACACATCAATATAATTTGTATAGGTTTTAAGAACTCTGATGTGGGGTGACATCAGTGAAATAGTTTATATACAAAAAAACGTTTATTTCAATTAATATGAATAGTAAAAGCCAATTATACAATAGCATTTAAATTTTTTTTTTTAAACTAAGGGAAACATAAGGGAACTAACTCGAGTTAGTACCGCCGATAATTGTTTACTCAAAAATTATGACTAAACCCCATTTTTGACAAGATTGATACCATTTGTATCTTACAAGTACACTGCATTCCTTATTGTTTCCAGATTATGTGAACACTTAATGCCATCAAAATTAAATCTATCAAAATACAAGACTCACTAAACGTTTTCAGTTCCTTCAAAAATCAGAAACGAAAATTCTCAGAGAAGTTGTGTTCAAGATCACAATATTTATTATGTGAAACAATTTCGTGTGTAAATCTTTCCCAAAAAAGAAACCATAACTATTTCACCAGAACTACGATTTCTTTTAAGTTCAAAAGTTCACACTAATTAGCAAAATTAACGACCACACTCACTCTCGCCCATGAAAACAAACAACTTTATGCAAAACAATAATATTATTATGGAATTTGCAATTTCTTCCATTTTAATTTTCATGATCATGAATTTAAAGCCCATTTGTAAAGATCTCGTGTTTCTAATAAGCAATTAAGGCGTTTTTTATAATCCTATTATCACAGTGTGGTTGGTCTTGCCGAAAGTTTTTGAAATTAAAGTTGTGTGAGAATCAAGTACACAAGATTTTGTTATAATAATTCTCTTCTTTTGGCTTCTCCTCTGTAACATCCGGTGGTTATGTGCCTCGTAAGAGGCGCTATAGCCTGCCCGATGGTCATAATTCTTTTTTAGGAGAAAATTAGTTCATTGCGGCGAGCAAATGTATGAATTGAAATAGCTTTACCCCCATGTTTTTATCTTCGATTAATTTCAAATAAACAAAATGGAACTTGGAAGTCGTCTTATGCCCAAGCTAACCACAGCAGGAAAGAGCTATTTGGAATTATAATTTTGTGGGCGCTAGCTGCACCTTGCCACCTGAGATCACAGACGACGACGATGGAATTATTGAGATAGATATTTCGGTTGTTGAATTTTTGTTTTAATTTCTCAAAGATATATTTTTGTAATTATTTTTTTAGCAGTTTTTCGAGCTGTAAAACACAACAGCTAATAATATTTCTGTGCGGTGGAACTTTTAGGAATTATCGACTTTTTGGTTGGAAAATAATATTTGTTGACTTTGGGTATTTGAAGAAGAGGTGTGTATGGGACCCTGGTGTTTATGTTTGTAGTCTGATTATTTTATAAGAAAACATATTAAAGTTAATTAATTACTTTGTTTGCTGTATGGAGATTGATAAATGGTGTCCTGACCGGAAACTGGGGTTTAATGGAGTTGTTTTTTGGCTTTCTTGCACAATACTCCAGTAGTCTTTGTAAGGTCTAACTTCTCTTAAGACCTAAAAAGTTATTCCAGAAAAGACCTAGTTGTCTTAAAATTCATCTCAATAGGTAATAACAAGGTAGATTGAAGTAAGTTGTAGTATAATTTCCAATTAGAACCTTATCTATACTTTTCACAAGGAGTGTCGATGAGACGAATATGAGAAGTTGAAAGCACTATCACAAGATAAACAATTTAATGGATAAGAAGTTTCTGACAAAAGATAGTTGATATATTATATTGGAAAGAGATTCGGAGACAAGAGGGCGCCCTGTGGCACACCAGCATTTGTTTTATGAATAACAGACATTAAACCATGCAAATTAACTTGTATTGAGCCGTTCGAAAGTTAGTTTCTCATCCAACGAAGAAGAGTTTCATCAGTTTATCAATCAAGATAAAAGAGTTTGATGCCAAACTCTATCAAATACTTTTGAAATAACAATACCTACTCGTATCTCCAAAACAATTAAAAGGTTAAAGAAGACGTTAAAGATCGTCCTTCAAGATAGTTCGTGAGCTGATGATTTATCACCGTTTCCATGACCTTGGAAAGAAGAGACGTAAGTGCAATTGGTCGGTAATTTGTGGGTGAGGAGGATTCGCCTTTTTTAGGGACTGGCTGAGCAAATGCTTTTTTGCATCCACTGGGGAAAAGGCCACTAGAGTTAGACAGATGGAAAAACTTACGTAATGGTTTTGCTAGCTTTGAAGAACACCTCTTTAGAACATTTATAGGGCCAGGGGATTTGAATATATCAAATTCTTTAAGTACTTCTACTGTACGAGTGTAAAAAAAGATCTGTCCAATAAAATCGCTTAGACTCTCTAGTACAGGGGGAGTCATGACATGACACTCTCTGGGAGTGCTGATTAAACAGCAAACTGTGCTGCAACAAAATGTGTTTTTTTTGTTTTTTGTGACCTGACAAAAGTAGTACTCGTACCATTAAAACGAGCGAGTGAACCGAAGAAGAATTAGTATTTCGAACATTTTATACGTAATTTATACCTTTATGAAGGTTTTTATAATACAAATTCTATATACTACTGAAATAAAACGGCCAAGTTGAAGACTTAGCACAATTAATGGACTTTTTGAATTATTGATTCAAATTAGCTTTTTTGGTCCACAAAAATTGGACTAAAGGCCAAAAAAGATAATTTGAATAGTAGTTTATACCTTTGGGACATTGTAGTACTTTTTTTTTTTTTTTCTTATATTATACGCGCACTCAAGGGGTTTTGAATACTCTTATAATGTTAAACACAGTGCGAGCAATTAGGAAAGTAGGATAGGATGAGAAAGGAGATACCGATGCACATTGATTTTGAATATCTGCACATTGAAATGATTGGGAAATATTGAACCGGGTTAAAGCATTCCACATTCGTGTAGTGTGGCTGAAAAAAGAATCTCTGTACTTGAGAGTACGTCCGAAATTGGGTTCAAGGGAAAACTGATGAGCATTCCTAGAAGCTCGAGTATTACGGTTGAATTGTCAAATATGATCATGTCGGGCTTTCTTAGCTTGTTTAAAATTATTCAAATTTTCCTCAGTAGAGTTGGCTTTATAACATCGAAAACTTGCTGACCCTAATAACCACTTTTCAGCTCAGAGCGGAGCATAAATTCTCTTTTGGTTTGAAAGATTGTTCCCCATTCGTGATAAAATTTCTCATTTCAAAAAGAATTAAATTTGTAATCAAATATGCACTGGAGTCCACGTCACTATCGAGGAAGCTAGTGACCAGTTAAATCCTTGATGAAATCGTTGAGACATTCCTAGTCAACTTTCTCGTATTGCCAAACAATTCTTTTAGGAATTATTTCTCTAATTAAGTTTTGTTGGTATGAGAAATTTGTAGAGATGACACAATGTTCGGACGAGCCTAATGTGTATAATACATTTATAGTTTATTTATCAGGGTCAGTGCTCAGAAGTAAGAAACAAGTCTAGAGTGTTTGCGAATTGACCTGCAACGTCAGTTATCAGAAAAAATCTTGACCTCACCTCCTTCGATTGCTGTCTGGCCACAATAGCGCAGCCACGAAGAATTGTGTACAATGAAATCGCCCGTAAAAACGATTTCACTGTGCGGAAAATGAGAAACAATGTAGTGTATCCACATGTTCACCGCCACTGCCATTTAAATAAACAAAAGAGTAACAAAATAAAATATGTGCAATGCATTCGAGTGGGTTAGTCATAACATGCTTTTACCATTCCACTCGATTGCATTAATTGTCACTCAATAGTAATAAGATCCTAGTTTGTACATTGTAGCCAATAGAAAAATAGAAGAATATTTGATTAAGAATATATGTTGTAGAAGTAGATAGAAGATAAGTATAACAGTTAAGAAAATAGTATTTAAGGAACGAATTAATGAAAAGTAAAACAAAGTTTAGAATACATGTAGGGGGAGGGAAAGGTAATAAATTAGAAAACTATAGAGTTTGTCTATTTTTAAATAGTTTTAATTCATTTAAAAAAGTTTTAAAAGTTTATAATTTAAATGCAATAATGCAATAATTGAGATATTATGAAAAAATATAGAAAAAAAATATAACTATAACTTGACTTTAATTTGACTTTAATTTGACTTTGACTTTACTTTCTTAACTTGACTTTACTTTACTTTTACTTCGCTTGACTTTACTTTTCAGAATGTTCATTACGTTAAGTTTTACCTCTAGACTATAGTTAGTTCTTAAATTACATATTTATATTCAAAATGGAATGATTTGGAAATCTGATATTAGTTAAAATAGTGTAAATGCTTAATGTTTGGTTTTAATTTAGGATGTTAATTAAGTTGGGAAATGTAGTCATCCTACATTCGGCCATCCTGCTTGTCGGCTGCCTCAGACGAACAGTCATCTTTGGAAAGGTTTCTACATCGCTAAACCTTGTACATCTTCATCTTCATCGTTGTCTTCGGAATCATTTTCATCGCTTTCACTGTCATCTACATTTCGCCAGGGCTTCATAAAGTCAGCGGAGGACGAGGTAGAATTTGGTCCCTCGTGCATTCCCACCTTATGAACATCATATCGGTCGTTTCGCTTTACTTTAACAATTTCATATGGGCCTAAGTATAACGGGTACAGCTTAGTTCCTGGTGCAAATGGAGTTTTCTTAATCGCAACCAGATCACCCAATTTGTATTGCGTAGCAGCTTTTCTCTTACGGTTATAGCCTTTTCGATTTTCTTTTTGTACCTTAGCAATTTGTTCTTTAGCTTGGCTTCGCATATCTTTCCTTTTGTCTTCGAATTCTTCGATAAATTGCTTTTCCATCAGTTGCTTAAGTTCAATATTTTCCACAAACTTCATACGAACTCCAAACATTAACTCAAATGGAGTTTTATTTGTGCTTCGATTTACTGTTGAGTTCAATATTCTTTGCAGTCCTGGAACATGTTTGAACCACTTTTCAGGAGCATCAACTGACATTTTCGTCAACATTTCAACAATAGTCCTGTTGACTCTCTCCACCTGTCCATTTCCGCGAGCAACCCCTGTAGTCACTAATGAATGGTTAATCTTTCGTTCTTCGCAATACTCCTTAAATAAATTGGAGGTAAAGGCAGAACCTCTATCCGTGATGACTGTAACTGGATCACCAAAAGTTTCACTATTTAACAACATTTTCTTGACGACTTCTTCAGCACCTGTAGACTTTACTGGAAATATCCACGTAAACTTCGAAAAAGCATCGACGATGACCAACAAATACTTGTAACTCTTTGCTGTGGAGTTCATAGGACCAAGATGATCAAGATGATACGTATGAAGTGGAGTATCAAACTTCTCAATTGGGTTGAGTAAACACTCCTGCTTTCCACTCTTTCTCGCTCCAAGGATACACGGTATACAATTCGCAATTACTTGTTTAATTTTTGATGACATGTTTGGTATACAAAAATCTTTCCTCGCCAAAACCTCGACCTTCCTGGCGTTCATGTGACCATGCTCGTGTATGCCTCGCAGTACTTCTCTTTGTAGCTTCTTCGGAACAACCAAAGAGTAATCACCTTCATAAAATTTGTAAAGAACACCGTTGCGCATAACAAAATCTTCATGTTCTTGATGTTTCAAGATGTTTGCTATCAGTGAACAAAATTCATCCGTTTCTTGTGCTTTTCTAACACGATGCAAAACACCATCTTCTACCCTCATTATTGCTGGAAATCTACTAAGCGCGTCTACGTGCCTCATCGATGTACCAGCTCTGTGAAGGACTTCGCAGTTGAAATCTTGAAGAAATATTGCCCACCTGGCAACTCTCGTACATAGCTCCTTCTTCCTCATAGTAGCTGTAAACGCCTTACAGTCTGTAAATATTTTGAACGGTATCCCCAAAAGATATATCCTTAACTTCTGCAAACACTTAACAATTGCTAAAACTTCTTGCTCATAGCTGGTAAAATTGCTTTCAGATTTCGACGACTTGTAACTGATATAGAAAACAGGATGCATTTCATTATCATTGTGCCTTTGTAGTAAAACACCTCCGTATCCAACCTTACTTGCGTCTGTATGAAGCTCCGTTTCTAACACTGGATTGTAAAGCTTCAAAACTGGATCTTGACATAAAGCATCCTTCAAATTTTAGAAAGCTTCGACCTGACTTGGACCAAAACAAAATGGCGTATCTTTGCGTAATAGGTCCGATAAAGGTTTCGCAAGAACTGCATATCCAGCAATGAATCGCCTGAAAAAACCTGTCAGCCCCAGAAACGACTGAATTTTCTTTACTATATCCGGCTTTGGAAAATTTTGGACTGCATTAAGTTTTTCCTTCGATGGCTTCAATGACCCGTTCTCTACTACATGACCTAAAAACTCGATCTTCTCTGTGACGAATTTACACTTCTTCCAGTTAATGACAAGACCATTCTCAGCTGCTACTTCCAAAACTAATTTGAGTTTTTCAAGACATTCTTCAGGACTTCTAGCTTGAATAACCAAATCATCAACGAAGACTCGTAACCATCCTGAACGTAATAACTTCTCAAATACCGCATTAACAAACCTCTGAAAAATCGATGGCGAATTACAAAGACCAAAGGGTGCTTTAAGGAATTCATAATGTCCGTCCGGCGTTACAAATGCAGTATACTTTTGACTTTCCTTTTCTATTGGAACATGAAAAAATCCATTTTTGAAATCCAAAACCACGAAAAACTTTCCTTCAACAAGGTCTTCTAGGATTTCTTCTATCAGTGGTAGTGGATGACGGTCTTTTATAATTTTCGCATTCAGTAACCTATAATCAACACATATCCTATTGGTTCCATCTTTTTTCTTTACTAAAACTATCGGACTTGAATAGTCAGAGTAACTATGTCGAATAATACCTTCTGCTAGCCACGTATCAATCTGTTTCTTAACATCTTCCTTTTCTTGTTGCGCTAATCTTCTTGGCTTCTGGTACACTGGACGATCATCGGATAATACAATTCGCATTTCTACTTTACACTTTTCTGGTTTTCTTGGCTCATAGTTATATACCAAGTCTTTAATCTCGTTTTTAATTTGTGGATCGGTTATATGAGATACTTTTGTGTCTAGTATTGAATTTAAGTCACTCTTTTCTAATAATTCATCTACTTGAATTTTCGAAATTTTGTTTTCTTCTAAACTAACAGCTTGCGGAATTTTAGTAACAAAAATATTACCATTCTTAATACTGACATTCGAAATGCTTAAGAAGTTTTTTCCTAGAATCATACAGTCTGACATCCATTCATCAGGAACAATATGGAATCGAATGGAATAACAATCATCTTCGATTGAAACGTCCATCAAACAAGATTCATGAGTACGGTTTGCATTACCATCCCCAAATCCCGTCAAAATTTCTCCAACCCCATCCACAACAACAGCGCCAGCTCTTCTCCAAACGCTCTCTTGTACTAAAGATACATCCGCTCCCGTATCCACCAACACATCGTACACCTCTCCAGCCAACATAAGTTTCACACAACAGTCTAGTCTGTTAATTCTTTTCATATTTTGGTTTGCATTCTTTGCTTCTTTGTTCGGACAATTTGTAGATATGTGACCAAATTCACTACATCCAAAACACCTTGCTCCCTTGCTCTTGTTTGGACAAACACCTTGTGCATGAGATAGAGAACCACAGTTCGTACATCGTTTTTGGGTCACAACATTTTTAGACGTTCCCGAAAAATTTGCCTTTGCATATTGTGAACTGTTTTGGGTCTGGTTTCTATAATTGCTCGTACTAGCTTTCTGATGATCTTTAATAGTTTCATACACCAAAAACTTCCTTTTCAGCTCATCTAGAGTCGTTGCTTCATACAACACCGTTTTATTCAATGGGCTATCTGAAATACCTTGAATTACATAGGCTATTAACGATGCATCATCAAAATTTCCCTTCATTGCAATTTGTTTCATTGAATACATGTACTCTAAGAAAGATTCATCATGCTTTTTCTTCCTAGACTGAAGCTCATTGTGAAGACTTATACAAGAAGGCACATTATTAAATTCGTTCAGTAGAAACTGCTTCAAATCATCCCAACTGCAAATACCGCTTTTCGATTCAATTGCCAGTTTGGCAGCTCCTTTTAGTAAACGCCTCGCGTACAAATATTTTTGTATGGGATTCCATTTACACACTGTAGCTATGTCCTCAAAATCTTTTAACCATAGAATTACATTTTTCCCAGATTCACCAGAAAATTTATCTAAAGATTCTTCTACTTCCTTAAATACAAAATTATTGGTTTCCGACATCTCTCTTAGCTTTACGTTAGCTTTCTCTTTATCACCTTCACCAGCTTCGTTAATATCAACTAAATTATTATCTATATCCTTTTCCGTTCCCTCTTTATTAATTTCTTCCATAAAACTACCTACTGACTTTCCTTCATTCAATATAGCATTAAATAATCTCTCTACTAATTCGGTTTTTAAGTTATATCTATATGATAATTTCTTTTCTTTTAAAATTGTTTGTAGATGTTTTGTTGTTAATTTATTTAAATCGTCCATTCGTAAATTTAAACCTTCCTCCCCATCATAATACTCGTACGATCATAGCAAAAAAAAATATATTCGGGTTGAAAGTTCTTTTCTTAACTTTGTTTTGAATTGTATTCAAAAAAAAAAACAATAAGCTTAAAACTACAAAGCTTTTAATTTATCAGCCAAATGTCAAATATTTGTTGCATGCGATTACTAAGCTCAAGCATATGATACTACAAGATCGTAAAATCGAATTACACTCAATTCAAGCCTGACTCAGCACTTTACGAGCAAATCGATCTTGGTGCAAAAATAATTTAAAAATTTAAAGTAAGAGAGAACATAAATATGAAACGATCTCACCAATTTTGTATGCGCTTTTCTCTTTTTTTGCTCTCTTTTTTTCCGTTCTTGAATATTTTTCTTTTTTTATGCACTCACTGATCGCGGTAAATTATTTGCTATTTTTTGTTTCTATGCAGTAATGTATATGTATCGCACAGTTATTATTTTTTAAGCACTTATTACTTTTAATGCATGAACTTTCAGATTTTTCTTTATTTAATTCTTAGCTTTTAATCTTTTCTTTTCTATCTTTCACTTTGTCACTTTGTCGTTAATAACTTTTTGTTTTAAGTAGGTATTTAATAACTTTGTATGTTTTTTTTTTTTTTCTTATTTAGACTTTAAAATTAGGTAATTTAATTTTATAGTTTAAAGACAACTTGAACACTTTTCGCGGCACTTGTCCAGTAACACTTCTGACACCAATTGTAGGGGGAGGGAAAGGTAATAAATTAGAAAACTATAGAGTTTGTCTATTTTTAAATAGTTTTAATTCATTTAAAAAAGTTTTAAAAGTTTATAATTTAAATGCAATAATGCAATAATTGATATATTATGAAAAAATATAGAAAAAAAATATAACTATAACTTGACTTTAATTTGACTTTAATTTGACTTTGACTTTACTTTCTTAACTTGACTTTACTTTACTTTTACTTCGCTGGACTTTACTTTCAGAATGTTCATTACGTTAAGTTTTACCTCTAGACTATAGTTAGTTCTCAAATTACATATTTATATTCAAAATGGAATGATTTGGAAATCTGATATTAGTTAAAATAGTGTAAATGCTTAATGTTTGGTTTTAATTTAGGATGTTAATTAAGTTGGGAAATGTAGTCATCCTACATACATTGACATAAGCAACATTGCCTTCTATTTATTTTTACTCTCACTTTCCTTACGGAGACCAATCGCCTTAACAATATAGCGTGGTACGCTGACATACCATTATAATAGAGTAGTACAATAAACACCACAACAATTCTTTAGATAGAGCCGGATAGCGTATCGAATTTGGTAAAAGTCGAGTGACTATCCAAACTCGAGTTGCGATTAATAAAGCATTTAAGAATAATGCGCTTATGGACTCTCAAGGAACATCGTTGGATCGTTTGAGCTTCAACCCACTTCCAACCCATTTTCAACCCTCTTTCAACCCATTTCCAACCAACCTTTCAACCCATATCAACCCAGTTTTCAACCTATTTTCAACCCACTTTCAACCCATTTTCAACCAATTTTCAACCCAATTTCAACCCATTTTTCAACCCATTTTCAACCCATTTTCAACCCACTTCAACCCATTTTCAACCCACTTTCAACCCACCTTTCAACCCATTTTCAACCCTTTTTCAACCCTTTTTCAACCCACTTTCAACCCATTTTCAACCCATTTCACTTTTCAACCCATTTCAACCATTTTCAACCCATTTTCAACCCATTTTCAACCCATTTTCAACCCATTTTCAAACCCATTTTCAACCCACTTTCAACCCATTTCACCTTGTTCAACCAATTTAACCTAATTTTCAACCCACTTTCAACCCACTTTCAACCCATTTTCAACCCATTTTCAACCCATTTTCAACCCATTTTTCAACCCTTTTTCAACCCACTTTCAACCCATTTTCAACCCATTTTCAACACATTTTCAACCCATTTTCAACCCTTTTTCACCCATTTTCAACCCATTTTCAACCACTTTCAACCATTTTCAACCCATTTTCAACACATTTTCAACCATTTTCAACCCATTTTCAACCCATTTTCAACCCATTTTAAACCTATTTTCAACCCACTTTCAACCCACTTTCAACCCATTTTCAACCCATTTTCAACCCATTTTCAACACATTTTCAACCCATTTTCAACCCTTTTTCAACCCTTTTTCCAACCCACTTTCAACCCATTTTCCAACCCATTTTCAACACATTTTCAACCCATTTTCAACCATTTTTCAACCCATTTTCAACCCTTTTTCAACCCCATTTTCAACCCATTTTCAACCCACTTTCAACCCATTTTCAATCCATTTTCAACACATTTTCAACCATTTTTCAACCCATTTTTCAACCCATTTTCACCTTTTTTCAACCCTTTTTCAACCCACTTTCAACCCATTTTCAACCCATTTTCAACACATTTTCAACCATTTTTCAACCATTTTTCAACCCATTTTCAACCCTTTTTCAACCCATTTTCAACCCATTTTCAACCCACTTTCAACCCATTTTCAACCCATTTTCAACCCATTTTCAACCCATTTTCAACCATTTTTCAACCCATTTTCAATCCATTTTCAACCCATTTTCAACCCACTTTCAACCCGTTTTAAACCTATTTTCAACCACTTTTAACCTATTTTCAGCCCACCCCACAAAATGGGTTGAAAGTGGGTTGAAAATGGGGTTGGAAAATGGGTTGAAAATGGTTGAAAATGGGTTGAAAAATGGTTGAAAATGGGTTGAAAAATGGGTTGAAAGTGGGTTGAAAATGGGTGAAAATGGGTTGAAAATGGGTAGAAAATGGGTTGAAAGTGGGTTGAAAATAGGTTGAAATGGGTTGAAAATGGGTAGAAAATGGGTTGAAAGCGGGTTGAAAATAGGTTGAAATGGGTTGAAAGTGGGTTGAAAAATGGGTTGAAAATGGGTTGAAAGTGGGTTGAAAAAGGGTTGAAAAAGGGGTTGAAAATGTATTGAAAATGGGTTGAAAGTGGGTTGAAAATGGGTTGAAAAGTGGGTTGAAAATGGGTTGAAAATGGGTTGAAAGTGGGTTGAAAATGGGTTGAAAATGGGTTGGAAAATGGTTGAAAATTGGTTGAAAATGGGTTGAAAATGGGATGAAAATGGTTTGAAAGTGGGTTGAAAGTGGGTTGAAAATGGGTTGAAAGTGGGTTGAAAATGGGTTGAAAATGGGTTGAAAGTGGGTTGAAAATGGTTTGAAAGTGGGTTGAAAATGTGTTGAAAGTGGGTTGAAAATGCTCCTATGTAATAGACTAGGAATTTTAAAAACGAATGTTACTAGAGAAAACTGTTCGTACAACTGCATTTCGTAACTTTTATTCAATTTGTTGTTTTCGCTTATTCAACAAGCTTCCACATTCTATAAGAGCAATTTCATCGTTTGGATTGTTTATAAAACATTTAAAAGTTTGGGTTTTCAGTTTTAATTATTCGAATTTGGAATCTTTTATTTCTGACGATCTGGTTTAATTCATTTTTTTTTTGTTCTTTCTTTCATCTTTATTTATTATTTACTTTTTGTTTCATTTTTGAAGTATATAGAATTATAATATTGTAGTTTCTATTTAGGGTCATCCCACCTAATATATCATTTTTAATTTTTGTATTACTTTTTTTTGATGTGTCATTCAACACTGTTTAATATACTTTGTATATTGGATACAGAATGTCACCATTTTCTTATAATATATGTTTTGAAGCACTGTATATACATTCTACCAGTATTATATTGTTATATGAATTTATAAGAATAAATTGAAATTGAATTGAAAAAAAAAATGAATTCTTTAAATTCTTTTAGTAGTAAGAGATAAAAACAGAATGCTATGCAAATATGAATTTATGCAAGAACAAAAATTATTAGTTCTTGTAGTGGTTTCTTAAAAAAAGCTTTTATATACCTACAAAATTTTTAGAAGATTTTTAAGAAAAAAATTTGGCATGCTAGCTTTAAGTTTTTGTTACTGTACGAATGAAAATTAAATTTCCAAAAAAAATATTGAGACGTTTTTGAAATATCGAATTTTCCAAAAAAAAATTGATTTGTTTTTTTTTTTTCAAAAATTCAAAAAATATTTGTTTTGAAAGTTTTAAAATGCAATAGTTTTTAGACTTTTTAGAAGCATCTGTACAAAAAGTTTCATTAAAATCCGATATGTCAATAATAAGTAATTCAAAATTTAAAAAAATTGTTCTATGGTGCAAGCTGTAATATCTTAATTTCAAATTTTTCTTATTAAATTAAAGATCGTTAAAATTAATTGAAATAAAAAAATTTTTATCAAAATTCTAGGCGCCGGTTTCGAGAAAAATACGATTTTTGAAAGTCATTTTTTGACATTTGTGTGGTGGGTACCTTTATTTTTAGGTAAAATAAAACTTTTGTTCATACATCTTATAGATTATGATGATAAACTTTTATTTATCAAGTTTGAAAGAAATCAAATATAAGGTTTTCCGCAATTCTATTTAAATTTTAGGGGAGCTTTATCAAAAAAAAAAGATCAAAATCCGTTGTACCATTTTTGAGAAAATCAAAAACTAAAAAAATAGTTCTGTGGGGGGTATCCTCAATAACCATTTTACGGAAAATTTTTTTCAACCAGTACCCAGCTTTAACTAAATAAAATTTTTTTGTATCTTTTTTTTAAATCTGTCGTGCAGTTTTTGACAAAAAAAAATATTTACAAAATTTCGAAAAAAATCGTATGGCAGGAACCGTTATTTTTGGTCTTAAAAAAAAAGAAAAAAACGTGTGGGGAGAAAAATTTAAAAATGATATCTACCAAGTTTGAAGAAAATCGGCCGAGCCGTTTAGGCTGTAGTCGAATCGGCAGACAGACCGACAGACAGACATAATTGCGAGACCCACTTTTTTAGTCTTCGCTATCATCGTAATGTCAACTGTGATCAAAATCTCGAGTTCGACTTTTTTTGCGAATGCATAACTTGCCTTAAGTACCTATAAGTCGCAAGTAAAAAGAGTTGAAACCGAAAAAAAAATTTATAATAGCTTTATTTTTGCGAGTTTTACAGCAACTTAAAGTCAGTTTTGAGCATTATGTATCCACATATACTAGCCACTGTATATAGCCAATGAGAACTCCGTGTTTGGAGAGCCTATATACATAAATGCCCAACGTTTTTTTTTTTTTAAGGGCATGTGGTTCCAACAGCTGGTGCCACTCAGTGTCTACAATAGACATTCTGCACCAGCGATTAGAAGGCATGGGCATTTCTCATTCTTGTGAGTTTTTCTTAAGTCAGTTAAGTCTATGTTAAACTATATGCAGGTCAAGTTCATAAACGTAAAATTTCGACAATATTGCAAAACTCACGTTCTATTTCAACAGGAGCATACTGTCTACAAGAAAGTGTTTCGACTTTTTCGGTTGCCTTGATGTTTGACCTCAATAATAGACTTTTTTTTTTTAATGTACAAAATCTGCATAATTTTTGTACAATTGTATTTTGAAGCTTATAAGCTTATATTTAAGCTTATATCGGTTTTGTATACCACTTACACAAAGTTCCATTAGTAAAAAGACATTCACATCAATGCAAATATTTATATAGTTTAATCATGCATATAATCTCAATCAATTTTTCAATAATATCCAATTAATTTAAAATAAATTCCATTTTGTTGAACCTCATAACGACCTGTTTCCCTGGAATTGTTGTAAAATATAAATAAAATAAAAAATAATAAACAAATCAATTCTAACAATAAAACCTTTTAGCTGACTGACATTTATTCGAGTGACAAGACCCTTAAAACTCAAAGTTATATTCAATGGCGAGTCATAAAATTCAACTTGTTTTTTGTGACAACCTTTCTTTGGTGTCAACCAAAAGCCTCATACCAAATCACCTATAAGCATCTCACCGCGTATTATGTGCCTTTGGCTGAGTAATAATTCTGATTGAAGATTCTTACACACCTAGATGGAGTTTGGGAGGGGGGTTAAGTTTCGAGCTCCACCAGCCGGTCCATTCTCCACCATCGTTGTGTGAGTTGGATAATGATCACAATATTCCATCCACAGAATTCCCTCGGGGCAGTGCTTGGTCTTGTGATGGGGACTATGAGGGGGCAGGTTCCGTGTCTCCATCACCATCATTGGAAATGGTTGGCACATATTTCCGAGCCAGACAGTGCGGCGTCGTTTGTGGAGCTGTCTCCAAGTGTATACGCGCGCATTGTGCAGGTCCAAACTCCAATTCCTCAACCTCCAGAGTCTCTGCTGATGGTCACTTTATGGGCTGCTAGATTTTCCTTTCGTTTTCTGTATCGATCGATTCGGAACGGATACTCGTTTTCTGATGTAGCGCTGCTTGTCCGCGTCTTCTTCTCAAAACATAGCATTTATGTGTTTATAGTTTTTGTTGTTGTTTTTGTTCTTCTGCGTCATTATGGACTATCATCATCATCATCATCTGGTCGGCCATTATCCCATCGCAGTTTTGTTATGTGTGACACTGTCAGCGCACAGAGGGACTTTGAATAATTTCATCTCGTTGAGTTCGGAATTTCTAATAAATTTTATTATTAGCCCAGCACGAATCGAACCGACATCATCACATCACACAATCAGGCAGGACTCAAGTCGGTGGGTTCGATGGAATGTCTGGTCCGGCAACGGATATTCGAGGTAATAATTTTCGGGAAATTTAAAAGGACACATTCGAGCTGAGCTAACTAGGTATCTCATTATATTCAGATAGCCATGGATTGTATATAGCTCTGGCCATATCGTGGGAATGATCAAACCTGGATTAAAAATTGGTCATTGTTTTAGTGTCCTCATTCAATGGATTGCTGCGCTTATACCTGCATGTCGGAATGTGAGAAATCTACAACGATTCAGGTACAAAATATATTGCAACAATGTCAAAAGGATGTTCTGATAATAATTATCTGATCATTGAGTAGAAATCAATAACTTTTCTCGTCGAAAAAAATAAGGAAGAATAAATAGACACAAATTCGTAACAAACTATTCGTTCGGCCTGCACGTGTAAATTGATTTTTCTTAATGACGCTAAAGAAAGTTAAAGTCCTGGTAGAAAAATCGATATCCTCTCGAATTTAAGCTCATTCCAGCAATTCCAAATGCACAGCAGTATTCAATTAAGATATACATGCTTATCCCTGCTTTACTTAAATTTGTCCATTTCTTCCTTTTAGGACGACTCTTCCCTTTCCACGCGCTCATATCACATGAACTCTCCTTGTACGCCTAATCTCTTACGAAATTAAGGTCTGCAACTGATAGATAATGACCCCTGTTCGGTGAAACAATGCGAGGCACAAACAAGAAACAAAAAAAAAAATATACCAAAACTTTTTCATGATTTCAGCTAATAACTAAAAATGATTTTATTGTAGGTTGGACGAACATCTAGGACTATTTATATGATAGCTCTGGCTCGGACGGTATTCGTATTGATGTTACATCTCCAGGGAGGAATTACGTGATTGAGGGTGGATATACTATGAAGTTCCTTCTGTCCATCATCAGGAAGAAGAAGAAAAACACCAACATCACTTAACGTTGGGTGAACTCAATCAAATGTCGATTTGCTCCGATCCACACATATCTTTTGCAGTTACATGACATCACAACAAATGTGCTCGCATCTTGAAAATGAAAAGGAATTATTAATCCGTCTATAATATGTGAGCTTTAGTTTATACTCGCAAGGGAATTGCTTCGGCAATTGACAAGGATAAAATTCTATTAATGTATAGAGAGGGTGTTTTCTGAAGGCGCTACACCCTCTTCACCGTTGCGTTGGTATTTCAGATAAGTCGATTGAGCAGAGATTGAAAGGTTATGTTTTTCTTAATTGGCAAAATGAAAGCTCTCTATACATACTTAAGAATTAAAATGCATAATGCATTTATTTTTTTTAAACCAATTATCCCAAATTCGTATCTAAATAAGTAAAAATATAACTATACCAAATGAATACCAAAATTAAAAATAATACCAAAATGCGTAAATGTTTGTGCATTTCAGGGAGTACTCCCTCTTGCGAGGAAGTGACAAATCCTCGACGAGTAGCTTTTGTCATAAAAAGTTCTGCTCATATAAGTTCGGAATCAACAGAAAACTATAGGTTTTCTTCGTTCCTATTAACATCCACAAGGATTTGAATGAAAGTTCTAAGTAACTAGGTTCAGGCTCTCTAAGAGCCGTATTAGCATTCTTATTTAATTTTTGTTCAGGTAACATTTTTTCAAATAAATCACTTTTTACCAAAATTTTGGAATTCTGAAAGAAGGAATCGATTATTCAATTTAGTACCCCATTAAGTTTGAAAAATCGCGTTAATGGTTCTTTTCATTCGTTTAAATAGTCCTATGTGGACCGATGTAGAATAATTCACTTCTACTTAGAAGCATTATCGTCATAGAATTGAGTATTCCATACTCTCTTGTCTAAAACATCATTAAATAAAATGCAGGACTGGGTCGCACTAACTTGCTTAATATAAAAGACTAAGAATTTAAAAAATGAATGTTATTAGAGAAAAACATTAAATTAATTTTTTAAATGACTAAAACAACTCCTTTAGTAGTTGGAGCTAGAAATAAGATGCCATGTGATTCAAGCAAATATTAGTTTATGCAAGAACAAAAATTATAAGTCGTACTGGTTTCTTAAAAATAAGCTTTTATGTACAATTTTTTTAAAACATTTTTAAGAAAAAAATTTTGGAACGCCGACTTTAAGTTTTTATTACTGTGCGAAAGAAAATTAAATTTCCAAATTCTGAGATATCGAATTTTCGAAAAAAATAAATTTTTTTTTTTAAAAACTAAAAAAATATTTAAGTTTAATTTCCAAAATGCAATGTTTTTCAAACATTTTAGAAGCATCTCTATAAAAAAAATTTCATTAAAATCCGTTATGCCGATAATGTAATATGTGGTAATATCTTAATTTCCAATTTTTCTTAAATTATAGATCGTAAGAATTTATTGGAATAAAAAAATTATCAAAATTCTAGGCGCCGTTTTCGAGAAAAATACGATTTTCGAAAACCATTTTTTAACATTTGTATGGTGAGTACCATTATTTTTAGGAAAAATAAAATTCTTTTTCTCATATCTTGTATTAAGAAACTATTATTTGTCAAGTTTAAAAAAATCGAGCAAGGCGTTTTCGAAATATTGAATTTTGAAAAAAATAGTCTTAGAAATTTCCAATACCTAATAATATTTAAACTTTAGGGGAGCTTTAGCGTAAAACAAATGATCAAAATTGATTGAACCGTTTTTGAGAAAATCAAAAACAAAAAAAAAATGGTTCCAAGGGGAGTACCATTAATAACCATTTTTTCTAAATATTTTTCAACCATTAGCTAGCTTTAACTAAATGAAATATTTAGAATTTTTTTTTTAACCAGTCAAGCAGTTTTTGAGAAAAAAAAATATTTATAAAATTTCGAAAAAAAATCGTATGGCAGGTACCGTTATTTGTGGTCTAAGAACCCAGATTAACGAAAATCGACCGAGCCGTTTACGCTGTAGTCGAACAGACGGACAGACAGCCAGAATTGCGAGACCTACTTTTTTCGTCTTCGCTATCGTCGTAATGTCAACTTTCGAATGTAAAACTAGCCTTACAGATATGTAGTACCTATAAGTCGCAAATAAAAACCAAATGCATTGAACTTACTTCTTCATTTATAAGTGTTTTTAAAACTAAAATAAAGTACCTTTGACTTAGGTACAGGTATGTAGAAATGTCGACCACTGCTATTCTATAGCTAGTCGCGCTGAAGTGCGTCGTTTTGACAGAATGTGGATGGAATCGATATGGTGAACTTTGGACACATTCTCACAGTGTCGTCTAGTTTGGATTGAGTTAGAGATTTATTGTTGTGTTATGACGTGTATTTTGTACAATCATCAAGAATCGAATCACTAACTCAACTGTATCAACGGTGCCGAACTAGGCAGAGGGATCATCTTTCCACTGTGTACCATAAATCTCCCTCAGTCCGCTAGCTCACTGTCTAAGGAATCAAACGGCAGATTTGCTCTCGTTGAGGAACGAGATGAAGTCTTTCATCTTCGTTTCCGAAATATCGTTATGATTGTGATTTAATTTTAGCCAAAGGAAATTAATGACTTTTTCTCTGCTGGAGCCATTTCGTTAAACGAAATTTCTGCCACTTATGGCTTAATTCCACGGCGAGATTACCCACACCAACGGAGCCAGATTAAGCACTGACCACCACCCGAGATAGCATGACACCATCTGAGTAGCAATTTTCGAACTTGTTAAGGTGCGTCCACAACCAGCGTTACCACTTCCGGAAAAAAAGTCGAAGTAGATTTGAAGAAAAAAGTGAAGTAAATTGAGAAAAATCGAGGTAGATTTTAAAATGACTTTTTACTTGCTTTTAAAAAAATTGAACTCGAGATTTTCATCAGTTGACATTACAACACGAGAAAGTAGTAATATATGTGGACCAAACCAACAATTCGGCCTACTTTGGTAAACAAAAATATGGTATTAATGGTACGTCATAAATTTTTACTTGCGATATAGGTACTTTAGGGCAAGTTCTGCATTTGGAAAAAAAATCGAACTCGAGATTTTGATCAAAGTTGACATTACGATGATAGCGAAGACGAAAAAAGTGGGTCCGACAATTCCGTCTGTCTGTCTGTATGTCTGTATATCTGTATGTCTGTATGTCTGTATGTCTGTACCTCGAACTACAGCCTAAACTACCGGAGCTATTTTCTTCAAACTCGTTAGTTAAGGGTCTTCGGTGATTCCCTAGAGGAAAAATTGAAATTTTTTTTTTAGCTCCAAAACTAAGGGTACCCCACGTACACCCATAATACAAAATCTTATTTATCTCGAAAACGGCTCTAACGATTTTGATAAAAAAAATTAAGTGTGATACTATGGACATGGACTATATTTTGGTGAAAAAAAAATTTGGGGGTAAATGTTATTAGGGGTACCTGTCATAGAACGGTTTTTTTGATTTTCGAATTTCTCACCAACGGCTAAAACGATTTTAACCAAAATTTTTATGCAGGAGCTACTTTGCATTTGAAAAATTATAAACTAAAATTTTTTTCGAAAAAATAGTTTTCGGATTTTTATAAAAATAATACAATTTTTTTTTGAAAATTCAATATCTTGAAAACCGATACACGATTAAATTTTAAAATTACGTTTTAACATGTATTTTATTAAATACTAACAATTTGCATATCAATTTTTTTTATAAAAATTTTAAGGAAAATTTAGTACACAAAAAATATGTTTCAGTGTGTCTGTATGTCTGTACCTCTCACTACAGCCTAAACCCCTGGACCTATTTCTTTCAATCTCGGTAGTTAAGAGTCTTTGGTGATTCCCTAGAGGAAAAATTGAAATTTTTTTTAGCTCCAAAACTAACGGTACCCCCCATACACCCGTAATGCAAAATCTTATTTATCTCGAAAACGGCTCTAACGATTTTGATGAAAAAAATTAAGTGTGATATTATGGACATGGACTACATTTTGGTCAAGAAAAATGTTGGGGCAAAATGTTATTAGGGGTACCTGCCATAGACCCGTTTTTTTGATTTTCGACTTTCTCATTAACGGCTCTAAGGATTTTAACCCAAAATTTTTAGCAGGAGTCCCCTTAAGTTTAAAATAATATTGTGTATTAAAATATTCTAAAAAATATTTATTGGGTTAAAAAAAAATTAAATCAATATCTTCAAAACCTATGAACGATTATTTTTTGAAATTATTTCCTTAAACCAATATTATTAAATACTTAAAATTCGCATCCCACATTTTTTTCTTGAAAACTTTTAGAGAAATTTCTTATATAAAAAATTTATTTAATAATAAAATGATTTTTTAAGGTTTATTTGCATAAATTCATACTTTTCCGGAAACCAGACGGCAATTTTATGCATTTGAACATTATTATCTCATTAAATCCATGTTTTATATTTATAAAATGTATCTTAAATTCCAAAGTACTTTTACATAAGAGCAAGTTCGTGCGATCCAGTCGTGCATTTTATTTTTTTTGATTTTCTACTTTCTCAATTCCGACTCTACCGATTTCGATCAAAATTTTTATATTCGGAGCTTCTTTGATTTTGAAATATACATTTTTCTTAATTAAAGAAATTTGTATACAAGGAATTAACTTATTAATGAAACTTTCTTTTATAAACATAAAATTATAACATTAAAATTACTATAATTAAATATAATTTAATTTTAAAATAAAAACACACACGCAAGCGAAATCTTCATAAAATTTGTGTACACATGAGTGTGGTGAGTTTTTATGCTTTTAAAATTACCAATTTGTGTATTTTTATGGTGTTGACATTAAGTTTTTTTTGTTGGTAATTCTGGTGCTACATACTGCCTAGAGTGAAATATTAAAAACGAAGTAGATTTGGGCTTTTATTTGTTAAATTGAAGTAGTCTAAAACAGACATTTTTAAAATGATGTTGATTTCAGTATTTTGCTGATGGTTGGAAGCAGAATTGCCGATGTGGCACGATCGTGCCATTTTGACACGGAAATTTTCTCGTGGCACGTTGGCACAAAAAGTTTAAATATGGCACGTTTTTTTTTTCATTATTTTACCTAAATGCATTTAAGATAATTGACCCAACCTTTTTAAAAAATAATCGAAACATACAAAGTATTTTGCCACACTTTAATATTTTGGTATCAGAATTTTCTCATCTATTAGAGTGCGAAAAAGATGTTCTTTTTGGCGAAATAAGAAAAATTTTTGAGATTGGACTAGCCGAAGGTATTTTTCTTGAAGATTCAAAAACGTTCTAGGTTAAGTTGTACTACGTAAAAAGCAATATTAACGAAGGAATGTTCATTAATATTTCAAAATTTATGTTGATTCTTCTTAATTTGCCTCACGAAGTGCATCAGCAGAGCGAGTGTTTTCAAGGCTAAATAATATTAAAACAAACAACAAAAACAGAGTGTCATACAAAACAATTAATGCTATAATGTCATATAATGAAGTTATTTAGCTTAATAATTGTCAAAATTTCAAACCTCCAGCTAATTTATTTATTTAACTTATTATAGCAAAGCTTTATTACGTCTTTATATTTTTGAATAATAATAATAGGTACTCAGTACTCATCATGTGATGTGAAATAGGTAGTTATGAACTTGCCAAAAACTCCTGTTTCTGGAAAATACCTATACACGAATAGAGGAAGTGATTTTTTTGTTTGTTTGGAATAGTATTTGATTAAAATTTATTTTTAAAGAATAACTTGAGTTTTGTTTCATATGGCACGAAAATGTGATAAATGGCACGTTTTTTCAAAGAGTGTGGCACGAAAAATTTTTTTTTGGCGGCAACGCTGGTTGGAAGTACTCGTAGTAAGTAGATTTTAAAATATTTTGAAAAAAAGAAGTAGATCTACTTCAATTGAAGTAAAGTGGTACCACTGTCAACAACCCTTGCTGGGGAGCGCGGCCTGTCTAACGCCACACCAATTGTTCCCGCAATTGTGGGGCAACCACAACCACAACGATACTCCCACAAGGGGGTTACCTCAAAGATAGTCAGAGGCAGAGGGGCCATGCGCTTTGCTACGACAGAAAGTGTTGTGTATCGAAAAAAAAGTAAGTTCTTTCAAATATGGCGGATAGTTTTAATATACTCCGAATATGTCTTTCGTGCCGCCCGATAAAGGTTACACAAATGTGTTAATTTTCCGTTGTTGAAAATTCTTGAAACCGAAGGTCAGAATGAAATGCAAAAAGTTCCGAGTGTCTCTGCTTAGGGTGGGATAGATATGACTACTACTCGAGTTACTCAACATTTGCCTCGCAGCAGCTGAGTACACATTCCTGTTCCTCAAGGAATTTCTGTCGCTAGGCACTCAAGAACTTTGTATGATTGATAAGACCGCAACTGAAAAAGTTTTAAGAAAACTCTAACTATCACACAACGGAACGAAACCATGAGCAGCAGCAGCAGCTATAATGTCACTAACGACAGTTTTAGCAACAAAAGCGTTAAAACCAGCAAAGTGAGCAAAATAGCAGCAACAACATCATGAGCAATATCAGCAAAAGGGAAAAATTCCCCGGGCGAGACAGAGACGTAGGGTCCACCAATCTTTACGAAGTGAGTTTCATCAAAGACGTTAACTGGCTGAACACAATGGAGACGGAGCTGCAACTGGAACTGCAACTGGAATAGCTGTCAAAATATTCAATACACGTAAATTCAATGTTACGAACACAACACAACGCAACTGCAGTCGGTGCTGCAGGCGGTACTGCAAGAGTTGGCGAACTTTTAACTTTTTTGTGCAGCAATTTTGACATTTCAAATTTTATATATCTGTCAGTGCTTTTAAGTGTTGTTTGGTTTTATTGTGATTTCGTGGTGAAATTTTAATTAAAATAATGGACGAAAATCTTCAATTTCAGTGTCCATTTTATAGTTTCAATTACTTAAAATATTTACAATTTGCCAAAGATTCAACACCTGACTCAACAAATGACAACAAAACATGAAAGCTGTACAGCCTCATTGTGGGCGCATAAAAAAAAGTACGTACGACACTTTTTGACAGCTCTTCCAGTTGCAGCTGCAGCTCCAGTTGCAGCATTCTATTGTGTTCAGCCAGTAATAGAATTCATACTTAAGTGCTTATTTAATTTAGGAGATATAGAATTTATTAAAAAATTTTAAAATTAAGCACTTCAAAAAATATAATTTTGTTCTTTAAGGAGTTGCTGGAAACTTCTCTCCTGAAGAGGTTCTGAAGGAAAAACTCATACTGGATCCTTCCTTCAGGTTGATAGCAAGCAAATTTGAAACCAAGTGTTCCAAAGAGAACAACATCCCATTACATCTTCTCCATTGGGGGATAGTGACAGTCTTTTAAACATTTAAAATCTTAAATCCCTATTTAGACACAGAATCCAGTGGGGCTCTGTCAGAGACCCGATTATGAGTCAAGTGCCAATACTTAAATATGTCAATCTCGATCCCTTCAGTCATTTCAATTCCACCTATCCACATGAGTTTTAGCTGCCTGAATATCGAAATGGCAGGGAAATATTGATCTAAGAAAATATATTTGACTGCCTTTTTTTAAGTAATATATAGGTACTAAATTTTCTAGGAAGGATTTCTGAACTTTAACAGGTGATTGTGGCCAAGCTGTTGGAGCTGCGTTGTTGAATTGGCTGTCATTAATTTAGCTTATCTTCCCAAAACAATGTGGAGTGTTATAGGGTTGGAGCAACTTTTCGAGCACTTCGCCCATTTTACAGACACCTTACTATACTCTGTCCAACAAAAATTGTCAGTACAGGCCTTATGGGAGAGGTTTTTGCACCCTCACTATAATGCGTTAGGAAAAATTCCACTAAAATAAGAGCAAGCCACTGAGTTTTCTTAAGGAATTGTTGTTGTAATTCTTTGCAAAAAGTTGTACACCCCAACACGACCGTCGTACCCCCGTCGTATACTGCTGATGAGATACTGTCAATAGTGTCAAGTGTCACTCAATGCGATCGTGCGCTCTTTATCTACATCAAAACAGAGTTACCATTATCATTCTCAATTGCAAGCAAGGAGCTTTTTCAGTGGTTTTTATTAAGGAGCTTTTGGGATTTGAAGCTTTTGAGAACACATTTTAAGAAGATGAGTATGTTGAGTGTTGTCGTATTACTTTTCAACTTAAAAAAAGACGCGCCTATTATCTTACCGCTTGGCGTTGTGGGAAAAGGTAAATTGAATATTGTTTTCAGTCGTTTTGAATCGGCAGACGGTAGCTCTACGTGTTTTTTACTCTCATTTGCGGCGATTTATAAATTATAATGTAAACTACGGAATCCCTGTGAGAGCTTTAAAAGGCGACACACTTATGCATGGCAATGCAATCAGAATGCGAGACAAACGTCCTATCTTCCCTGTACTGACAATTTTTGTTGGACAGAGTATAGCCTTCTGAGAGGACTCTTTGCATTTATGTGGATGAATTCGAATCACCAACACCTGTGTGTCAACGAATCGCAAAATCTGCCGAAAATATCGCTGCTGTCCGTAAAAGTGTGCAGGAGAATCCGAGGCATCACAACTTTGCGAATTATTCTTCATCACGCTTCGGACTCGCGCCACCCAATTAAGCCGCGGCAGACATTTGAATCGTGGTATATTTCCTAAATATTGGCACACATTTGGTTTTTAAAAGGCATTTATTTTTAAGGGACTCTTTAGTTGCTCCAAAGAGGACTTTGCTACTCAAAATTGCCTATACTAATCTTAAAGAAGCATCGATTGGAAAGAATTATTCTCCATTTGATCTCAGCAAATTTTATCTCTGTCTCAGTTTAAAGAGAAACCCAAGTACAACCTCGAAGTTATGTCTTTCTATAGTAACGTTCTGCTCAAGAGGACGTTGTTGAATGCCCTCTCTTCATTTGTTTGCCCCCATTGACTTACTCACAAGCTATACAGCATTGAATCCTTAATCCTTGGATGAAATTTATATTTCCAGAAAATTCTAAATATAAATCTGGGGCTAGAACTAGGGCAGGTAACTTTCCTCTAGTCATTCTCTAAGCGCAAGGTTTTCTTTTGGTATTCTAAATTGGTATAAGATCAGTCATTATTGTAGTTCAAGGTCGGTTATCATAAATCTCAAGATTAAAGTTTTAATAACTTAAAAAAAGTAAAATGATCGAGCTCTTCCAAAATCATCAAAAATATGACAATCAGACAAAAAGGGTATTTTTTTTCTCCGCATCAAAACAAAGTCGGAAGATTTGAAAAGACCACCCAATATGTCTCACAGTGATGACTGATATTAATAAATTGCCTTTTAAGAAAGAAAATTTGTCAGCGGGTTGACGGAATCATTTATTCTCTTCACAAATTATTATGATGGATGTCGCTGTCAAATTCCTGATGACATCAAATCAAGAATTATAACAAAACCAAAAAACTTTTAAAAAATGCCTCCTTGGAATTTCTAATGAGATGTTTTTCTTGATTTCTGAAAGGCTTACCTTAGTCTTCATTAAACGCTTTAATTTCATAAAGTTAGTTTAATGCATTTTCGGTAAATTTATTTCTTCACTTTCTTGACCTCTTGTGTGCGTAGCTAACCAAGTTCAAACTTAAAGAAATATATTTGAATAAACGTTAACATAAATTTTAAAATAGAAAAAACGAAAAACAGATAAGACACCTTCAATGTATTAAAATAATCTCAAGACGTCTTCATTAAGCGAAGCATCCATTTCTTCTTCTGTATATGACAGAATTTTTGTTGCTGTTGTTGTCGAAGACAGCGTTTAAGATTTTTTTGAAAAATTCATAGAATATCAAAATTATAGAAAAGATAAGGCTTCGAAACACTCAACCTCAGATATTAGATACATTTAACATGGCCTATCTTAATTGAGTCCATAATTTCTCGAGACCGAAATCTTGGGTTTGATTTTTTACATAATTTGCTTTCTCATCTTTTTTCGTGGGTTTTGTTTTAGGTTTTTCTTTCGTTATGGTTTTGTTATAAATGTAGGAATATATCCAACCAAATCGATTTGAAGATCTTGGTCCCACAAATACTCGTACACAAATACCTTCCAGCAGGCTCAAGTCCAGGCAAAGGCAATCCAACGGAGATATGATTACCTGTGTGTGACTGTGTAGCGCACTATCAATGTTTTATGTCTATACTTTGTTTTGATTTCTGTCCTTTTTGGGGACCTTTAATAATCTACACCTTCACCGGATCAATGAATCTTGGAAATTGCACAAGAAAAAAAAAAAAAAATAAAATCCCACCAGACCCTCGGTCGAAGTCGAAATTTTAAAATTATTAATGTCCCATCAACGGTAAAGGAACCACAAAAGGAACCGAAGCTGCATTCTCAATTCTTAAATTTCTTTGCTTTGTTTTAGGTTTTTTTTTTTTGTGTTGACCGTTTTGAGGCCCCCATTATACACATTTATATGAAACATAAATTTTTGAAAAATCAACAAACATTTGAGAGTCAAAATTTATGATAATGTTCGAAAATGTTCTGAAATTATACTCGTTATGAAGTGGAAAGATGGAAAGGCAGTGAATTCGATCCTCCTCCGTTTGTCGCGTCCCATCGACATCGACATCGTCATCGTCATCGACCATCAGTTGGATGGGATTGTTTTGGTCATTGGACGACGACGGACCATGTGTGAGAGCCAGGCTCAATAAAATATAAAACGGGTTCCGTTTAAGACCAAAAAGAATCGACAGAAGAAAAAATTATATATATTTGACTCTGACACGACGACGACGGCTTACGGAATACAGAAGTGCGAGAAGAGACACAGCCGAAACAAAAATTGACTAAAAGTGACAAAACGTGATATATATGAGGGTAAGTAAATGGACGGTCGGTGGTCAGAAAATTTCGGTTTGGTCATTTATGGAGAGGCGGGATGATCAATATTTTCGAATTGGATTTTTTTGTTCGTTTGCATGGTGATGATTTGTTTTTTTGGGGGAAATGAATGATGCATACGATGAGTTAGAGAGGGGTTTTCGGATTTGATGGTTTAGGGTTTTTGAGAAACGCAATATTTAAATAATTCACACGTTAAGAAGGTTTAGGTTCTAGCTTGGAAGTTTCAAACCATTGATGAATTAAGGATAACTTTGAATCTAGCATAAAAGAAAGATATTTGAAAGCTTCTTAAGTTTCTTCTTTCGATTTAAAGTAGTCTAAATGTAAAAATTATGAAAAATGGGGAAAATTCATGCAGCAGAACACTTTTAACTCATTTTCATTGTTTGTTTTTTTTTTTTAAACTTTTATTTCAGACTTGTTTTATCGAATATTGACGAGAGTTCTCATGCTTTGAACGATACCGATTCAAGAATGGTCGCTCCCTAAAACCAAAAGGCTTACCCCCTTCTGCTATTTAGAGCAAGATTCTTTTAGAAATACATCAAGTGCTTTGGCTTCCACGATGGCATAGTCTTTAAACCGGAGGTTCGGTGTTTTTTGTAGCTGGGTTTGGCTGGGACTCGAAGGTTATCTTGGGCATAAATTTGATATCCATTCAATTGCTAAATTGACTAGCCCAAGTCGATGTATTTTAACTTTCTGGACCATATTCATATCTCTGGGGATAGCTCCTAGAACTTGCGGTAGTAACATCTCCTCTATTGGAACTCAGCGCTTTTTACAACATTTGTGATCAAGTTATTTCACGGGAGAAATCTGTCGGCTTTGAACGAACATACGAGTAAGAAGCGCTTAATCATTGTAGAAATTGCTTCCTCAAAGGAAAGAGCATATAGCCCTGGGATTTGATAACAGACCTGCTTTGTGATACTCCAAGTTAATTTTATAAAGAAGCAAAAACTATAGTCTTACAAGAATCTTAAGAGAAATCAATAGCTTAAGCGTGAAGATAAAGCCCCCAACCATAGTCGGAGCCACTTAAAATTGGGTAGAATCCCCGTGTCAAGTGAACCCAAAATAAGTTAGATAGAGTCTCCGTGAATATAAGAACCTAAGGGGTAATAAAAGTGTCGCCCAAAAAGAGTGTCTCTTTGGAACTCCATCCATTTCTAGTTCCTGGAATGATATGTACAACTTTATTAGAGATACGAATAGAAGACGAATTTTGAGATACCTTTATTTTAATATATGTATAAACAACTTCATAAAGTACTACGGAGTCATCCCGTTTGGATAAAGTTTAGAAAAATGAGAGGATCTGATATAGGTTTTGATGTCTCTTATTGGGTGTTTACTTTTTCACAATCATCCGGAAATTGGATCACTCACACAGCTGGACCACCAGACTTTTCCGACATCATCTACACTGTGCCAAGTTAGGCAGCTTGTTGACTGGTCTAAATCAGAATCCAATCCGATTGAGTGATCAATCGACCCCTGAACCGTAAGCTTCCGTCAAAGCCCTCAGTCCCCTAGCTTGGAATCTAAGGAGTCAAACGAATGTCACGGCACAGAAGTAACCCACGTTTATCCTAAAGCTTTTTCGTCGCCTTGAGAAAAGAGATCAAATCTTTGATCTTTACTTGCGAAAGTTTGTCAATGTCGTCAAAAATGCTCTTCTAATGATTGGGCTCTAAATGATATCTATGATAATGAGTGATGTGAGGAATGCGTAGCTTTGCTACATGCTCGCCTATTGGTCTACGGATACAGATACAGATAGCTACGAGCCTGGCTATGTCTTACCTGGGTCTGCATATCAGATCAAGTCCTCGGGATTTATTATAGGTGGGCCAAATATTTCTAGATATAATGCTGTACGTTGAACCACCTCACCTCTTTCTGCAAGTGAGTTATGAAGGGCTGATCCCTGCCTGGCTAGTTCGTCCGCCAGTTCATTCCAATCAATGCCACATTGGCCCGAAACCCAGATAAGATTTATATTGTGGTTAATATTGAGGCTAAGTTCATCCCGGCATTGTTAGACCAATGATGATGTACTAAAATTAATGGTTTTAACAGCTGCTTGTCTGTCTGTGATAATTTCTGTTTCTGTTCGGATCTTGTTTAATTAATTTGCATATTTTCCTGATAGCCAGTAAGTCAGCTTGACAAACAATAGCAAAGTCAGGTAGCCGAAGAGACCTAGATATTGGAGTCTTAGAAACGATTTCTGAACCAACCCAACACGCCATCTTTGAACGATAGAAATATAAAGATAGTTGTTACGATGTCTTTCGTCACGACGACGTCATCATCCCAGTCCTTTCTTGATGGGAACATAAGCTTAAAATCTTTACTGATGCCCTTAACACCTTAAAATGTTTGTACCCGAAATGTGGCCTTAATGTTTGGCAATCCAGTTGTGTTGAACTTGTTGTTTTTGAAAGTTTTTACAGATTGTTCCAATTTTCCAATACTTTAAAAATACTCAACATTAGAGCCCTCCTTTATTTAAACATTCGCCCTCCTTATGCATTGGTCAGTCATGCCAGATGTCTGGGCTTAGTCCCCAGACGCAACCAACTAAAAATACAAACAAATCTCTGAGGTACTCCTTTTTGCGACGAAATGAAAAATTCTCCAAGAGTATCTCTTTAAGTCTGTGAGAATAAGTCGCACAAAACTCGCTCCTCTGTTTTATACACTCAGAATTCTTAAAATGAATATACTAGCGAATAATTTTCAAAGGCATAAAATTCATTTTTTAAATGGATAAAACAAATCCCATGTAGTTGAAGCCATGTGATTTCTCTAGCAATTATGAATTTCATTTATTTTAAGTAAAACTTCTTTTCTTACTTGGGGGTAAGAAATTTTCTATAAACCTAATTTCAAGGCTGATCAAAAAAATCTTGAATCTTACGAATTCAAAACTTGCCATGTATCGCAAATAAAAACTCCTCCATTATAGGCATTTCTATATACATACCAACAGAACTTGTCTTGCCAAATTCCATAAACTAATCATTAATTTTAATGAGATTTTGATAATATTTTTTGTAATCTGTTTGTTACCATGATTCTTATGCTCCAATACTTAAACTATTGGTCTATAGGTCAATTAAAGTTATTAAGATCAATCAAGACCGACTTGTTAGAGTAAAGGAGCGTCCCCTAAGATTTATATTTTATTTAGTCTAAAATGTAAACATACGAGTAGGTATGATGACAAAACAACTAAATGGATCTTATGTAGATTTTTAATGTAGTGTTTTATACGTTCTGATTAAAGTTAATTTATTATTATTCGATAAAGTTGTCTAAAAGTTGACTCAACTAAACAGATTGTATATACCTACCTACTTCGTCTGAAGAAGATGAAATGCTTGAATTGATTTATGTTATTTGTGGTTTAACATTTCGGTTGATTTACAATTTTATTTAATGGCTATAAATTACTGGCTACTTAAGAAGTATTGATTCGAATGAATAAATATTCTTCAATAAAAAATCACAAACATTTGGTGGGGTTTATTAGGGTTCTTATCTTATAATATTTTCTCACAGGTTTCTTATAAGGAACAAGTGACACATATGTATAGCTACAATAATTGTTATGTAATCCTTAAAGTGGAACAATTATTTTTAAGGTTTGACAACTATTCTTTGATAGATAAATATCCACACAACTAAGTAGAAGTGAAAAAGTCGAATCTTCTCTAAAAGTTATTTGTTTCAGTCAAAAATTAAAAAATAAATCATAGCTAAACATGCACCGAGGAACATTAAGAACATTATCCTACGTACATACATTATAGTTTTTGGGCACTTTCACACCCGATATTCAAACTAAGAAAAATAATTAAACGGAAGAGATTGTTACTCTCAAGCTGGACGAAGCCTTATATCACTCTAAAGTAAATGCCTAACCTATTATTGGACAAAGCTCTTTAAAAAATTGTAAGCACCGAGTGCTTATATGACTTTGTACATTAAGGTTTTAGGGGACCTCGAAACATTCGCTGCTTTTGCCGACATAACCCCAGCATACGGCAACTTTTGGAAGGATGGGCGCTTATTAACGCTACTCAAATTTGTTTCCCGCCTTAGAAACCCTTTATATCTCTAACTCAGCAACATTAGCATTCTAAAAGCCTACCTGTTTTTTTGCGAAAATATCTTATGGGCTAAGGTTATTGTCAAAATTTGAGTAGTAGTGTTTGTAGACCTCTTACAATTTTTCATTTATAATAACAAAAGTAGAACTAGAAAGCTAAATACATAACTAGCTTCCTTATGGCTCCTTCTTATAACCAGTCTGCTGTTTTTTTTTTTTTTTTTTTTATAATCTACACGCGCTTAAGGGATTATGATTACCCTTTAAATGTTTGAACACAGCGCGGGCGTGAAGTTAAGGAAGAGAAAGAAGGATAGGAAAGATGTGTGGCGCGATGTTCTGAGACTGAAGGTTGTTGTCTCAGATATTTTATCTCCAGGGATGGCGGCTGAACTAAAGCGGAGAATGCCATGTCTTATTTTTATGTCGCTTATAATTCACATTATTTTATTCGTGTTCATCCTTGTTAGGCATACTAGTTTAACTCAATAACATGTTGTTAGTGTTATGCCTGAAAAACATGTAATGAGTAAACCAGCACAACCCATTGATGACAATTTTAGAAGGTTTTTAATGGAATTAAAACGACAAAGACGACGGCAGGGATCGAACCTGTGATCATGAGGTTCACAGGCGAGCACACATCCATCGCGCCACGGCCACCCCAAAGTTTAAGTTGTTTATAAGCGTCATGAATCCTCCTGTACTTGAGAGCTTAAATAATTTTTGTCACAAATCATTTTTCTCACTCGTATACCTATATGCACAAATCCAATGCCCTGGATTGGATATTATCCGTCCCATTGTTCTGAAGAGGTGTTCTTTCACTAAAGCAAAACCCACTGCATTAGCTTTTCCTCCTGATTACTTCTTGAGTGAAAGGAAAATAGCATTTTTCTATACAAGTAATATTTGATTGGTTGTAAGTCTGATATTCATAAAATAAAAGTTGGTGTGCCACAGGGCTCCGTTTTGTCTCCGACTCTATTTCTCAAATACATCCACGATTTTCTGTCTGATACTTCTCAATTGTTTAACTGACAACAGTTCTTTCAGCTTCTCATATTCGTTTTCAGATTCTCATTCTTCTTCTTCGGATGTAGATTTAGAACGACAGCGTATGAAATGCCCATTAAAGTCTGATCTAGAAAGCATTGTCAAAAGAGAACCACAAACTGCGTAAAATTTAATTCTTCAAAAACTATCATTGAGACGGAACCCATCCTCAATGCCTCTATTCAAGAGCGGCACTTATATTTAGGAAACCGAACATTTTTCAGTTACCGGTATGTACATCAAAACTAGGGTTGCCAGATTTTTCTTGCACCTCGGCGGGACAAGTGGCTTAAATAATGAAAAATCCCGGGATTTCATCATATTGCCCGGGACAAAATAAATAAAATGCACGACTGGGTCGCACGAACTTGCTGTTACGTAAAAGACTAAGAATTTTAAAAATGAATGTTATTAGAGAAAAATTAATTTTGTAAATGATTAAAACAACTCCTAAAACAAGCTCCACACAGGATGCCATGTGATTCAAACAAATATTGATCAATGCAAGAACAAAATTATACTTCGTTGTAGTGGTTTCTTAAAAATATAAGCTTTTATATACAAAATTTTTAAATCATTTTTAAGATAAAATATTAGTAGGTACGTCAATTTGAAGTTTCTGATTTTGTTCGAATAAAAATTAAATTTACAAGAAAAGATATTGAGCCGTTTTTAAGGTATCGTATTTTCAAAAAAAAAAATGATTTTTTTCAAAATTTAAAAAAATAGTTTTTTTAGAGTTTTGAAATGCAATGTTTTCTAAACTTTTTAGAAGCTTCTCTTTACAAAAATTTATTAAAATCCGTTATTCCGATAATGAGAAATTCAAAATTAGAATAAATCGTTCTGTGGTAGGTACAGTTGGTAATATCTTGATTTCAATTTTTTTTTATTAAATTATAGAATTCTTATATAAATTAAAGAATTTGAATACACAATAATATCTTAACTGCTGGGGAGCTGTAACATTAAAATAAAATGATCAAAATCGGCTTTAACTAAATGAAATTTGAAGAAAAAAAAATATAATATTTCGAAAAAAATCGTATGGCAGGTACTGTTATTTTTGGTTTAAAAAAAAAAACAATTGGGGGAAAAAATTTTTGGTTAAACTTGGTAGATATCGCTAGTTTAACGAAAATCGGCCGAGCCGTGTAGGCTGTAGACAGGCAGGCACACAGAATTGTGAGACCCACTTTTTCGTCTTTGCTATGATCGTAATGTCAACTTTGATCAAAATCCCGAGTTTGATTTTTCTACGAATGCATAAATTGCCTTATAGTACCTATAAGTCGCAAGTAAAAATCATATACTTAATGGGTGTAGATCAAAATAAAAAATTCTTTTATTAATTACTAATTAAATGACTTTTTTGTCATTTTTCATTTGCAAATATTTTTCTTTTCTCAATTTTAATGACAGATTTCGGTTTACAAAAATAAATTTTTCCTTAAGTTAGGTTTGTTTGATTGAAATTTTAAAAGTAATTTCTTAAGGTTAAATCGCAATGTAGTTGTTGTTCCTTATCACTGAAAGACATTTAGATACATTAGAAATTATTTTTTTAGTTTGAGTCCCAACCCGGTGTGATGAACTAGCATAAAACTACTTTGCACAGAATTATCAAAAAAAAAACACTCTGCATAAGAAGATAAAAAAAAAAAATCTAGTCGTATTAATAATATTTGTTTGTCTGTTTCTTCAATTTATTTAAATTTCATTTTTGATCAAATTATTAACAATTCAAGTAATAATATTCTTTAATAAATATTTAAAATTGTTGTACCATTAATAATATGTTTTATTAGAATGGTGAACTAAATTGGTAAAATGGGAAAGTGGTAACAAAAGTTAAGAAGGTAAGAGTCATGGGGCAGATCGTTATTTTGGGGCTATGCTCTAAATAAGGCCAGAGCATAGCGAGGAGGTGGGGCAGCAATGTCTCACTATAGGATAAGGCTTGCCACGTAGTTATTTTACTAAACTACTTAAGACGACGTAACATCTGTCGTATTTTATGGAAATATGTTTGGAATTGATTTTTTTTTTGTTTTTTCTCTGCGGTATCTTCTCAATTTTCTGGCACGAAATATTTGAGTGAACAGAAATTAGTTGCAGCAACTACCCCACCCAAATGAGCTACGCTGAGGGTAAAATAATGTGCCAGAGCTGCGAACTATGGGAATTACCACTTCATCCCACTGTTCATTACACCGGGAAAAAAGCTGTCCCGGCGGGACAGATGAATTTATGTCTGAAATCCGGGATGTCCCAGGTAAACCGGGACGTCTGGCAACGCTAATCAAAACCCTCCTTGTTTGAAATGATGACATTTTCAACGTCACCAAAAACGCAGATTAATGTTTAGGTTGCCTTCGACTATGCAAGACATTTTTCACCCGATCTGATCTGGCTGAAATCTATATAGTCTATATTTGTCTCAAGCTTGACTACAATTCCCATATAGGAGCATGTACTCTAAAAACCCTCTTTAATCTCTTGTAAAGGCAGGGTCCATTCAAGTTAATGAAGGAAATATTTCTTCCTAAATTCCTAAACAAAAAACCAAACATAAAATTACCTCTGGACACGATATAATCAACATGAATTTTGTCTGGGGTCGAAGACTACTCCCAAATCCTTGTGATTAAAAAACTAGTTGAAGGACGTTCTTGGACTGAGGGACCCATTAAATATGAAAATACAACATTTTTTGACAAACACAATTTTGAGGAGGTGTATACAATCCGAAATTGAGTTGATTGCTCTTTATATTTCAAAACCATCAACAAATGAAAAGCATCGTGATTCTAAAACAAAGCCATCAGGTAACAAAAATAAAAAAAACAGAAGTGGACTCAGATGACTTCCCTGAGGAACTCCTGAGTAATTCGAGATTCGAGGTAAGTTCTGATTTAGTTTGACCAATTTCAACTAATTGGACTCGATTGGCTAGATAGCATTTCATACAGTTAACCGTCTGAGATTTAAACTTTAACAAAAATAGTTTATACATAACTCTATCAAATGCTTTTGAAAAGTCATTATTTATAGATGACGTCAACTAGGCCTCTTTTATCGATTCTGTTGATTTAAAAAAATAGTAAATATTGTGAGGTTATTTACCGTCGAATTTCCAATAAGAAAACCATGCTGAAAGGACGAGATATATGCTTTAACTGCATCAGGGTCAGGATTCGAAAATATTAGGAAGCAATTGAAGTTTTCCAATCGGCCTATAGTTTTCTATTAATTGTTTTTAACTTTTTTTTACGAAATTTTTCAAGAATCGAGAAAAACCCCATTTTCTAGAGACAAGTTGAAAATTTAATGGAGCGGTTTAGATAAATTGGACCTACATTTTTTTAATAAAATTTCACGAATATTATCAGGAGTGTGAGTCTGACACTATTGTCCAAATTTGCCGAAAGTGGAGAAAATTTCTTCTTCTGATTGATATTAGATACTTATATCAATTAAAGCAGGAATGTCGTGCTTTATTTCAGAGTGATCTGGATTCGATATAAAATTCAAGCAAATTACATATCTTATCCAGATCGCTACTACCAATACCAATACCAATGACAATATTGTAAGTTATTGTACGCCGCGCCGCACAGTGCGGCGACTAGTGGAAAAAAATAAAAAAAAAAACTGTGCCAAAAATGTGAAGCAAGTATGCCAAATTCAAGGTAATAAGTCTAAATGAATGAATCGACAGTTTATTTATGATAAAGTTCAATTTTCTGTTGTCAGAGATCGTCAGAAGATCAGCAAAATAACAAATAGTGATTTGTAGGATTTGTACTTACCGGTTGAAAGAGCGTTTACTGAAGAAAAGAAAAGAACATACGATATTTTTTTCGCTACCCTCACAATCAGGAGAGAAAATATAGTTATTCTAACTGCATATTTTTTTTGTACATGTAAATTTAATTTTTTTTTGAGAGTCCAATTCAAAGCTTCTTTTTTCGTGTTAAGCACTGACTTTCATAAGTCATATATTTTGTGTGGTGCCATATGGGAAAAAAGTGTTTTTATTTAAAGAAAGAAAACAATCATATCTTTTAAAAAAAGTAAGTTTTTTTTGCAACAACTTGCACTTTTTCTTGCAACAAGTGTTTGTTTACGAGCATTTTTTACAGAATGTGTTCAAACAGAGAGCATTTTGATGTTTGGTTTTCCAACTCAACAGCCCCAGTACCTGGTGTATTGCAGTTTATGGATATAAAATTAAATATGCAATCAAATTTAGAAACTGAAGATCAGAAAATCTTAGCAAGACACGCATCAACAACTTGCTCAGAAATAAATAAACGTTGTCACTTCCATCGCTTATACACTCGAAGACTCGGATAGTGATCTTTTTTCGTAATTTTTTATTTTTCGGTTTTTCTTTTTGTTATTACTTTTTTTGAACAATTATTTTTGTCAACAATAAAAGCATCCATTATATTTTGCAAGATCTTTTATGCGATATATTCTGTGGTCATTGTGCTTTGAAAAAATGTATATTTTCCTATTAACCTTTAAAATATTACAACTTTTGTATATCGAATAATCATCAAATTTTTTAAATGTTTGGCTTCTAACTAATCATTTTACAATTGTAGGCGTGGCAGTGGGTGGATTTTTGTTCAAATAAATTTTTCTTATCAAACACATTAATTTTGTACATTTTTTCAATATCATTCGAAAAATTTTAAAAAAAAATCAATTTTATAGCAAAAGTGGGCGTGTCAGTGGGCGAAATTTGAGCTATTTTAACTCATAATTTCTTCACCCACCAGAATATTAATAATTAAAATCACTATCGTACTAGAAGTTTTCATGTAACCAATTTATTACCAAAAATGGGCGTGGTTGGGGGCGTGAAAATTCCTCAAATTGAGTAAAATCCCCTATTTATTACATTTAGCAACCAATTTTTGATCACAGTTATCTTGATTTTGAAAAATAGATTTTTTTCCACTAGCTGCATACAATCGACGCACTGTGCGCCGCTGGAATACCAAAAGATTTTCGTTTGAAATTTATATTATTGCCAAAAACACTTTGAATTAGTTTTGATATTTGATTCGGCTCCTGGAAATTAAGCCAGAAGAAATTACGCTAGAATTTTTTGGAAAAAACGCCAAAATTTTTTTCATAAAAATTCTTGCCTTTTTTTCCTAGGAAAACAACCCAAACTTTTTGGCAATATTTCCAGAATTCCAGGCATTTTTTTTTCCGAAAAAAATTCTGGCGTTTTTTCCATTTTTAGAAATGGTGACTGTTATTTGTTTGTTTTTACTTCATCACATCTCTTTTTCCATACCTAGCTGGCCCAATTTCCAACATTTCTGGATTACATATTTTCGAAAATAATTTCTGGCCCTTTTTCCAATTTTGAGCAAACAACATTTTCTGGCGATTTTTCCAGAAATAAATACTGGCGTGTATTTTCTTCTGGCGTAATTTCCGGAAGCCATTTGATTCCAAAGATCAAACTTATTGCATGGGCAAGAATTTTTTAAAGAAATAATATTCACTTGGTAAAGAACAAAATTCGCTTCGGAAACTTGTGTCAACCGTTCTCAGCCTTTGCATTTTCATCATTATATTATTTAATTGGTATAAACTTTTCGTTAACCAAACGGGTTTATTATTTTTCTTCATCCGTTTAACAGGAACATGGGAAGAAAAAACTTAGAAAAGCCTCATAATTTCTTTAAATGTCCTGGAGACATAATATCGACTTCCAATCTACATTTTAATAAAGCTATTTATACCAATTGGTTTAGGGGCGCATTAATATTTAAAAAAAAATATCTAGTATAGTTTATGTTTGATTCCTTAACTCTTGGCTGGAATGAGCATAATTTTCAGTCAACTAATTCTTCTATTATTCCCATAAATTCGATCACGAACTAGAAATGGTCTTCTTATTCCCTCGATTCATAAGTGTCTTTTTAGAAGACATAAAAACCTACCAATATAATATAATAGCAAACTTAGTTAACAAGAAGTAAAAATGGATCTTTATTTGCCAGTAATTCTGTCATATCGAGGAAACATTCCAATTCGAGAATAATTCGATCAATCTCACTTTAATGTCATCACATCTGGGCTGGATGTATATTCCATGTTCCCAGAGCCGGATTTAAGCAAACCTGTCTACAGGCCGTTGTTTAATTAAGTTTTTCTATCTATGATTCATCTACTTCTAGAATTTACGGGAAAATCGAATCCTTGAATTGAATTGCACCGTGATATCTCCGAAACAGTGAGTGTAGTTTCAGAACATTGCTTGGCCTTGGGGTCACATTTATCAGTCGCCTTTATTTTTTTTCGAGTTAAATCCTTCACTGAGATTTCTTTTAACGTATACTGCTAAAGATGCATCCCAAAGAAGCTATTAAATATTATAAAGGAGGCGATTTAAAATCATTAAGAAGACTGTAAGACCACATTGAAAAGATAAAAACGATGAAACAGGGTCCAGCCAGCAGCCACTAGTCACCACCAAAAGTCGATAAACCGTCCGTCCGTCCGTGCGTCCGTCGTTGCGCAGCCTTAAAGTTCCAATGTGACAGACACCTCGAGTTGGTTTGATTTTTTTTGTTCACTTCCAACAAGAACAAAAAAGCGCTAAAATAAAATCACCAAATGAATATTGGCTAAAATGCCAATAATTCATCTGTGATGCCTGCACATGGACGCAGGCTTCACAAGATATACGAAATGACTATAGAGACACTCCACTTTGCTGACGGACGCGACCAAGCCTCCGGATACTCAGGCTTTGGAGACAACGAGATCTGTTCCTTGTCTTGCTGGATTTTTATTTTTTTTAAAATGTCCATTCGCATATTTTTTAAACAGTGACACGATTTTACATTTGCTCTGTGTTTTAGTTTTTGCCAGCGAGTATATCATCCGACAGGAACTTGTTTGGCATAAAAAAAACACCATATAGCAGCCTTAGCGCAACCATAAGCGTTGAGAAGCTGAAAATACCATCGGCAACAGAACGAAACTGATTCAAAATTATTAACGAGCAAAGGTGAAAAAATAAAATTGCCTCATTATGAATATTTTTCGTTGGAGTCGTTAATTTTTGATCTTTCATTTCTGATTATTACCCTGGACCTGGGTGTTTCTGTGTTCTCGGTAAAAACTGGGTGTTTCTCGGCAACCACTTCAGGGATATTCCTAAAAAAAAAAACAAAAACGCAGAAAAAAGGAGAGAAGAAAAAATTAATTGACACTAACTTGTTTACTATTTATATGTCCTCCCTTTGGATATGGGGACAGTATTTGTTAGCTTTTTGTCTTCCAGTTTGTATTATGGTTTTTAGGAGGAAACAAAAATGTATATCGAGGCTATAGTTTATGGGACTTTTGTGCTCATAACATGAATGAAGGTATGGGATAGGGTAGGGTGCGCGTATAACCGGGAGACGATGGTTATCGAGAGGAGGCTGTCAGCTTATTAACGTCTTTCATTATTTATTCATAATTTTTTGGAATTTTGTTGCGCTGGCACTGTTGAAAGGTTCATTCACAAAATGCTCCTCAGTTCAATACAGGGAAGATCCAGAATTAATTTATTTGTTTGGTTTGTCGATAGTTAATAGGAACTTCATAGTTATGAATGGAAAAGATACTCTTTTTGATTTTTTTTTTTTTTTTGGTTTTCAAAGATCGTTATCGGGCTTGAAAAAAGATATGGGTATAGAGTTCAACCGAGTTGACTAGACTATAAGGAGGCTGTAGGGAGCTCAGACCTCACGGAGACTGGTTGTTGATCAGAAGTGAAGATGTGACTTGGTCGGTTGGGTTACAAGTTGGTCCACTATGAAATATATCATTTTACAAAATAAAAGTTATGCTCTTGGATTCGAATCCATAACGTGACTTAGCATTCAAGATTTTTGAAAATGGTGAACTAATACGATGACAGGATTATTCAAGGGAAAATGTCCAAAGTACTGAAAAATTTAATTTTCTTGTTTAAAACAATTTACTTCAAAATAATTAGGAACACCTTATAGAGCTAAATTATAACGAAATCGATGGAGCTATTAACGAGATATAAGAAGAGAATAAGTAGAAAACCATGGTTTTGTTTCAAACTGCAGAAACTGAGAAAGGAATCTCCATGCCGTTTCTTGTTAGTTCAGGTGTTCCACAAGTGTAGGTATTGGGACCGCTTCTTTTCAGAGTATTTGTAAATGATCTGCCTGACAAAGTTGTTAATAGTAATGTTCATATTTAAGCAGATGCTTTGACCATTTATTTGTCTGGGAGGCCTGAGTTAATTGAAAACTGTGTAGCTTAGCTAGAGTTAATGAAGTCTAAATCCACTTAAATCTGTTGGTATGGTTCTCTCAAGAAGTGAAATGTCTTTAATAGATGAGTCGGACAACTTCACCCTTTGTACAAAGTGTTAAATATCTATTATTGTTAAAACGACATAGTGAGTAGTTTTGATGCTACCTCAAGTGCCATAAAAAAAGTCTACGCTGGATTACGAAGTCTTGGATCATCTTCGAGTTTATTGCTTCCGAATACGAAATTGCATTTAGTTAAGTCCTTTTTGCTACACCATTTTTTCTTACAATTGTATAGTTTATCACAGGGTTAGAGTCTAATTGTTAACACAAAATTAATGTCACATTTAATGACTGCTTAAGGTACATTTATAACATTCAGCGGCATACCAGTGTTTCTAGGCAAAAAAAAGTCACTATTAGAGAATGAGCTTGGATGATTTTTTCGAATTCAGATCAATTCTGAAACCCCATTCCGTTATTGATAATCATTGTTCTGAATGAATATATAACTTTTTTTTACCCACGTCTAGAGTTCTTAAGCTATTGAATATACAGTAGGGGAGCGGTCTTATTTTATGTTGACGAGATTATACTCAAAGCAAACTCGCTGCACTAGTAGTCTTTGTGAAACGTTGGTCCAAAGAACTCTCTGATCCCTACGTGACCCGATCTTTATACTCTTACATAACTATTCTTCGCCCTATTTTTGACCGACTTCTGTTAATTAACTTGGGTATGCTGGAAGAACGAAGAGTAACAAGCAACATTCTCTTCATTCATCGACTACTTTCAGGGTCTGTTGACTGAACAACTCTCTTGTAATATAAGAAATCCTCGTCTCTTCTATCTGCCTTCCCACCGTACCTCTTATGGCTCCAAGCTCCAACGAACCTATTACTCGCATGCTTCAGAGGATTAATTGTAACATTAACTGTTTCAACTTCAACCTCGGTTCACCCTGCCTGAAACTCCGTCGTAATCATTCTTCCAAGTCACTACAATCCTATAGATTTAAGAGCTACTATATTTAAGTTAGCTTAAGAATAAGCTTGTATTAAGCCCAATAAATGGGGGTATTTTCCCTACCAAAACTAAAAATTTGGAGAATTTGTCCATTCCTCAAAAGAGGCAGTGTCCCTGAAAAAAATTGAGTTTATGTGGCAGCGGTCGAAAATAAATATCAAGGTGACAGTACAATCCACTAATCATTTCGCAAACTAGTTATATCTACGGGAATTACTAAAAATCCTTTTTTTCTATAAGTGTCAAAATTCTAAACTCTACAGAAAAGCTCTTTAAAGAATATTTGAACATAACTAGTCTAAAGTTTAATCGAAATTGTTTGAACTATTTGCGAGAACATTTGAAAGTGCTTTCCGTTTCAGATGATCTAAAACAAAAATTTGAATTTCTTAACCTCTTTGGTTGGTCAAATAAAAATTCTCTGCAGAAAATTTTAAGGGACCCTCTATCCGCTGTTGGAAACACAGTTCAGCTCTTTGAAGCCAGGACCAGAACATTTCTGTCAGGTATAATAGGTTCGATTATCTAGCGTTTCATATTGTCTAAACATGTAAATAGTACTTCGGCCCTCAGTTAATGAAGTATTCAACATTTCCTTTTTGTAGCAACTATGCAGAAAATTCCTCGATTAGTGTCCAAATAAAAATCTAGGACCGTTAACCTTGAGAATCCATAATACTTGCTTCATCGGTCCTACGACAAAAAATTTTCAAAACCGGAAGTAAACACAACCAAAAAGAATGGACAAGTCGATTTGTAGATGTAAGAAGGGTGAAATTGTTGTGGTTCCTGTCAAAATTAAAATGCAGGCTTGCATCATACGTATACTTGTCGTTATGTCCTTAGAATTTTGAAAAATTGCATATGTTAAAAGTAAAAACACCAACGAATCAATACCTCTTATCCTTCAAAAGTGATGATTTTTACCAAAAATCTTTTAGCTTTCTGATGAACTTATAGCAATTGTAACAGGACATGGTTGATCTTTTATGAAGATAAGGACTTGTGTCGGAGAAAAAACGGAGTCTTGTGGTACACGAGCATTTATTTTTTAAATATTAGACTTCAAACCGTCCAATATAGCTTTTAAAGGTAATTTCTAATTCAACGAAGAAGAAACTCTTCAAATGCACGCATTTTTGATAAGAGAGCTCCGTGCCAAACTCTCAAATACCTTAGAAATATCAAGTGCAATTACCTTTGTTTTACCAAAATGATGTAGTGATTGGGTCCACTTTTCGGTGAGATAAGCCATCAGATCACCGGTGGATCTTTTGCTACAGAAGCCGTACTGCCGGTCATTAAAGAGCTTTCATTCTTCGAGATATTTCCTAAGCTTATTGTTGATCAGCGTTTGTACCGCTTTACCTTGGAAAGAAGGGACGTGAATGCAATTATTCCAATTGGTCGGTAATTGGAGGCGGAAGAAGATTTGCCTTTTTTAGGGACAAATAATGTCGTTTTCCATCTATTAGGTAATAGCCTCGAAGAGAAAGACAGATGGAAAAGCTTGCGCAATGGGTTTGCCATCGTATACGAATACCTCTTCAAGATTTTTAAAGACTCTTGCGACTATAGAATTTGTCTCATAAGACCCTTTAAGTTCTCAAGTACAAGAGGAGTCACAACACTGTGTGGCAAAGTTGAATTCGCAGCAAACTGCACTACAGGCTGATTTGCTTTGTCTTGCGAGCTGACGAAAGGAGCGTTGTTGTGAACAAGTTTTGGAATTGGAACCGATAATTTAGAAGAGTTTTTAATATTTTTAATAAAAGACCAAAATTTTTAATACCCTTCGGACATTGTAGTATTTTTTTTGAGTAGATTTTCGTACTGTAAGAACTTTGTTCTTCGAATAAGATCTTTATTTATATTCCTAGGTTGCCTGTACTTTTTCCGGTTTTCCTCAGTGTCTTTTGTAGCATCGCAAGCTTAACTCTTTTAACCCGATAACCTCCTTACAGCCGTAGTCTTTCCACGGATTCTCTTTGGAACTAATCACTTCCGTCCTATTACAAATAGAAGTGTTTATTCCATTCAGAATAATATCTGCTATCATATTCGGACTCGGGTCTACGTAATCAGAAAGCATAGTGATCGGTTAAAGTTTCTAAGTAGATATTTAGACCTTCCAAATTGGCTTTCCCATACTGCCAAACGCTTCGCTATCAGTAGTTTAACTTAGCAAAGATCTATACATACCTTTTTTCGGGTGTTGTCAAGTGAACATTTCGAACGACATCGTGAAGCTAGTGTTGTGGAATTTTAATTACAAACAAAGACAAGCGCATATCAATATAATTTGGTACACATTTTAAGAACGTGGTTAAATGGCACACTCTTTGAATAGAAAATTCCAAATTCTAGATTATTTCCTACCAGTTTGCGAAATGAAAAAGTTTTACGGTGTCGGGAAGTTCCATATTTTCGATGATCTGTCAGTGAGTCAGTCAGTTATAGCTTAAGCGATGTTTTAAGTCCAACATCTCAGGAACACTAATGTCAATCAAAAAGTTGAAATTTAGTGAGAAACCTGTGTCAGATCAACTCAACAAATATTGCGAATTTGAAGTTTCTGAAAGGGGTCAAAAATCGTTTCAGTTTTTTTTTTTCCTGTAAAAATAGTATCGTGCCGCGAACCTGGCTGGGCACTGACGTGAACTTTGATGTGATTTGAAAATGAACGAAATACCATGGAGTATGAATAATAGCAACTTCAACCACTAACTCGTCGACAAAGCCTAATGACGATACCCATATTGAAAAACGCACGTCGCTACTCCAGTGATGATGTGGAAAAAAATGGGTTGGGTACGATATCCCGCTTTTTATAATGCCGTTTTTTAAAATCCCGTTTTCATAATCCCCTTTCTTATTACGACGTATAAACAGTGAAGTATGCAACCTCCTGCTTGGGCACACTATAGGATTTAAGGTAGGTGCGAGGTTGGGTGTATGCAAAGTTTCTTTAGCATTTAAAGAATCTGGAAAATAACCAACATAAAATCGATAAGTTTTAGCTACGTATTCTAAAAATCGGGATAAGCGGTATAAGACGGGATTTTAAAAAGCAGGATTATAATAGAACGGGATTTTAAAAAGAGTTTTTCACTTGGCGCTGGTAGATTTTGGTGGCATTTGCAGCCATCTTGTTTTGGTAAAATCTGGCAAATGTGCAACAGCAAGTAGAAAAGATAAAACTTCATTATTAAAATGAGTGTTCGTTGGTGCAACCGTTGCGCCCATTTTATGGTGAACGTAGTGGCCTTTCACAGTCAACTCTTCATTGTTTTCTGGCCAAACTTAAGACAACACATTTGGCAGTGAATTAGCCAACAAAGAAACACAAGATGGGCCAAGAGCACCGGAATGGTCCGTGGAAGAAAGGTGTGCAGCAGAACCCGAGACAGTCGATTCCTCGCCATGCACAAGAATTCCGTTTTTCGCCGACTTCAACCTAGCGTACAAGATCCAACTGCCCAAGGAGTTCAAAGATCATGACAATAGACAATTTCGTTTTTTCGCTAACTGAACTTTGGAGCGTTTGCCAGATAACTCCAATTGCATAGCGACGAGGCGTATATTTGGATGATTGCCGAATATTAGATGACATTAAACCACGTTAGGTTCACCAGGTGACAATAGATCCTCAAAAAGTTACCTTTTGGTGTGGTCACCGTCAATGGTAAGCGCTAAAGAACGATCGATGATAACCAATTTCTTATGGCCCAATTTCAATCAGCAGGACGATGCTACGTGCCATCCCAGCGGATGTCTCGATTGACATTCTGCATGAACGATTGAGAGTAAGTTTAACTCCCGCAGAGGTGACATGATTTGGCCACCAACGCCAACGTCATACGATTTGACGCCGTTAGACTTTTTTTTGTGAGGTTTCCTGAAGTCGCAGGCTTATACGAATAAATCTGAATTCTCCGATGCCCTCAAGGTGAGCAAACAGGCCAAATTATTGCACAAATTTAGCCGCATCTATGTTGAAGAGTGATTGAAAAGTGGAGCATTTTGATCCGTTCCTCGCTAAGAAGTTATGGGTGGACACTAAATATCATATTCCATGCCAATGCAAAAATGAGCCTTTCAAATAAAAAACTAATTTTGTTAATACCTCACACAAAGCTTGTTTAATTTCATTTCAACATAAACTCGCCCTTATTGAAAAACCCTTTAGTAGAAAAATTTGATTTTAATAAAATTAAATGGTTAACATCGACTCAAATGGAAAAGAATTTTGTTGAATCCTAAAAAGTTATATATGAAACGTTAAATCAACAGTAGAAGTAACATTGAAAATTGAAAGAGACAAGGTCAAAATAACAAATGTCACTGATGTCAAAATGTGTCCAATTCTCTTAGCTACAAAAGTTTTATACAGAAATTAGGTTAAAAAATCAAATCAAAGAATATACCTTGATAGAGATATAAACCAAAAAGCCTGTGAAAGCAAAGTCGGATTGAATTTCACCTTGTAAACAAAGTTCAACCTACTCCAGATTATAATTCAATAAACTCTAATCGAGCAAGAATTAAAAATAATATGACAATAAAATATGCAAATTTGGCCAGCTGAATGCGTCAGAAACGTTATGTTAAGAACCTTATAAATGTGGCCCCGCTATCATGAGTTCAAATGACACATTTGGTTAATCGTCTTCATAGATACTAGAATGACATACCTTCATGTGTTTCAAATGCAAATTATTCGAAAAATAAAATATATTATATCAACAGAAAAGAACAATTTATTTTTATAGCAACCATAATATTCAACAAAATTGTAATTTCAAATTTCCTGTGCCCCCTAAGCTGTCGGGGCTCGTCACAGACTTCATGTTTTTTTTTTTTTTTTTTTTTTTTGATGGGTATTTGGAGCAAAATTTCAAATGCTCGGGTAGAAAAATATATATCGCTCGAACGTGACTTGAATCTTATTACCGGGTCAATGAAAGTCATAACATGCCACCACCGAACACGTTGGCGATTGTTAATGCATAAAAATGGTTTGAAAGTACCCACCTTCTGGCGCGCAGGAACTATCACCGAACAAAGTAACAGAAAATTAACATAAAATATAAATTGCCCTGAAACGTCGAAAGAGCCCCAAAAATATCATACATAGCCGTGTCGCGCCGACTTCAAACCATTGCAAGCCATTAGAAACACTTAAACCGTGTTTTTTTTTTTTAATTTGCCATAAAATCGTTGTGTGTATGGGAACATTCAATAAATTTAATTAAAAATCGGAAAGATACATAGATACATTTCTTTTAATCAAGCTTTCGATTGTTCTTTACAACTGTAGGGTCTCATCATGACGATGATGATGGGGAAGAGATTGAAGCCCGGAGAATTCCAATGGAAATCCATCTGTCACTCAGAGCACCACCACCGGCAACGTGTCAAGTAAGGGTTGTCAACACCCTTGTTCCACAATGGATTTGTTTTTACCTCCATACATAAATCCAGATAGAAGGACAATAAAAAGTATCTGACCAACGGTCAATACACACACAAAGGGGGCACCCCGCCCGCCTCGAGGACGCACACAATAGGAAAATCTTTTAATTTTCCAATTGAATCGGATTTTTAACGCCCACAACAATTTGTAATGGTCTTCGTTTGGGTTTATATTGAATAGAAGAAAAAAATAATAAAAGAATTAGATACTAAAGGTGATCGAAGGAGTGCTGGGCACGCGTGTGCGGGTGTACAGATAGATACTGCTTGTCCATCAGGATGCTATCCCAGGAGCTATTCATTCATTTTATGTGTTTAATCCAATAAAGATTGGTCCATTGTCATTCGGTGTGAATTATGTGTCCGATTGTTTATTTTGTTGATTGAGACTTGTGGTCAGCAGCTGTTTTTGATAAATACAATATGCCCGAAAAGGCTACAAGGGTTGAAAAATAAAATCAAAGCCTTTATAAAAAAAATGAAAATGAAAATTTCAGAGCAAGGTCTATATGAGCGAGGAAAAAACACGTAAAATCGAGCACTCTGCATTTTCTAATCAACAAATCTTCTAGATTTTAGCGCTATATTATATATAGCTGTAATTCTTATACCTCGAAGCACAGATATAAGCTCTTAAGAACCTAACAGATTTTAGATGAAGCTTCGTTTATTGATATTATTTGAGATCTCATAATTATTAACTCTTATTAGAAATTCAATTTTAAATAAATGAAGTAAGTTACGAGTTATTAGAATATTGTTGTTAAGTTATGGCTTAGGAGGTATTATATTTTATTGGATTAGGAGGTATTATTTCTTGCTTAATCCATACAATACTTGGCATCTTGTTACTTTCTTGACATAACTAACCGGGTTAAGAAAAGAAAACATTTTAATCTTGGTTAGTATAGGCATACGAGGTATTGTATACACACATTTATCGGCTTCAGAGTTAGTATTTCTTGTTTATGCGGTAAATTTTTTGGCTACCAGGTATTTACTTGGCATAGGTTAGGAGATGTTTCTGAAATATGGTTCATCTTTGCAAAAAATAGCTCTAGAGGTATTGTGTTTATTGGCTTAGGAGGTATTATTTTTTGGTTTCTTTATAAATTTCTTGGTATGATTGACTGGGTTAAGAAATATTTCAGCAACAAATTTAATCTTGGTAAGTAATGGTTTCAAAGGTATATATTGCTTTACGAGGTATTATTGCTTGGTTACTTCATATAATTATTGGCAACTAGGTATTTTATTAAGATAATTCACTAAGTTACGACTAATTTCAGCAAAAATATTCGTCTTCATAAGTATGTAATAGCTCAAGAGGTATTGTGTATATTGGCTAACAAGATGTTATTTCTTGGTTACGCGGTATATTTTTGTACGACGAGGTATTTTCTTGACATTTATTCACTGTTATGAGATTTTTCTGCAAAAAAGGTTCATCGTTGTAAGTAAAGACTTAAGAGGTATTATATTTAAATTTACGAGGTATTATTTTCTGGTTAAATATTTGGTTGTGCAAGAGTTCGAAGGTAACCAGAACGCAGTGACTTACAAGTTACAACTCTCAATCATTCCTGTGAATGTATGGAACCTACAATTTTCTGCCTGGTTACTCCATAAATTTCTTCGTTACTAGGTACTTTGTTGGCATGATTCCCTAGGCTAAATAATATATTTAACCAAAAAATTTAAACCTTTGGTTAGTAATGGCTTAAGAGGTGGCCGTGGCGCGATAGTTTTGTGCTCGCCTGTCAACCTCAATATCATATTCATCGGGTTAAGAGATATTTCTGCAAAAATGAGTTCATCTGTGGTTAAAGAGGTATTGTAATATATCAGATACGAGGTATTTATTTGAGCCACTAAATATTTCCATTTCGTAATTTATATTGGAAAGAAAGTAATGGCCTCCGGCTACGAGATATTTCAGCAAAAAAAGTGGGATATGAGGAATTATAATTTTTCTTGTAGCTTAAAAAAATATTTTTAACTTATATCAGATCGGGAACATCTTTAACTAAAAAATCAAGATAAAAAAAAGAAAAATGTTATTATGGTTTACGAGGTATTAGAAATTAGAACAATAGCGAAAAAGTGCTTTATCGTGAAATTAGCACAAAAAAAAAGCAAATTAACTGAGTTTGTATTATTGTATGGTGAATTTTATGTTTTAAATCCTTATGCTTAGACTTGAACTAGGGTTGAAAATATAGCTGATCAGCCGAAACAACAATACATTGATTCTTAAAAGCCAAATCAGGTAAAACAAAAATTATTTGTTTGTTTTTTTTTTGATCGCAACCCAACGCACCTTCCGAAATAGCTTCAATTTAGGCCTTGTCCAGGATCATATGCATCACTAAAGTTATGTTTCCGGTCGTTTAACTGATGAGTTGGACTAAATGGAAATTTGGTTCAATAGCTTAAGCTTCGGGGCATTGATAGCTGTTTTGAGGAAACAAATTCGGGGCCCTCATCTCAATAAGAAGGAATTTTTGCTGTGGCTTTTTTTTCAAATTACAGGATTAGATCAATCATTCAAGGGCCCAACCAGATTTGTGAGCCAAAATATAAGCAAAAATTGCCATCATATCCGCTACTATACTGGTTGGAGTCAAGTTATGTTGCTGCAGCCCATTCAATGTTCCTTATGACGCCGCAGCAAAAACGGTATGAATCAAAAAAAAAATGAAACTGAAACTGAAAAACACTTTTCGTTGTCGACAGCTGGGGCTAAAACGAAAACGATATGTAGAAGAAATTGTTGCCATCTTAAGTGGCGAATCGAGATTTGTCCTGAAAATTTGCACTAATGTGAAATTTATCCGTAAATAGATTTACTCTGAAATTTGAACTTCCATTCCAATTGGAGGTATTTAAATTCGAAAAGATACAGGGTGGCACTCCAGACTTCAGGATTCGGAGTCTATAATTCCTTCTCTAGACTTAGTATTCTACTCGTATATTGCTCACTAGTGAACTTCGGAATATGCACCAACTCTTCGTACTATACCAAATAATCACCTTTAATCTTCGTATTTAATACTTCTTCGAATTATACAATCCACACTTTCGGGTTACCCACTTCATCCTCCTAACTTCGCAGTTCTTACTCCACACGTCCACACACACTTTTGGCTTTCAAAGCTTCAATATTTTGAACTATACACTTTGGCCTGGAGCAGGTATAAATAAAAGAAATCTTTGGACCTAGGACGAAATTTTCCATAAAATTTTGAAAGTATCCGCCATATGAAAATTTGTAGAAAGGAATTACTATAACCAAAACGTTGCTCTCAAAGCACTGATTTCCTAGCTATCGATTCGAAATCGATGTCGGAATATGTAAGCAGTCTAAATGAACCTGTTAAGAAAACTAGTGTCATACTTGATTGGGTACTTTTTCCACGTTGGTGTCTAGTCTAATGAGGAAGCAGAATCTTCAACAATAATAGGTGCAACGATTGACTTAACGGAATGTGAGAAAATGGAGAAGGTTTCCATAAATTTAAAGAACTACTCAAACACGATCGCAGAAATAATTCGGAAATGTAAGTCGCTAAGTTTAGGATCTCTATGAGGCGTCATGGCCTCTAATTTATTTACTCAACCTGTGTGGCTGTCCAAATATTACTAACCAAGAATGTTTCGCAGACTTTACCAAATTGAGTGAAAACAACCTAGGATGTTAATAGATATCCTGAGTTAGTATTCTATATTCTAGGTAGTCTTGACCTAGAAGGTTGTGATGCTGTGAATATTCTGTTGGACTCGTGACCGCGAGGAAACGCCAAACCTCATATTAGGATGATTTGATGCAATAACGCCCAAAGAAAAAGTATTTGAATTGATACTCTACCAGGGAGAAGAGAGCGACTAACTTTTTTTCGAATATGTACTCAGATTTCTCAGAAGGAGTTATAAAGTAATTATAAGGTGTAAAGCTCTAAATGGGGACATATAGATTTATGGTCGCTAATGTAAAGGATCTTCCAACAGGGGTTTTTTTTAACTTTTACAGATTATTGTGCCCACATTAATGAAGATAAAAAATGTAGAATTCTCTGTTTTGCTAAATCAACATGGAGAGTTATACCGTTCAACAACAAGTGTAAATTGTTGTTGTTTTATGAAAGTGGGTATTTTATTGTAGATATATTTCAACAATCAAAACGATCGAATTTGGGAAGATCAAGGTACACACGAGATCCAACAAATTGCAATCCATCCAGAGAAAGTCAATGGTTAGTTTGTGTATTTTGGGCTTACGCACAGTGCGTCAACAAGTGGACAAAAATAAAAAAAAAATAAAAATGCAATTTTTATGTTTATGCTCTAAACCTGTTTTAGAACATCTTGAACTACTTAAATTTAATTTTGTTTTTTTTTTTGTTTTTTTTTTTCTTCTTCCTGGATTAGCGGGACTTTTGTGAGCAATTGAGATACCTTAAGCTGCAATGTAATTGAAAGTAGCAATTTTGTGCGAATTAGCTTAGCTTTCGTAAGAAAAATATTTTGGGTATATACATTTTATTGTCTGAATATTAATAACGAATACTTTGATCGCATGTATAAGTTGTTGTTTTTCAATTTTTCTTATAAATTTGAATTTTTGGGATTTTTTGAAAAATTACTCTTTTTTGAGGGTTACAAATTGTATAAAGTTAAGCTTTTAAAAAAAATGTTAGCAAACTGTAGCAACATATTTTATATCATTATGTTCTGTTGTTGCTATGTTTTGAGAAAATGTTTACTTTTCTTGCTAATCTTCAAAATATTTGGCTTTTTGCAGGCTAAGTTCAAACCATACAAAATAAAAAAAAAAAATGAAAAATTTATTCCTTTTGATAAAAACACGAAAGTTGAAGGTGTTATTGAGTTTATATTGAATGATTTCAAAATTAAAGGCTGATGCCCGGTTACAACTAAGAACGATTTGGTGGAAAAAGTATAAGACTTCCTTTCAGAAATCTTGAGCTTATGCGGCTTGTCTGGTTGAGAACTTCTTTTATTCTTTTAAATAGCATTCTTCATTTTCTTGAAAATGCTTCATCTTGTGAATAAATTGTTCAAAAGAAATTTGGGTCTCACTGTTGACAAGCCTACGCTAGGATTTGGGTCAACAAACGATGCAAGCACGGCTAGACGTTTTTTTTTCAGAATTCGAAAATATCTGCAAGAATAATAAGACTTAATAAACAACTCATACATAAATTTTAAATCGAATTAAGAATCTTAGCTTAAGTATTTTCCACTGATATACGTAACTGAAATTAAAGAAAAATATCTTGAGCTTTACCGGTGGTAATATATATGTCCATGATACATGGTCCAGATATAATTTCATCTTTTCAAATATCTGTAAGACATCTCTCTGAGCAAGCACTAGAGGCAAGTCATAAAGAATTCCGGAAAGATCGCCTCTCACACACAAGAAAATCATACCGGATTAATAAAAACGAAGACCTCTTGACAAAACATTACTTTTAAAGTCTGATTCTTTTATTTTGAATTCAAGAAAAACAAATTCAAGACTTTCAAAAGCTGACTAAAGCGATATTGGGCCATCTATCAAAATGGATGAAAATTTTACAAATTCATCATCTTCCTCACATACTCTTTAAGATTCGGATAGTGATCTTTCTTCGTAATTGTTTATTTTCAGTTTTATTAATTTTTTATGAAAAATTATTTTTGTCAACAATAAAAACATTCATTATATTTTGCAAAATCTTTTATGCCGATATATTCTTTGATTGTTGTGCTTTGAGAAAATGTATATACTTTCCTACTAACCTTTAAAATATTACAACTTTTGTATAACGTGGGTGGATTTCAGCTCAAATTAATTTTTTTTATCTCACACATCAATTCTGGACCCTTTTTTCAACATCGTACGAGAAGTTTAAGAAAAAAAAACAATTTTATAGCAAAAGTGGGCGTGGCAGTGCGTGAACTTAACCGCTTTGTTTGATTTATAATTTCTTAACTCTTTAATTCCCAGTGTCACCTATGGCCTATGGGTGACATGTACATATATTTTTTTTTCAACCATATCGCAACGGTTTTTTTTTATTCTTCCTCCACTTATGCAAAGCCAATAGGTCCTAGTCCTAGTAGGCCATATTATTTTTTCAAAATACTAGCTTTACGTCATTTCTTCGTTTCAATTCATTTTTTCGTGTATAATAATTGTAGTGTCCTTACTTTTTGTGATTTAGTGGAATTTAAATTGAGATAAAAATGTCTAAACCGTAAGTATTGTTTTTTTTTTCTAATTGAATGTGGTAAGAGAATATATAAAGTTGTATATAAATGCATTTCAGGACAAAAATAAAAAAAAGAGTGATTATTACAAAGGTAAAAATGTTAAGCGTCACCTGTAGGTGACACTGGGCATTGTCTGTATTAGTAGTAGTACTCGTAGTATTAGAGCAATTACTGAATCATTGATGACGATGGGATTTTAGAGCTATTGTACGTCTTACAGATTGACTTTAGATAAGATTGTTGAGGATTTGCACGGTGGAGAGGATCCAGGTGATATTGGGGGCTATCGGAAAAAAATTCCCCTGGAAAGAATTCAAATTTTCAAAAAATCGCGATCGTGAATGAGTTTGAAATATTCCCGCGTAATTTATGGCTATTGTGATTTTCTTCCATTTTGAAGGATTTTAATGTTATTGGAAGCCCTAAAACTACACATACCTAATTCAAAGGTGTTTTTCGACAACAGATGTATAGTACCTACTTTCTTTCTATCGGAGGGGAAGTTTCGAGGGAGATTCACGATTGACGAAAAAAGTTCCGTGGCCACAAAAAATTCCGAGAGAAACAAAATTTCCAGGGAGATTCCCGATAGGCCCCAGTGTCTCATTTCCGCCGAAAATTTCCACTTAAAAATAAATATTCTTGTAAGAAACGTGGTTTTATTTCTACAAGCAAAAAGAGGAAAACAATACACGCACCTTAATTTTCACATTTACCAACCAATTTTTGTGCACAGTTGCCATACTTTTGAAACATAGATTTTTGTCCAATACCTACATACAATCGATGCACTGTCTGGCCGCATCCTCGGTCCATACTTCTTTGAGAACGACTTTCTCGGCTGAAGAATCTCCTTTAAAAATTATAGCTACGAGTTACCACAGAATGCCGTATGATATCCTTAACAAATACGAGTATAAATTTATTCAAGAACAGAAACTAGATATATTCTTAACAGAGGTGTTTTCACTTTTTATGTATAAAATTTTCAAAATATTTTTAAGAAAATTTTAATATTTATTATTGTGCGAATTAAAATTAAATTTCAAAAATAATCACTGATCCGTTTTTTGAGCTATTGAATTTTCAAAGAAAAAAAAATAAAATATAATTCAAACAACCAAAAAATATTCTTCCTTAAGTTTTGCAAACTTTTTAAAATTTTTAAGAATCTTCTGTATACAAAAATTCATTAAATCCGTTTTGTCGATATTAATAAAGTCACACAAATGGTTATATGGTAGGTACTATCAATATTTTCTTAAATTTTTTTATTGAATTAAAGATCTCAAAATATAAAATATATAAAATTCTATGAGCCTTTTTTAGGAGACATACAATTTTTCAACATTTGTATGGTGAGTACCGTTATTTTTATGTTAACTAGCAATTTTTTTCTACATCTTGTTGATTATATTAAAAAACTGTCAATTTTAAATTTCGCTTTTGAAAGCATTGAGTTTTCAAAAAAAAAAGAAAAAGTTGTATAATTTTTTTTAATCCAAATAAATTCTCGGGAATTTGAATAAGCAATATCATTTGAACATTTAAGGAGATTTACCATTAAAAAATTGATCAAAATTAGTTGCCCCGTTTTTGAGAAAATCGAAAACAAAAAACTGATTCCATGGGGAGTACCATTAATTTTCCTATTACAGCTGAAGTTGACGTTGTCCCTGTTGGAATGAAGCTGTCTTCAAATCGAGTTGCATAAAGAAGTTCAGTCATTGAAAAATTCTTCGAAATTCTAGTAAGACTATAAAAGTATAAATGTCAATAAATATATTCTATTTTCAAAATGGATGCTTAAATTTAATTTTCCTTCATAAAATTTCAATTATTATCAATACCATATCTGACATGAAGCTTCAATTTATTGATATTTTCTCATTTATCTGAATAATTTATTCAAATTTTGCTCTGGCACATAAATTATCTACAAGAACCATGATGCACAAGGCAAACGCGTGTCTTTCTGCATTCCTCAATTTTTCGAAAATTTCCTCCTTAAGTTTTTTTTCCTTTTGTTTTTGAAATTCCAGCTTATTTTGTGGAAGTCATTTGATGATGTGCAATAAATTTCATAAATACCCTCATTACAGCTTCATATGATTGTACGTACAAGTCTGTATGATGATTCCAGACCGAGAGTGCCATCTCCCACCCCATACATAGAGCTAACGTGCGATGCCGAGCTGTAGGTCTGAAAATAACCAAAAACCAATTTAAATAGCATCAATGACACAATCGATTGCTGGCGCGCTCTTTCCGAAGGTATTTATGTATGTTATAGGTTGCATCTCTCGAAAAATGTTTAATGACCATTTAAATTTAGAAAATTTTTCAATGCCATTCAAAACAGTCACACCGTTATTATAGATGTAAGGTCCTTGATGCAATGCAGGCCGAACGCCCCCTTCTCCAAAGCACGAGTCTCCTAATGTGATGTGTTCATTTTTGAACGCATATCTACATACGGGGGAAAATTCGACTGTCAAGGGCTAAAAACACTCATAAATAATGTGGTTCTTGGGTGATTAGATGTCAGGGAATGCCATTTAACACCAGTGAAGTGCATATGATGTATAATTTCCATGTGCGCAGATTGTCAACGTACGAGTAGTATTCAGAGCGAACAGGATCAGCTATCTTATATGATCGGAGGTTTAATGAAGAAGTGATATTTTCAAAATTTAAAAATGGGGAAATATATTAAAAATTTGGGATAAGTGAAAACAGGGGATAGAATAGGATAAGGTTATGATAATATTATAGAATACCATTTGCAAGGGTAAGTAAGATTGGGTACACAAAAAGTCCAAAAACTTTAAACTTTTTTGCTAACATATTTTTGGCATGATACTTAAACAAACAAAATTAAGTCGTAAATTAGATTATAAATAAATCTTGACAAATCTTCATTATATATCCAGTCTTCATAAATGTAATTTGTTTCATAAGTGTTTAGCTGAAAAGTTCATAAATACATTTATTTAAGACACACAATCTGGATCCATCAGTTAACTGCTCCACGGCTATCCACTTCACTAAGGTGTCCAGATCGCTATTAGACACAACTTTCATTTGGTTTCTCCAAGCACCCTTTTTTTTTTCTATGTTTGCATTTAGTTTTTCTGGTTGATCAACAAAGTTTTCAATGTCGAGACATCAAAAATGTTAACATATCTATCTTAATACGTGACTTGGACTGCATGAACTGCAACTCACTGTACCATATGCAAAATGTAAATCAGCAAGTCTGCTTTTTACGTCATAAGTTCAATCATATATGTGAGAAGCATGTTTTTTTCAAAATCCTTCAGGTTAGGCATACGGGCCACCTTGGCTAAATGCAGACAGCTCTGCTTTGATGTCACTACGAGATGCCGTCTTTAGTTAATGGAGACGTTACAAATTGGAGCACTTTAACAAATCGTATTGCACACTATCCGAAATTAAGTTGTCGTAATGGTCAAAATGGAAAAAAGATTTTGCTATGAAAATAAGGTTGGTGCTTTTACCTCCGGCAAACAAATATGGAAAAACCTGGATGAAATTGGTATTGGTAATGAATCTAAAAAGACAGATGGGGACATCGATTGTGGTGCTCTCAACAAAAAGTTAACGTTTCTATCATCGCTCTTAAGCGTTGCTTCGCCTAATAATTCTCTACTGAAGTGGAATCAACCGCTATCAATACCCTCTGAACTTTATAAGAATACAAGAGGCAGACATTGTAGAGGCAATAAAATCGATAAAATCGAATACTACTGGCCTTGAACTAATGGCCCTTTAGTTTTCAACACTACTGCTTCCATATATACTGCGTTATATACACCACATATTCAATATCATATTAACTACTTCCGAGTTTAATTAAGAATGGAAGATGGCTAATATTATTCCCATATGAAAATAGTAAACAGGGATTGCTGCAGAGTTCCGGTCGATTGCCATTCTTCCGATTCTTTCAAATGTGTTTAAAAAGCTATTCTGAAGCAGGTTCCTTCCCCGTCTATCGCAAAAACTATGATCTATCAGTTTTAAGTTCATCGAAACTTGATGAAGAAACCATTAAATATTGAGTTGGCACTGCAAGAAACCTATGAATACTATTGAATCGTACTCTAACTTGAGTCGACCACCTTAATAGCGAATTTGATAGTAGGAAGTCACTCACCTTTTCGTTAGTTCCAGAGACAAGGCCAATGTTTGTAGAACAATTTGCAGCAAAATCTACGTTGCTTCATAGTAACAGAGTTCCACATGTTACTTTAAAAGGTCCATTTTTCCTTGGGATCACTACATTCGAACCCGTACAGTTGCTAGAGTACTAAAAGATCTCAATATTCTTAAGCCTGCTGACCACTATAACAAATCAACAATTGTCTTGAAAATTTGCTCTTCCAATTTGGCCAAACCACTGCTAAGCTTTTTGTTTACCTTTCCAATTCTTTATGCCATTTTCACTCTGGATGGAAAAAACATTGGTCAACTAATTTCTAAAATAAGGCGATTTATCTTTACACTCTCATTACCTGCCAATTACTTTGAAATCCATTCTTTCCATGGTAATGGAAACTCTGATCAATCGTGAGCTCATGAAATATCTCTAACAACGAAAGCTTCTCAATGATCCTTAGTAAGGCTTTCATTGCGACAGATACCGACCGGCATTGGCATTATACATGAATGGAACTTGCATCAAGGGAAGTGAAAAGCTTTCTATTCTCTTTCTATTCTTGGTAATTGCGTTACTGAACAACTTTTGCGGAACGACCTAGATTTTTTCAGACGATTCAACAACTTTTTTCTACTTTTACTTAGCGTAAAACAAAATTTACTAGAGATTTTGATCAAATTTGACATTAAGACGATAGCGAAGACGAAAGAAGTAGGCCTCGCTATTCTGTCTGTATGTCTGTACCTCGATCTACCACTGAGGGCATTTACTTCAAACTCGGTGCTTAAGGGTCTTCGGTGATTCCGTAGGGGGGAAATTGAAATTTTTTTTTTAGCTTCAGAACTAACGGTACCCCCCATTTAGCCAATATGCAAAATCTTATTCATCTCGAAAAAAATAAAATGCACTACTAGGTCGCACGAGCTTGCTCCTATGTAATAGACTAGCAATTTAAAAAACGAATGTTATAAGAGAAAACTATTCATAAGTGTTAAATCAATTTTTTAAATTCTTTTAGTATTAAGAGAAGAACACAAATTATAATATTAATAAGCTTTTTTAAAATATTTTTAAGAAAAAAATTTGGAACCAACTTTAAGTTTTTATTATTGCACAAATGAAAATTAAATTTCCAAAAAAAATATTAAGCCGTTTTTGAGATATCGAATTTTCCAAAAATTAAAATTTTTTTTTAAGTTTTGAAATGCAATGTTTTTTAAACTTTTTAGAAGTATCTCTACAAAAAATTTCATTAAAATCCGTTGTGTCGATAGTGAGAAATTCAAAAGTAGACAAAATGGTTCTATGGTAGGTACAAGCTGTAATATCTTAATTTCAAATTTTGTTTTATTAAATTAATGACATACAAAATAATTGAAAGAAAATAAGTTATCAAAAATCTACGCGCCGTTTTCGAGAAAAATACAATTTTTTAACATTTGTATGGTGGGTACCTTTATTTTTAGGTAAAGTACAATTTATTTTCGACTTTCTCATTAACGGCTCTAAATATTTCTTCCAATTATTTTAAGCAGGAGACCCCTTAAATTTTAAATAATATTGTAAACAAAAATATTCAAAGAAATTTTTTTGGGTTTTTTGAAAAATATTTTTTTTTTAAATCAATATCTTCAAAACGTGTGAACGATTGTGTTTTAAAATTATTTCCTAAGATCTATACTACTAAATATTTAAAATTGTCATCAGAAATTTTGTCCTTGAAAATTTTTAAAATTTTAAAATTTTTTATATACAAAATAAAACGATATTTGAGCTTTGTTTGTATAAATTCATACCTTTTTGGAAATCAGACGGCAATTTCATGCATTTAGACATTTTTATCTCATATAAAATCCATGTTTTGTATGTGTAAAATGTTTTTTAAATTCCAAAGTAATTTTACATAAGAGCAAGTTTGTGCGATCCAGTCGTGCATTTTATTTAATTTAATCAGGGACGCCAAAATATCTGTTCGAAAAATTCGTCTTCCCGCGGTCACAAAGAAGTGGGTACTTATTACACGAAGTTTTAGGTACAATGTTTCTAAGCGAAGACTTTTGTTATTCGTCTGCTAGTCTTTGGAATTCTCTACCTGTTAAATTGATTAGAATTAGCAACTGCAAAACATTTGAAATTGCATTAATTAATTATTTAAAATGTTAAAACATTTTTGAAAGTGTATTGTTTAAAATTCAATTTCTTAATAATAATTATTTCTTTAATACTTATTTTTCTGAGAAGAACTTTTTTATATTCTTAACCATAATGTACTTAGTATTTCTTAAGAAACAATCGATGTTTTATTATACCTACTAATGTTGTCAATCAAATTAAATACAAATACAAATACAACATTATATTTTTCCTTATACTGGACGTCCACTGTATCCACAAGATGTAGGAACACAAATTGTATTTTATAAAAAAAAATAACGGTACCTACCATAAAAATGTTAAGAACTGGTTTTCGAAAAGCTTTTATTTTTAAAAAAAAAAAGCTAGAATTTTGTACCCCTTGGCATAATGGTTAGTGCGTTGGACTGTCATGCGGAAGGTCTCGAGTTCGATTCTCAGACGCTGCTAGAAAGTTTTTTTCAGGGGTGTACTGCCTCTTGCGAGGAATTGACAAATTCTCCAAGAGTATCTCTTGTCATGGAAAGTGCTGCTCATTAGCCGTTCGGAATCGGCAGAAAATTGTAGGTCCCCTCCGTTCCCTGTTAAGACGCACACAGGAATGGTTGAGAGTTGTAAGTCACTAGGTCCTGGTTCACTTCGAGCTGTTGCACCACCAAATTTATTTTTTTTTATTTTATATAGCTAGAATTTTGATACAAAATATTCTGTTTCACTTAATTTTAATGATCTATTTATATGGTCATAAGCTTTGATCTTCATGGTCAGTTACATCTTGTATGGGGTAAGTTCAAGTCCTGATGCAAAATTCGACAAATTGAAGTCTGCGAAAGGCCGAGTTCTTGTGCACAGCATGTAATTGACTGCCTCGGGTCGTACTATAATACCCTTTCACGGACGCATTGATATTCTCGTCCGATCTTGCGTTCCTTTGACGTAAAAGCATTGATTTATTGATTACCGAACCGGTCGTCTCAAGTTTGGCCAAAAAACGTTGAAAAGTCGTTTGTGCAGGATCAGTTCACCTACCATGAAATGGGAGAAACTTGCGCAAAATATTAATTATTTCAATAATAAAGTGTTAGCATTCAGACGTGCTGTTTAACCGAATAACTTGCAGTATCAACAAAACAACATGGCCGCCACTAGCCACCGAAATCTACTCGCGTCAAATGAAAAACTTTTTTCATGAGAAATAGCTTTACGTCGTGACCTTACAATAGAAATGGTTACAGAATTCGTTGAGGGAAAAGCTGTTACAAACAAAACACCATTTCCAAAAAGCGGTCTTTAATGTACGATACAATATCCGGAGATTTAGAAATTAGAAGTACCAAGCCCCATGAACTGATCATATAAAAGTTTAAACGTCCCCTAATTTGACTTTAAATTAAGGAAGAAAAAGTTATCTGTAGATCTTCCATAGATCGGTCCTGAACGCGTTAAGAATCCGAAACTAGGTCATTTTAAAGAAGTTTAAAGTGGCTGCCACCTGAGAAATCTGACATATACTTAGACCAAATATTCATCCGTTGTGATACTACATGGATCTAGGAAAATTTTTTTCCTACTCATGAACTACTCGCGTGAAAGACTGCGTATTTCAGTATTTGCAAGATCACTCAGATCATTGTATTTGAATTCTCCAAATCGAATGTTCGTCTTCGGGATAGAGCAGAATATATTCAAAGAAGGTGAATATGTGTTTCCTCCTCCTCTTTATCCATGCAGCTCATGCAGAAATCTTCGAGTAAACGCTAAGTCGAGCAGCGTGCCCACGTATTAAACATTGTCCTGTTATTATACCTATTAAGGAGTTAATATGCAGTCTCCTTAAAGATATCAGATGCCTAAATCGCCTGAGACCTAGAGTTAGCCAGATCTGTTTTATCTTCAAGCAAGTGGTAATGTCGTTCCACTTTTAACAAGATCGTCAGCTTTATTCCTGGAATGTCTCTATTACATGGCACCCAACAAAGGTCAAAGTTGAACTGCTACGCCATCTTCACGAGAGATAATCGGCAGCTTAGAGCTGTTTTGGAGTTTGTAGAGCTAGACAGAGCTCAGAGGTCTTATAGCAAAGAGTCCCACACATCTCGTTACCGAATATTGATGATTTCTACGACATAAAAAGGATCACCAATTGCATAGCCTTGGAATACATTTTAAGTATAATAGTTGTCATCTTTTCTAAGGTAAGGTTAATTGTCTCTTAAATACTATTTTCACTACATTCCACTAAGTCCTATGATGGTACAGAGATGGGTAGCTCTATTCAGAAGAGAACTCTTCGAAAAACGTTGCCTCAAAATATGACATCCTCAGCTTATTTATTTCTCCCATAATTTGCATCGTGTTCTCCAAAATTATTGCTTGGCAATAATTGATGACATCACGTCTCCCATAAAAATATTCCCAAACACACATAAACGACAATTTGTCATCCGAACAGGCCTTTTAGCATCCATAACTCGAAGACAAATAACCAATTTGTCATAACTCACACCTTTCTGCTGACAACACCAAACCAACCCGCCAATGATCATAAAAATTCATAACAATTAATTTCCAAAACCAACAACACCCAGCCCCTATCTTTCAACAACAACAGAAAAAAAAAAGCCGAAAACTTGCTTGCAAGATCCAAACGAAGGTACTTGCCTTGCAAGCATGTCGCTTGTCGAACCAACAGAGCAACTAGCACTCCTTCACAGAGTCGGTCGGAGCATCGTGGCATGAAATATGATGTTTAATAAACCCACTCAGAGCCCTGCGTGCCATCCGTCAGCAATCGATTAATCATCACCATATTAACCCCTTCGCCGAGTGTTAAACACCGTCAATTAGTTAAGCGAGTGTCGGCCGGTTGTTAAAATTTTCAAAATATTTTTTGACACCCACTAAACTCGTATAGGGCCATGCCATCATTGAAGTAATGGAACGCGAGCATTTGAAACGCCCCATTAGGTGTTGAAGGCTCATCGAGTTCCAGTGTTGCACGCAGGTACTCACGAAAAGACTCGTTTTTTTTGTTTTGTTGTTTGGGAGGGGAGGATAATGCTGCAGCATCCTTCGACAATTTATCATCAAAAAGTGGAATTTTTAACCCATTCGATGTGGAGTGCTGGAGCCGGCCTTAAGACAATGGCATCGCAACCTCACGCTCTCAACGCCTCGAGCAGGTGACAAAGCGATTTTTCACCACACACTCACTCATTCAAAGTGAAGCGTTTCTTTTAAAATTCCACAAAATTAATTGGACAGAACCAAGTCGAAAATCCAAACACACAATAACGACCCGAAAAAGTATCCAAGGGATTATGGCAGGTCAATTAATTAACGAAATGATGGAGAAGGTGGCTGATGGTAGAGTGTGTGGCTGTGGCCATTTCCGATTCCGATTCCGCTTCTGAGCATCTAATTTTCATAAATTCATTTTCCAAACACGAGTCTATTTTTGAAAAATCGAAAAATTATAGGAAAACTACATTGTTGCCGATGTCGGTTTTAAATTGAGCGTGCATAATGGCAGCGAAGTAAAAATAAACACATTTTCCGAAGGAACGTGCATTAGGGTCTCGTGCGTCGAGACGAAGCTGGAAAAGTCGAAACAACTTTTCATATAATTTGATATTTTTTTATGAAATTTATGAACTTCCAAGACGAAAATGAAGGTATTCAAACGTTTATTTATTACGGATAGACCAAGTTTGTGTTGAGATGTTAAGTTTTTTGGCTATTGTGGAAGAAGAGATAAATAGTCTATTATGCATTTCGACGGAATTAGTGTAAACACAACCGATGGGGAATTAATGTATCTTTTAGGTTTTGTTGTTGTCGAATTTAAAGTGAAATTCGTCGGCGATATTATTATGGGGAGTCTGCGGCACGGACAAACTTTATGGAAATAAGAGACTCTCTCGGTTAATAGATTTATGCTTTGAGATAAAGTTTGAATTATCATACGGGGAATGTTTTGTGCTTAAATATGTGTATGCTTAAGCCAAATGAATGCTTTTGTTCAGAAGACATTGGAGTTTCTTGTCTAAAGCAATTCGTTGGTCGATTTGTTGGATGTGGGGTGTTTATAAGCTGACAAAGTAGGAAGGTGGGCTTAATGCCTGTAACTTGGCAAAGGTTTCAGCTGAATACAAAAAGATATCTTAATAGTACTCACAGAATAATTCTTAAACGTTCTTATATCTGTTAGCACATTTTAATAAGAATCAAAAACATGCACGAATCAGTCGCACGAAGATGATCTAGGTTTTTTCTTAGGTTTTTTATATAACAGTTTTAAGATATTTTTAGGAAAATATTTTAGTACTCCAACGTTAAGTTTTTATTATTTTACCAATACAATTTTAATTTCAAAAACAAAAAAACAATCAACCCATTTTTGAAAATATTAAATTTTCACACAAATGTTTTTGAAATTTTTCAAATTAAATTTTGGTATGCATTAATTTGCAATCTTCTAGGAACTGCTGTATAAAAAATTTCTTTAAAATCCGTTATGCAAACAGTGAGAATGTCAAAATTCGAAAAAAATTGACAATTTTTCTTATTAAATTATTATATTTACAACGCCAGTTGTTCGCTGACTGAATGAGGGAGGCGTCATTGGTTCGTACTTTTTCGAAAACGAACTTGATGTGGCAGTGGCAGTTACCATCAATCGCGGTCCTACAGAACGATGATAAGCAATTTCTTGTGACCCAAATTGAACCATATATACCTGAGATCATGTGGTTCCTGCAGGATCGCGCTACGTGCCACATATCAGACGCCACTATTGACATTTTCCATGAACAATTTGAGAGTAAGATTTACTCTCGCAAAGATAATGTGATTCGATCCCGATAGACTCTTTCTTGTGAGGTTTTTTAAAGTCATAGGTGAATGCAGATAAACCACAATCGACCGATTCCCTTAGGGTGAACATATCACAGGCCATCGCTCCAATTCAGCCAGATAGAGATAATTGCTTGTGGGTATAGCATTATTTTGGTCTGGAAAGATAGGCCAGAGTTCTTTCCCAGCAACATTTACATTTGTCCGTGTTTCAACTTTCAAGTTAAGTTTTTCTCTCTTATTTTCATTTTGCTCTTTTCATTTCAACTTTGAATCCAAAGTCATTCCAAGCTATTTGGCAGTATTGGTGTAAGGTAAAGCTTTTTCTGTTGATAAAAAGGAGAACATAGCCTTTTGTTTGTAAAGTTTACATGCTTCGATCTCATTTCGTTTAAATTGATAAGCCATATGATTGAATGAATATTAAGAGGGGCTTGCACTGCGACCTTAAGATCTATTGTGCCACCATCCAAATGCAGATGAGTTTCTGACCCTCGCGCTTCAAGTGTATCCCTTTGATGAATTTGAATAGTGGGAGTACCTTCAGATCAGAGAGGATAAATTACCATTTTCTACATTGTAGCGTCCCACATTCTTGTTTCTCAAGTGTCTTCTTAGTGTACAGTTACCCGTGAGGAATCCCTTTACTATTCGTAGATAGTTCCTACTTAAGCTGATACAGTTCATGAAACGATTTCGGTAATAGTTCTCAAGAAGTTATTTGGCCTGAATCAGTTTTGGCCTTTCTTTCCATTTTTTGGATCTTTTAGCCTCATCCTCTATTTAATCCCGTTTTCTTCTATACCGCAGTAGGGCTCTAGTCGCATTAAAAGAGTCATTGCGATTGCCCCATTAGTATGGAAAGTTTAGTTCTAGGCCCAACAATTCTAGCAACAGTCTCTTCTGTCATTCTCGAACTATCCGTGTACCACTTAATGAATATCTAGTTTTCGATTGCGAAAAAGTGACAAATCTCTTGTCATAAAAAGTACGTTCATCTAAGTCGTCCGGACTCAGCAGAATATTTTTTTTAAAACTCCTTCATTCTCATTTTTAAGGTTTAGAATAGAAGATAATATATAGGCTTCCTATAAGAAGCCAGAGGGTAATAAAGTTCTCCGTTTAAATAATAAATGAAATTTCCCCAAAATTCTACTCTCAGACGTAATAAGTTAACTACATTCGTCCTTTAATCAATTTTTAAGTTTGTTAATAGCTTAACAGAAGTTAAAACCCAATTTAACTGAACCTTATCGAATCCGCAATCCATCGTTGGAGACCATAATCTCTACGGCGAAAGGCTTAAGATTAATTGATTCTTTGAGTCACAAATTACTCTACTTTTGCAACGGACACAAGTTATTAATTAATACTTGCCACCTTCATGTAAATTTTTCCTGGAGCAGATATCACTCGTAGCTAATTATTCAATTCTTTGAAAATAATGCCGGTTGTGCACTCTCTCCACAAAATCATTCTAAATTAAAAACTCCATGCCGCAAGCCTTGAAGTTGGCACAGCAATCTGAATTTGATAAATGATTATCTGGCTGGAGCGATGGTAGTGGTCGTGGCGATGGCGATGGCCGTAACGTAACAACTCCACCTGACTCAACACATAACTTCCTTGTCCGGTGCTTTGCATGTGGCATGGTTGATGAATTCAGCGGGCAGAATTACGGAACTCTGCGGAATCGCCAGCGGCTCACAATAGTCACACCGTGTAACACTTACATTAGTATGTTGCAAACAGTTTTACATGAATTTCTACTTTAGCGGGTGCAATGTGATGTGAGAAGACAATGGGCAATTTGCTCGTTCTGCTGGTATGAGATTTCGGGCCCTGGCTACCTAGCCTAACCTAACCTATATTAAGTTGTAAATATTGTGAGAAATCAAATTTTCGAAATAATGCTGGTGTGAAGGGGCTAAATTTGAACATGAACAACATCCATCAGATGTCATGTAAATAAAATGTAAAAAAAAAAAACTGAAAACCTACACCTCGTTCCGCTTATGGACAATGACATAAATTTAACTGCAAATTGCATTTAATACTGCATCTGAAAACCAGAGGCTTAAAAAATTCAAAAAAAAGTTAAACATTTAATCTAATGCATTTTTGTTTGTATTTCTGGCAATCATTTTTCATTTTTGGTTTTCATATCGTTTTATTAGTGAGTGGTGAGTCTGGGGTATATTTACATCTGTGATTTTTTGGAACCTTTTTACAGAACACACGACAAGGTTAATTAATGGTTTTTTGTGCCGCCGCTGTCCCAATGGGAAAGAGTCAATCTTAAATGACTTTTTAATATAATCACTCACGAAATAAATGAAAAATTGTTTTTAGGTTTATTTACACTCTCTACACTCTATGTGAATGTCACTCGGCATCAAACTATTCGTTTACACTTGGGTGATCCTTATCCTATTGATTGTTTAATTTTATACAAGCGACTCATGCCAAAAAGAGGGCTGTGATGATAAATTGTTTCCTCGGTTTGGTGACAGCGAAGACTTAATTGCGTTTGGGTTCAGGCCGTTATGAGCGGCAAGAAGATGTTGTTAAAGATTTATTTTTTTTTAAACTATAGAGGCCCAAAATATTTTATTCAAATTAACATGCTGGGCTTACAGTTCGTGTCAAAATTTGGTTCCAAAAATTAGATGTTTAAAAACTGTTTATCCAAAGTGGAATAACAAGATTTTATGATTTCGGGATATCTGAATCGTACCTGACCGGGAAACTATTGATTGCTCAGATCATGGTCTGACCAAGTGAGGACGTTTATTGATGATAGAAGAGGAGGTCCTCAAAATGCCAGATTACTCAAGTTAAATAGAAATTCATATGATACAAGTTGGATATCTTAGAGGTAAGTGGAGTTCGATGTTTGTGCTCGGACAAATAACGGGTTGACATTTAGCGCAGGTAGATTTTCGCGGCCATGTTGTCATCATGGTGGCATCAGTCAAGTCTCTTGTCAATTATTCAATTGGCAATAAATACTCAAAAAATTATTGTTTGGTGTAGATTTTGGGCCGTCCGGTGTCATCATTGGTCAGTACTTTTTTCGAAAACGACATTGGGCGGTCAACGTCAATTACGATCTATACGGAACGATGATAACCGATTTCTTATGTCCAAAATTGTACCATATGCACCTAGAAGACATGTGGTTCCCGAAGGATGGTGCTACGTGACACATACCGGACGCCACGAGTGACATTTTCCATGAACGATTTGCGAGTAATGCTAACTCCCGCAGAGGTGACGTGAATTGGCCACCAAGAACATTCGATTTGACTCCGCTATATCTTTTCTTGTGAGGTTTCCTGAAGCCTCAGGTATATATATGAAAAAACCAAAATGCAAATCTACCGATTCCCTTAAGGTGGACATAACACAGGCCATCGCTCAAATTTAGCCATCTATGTTGAGGAGTCATTGTAAATTTGACCACTCAGGTAAGTGGAACCAAAAGAAGCCGACATACACGAAGTTTGTTTTATATTATTTCAACATCCTACCCGCCCTTATTGAGAAATCCTTTAGATATATGTAAATCATCAACTCGTAACGATGCTCTATTCCGGAAAGCCACCCGACAGCTCTTGAAAATCTGGCGTTAGACTTTATCTGTCTTCCAAAACAGCTCTCAAAAGCTTAATTTCCAAGAACCTTAATATGACAGAATCCTAAAAGCCAGCTTTCGGACTTTAGAGTAGTTGCGTCTTCATCATACAGTGTTACACCTCAACAGAGCTCTCTTCTGAAGAAGTAAGGGATAGCTTTTTTAATGGTTCAGTGGTTCTACTCATGATTGTACAGCATGCGGAGATATCATAATGGTAAAGGGAGACTTGATTTCTAACGTTGGCATCTTGACCATATTTGAGCACAAGTTAGTTGGCGTTCCATAGACTGACAAGTGATTTCCAACCAAATTAATCACTTCGGAATTTTAGAAGCAGTCTTCAAGACGTCCGTAGCAGAAATGGGAAACTAATGGAATAACTAATAACAGCTTTCACAAATAGATGAAATATGAAAAAGTGTCCTGCAAATCTTGACTCCTGTGGTTTTTGGATTTTGGAATAACCACATCGAAGATAAATAGCTCACAACTTCTACTTTATAAGCCTCCAGTGACGCCTCTTGTTGTTATAGCGAATTGTGTTCCCGGTACCTATAGACGGACATATTCGGGGAACCGATCGGTTATGTCTGATGGTTGCGTACAGTTGCAGTTCGATCAGCTGCAGTTTGGGTATCCCTAGTAAACACCTGAATTCCTAGGTTTAGTACGGATAGACTAAAGGTTCCCGAAGTCTGAAAAACAACTAGAGGACAACCGTTCGCAAGGATTGAGAGCAATTAGAAGCACGAAACACACTTCCATCGACAACTATTAGTGTTCTGTGAAAAATGTGTTCATAATCGGTGCTAAAAGTATAGTCGGTAAGTCGCAAGGAGGAAATAGCGTGTAAATTTCCGAAGGATCGAAGAAAGCATAATAAAGCTCACATTGCAGCTACTTAAGCAGCAAAGAGAAATCAGCTTGGTGACGTTAAATAACGCTTGGATCAATTTCGTTATGGTAACCAAATAGTGCAAAAAATGTATTCCTAGCTGTATCAGACGATATGGATTGAGAACTCTATCGGCTTTTTCGCTCTTTCGTATTCAGTCCTTCTCACGCTTCAATCATCAGACTATGTCAACAGTTTTCTTAAGCAACAATACCTTGGGTGGCTAGCTTCGGGGATTTCAAAGGTTCTAACTTCCTTTTCTGTAACGCTCATGCAGCTCTGTGGCTCTTATAAGGGTATTATAGTCGTCAAACAGGTACCTACGCAAGAGTTTTCTGGCACAACAGTATTCCCGAAGTAACCACTAATGGTACCGTCAATGCAGAGTATTTTTTATTTTTGGCTATATATCGTAAAGTATGAGCTGATATGCGTAGGTAAGGTACAGGATACAAGTAGATGTTACAGAAGAATCGTCTACAGAATTTCCAAAGAGCTCACAGGTGTAAAAGACATAGACTGGCCTATAAGTTTCTGATTAGAACCAGCACGAAAACTAGAAGGTGCATGTTTCTATGATTTTAAAACACGTTTTCGTAAGTGAGGTAAGCCCAACGCCCAATGACCCGCCCGAAGTAACAAATTCCCGAATACGTAGTATATCTTCCAGTAAAGAAGAAATCAGTAGTGCAATCAAAGCCCTGCGGAAAAGCAAAGCGATTTGACATGACGGTTCAGCCGCAGAACTCTTACGAGTAACGCCAACAAAATAGAGTGACCAACTGCGTCCACTTGTTTTTTATATTTATATATTTTGCGGACACTATTGGCATTTTGAAAACCTTTAAGATGTTCTTGGAAACATCTTGAGGTTTTTCTGACCCGAACTTATCTTAAATGATAAACTTCATGCGAGAACTGGTCACTCATGAGTAGAATGAAGAATGTACAATGAAGATTGGCTACACGCTTCGAAAAAGTAACGAGTACTTTATGTATGCCAAGCGATGAAATTGATCCGCTCAAACAAAAAGGCAGTCACACTTGACACATTTCATTTCATTTTATTAGACACACTTAGACCAAAATTGGTTCATTGTGATACCATATGAATCTAGAGATGTGCTACCTACTCCTTGAACCATTTGGAGCTACTTATGAAGTGGGGAGACTATTCATATCTATATTAATTCGATCACTAGGTTCCTCGAAGAACAACTCTAGAAGAAGGAACCTACGTCCATGATGGGATAGAGTAAGACATGTACATAGACGATGAGGAATTGATTCCACATCTTCCTCATCTATACAATTTCTTCGAAAATTGTTTGGATAAACGTCAAGTCTCGTTGCGTATTTTCCTATAAGACAATGTCCAGTTATGGAACCAATAATGGAGCTGATATGTAATCTGCTTATGGATATCAAACACTTGAAACGTTTAAGATCAAGCATTGGCCAGATCTGTTTTGACATCGGACTGGTTGTTATATTATTCCATCTATCGTTTGTCCTCTCCATAGCATCTTGCTTCAGCATAAACTTGCATGTAGCGATGGGTAAACCTATATACGAGTACAATTTGTTTATAAAGAGGTCCACTAGACTTCTATACCTTAAGTGAGAATCTGTCTGTTTACCGAAGTATACAGCCAGTGAGTGAGTTATGCGGGGTTAAAGGCCCTATTTGTTTCCAATACCATTTTTGATTGAGAAGAGTGCCACTATGGCCTTTTTGGCCCTTTCTTGCATATTAGGTTTCCAGCTAAGTTTCTTATCTAAAATAAGTTTCAAGTACATATCTTGATTCACTTGAAAAAGCTATAGTTTAAGACCTTTAATAGAAGAGGGATTTACATGAGGAATTTTGTACTTCCTAGTAAATAGGACAAGTTTCATTTTGTAAGTTCTTTAAAGATGTTAGAATACTTTTCTGATACAATAACCAATCACTCTTCAGTTTTTCGTTTCTAAACATGTCAGCAGCTCATATACTATCAAATTCTAGAGAATTGGACAAAGAATACCGCCTTGCAGCAAACCTTTTCTGACAGATCTTCTAGCGAAAAAGTCGCTCAGTTTTGAATTGATAACCCTGCAAGTCAACATTTAGTTAACCAGTTCACCAAGCGATCCATCTACCTTCAGATATGACAGTTTGCAGATGTAACTTTTATATATATAAAAGCACCGATAGTGTACTCTTTATGGTGGGGCGAATATTCGATAGTTCGTATTACCGAATGTAAAGAAATGTCTATCGATCTTCACTCGCAATAAGGATGTTGAGCTTTAGACCTATGTAAGTTAGTAAGTTTGGTGGAAAACTACAAAAATCACATTGGTAATAGTTTTTTTGAGATTATTCAAATCCCTAATAAGAGATCGTAATGATTTAAAGCAGGGAACATGTCTGCGATCGACCATGCAGTTTTGTGCACTCATGAGATGGATAAAATATCCATCACTCGTCAAGCACGTTCCACATTAATTTTTTTGCCAACCAACCTGACATGCCTCTCGTGTACTTCAATATTTACTTGCCATACATCAGAATTTTGTGGTAAATGCCAAAAATAAAATATGGCCTACAATTCCGAAGCAGTAAGTCTGATTTATGTTTGTCCACGCTACCGTCTTGCTGTCATCAGTAGCACAGAACAAAAGCCATCAAAAATTCGATTCAGGTAAAATAATAAATGGGTCATACTTTTTCTGTGTCAGACCAAAGAATCAGATTCAAACAAATCGATAAAATATATTTTACATGACAGCGAACAGCAAACATCATCAAAAAAAAAATCTCAAAATATCATGCGCATGACACTTGGTCATTTTTTATGCAAATTTCCAAACTGATTTCATTTTTGATCTCTTGCCATTCGCATAAGTTGGTAATATTCCAATTCCATACACGGTTCCAATCGGAACTTTGATTTATCAAAATTCTTTTGACACAATTTTGATTCGTCTGATGGTTGATGTTCGCGGTTAAAGCAAAAGTTATGAGAAATATATTTAATAATTTATGTAGGTTACTCTTGCTCGTATAGACGGTCAGAAATGCGGCATCCCTGTTGGCGTGTGGGAAAGAATGTCAATGCAATATCAACTTTTCGTGCCTTCGATATCACAGTGACAACACCTGGTTCGAGGAAGGCGACGACAACAGTGAGTTTGGATCGATAGTGAAATAAATAAAAAAAAAAAAATAATAACCATAAAGATAAACAAAACTTCAGTTATTATCCATCGTGAAGAATTATGTGTCATAGCGATGGTCACGTCTGTTTTCTGCAATTGCAAGCCAAAATCAACTCGAACAACGACGGACGACATCGTCAACTAGACGCTAGCATAGGTTCGCTGATTCGCTAACATACAATAAAAAAAAATAGATACAACGCATTTCTGAGCACATGCGAGCATGTGCGACTAGTTTAGGTGGATATTTATAAATTGTATACCCGGGACTAGACATGGAACATGCAGTGGTGCAATTGTCACTGGTTAGCGATGCACCGATCAATCGGTCACAATTTATTACCTTTTCGGATAACTAATAAAAAGAATTTCTCTGCGTTAAGCTGGAGCTGGAGCTGGTGACTGGTGGTGTTGTATCTATGCCAGATAAGGAGCTACCTATTTTTGGGGCGACAAACAATCTATATCCTGTCTATATGGCGTCCAATATAATTAACTGTTATAAAGTCAAGACAAAATTGACATCATGGATTTAGTGCAGAGAGTTTTTAATGATTGTTAACGATGATTCCGGCGAAAGGTTCAATATTACACTGAAAGAAATTATTTAAAAAAAAATGTATGTGTCGGTTGATGCATATTTGAATTTAGGATCTAAAGACTATTCACATATGAGCGAACAACGAGCAACGAATGAACGAAAATTCGTACATTTTGACACTTCATTCACATAGCATTTTTAAGTCGTCGCCAATGACGATCAATAGAAAACAAACAAACAAAAACAAGAATGATTGTGAGGTTAGCCACACACGAACATTTCATTCGTTACAGTGTGGATTGTATGTGGAACGCGAATAGAGTTTGACAGTTCGTAAAGCTAAGTGTACACGATTGGTAGATCTTACAATATTGTAAGATCTTACAATGTCTGACAATTATCTCCCAATGAGCTGACAAATAAGTTGTGTGTGTACACGGTTGGTACAAAATCTACCAATCTCTTACAATTAATTGTCAGAAGTTGGCTGACAATTCATTTTCAGATAGCCCGCTTAATACCTACCAATTAATTGTAAGAGATTGGTAGATTTTCTACCAACCGTGTACACACACAATTAATTGTCAGTTTTTGTTGGTTATGGAAACTGACAATTAAACCTTGGCTGCAAATTTTCTGACAATGAAAAAATTGTATGATGCTAAAAAACGAACATCTTACAATTTCTTCATTGTCAGAAACGTCAGACAACGATAAAAATTGGCAGGCCTGACAATAAATTGTGTGTGTACACGATTATCAAATACCTTACAATTTACCGTCTTACAATTAATTGTCAGATACATTTTCTGACAATTAATTGGAAGATTACACGATTGTCAGCTAGCGTACACATGATTGTAAGATTTCTTACAATTAATTGTCAGACAATGACCTAACAATTAATTGTCAGACAAATTTTCTGACAATTAATTGTAAGACTACACGATTGTAAGACATTGTAAGCATGTTTTGTTTTTCACTGACAGATCTGACAATATTGTAAGATCTACCAATCGTGTACACTTAGCTTAACATTCAGATTGCAATTCGTAACAACCAATTTGTTTCCTCTATTTTTATCAATTAAAATCCAAATTTCAATACCCTAACATTTTTGTGAAGGATTTGGGCTAATAATTGGTTAAAATCACATTTGTTCGTTTATTCGTCGGTCGTTGGTCCCTCTCATGTGACTGGACAATCTGCAAAGAGTTGGATTTTTATATAAAAAAAGCATACATCTACCACTGAAAACAAAGCATTCACGGAGTGAGAAGAAATCTTGGTTTATGGCTGACATTCTAAGTTCCATTAAGCAAATCGATCAAGCTTTCTTGTGATGGAATGTCAGAACATTCGAGAGATCGATGTTGGTAGGCAAAAAGAAGGTTGCTCCTCGGATGTTTGGCCTAACTATCTTTCCTTAACGAGGATAAAAGCAGAGTTTTTCCCAATGTCGAGCGCTACCGGGATATTGACCCAGATAGTAAAGATTCTCTTTTTTTTCAAAGAATATATGATGAATATGTTTTTAGTGCTTTCTGATGCTTCATCAAAATAATCCTGCCTTACATTCTCCCTCCTTTTGCTTATGTTTTCAATAAAGGGTCATTCATTTCGTGGTTTTAAGTTGGTAGCACTGGCATTTGACACCTGTCGAACTCAGCTGTCATATTAAGGCTAGGAACGGACTTGCGATTTCAATCGCGCAGTTTTTTAGTCGCAAAAATAGAACACATTAATTTAAATGAGAATGAACGCAATATTGATATCAACAAATCGTGACGATTTAAAGGTCGCAATTTGTTTCATTTTTCTTGCGATGCGATTGTCGTACGTTTAAATGAAACCAATGTACTTAAATGGATATGCTCACACTTGCGATTTAAATTACTACGACTTAAAAATCATAGTCGCAATGAGAAATGGGCATGCCCGCAATTGTGATTTTCAATCGCACGATTTATTAGCCGCATGAAATAGGACATATGGCGTTAAATGCGAATGCACGCACATGCGACTTAAAAATCGTAGCAATTATAAAAATGAAACAAGTTCTATTTTTTCAGGCCGTTTTTTTGTCGCAAAGCTAAATAGACCAAATTGATTTAAATATTCCTAAGCGCATCTGCGACTTTTTAATAAAATTCTCTTCAGTAGATGGGTTTTATTAGGAAATGCTGTGCAGTGGCTCTTTCGTTACGCTTAGGCTAGGACCGCACTTGCGATTTTTCGTCGAGGCGATTAAAAAGTCGTAGTCGCTACAAATTATTGTCATGCACACACTTGTGATTTTTTTGCACGCGATTATTTAGTCGCAAAAAATACAACACACTACTTTTTATATGAGTGCACGCATTTGCTACAAATAAATAGAAAAATCGCTTGAAAAAATGGAACTTGTTTCATTTTTATACGATTTTTAAGTCGCATGTGCGTGCATTCGCATTTAACGCCATGTGTCTTATTCCTTGCGACTAGGAAATCGTGGATTAAAAAACGCAAGTGCGTGCATGCCCATTTCCCTTTGCGACTACAATTTTTAAGTCGTAATAATTTAAATCGCCAGTGGGAGCATATCCATTTTAGTAAATTTTTTTTTCATTTAAGCTTACGACAATCGCATCGCAAAAAAAATGAAAAAAATTGCTACCTTTAAATCGTGACGATTTGTTAGTATCAAGTGCGTTCATTCTCATTTAAACCCATGTGTTCTATTTTTGCGACTAAAAAATCGCGCGATTGAAATCGCAAGTACGTTCCTAGCCTTAGTCTTCTGAAAAACGTAAACAAAATATTGGGTGCATTCAGTTATTAGTGGCTACTTAACGGTCAGTTTCATAAGATCCGACAAAATAATCACAAGTGAGTGCATGACAATAAGTTTTGGCGACCACGATTTTTTAATCGCCTCGACAAAAAATCGCATGTGCGTTCCTAGCCTAAGTGTCATAATATACATAAGTTTAATATTTGCCATTTACGATAATGGATCGTTTAAATTAATAAAACTTGATACAAAGTGGTGATTCAAACGTAGCCACTTTTCGCGCATTACGCGATGATTATGGTCATCATAATCAACCGACTACGCAAGCAATCGGTAAAGTTGCGAAGAAATTTTAAAAGAGTGGAAGCGTGACTGATGTCGTAAGGCCTGTGTATCATCGTAATGCACACTCAGTCAAAAATATTCGATTTCCCGACCGCTACGTTCGCAGCAATTGTGCGTGTCTTACACATCAATATGGCGATATTTTGGATTTGCATATCCATCCTCATAAAGTTCAAATTATACAACAATTAAAGCCTGTTGACCATTCACAATGCCGTAGATACGCTTCTTGGGTGCTGGAACAACAGGCAATAAACACCGATTTTTCGAACATTTTCTTCAGCGATGAGGCCTATTTCTCACTCGGTGGCTAGGTGTGTAAGCACTTAAAATTCACGCATTTTGGCTCTGAAAACCTACAAGTGATCGTAAAGGTGCCGGGCATCTATGCGAGGTGACTGTTTGGTGTGCTTTAAGGTCGAAAGGTGTTATAGTTCGTATTTGTTCGGAGATGACTATAGGCAGACGGTTACAGTCAATTTGGACCGATATCGTCGAATTATTACCAATTTTTCTTAGCCGGCGATTGAAGATCATGACTTGAACGATATGTGGTTCCAAACAGACGGGGCAACAAGCCACACAAGACAACCAATTATGGCTTTATTGCGTGAAAAGTTTCCTGGTAGCAAAATTTCACGTTTTGGCGACGTCAATTGGCCACCAAGTTCATGTGATTTGACACCGTTAGAATTTTTTTGTGGGGCTACGCAAGAGATTTTGCTCACGCCAATAATCATCAAACTCTAGACGTATTAAAAACCAACATTACTCAAGTTATGGCCGAGATAGCGCCCGACATGTGCGAAAAAGTGGATACAAATTACCTCAAAAGAATCGAATCCTGCGAATCTTCTCGAGGCGGCCATTTGAATAATATTGTTTTTTACACTAAATGGCAAAGTCCAAACTTTATAATGAAATAAACTTTTCATCGAAAATGTGTTACTGTGTATGTCTTATTTAACTTGAATTTCAAAACCGAAAAATGAATCACTCTGTACAATCATAACGGCATCATTATTTCCATCCTTTTTCGTTTCTCAGACACCGCATCACCTATTCTTTCTTATCTTAGTGGTCGATGCCAAGCTGCTGTTATTGGAATAAACATTGAATATTTTTCGGGAGTTCCACAGGGATCAATTCTCGGTCCACTTTTATTTACAATTTTTTTTTGATGATCTTTCACTCCAATCCACGTTTACATCAATAGACTTGTATGCAGATGATTCTCTAAGCTTCAGGATAGACATGATCCGCAATGGGGTTATTATATTGAATTTCGATCTCAAGAGAATTTTGAATTGGTCCGACACAAATAACTTGTGCCTCAATCCAAGAAAGTCTAAATGCAGACAGGCAGAATTGCGAACCCCACTTTTTTCGTCTTCCCTATTATTGTATAGTCAAGTCTGATCGAAATCTCGAGTTCGATTTTTTTACGAATCCGTAACTTGCCATATTTACCTATGTAAGTAAAAATGTTTCTTAGTTCTTCACAGGTCACTAAACCTGAAGCTTGGAAACGTTGATATACTTACATATTTGACTATTACTAAGTGTCGTTATACGTTGTAGTATTGTCCAAGAGGTGATTTTCCACAAAAAGCTCCTTGCAATGCAGGGGTGATAAGTACATGGTGGAGGATGACACGCGGATTGAAATCAATAAAATGCAAACTGCTTGAAAGTAACCAATATTTTTAATTGTTCATGGGAGATTTTAGTGTAAGCAGTTTTGAATAATGTATTGACAAAATGGCGACTCTCATACTCCAAACATAGCTTTAGCTTTTTTTGTATGGTTTTCATGCACTTTTTTAAGCATTGGATCATTTAAAGGCTTTCATAATCCTGGAAAGATCATCATACACAAAAGATTTTAAGAATACCCAGAAAAAAATCGCAGGAGGCCAAATTTGCAGAGCTCGCTGGACGCATCGATTCGTCTCCTAGAAATATTAATCACCAGGGCAATCTATCCCGCAAAAAGGCCATGAAAACTCTGGCTGTGTGCGCTGTAACTGGTTAAACCAGACATCTTCCAGCTCCATATGTTCCAATCCGGGCAAGAAAATTCTGAATCACTTTCAAATAACGTGAAGAAGTCATAGAAGGACCTTTAATCCCCATTCTTGATATTGCAGACCACATCATCACTTTGTCACGTTGTTGAGCAGACCACTCCATCTTGGTAATTGAAACAAAAAGCTTAACAAAATTTCGCATCCCCATGTTTAAAATGAACCCACATTCCCACATTGAACAATCTACAACCGTTAAAAAGGGAATTATTACCGATTCATCCATCCGTCTGCCGTGCGACGGTCGGTGGCTACGACTTCAGAAACATGATCCCTGATTAGGATCTCACTAAAATATTAGTGCAAGTCCCAATTTAATTTGTATTTATAAAATATGAGTGTTTCATATTGTTTTTTCAGTAAAATGTTTAACTCCCGATCATCCACAAGTCATGGAAAATCATGGCATCAAAGCGGGACATTCCAACTATAATTGGGTCACTCATCTTATCTTTCTGGAGCTTCCATTTCTTCCTATCCATCAATACCAGTATTAGAGATAAACTTCCAGTTAATTTTCTAACTCTCGATAGTCAAATATTTTCTCTAAGTGTTCTAACCCAATGCGTAGGTTCGTCGGCTGTCAAACTGTAAATGCGTATTAAATTCGTCTTACCGTCACAATCATGGCACGATCATACGAACGGTACTCGTTATTTCTTATAATACCAACTTGATTTGGCATTCAAATTGAGTTTGCGCGGATTGTATTATTATTACTTACCGCGAACTTTGTCATCGGACCGCAGCCCCCTCTTCCTGTGAGAAATCATATTTATCACATGAGTTTCTGGCTAAGAAGTCTCATGCCGAACCTTCGTTGTCGTCAATCCATACTTCTCGCGATTATGAATATCGGTCACTAGGTTCGCATGATGGCCGCTGCTTATTGAATTATTCGCTTGTAACAATAATCAAGATCGTGCTGTCGTCTTTGGCTGTTTTGTTTTTATTACCTTTTTTGTTGTTTTGTTTATGAATAATTACAAGTCGCCGTTGTCGTTGAGATACAACCGTGTTTCGTTTGTCCGACGACATGGATTTCGGTTGTAGCCAAAGTGAAATTACTAATTAATCGAATAGCGCGATAGCACCGCCGACCACGATCGAAAAAATGGCCATGGTACTCGTAAGCCAGTGCCTGTAGACCATATCGCTTAGTTATGCTCCGAGCCGATGTGGTTGCCGATGCCGGGGCTTCATCGAATGCATCGTACTTTGTATCTATGAATTATGGGAGAGTTGTTCATTTTTCTGCTGCTTTATTTTTTTTTTTTTGTTTTTGCACAAATAGTATCTTTGAAATTTCTGTCAGGTGCAACCGGATAGTGTGCGGACACAGTAGGAATATTGTGAGCACATAATTACCAATATACCGAGCCATACCGTTAGAACCGATGTTAACCCATATTAATTTTAGAATTCTGTGGAATTATTTTCTAGGGAATTTATGGCATGAATTTCTGCGGTGTCTGCATATCAATTTGATATTGTGCGTTGCTGAACTGAGCTGAGCTGAGAGCTGTTAGGTAGGTGAGTGAGAAATTGTGCGCTGTAAAACACTTGTACGGTTTCACAATGCAGTGGGCAAGGTCATATTGTTGGATTGCTCGTGTAACTTGTAACACGCATTCATTATGGGACGTGATAATGCGTGGACACAATGACGACGGACGTGAGAAGTTGATCGATGCGATGGACGGATGGATGTATGGATAGGCTCATATCGCAACTGATATGGCCTTGTTAAGGTCGAATACTGTGGGAAATGTTTTCTACAGAAATATTTATCGTTACTTTAGTGTAATTTGTCATACCTTCTAAATTTGATAGAATTTTTACTTATTCATACATCATTAGTTTTATAGGAACTGATCGATTCTGAGGGCAGTAACTCAGTCGCTGTTTATTCAAGCTATGTGTTGTATGCCATGATTTTCTTTTACTTATTGTTGGTATCGGATTATGAGAGGCAGATTTTTTCTCTAAAGATTTAGCCTTTTCCCTGTGTTTTCACTCTTTCTCACATATCTATAGTTAATCCATGGTCAAAAATTGCTTACCATCCAAAACTTCGTACAAATCGAAGGTTTTCAGTGAAACTATAGAAACAGTTGGAGTTGAAGAAGATGCTTATCTCCTGCTACAAGGTGGCGCAAAATTAATCATCCAATTTTGTTCCCGTTTTATCGCATTTTCCATTGCTTTTACCAAGAAGTTCGCATTCCTACCGAATATTCTCCTAAACGGCTACGATTGTCTGAGGCTTTTTGGAATAAACCTGCGATTCAATTAGCCCCATGGAAAGATGGGCATTATACATTAGCTTACTGCGTATGTATGGTTTATAAATACATAGTTGTAAAATTAGAAGATGAAAGAAAGTTTTTACAGATCTTAGAAACCTAGGCTTTTCCCTGCGTTTTTAGCAATATCATATATATGGCCATTTTACAAAATGTAGTCAGAACCAAGAAACAAAAGCTTTTCAGTTTTATAAAATCAAATTCCATTCATGTATAATTGGTAAATGAATGACCACCCACAACCTCTTTAACGACACCAGACAACTTTGCGTTTTGAAAGCATTTAATTTCATTCGATTATTAATACCCTATTTCACAATGCTGCTGAGATCTTAATTTAATTAGTTCCACTATGTTGTTTTAGTTCCACATCCATTAAGAACGAAAGGAGTATGAAAAACTATGAGTGCTGTCCTCAGCAAAATAGTTTAATGGATTATAGTAGTTTCAGACAAGCGATCGGAGATATTACGGAACCTTGGAGCACACCAGCGTTTGTTCAGTAAGTATTAAAATGCCATATGAAAAGAGACGATTCAAGGAAGGGCTACGTTGACTTCCTGAGATGGGTTACTGCGCCATGTTATGCCAACGTCATAGACTACTACGCACCACTCCATATGGATTTATAGTCTGAGTCACGGTTAATAGTGAAGCTGGTGGGAAGCAACTAGATAAGAGGAACCTTGAGCAATTTGATAGTGTAGTTGGAGAGAGAGTTTGAAGTGATAAAAGTTTTTTTTGACTCGGTTCATTGCCCATCACTGGTCTGACTTGATTCAGCTGCGGATCCAGGATCCAACTACATCCTTAGGAGAAATTAGGCTTTTATAAATGTAACCAATATATAAAAAAAAATATTCTTTGGAATTCTATTTGCTGATCCCTGAAGAATAGAGGCAAATGAAATAAATTATAACAAAACAAAATACGTATCTTAAAACCTTTTACAAGATTTCATTAAAACATTCTATTTCTCGATGCATACTATATATCTCAAAGTAGGTTCGAGAACACAATTTTTTTCAATAGTTTTGGACAGTTATTCACTAAGCAAGAATTTGATAAAAAAAATAATGCGCAGATCTCTAAGAAATGTATTTACGATGCTATCCTGGGTTGCACTAAACGATCTTTTTCTTAGAAGTCCAAATATGGAGGCAATATGAAGGTTCAAAATGCGCTCAATGCTTTATTAATAATAAGCTTTAAATTAAAATTTTAAAAGGCAAACACTGAAACACTAGTTTCACGAAATTTCTTACAAAGGTGTGTATAAAGATTCTTCAACAATTTTATGGAAAAATGTTGATTTAAATTGACATGAAATAATTATTGTTTTATCAAACAAATTATTGTATTTAAGATTGTAAAAATAAAATAATTTAAACATTATATTTAATGGAGAAAATTTTTCATAATTGGTTCGATAGTTTGAAATAAGTATACTCTCCGGTATGTTGCTCAAAGATCTTTGAGGAATATTAAAATTAATACCAGACAGAAGGTGCAATCAGTCTATGTTACCGTTGATTAATTTTACATTGAAAACGAAACATAAATAGGAACGTCTGTTCTCGAGACTGGGTATATCAATAAGTCTAAGTCTGTTTTTATAAGGTTGGAGATCATAAGGATTATCCTATCCTAGTCCTCTGAGCGCAAACCTAATGAATCTTTTTTGCACCTGTTCTAGTCTATTTTTATGACATTCGTAATGAGGTGACCAAACCTGACAAGCTTTTTCTAAAATGTTTCGAACAAAAGATATAAAAAGCTGCTTTGTCACGAAAGGGTCGGAAAATTGTTTCGACTCTCTTTTTATCCAACCAAGATTTGAATTAGCTTTATTTGAAATGGAGTTTATATCTTGAATAAATTCAAGTTTGCGATCAAATGTGACACCAAGAATAGACATATGTAACTGTTTCAAGAGATATTGATATACCATTAAGCAAATAGTTGAACGAAATAAAAGAAAACTTTCTTGTAAAACACATAGTATTACATTTATTGATATTAAGAAGCAAACAATTACGAGTGCATCAGTCAAAAAATGAGTTTAAGATCACATTGCAATTCTTCACAATCACGAGATTGTTACATCGTCGGCGTAAATGAGGCACTTGGAGTATTTTAACACAGATGGTTAGTCGTTTATAAATAAAATAAAATGGATAGGGCCTAAATGACTATCCTGTGGGATTCCTGAATTGATTTTAAACTTATTTGATTCGCAACCGTCAAATATCACCATTTTACAAAATTTTCGCTAAATCCTAATTTTCTTAATTTACAAAGCAAAGCAAAACACGATGTGACAGCTTGTCAAAAGCTTTACTGAAATCAGTAAATACACAATCTACTTGTTTACTGTTTTTAAATGAATCAATACAATTTTCAGCTTATTCTATTAAAAAAGTAACAGTAGAGCGACCTTTTATAAAACCATGCTGATTAGGAACAATAAATGATCTAACATAAAAACATAAAGCTTCACAAATAATAGCCTCAAAAAGTTTAGGAATCACAGATAATCTGGCAATAGGCCTGTAGCTTTTCACTTCGTTCACTGGCGTTCTTTTCGCCGCAATATTTTTGTCCTTATAGTATTTTTTTTTTTTTATAATCTACACGCGCTCAAGGGATTATGATTACCCTTTCAATGTTTGAACACAGCGCGGGCGTGAAGTTAAAGAAGGAAAAGGAGGATAGGAAAGATGTGTGACACGATGTTCTGAGACTGAAGGTTGTTGTCTCAGATATTTTATCTCCAGGGATGGCGGCTGAACTAAAGCGGAGAATGCCGTGTCTTATTTCTATGTCGCTTATAATTCACATTATTTTATTCGTGTTCATCCTTGTTGGGCATACTAGTTTAACTCAATTACATGTTGTTAGTGTTATGCCTGAACAACATTTAATGAGCAAACCAGGAACCCATTGATGACAATTTTAGAAGGTTTTTAATGGAATTAAAACGACATAGACGACGGCAGGGATCGAACCTGTGATCATGAGGTCCACAGGCGAGCACACTTCCATCGCGCCACGGCCACTCCAAATATAATATAATAATAATATTTTAATATATTGCGGATAGGTAAGATAACTTGCGGCGGTCAGCCATCAGACGAATAGGGGGAATAACATGTAGCATACGAAAACATGCACGTGCCGTAACTATTCGGGACTGGTGGAAGTCTGATCATAGCCTCTTCGTGGCGGCCGCTAGAAACAAGCCTTTAAAAAGGTTTGGCTAATATGATTAGGCTGGTTCCTCAGGTTGGCGACAGGTTAATTCCCTGTCCCGTAAAACTTTATGAATTACGAGACCGACAACAAGCCTCGGAAACGGACTGATCACACGACGACAACCAATGCAACGAAAACTGAAAAACGATTTACGAATTTTCTTATGGAACGTACGATCGCTCTATAGAGCTCGAGCTGCTCAGCAGCTAGCCGATGCCCTGTCAAAATATAAAGCTGACATAACAGCTCTTCAAGAAATCAGATGGACAGGGAATGGTGTTCTACAGAAGAAAGAATATGACATATACTATAGCTGTCATACAAAACACCATGTGCTCGGGGTAGGTTTCCTAGTCAGCGAAAAAATGAAGTCTACCATCATCGGCTTTAACGCTATAAGCGAAAGGCTATGCACCCTTCGCGTGCGAGGCAAATTTACGAACATCAGTCTCATTAACGTTCACGGACCTACGGAGGAGTCCTCAGACGAAGAAAAAGAGACTTAATACGAACAAGTCGAGAGGGCCCTCAATGCCTGTCCAAGGTACGATGTTAAAATCATCCTTGGGGATTTGAACGCAAAAATAGGTCGGGAGCCGGTATTCAGGCATTACGCAGGCACCCATAGTTTGCATGAGAACACTAATGACAATGGACTTCGAGTCTTAGAATTGGCAGCATCGAAAAACATGGTCGTTGCGAGTACCAGGTTCCCGCGTAAAGATATCTACAAAACCACCTGGGTATCACCTGATGGAGTCGCTCGTAACCAAATAGACCACGTGTTGATAGACCGTCGCCACTACTCGAACTTGATGACGGTACGAACGTACCGAGGTGCCAATATCGACTCGGATCACTATCTTGTTGGTATGGTTTTCCGAGGGCGGATTGCCTTGCGAAGACGCATTGCATCCGCCGATCAGGTTCGAATCAACACGGCTGCCCTGCGCAATGAAAACACCAGTAACACCTTTGGTAATGCGTTAGGACTCGCCCTAGAAACACCTGACTTAGGGAGAGTAAGTCCTGGAGCCAGTATGCTGGGCGTAAATGAAAAGTGGACACGTCTTAAAAATACTGTCATTAGTACTGCCAACTCCATCTTAGGCAGCAGTCGTAAAAATCGGAACGACTGGTTTGATGATGAATGCAAGCTAGCGACTGAACGTAAGAATGTTGCGTACCGAGCAATGCAACAATCTCATAGAACGCGGGCACGCGAAGAGGAATATAAAGAGCTCAGAAGAATAGAAAAACGGCTACACAGACAAAAAAAATCAGCCTGGGAGAAGAACCTAATCTGTGAAATAGAAAATAGCCGAGAGCGAGGTCCGCACCAGGCGCGGAAGTTCTACCAATCCGTCCGAAACATGACGCAGTACACACCACGCTGCACATACTGCAAGGACGGAGAGGGAAATCTGATCACCGATCCTGAAAGCATACTGGAGCGATGGGAAGTGTACTTTAATGAATTGCTAAATGGTCAGCTCACTGCAGAAGTGGAGGCTCCACTACTTCAAGAAGAATACCCTATGTTGCCGCCACCAAGCATAGAAGAGGTTGAGAAGGCTATAGGCCGGCTTAAACAGAACAAAGCCCCGGGAGCCGATGGCATACCAGCCGAATTATTCCATCACGGCGGGCCAGCCTTACGTCAAGCAATTCATGATATTATAGTACACGTATGGGAGCAGGAAGAAATGCCAGAAGACTGGCGAAAAGGTTTAATATGCCCCATACATAAGAAGGGAGATGTCACAACGTGCAGCAATTATAGAGGTATCACGTTGTTGAGTACCGCTTATAAGATACTCTCCTCTATCCTACAAGACCGGATAACCCCATACGCTAAAACCGTCATCGGACAATATCAGTGTGGTTTCATTCCAGGCAAATCAACAACTGATCAGATCTTTACCCTTAGGCAGGCGATGGAAAAATGTCTAGAATTTAACATCCCAACATACCATCTGTTTATAGACTTTAAGGCCGCCTATGATAGCATAGCCAGGGTAGAACTTTACAAAGCCATGAGAGAATTCTGCATCCCAAATAAATTGACACGACTATGTAGGTTGACCATGACCAACGTAACAAGCCAAGTAAAAATAGCCGGATTGCTATCCAGACCAATAAACATCTGTAATGGACTCCGACAAGGGGACGGTTTGGCCTGCCTCCTCTTCAACCTGGCGTTGGAGAAAGCAATCCGTGACTCTGGCACGGCAACAAGAGGGACCATCGTCAACAGGTCCAGCCAGTTACTGGCTTACGCAGACGACATTGACATGATCGGAAGAACCGAACAAGCTGTACACGATTCCTTCATCCAGATCGAGCAGGCGGCACAAAATCTGGGGCTGCACATTAGTGAAGGTAAAACAAAGTACATGGTGGCGTCGAATGCGAGAGGAACAGTTGGTCAAACAATCAAGGTAGCGGAGCACGAATTTGAAGTGGTGCAATCCTTTAAATACCTTGGGTCAATAGTAGCAGCCGATAACAATATAGAAGAAGAAATACGCGGGCGGCTTCTCAAATCCAACAGAGCCTACTATAGTCTGTCAAAGCTCTTCAAATCCAGAAATCTCACCATAACTTCAAAACTGCTGCTGTATAGGACCATGGTCCTGCAAGTACTCACATATGGATCCGAGACTTGGGTGCTTAGCAAAAGGCACTCCGACCTCTTAGCTGCGTTCGAGAGAAAAGTCTTAAGGAGAATTGTTGGCCCCGTATGTGAGGAAGGACGATTCCGGAGACGGTACAATCATGAACTGTACGAAATCTACCTTGAAGCAGATATCGTGACAAAAATTAAGCTCGGTAGACTCCGGTGGGCAGGGCACCTAGCTCGCATGAGCGAAGAGGAACCTGCTCGGAAAGTTCTTTGTGGTACATTCTATGGTAGACGACAGCGTGGTAGACCATGCTTGCGCTGGAGAGATGGCGTAGACCAGGACGCCCGAAGCCTTGGGGTGCGCAACTGGATGGCGTCGGCTAGAGACCGGGATAGGTGGAGAGACTTGTTGAAAGAGGCCAGGACCGGAACCCGGTTGTCGAGCCGATGATGATGATGATGATGAAGATAACTTGCATAAGTTTAAGAATTTAGCCGACCTTGAACTATATTTCCTTCATTAGACTACTGTGACATCTAAGGTTAGTATGATACTTTTGTCCATAAATATACATTTGAATTTTTACTTGCGACTTATAGGTAGTACATATGGAGGGCTCACAGCTGAACCGAACCAAGTCATTTTAAAAAAATTCAAAACTAACGCCAAAATTTACGCAAAATTGACCTCTATTTAGAGCTGTAATGAACTATGTATATATAAGACCGAAAATAAGGGTACCTATACGATTTTTTTAGAAATTTTATAAATATTTTTTTTTTCTCAAAAACTGTTCGACAAATTTAAAAAATAAAAATACAAAAAAATTGCATTTAGTTAAAGGTTGCAAAAAATGGTAATGGTTGAAAAAAAATTCGGAAAAATGGTAATTTTTAGTACCCCTCAATAGAACCATTTTTTTGGTTTTTGATTTTCTTCAAAACGGTACAACCGATTTTGATAATTTTTTTTTTATGCTAAAGCTCTCCAGCAATTTGAACAGATTTGTGTATTCAAATTTGCAATAATTATTATTTTTTTATTTTTAAGAAAAGTTTCAATTTTTTTTTTCAAAACTCAATATTTTGGAAATCTTATTCTAGCATTTTTTTTTAAACTTGAAAAATAAAAGTTTCTCAATATAATCTACAAGATGTAAGAAAAAAAAATAATTTTTTACCTACAAATAATAAATTTTAATTTAATAAAAAAAATTAAATTAAGATATTACAGCTTGTACCTACCATTTTGTTTAATTTTGAACTTCTCACTATCGACATAACGGATTTTAATGAAATTTTTTTGTATAAAAAGTTAAAAAAAAACATTGCATTTTAAAACTTAAAAAAAACTATTTTATGAATTTTTGAAAAAAATTTTGTTTGGAATATTTGATATCTCGAAAACGGCTCAATATTTTTTTTTTGAAATTTAATTTTCATTTGTACAATGATAAAAAATTATAGTTGGCGTACCAAACTTTTTTCTTTAAAATGTTTTAAAAATTTTGTATATGTATATTTATCATTATTTAAAAAAAAATAACTACTACAACGACTTATAATTTTTGTTGTAGCATAATTTGCATAACATTCTGTTTTTATGTATGTCTTATTACTAAAAAAATTAAAAAAATTAATTTTATCCATATGAACAGTTTTCTTTAATAACATTGGCGCAAAATTTTAAATAGCCTATTATTAAGGTATTAGTATGATACTACTTAACAATTTGCTAACTTTATAGTAGTTAACTTCCTCATTCTTAATCTTAAACATTTTCTAACTAGTATCATACTAAAAGAACTTTCTTAATAAATTGCTCCTAAAACAATAACATTTCGTGTAAAAAAGTAAGCACACGATGTTTGCAAATGTCATATGAAGTTAGCACGATACTAAAAAAATAAAGTAGGTAATCGATGATTTAACTTTAACAAAAGGGTATATAAAGTATGATGCTATATTCGATTAAAATTTGCATATTCGTTGTTTTAACCTAGTATCATACCAAAACATCTTTAGCATCGTACTAATTCAATTAAAATTTTCCGCCATTGGTTTTTAAAATTCCTACTCTATTACATAGAAGCAAGTTCGTGCGACCCAGTCGTGCATTTTATTTTGGGTGTATTTATTCATACTTGGAGAAATCTTATAAAAAGTAGGGTTAAGTAAGTCAAGAGATTGGGAAAATCAAAGCATTTCGTTCAGGTAAACAGGACATTTATTTTCTATGATAGAATGGCTAGAGCAGGACATTTTTAGAGGAATTGAATGATTATTTAATCTTCCTTCTGATCCCCACAACTACGACACTGCTTATTGTATGGAATGTCCAGCTGTTCCCCTACTGGCCATGGCCAGTAACCGTGCATGTTGCAACTATCATGGCTATGTATTGCCTATGATTGTGTATTAGGTCATTTTTTCGTGACAATAGCCGATTTGTGGACGTTGACGCAGTCAATCTTCTCGGTTGTCACATTGAGTACTTAATCGGAATAACTAATCAACTCGAAAGTTGTAACTTAGCTATACATTTAACAATAAAAACTTAATAAATTGGTGATTTATTTGTTTGGATGAGCCATTGCTTCCACTAAGAATAGCCTATGCACTCAGTCCAGAAAAGTTAAATTACTATTTCATTCAGTCATATACAAATAAAGTAACTAATCTTCTTGGTTAAGTTAACTAGCCACATCATTTTTTCAGAAGGGAATCTATTTGGTTGGACTAGCTAATTTATTAGAAGATAAATATCATAGTTGGGTTAACCAATTTACCTGTTCACCTCCATATACTTAAGGGTCGTTCAATAGGGTCGGGTAGATTTTAAAATGGAATGATATAAGCTATTTCATATTCTCTTTGAAAGGTCTATGTATGCCGATCACATGACATTGGTCAAATGTCGGCCTCTCCTTCTTACGTTGGCACGGATTGGAGTGGTTCAATTTTCAATGACAAGCTATTCCTCATAGATCCGGCTGAATTTTCAGCATTGGCCTGTGTTTTGTTCACCTTAAGGGTATCCATCGATAGTTGTGTTTCGCATAGAACTGCGACCTCAGGAAACCCCACAAGAAAAAGTCTCGTTACTTCTGCGATACATAACCTTATCCTCAAATCGGTTATGCATAGAATGCCAGTCGTTGCGTCCGCTGTGTGACACGTAGCACCGACCTTCTGGATACACATGTAGTCCAGCTCCATTTCGTTCTGTAGCGCTCCCAATTGACCGCCTCACCAACATTGTTTTTGAAAAAGAGGATGCATTGTCACATGGTGAGCCTAGTGTGGGTTGGTGTCCTCCTATGTATGTTCGTCAATATTTGTTGTTAACGCAGCCATTGATCCGCTAAAGCTGATTTTTCAATCTTGCAAACGGTCCAAAGCCCAGTCAGCGAACGAACAGTGTTGTTGATTGTGAAGGGTCACCACGACTACCGTAAAATGGACACAACGTTTGCACTAAGGAACACTCATTTTAATACTAACATAGTAACATCTTATCATTCAAGCATTTTGCTTGCCATGGTGATTTGGCACCAGTAACTGAATAATAAAAATTAGATTTGACAGATATAACCAAAACAACATGGTCACCACAGGCCCTCAAAATCTACCAGTTTTAATCAGTTATTTTAACCAACGTATTCAATTGGAGTAGTCAGTCTTCTAAGTTGAATAAGTTTATATACTCGTCTGCTGAAAGTAACATTCCCATTTACATAGCCAATCTACTCGGTTGAAGTAGTAAATCCACTCGGTTGCAATAACCAGATTACACAATTGAAGCTATTGCAAGCAGTCTTTTCCTTTTTGTACATGGAATTGGTAAGCACAACGGTAAAGCCAGAAAAGACCAATTATCAGCGAATTTAATGATCCGTAACAAAGTTCTTCGGTTAGATAATTTAGCCTATTTGAATGTTATTTTAAACAATTTAACTTATTCCAGTTAACTACGCTAATTTAAGCATAAAACTTAGTTTTTTAAATGAGACAACGATATTTCTTAAACCCACTAAAAAGGCGCTAGGTTTGAAGGAAAAACTGCCTATTCAAAAAAGAGAAATGGAGCACATGTTTAAGGAAAGGTACCTAAAAACTTACAAAGTACAAAACTTTCTTATAAGACTAATCAACTAAGACTTATTTTTCAGTTTTCTTTTTTAATTTTCGCGAACCATTTTTTGTAGGTTCTGAGATCTTGGAAGGTATTTCTGTGCACTTTTTGATAACTCTAACTTCAGTTGTTAGTGGGAAATTTTCATTAAGTTCTACCCTTAGCTGTTTTTCATTAAAAAAAAAAAAGTAAACCATTGCGGAGTTAACGCAATATTAAATGTTTAGCCGAGATTGTAACACTGGTTAACTCAGGTATACAAACTATCAAATTACACTGGAGACGCGTTTGACCTTTCAAAAATATAAATTCTCAACCTCAAGTGGGAATAATCCGATGAATGTATCAACACCCTCATATATCTAAATCTATGCTTGCCTAATCGCTTCAAAATAAAAGTATCGAATAACCATTAAAAAGGATATTTCAATAAGGGAACCCCAAAATTTTTGAAAAACCAACCATCTTTTCACATCTGCGTGCAGTGTTTTGTGTTGTTCAAAAATGTCGCTTGACCCCTGTCCATAGTGTCCACGGGCCACGCACATCATCGTCAGTTCAATTGGTCCCACATAAAGTAGGTACACACTCAATCAATACAGAATACCCTTCCGCATCCATCCCATAAAGGACAATCGGAAATAATGTCCTCTTTTGAAAATTGCAAACAATGGAATTGTGAATTTAGCAATAAATTCGATGACATTTATTGGATTCCTTTTCATATATCGGACTCGGGTATGGGCCTGGGCTCGTGTCCTCTGTCCATCTCAATATGTTGGTGCTGGCTGGTGCTAACCAGGAAAAAGGACACTCCAGCCAACAACTAGTCCGTACTTTTCTGGTGTTCTGCCCCCGGAGCTATATTGAGTTGTTATAGATTTTACGAGGTCAGAAACGAGGTCGGAGGTTACACCTTTTTCTGATCAATAATTTGACAATACAAAGTGCCACACAATCGAAACAATGCAATGGAAACGCACCAGGATACTGCCGTCGCGTCGTGTCGGTCGACTCGGGTCAGGCAACGTGATCTGGCTGGATACACTATCCTAGAGGCCAGGCAGTGGTGAAAAGGGGGTGGAAATTCGGGTACCCCCGTTTATGGACAAATGCGAGTTGCGAGTGAAAATAAATTTTCAATTTTGAAATATTACTCGAAGGACACATTCGTGTTGTCTTTTATTGTTTTTGAAAGACCGATGATGTATGTGTGTGTTTAATGTCTGCCAGTTGAAGCGTTTACGGAAATATTTATAGAATTTGATAGAGAGTCTCAATTTTATGAAATCGGATACACTGTGTCAGGGAATTAATGATCCACGAGTATGGTGCGGCTGGCGTTTGTTGGTGGCGGCAGCGGCGGAGTGGGCTTAGGTACTCAGGACACATATGGAAGTCGGGCGCACGTGGCAATGTTTGTATTTTTTTTTTGGTTGGTTGTGTTTTTCTAGCTTGCCGCGAGGGAGAAACTTTTAGTTTTTCCTACCATCTCGAGATTCGAGGACGACTTCAGTCAGCTAGGCAATGACATCGACGACAGCAACGACCACCGAAAGAATAATAATGCACATGAATTTGATTGACGGTTTGAAATTTTTCATTCGCTATATGAAGAAATACATTTTGTTTGTGTTTTTTTTTTTTTTGCTTCAAGACGGAAGACAGGAAGAAGACGTAGAGTAAGTGGTTTTGTGTTTATAGTTTTATTGTAGCTATATATGGAGGTTTGCAGAAAGAAGCCATATGGAAGACCAGATGAAATGTCTACAATATTGCTAGATCTAGTGTGCTGTATGCACGTATGAAGCCCTATGTAGAAGTTGTGAAAATAAATTTTCATGAAATTTTCTTTAATGAGGGTAATATTGTCTTTTTTTGGGGGGAAATGGATAAAATTGTAATATTTTACTTAAGTGAATATGTCGTTTGACATTTCACATTTGACATCAGAATTATGTACGGTGTTCATTTTGGATGTAACATTTTGAAGTTCAAAACGGTCTTGGGGATGGTTAGTTATATAAGACTTAAAGCTTCGTAAAGGAATTAATTGTGTTAAACCGTAAATTCAAATAAAGTCACAGGAAACGGAGTTCTTAATACATTTTTTAACAGAGTTCTAACTTATGACGACGGCCGCCGGATGTGACATTCCATCCTGTACGATCCCGAGCACGGTAGTTCCAGATACATACATGTAGATCGAGAACTCGGGCATGTGCCATGGCTTCGTCTTCAAACTTTAGGACTTACCTGTCGCCTGGTATTCCCTTGGTGCTGGAGATCGAAAAAACTCTTGCTTGGCTGGAGATTTTCCAATATAGTTGAGAAACCACAGGGGAGCAAAGAAGCATAAGACCAGTCAATGAAGATCCAGTCCCACTACCCAGTACTGAAGAGGTTAAGAAAGCAATACGCAAGCTTAAGAATAACAAATCCGCAAGCTCGGATGGCCTACCTGCGGAACTCTTTAAGTATGGAGGAGATGTCCTGATAGGGTGCATGCATCAGTTTATCAACCAAGTGTGGGAGGAGGAAAATATGCCCGACGACCGGTCAAATAGCTCCATATGCCCAATCTACAAAAAAGGCGATCCTATGTCCTGCAAAAACTACAGGGGCATATCCCTGCTTAATGTTGCCTACAAGATCCTATCCACCATACTATGTGACTGTCTAAAACCTTTCTGCAACACTATAATCGGCACGTACCAGTGTGGCTTTAGGCCAGGCAGATCAACGATAGACCAAATCTTCACATTGAGGCAAATCCTGGAAAAGACCAACGAATTTCAAGTCGAGACCCACTATCTATTCATCAGCTTTAAAGCCGCATATGATAGCATAAATCGCCAAGAGCTTCTATTGGGATCCCGAAAAAACTGATCCAGCTATGCCGCATGACGTTACAAAATACGCGGTGCAACGTGCAAATGGGTAACAGCTCATCCGAGCTATTCCAGACGTGCACAGGATTCAGACAAGGAGATGTGCTATTATGTGATTTCTTCAACCTAATCCTGGAGCACTATCTTCAACAGGTCTTCCCAACTGCTTGGATATGCGGACGCCAGCGATATCATCGGCCGCTCCAAGCGAGCTGTGCTAGAAGCGTTCACAGCTAATGATGAACAGGCGAAACGCGTTGGTCTTGAAGTTAATGAGAACAAAACAAAGTAAATGCTATCAACAAACAAAGCCGCATCTGTCCACCGCCTAGGACAAAACGTCACTGTTGGTAGCAGTAATTTCGAGGTGGTCAAGGAGTTCACCTACCTCGGAACTAACATCAATCCCACGAATGACACCTTAGTGGAAATTCGACGAAGAATTACCCAAGCAAACCGCTGCTACTTCGGTTTGGCCAAACAAATGGGTTCAAAACTCCTTTCTCGAAAGACAAAGTGCACGCTATACAAAACGCTAATTTTACCAGTTCTACTCTACGGAGGCGCCGAGTGCTGGACGATAAGTAAAAAAGGGGAATTGATACTGGGCACTTTCGAAAGAAAAATTCTTCGACGGATATTTGGTCCTATATGCGAAGAGGGCGAATGGAGAAGAAGATTCAATCGTGAATTATACGAGCTGTACCAAGATGTGGATGTAGTCCAAAAAGCCAAAACACGTCGACTACACTGGCTCGGTCACATCGAGCGAATGGACAACAACGCTCCAGCCAAGAAAATCCTCGAATCCCAGCCCCCAGGTTCGAGACGACGAGGAAGACCGAACCTCCGCTACAGGGACCAGGCGGTTATAGACGCAAGAGCGCTTGGTCCCGACGACTGGCGGGAGCTCGCGAGGGATCGCAACCGATGGAAGTCCGCAATAACTCAGGCAGAGACCCTCCATGGATCGAGAGCCGGTTAAGTAAGTAAGTAAGTAGCCAATTTACATAGTTGAGACGTTTTTAGTTTCTCGACTAGAACCTCATCTTGCTACAGCCTCTTCTCCCTAAGCCTACCAAATTGTCACCAAGGAATTTTTCTTTCGAAAGAGTCAACTCTCCTTTCTCTTTTGTTTGCCCAATAAAAGGATTATGACTACCCTTATAAACTTAGAGCATCTTTGAAGAAGATTTAAGATGGGTTACCAATGCACATTGGTTCTCAATGTTTGAACATCGCAATGAGGAAAGAATATTGTATCCTTAACATAATGGTCAAGGCGTTGGACTCTCATGCAGAGGATCAAGGGTTCAATTCTCAGCCGGCGCAAATAAAGTTTTTCAGGGGTGTACTGCCTCTTAGGAGGAAGTGGCAAATCCTCCGAAAGAATCTCTTGTCAAGAAGAATGTTTGAGAGTTGTTAGCCAGTGGGTTATGGTCTGCACCACCAAATGTATGTATTAAGCGCTTTCCACATTCGTGTTGTTCGGCTAAAGAAACAATCTCTGACATAAACAGTACGTTAGAAATTGTGCTCGAGGGTTAACTGATTCCCTTTAGCGTGAATATCTGTTTCACAATTGCGTTCCACATTCGTTTTGTGAGGCTAAAGAAACAATCTCTGATTTTATCAGCACGTTCCAGGTTGGGTTCCAGGGTAAAATGATATGGACTCCCTGAAGCGATATTATTTAATTAGGCATGTGCTTAGGAGGGAGAAACAATTGACCATTTCCGTTTAAAATAATTACAGAAATGCAAATTTTTCCGCCGATGCTCGGGAGATGCAAATTTTTTCGTAAAAGTTCATAATTTATCATTTTTAAAGCTCTTTTTTAGATTCTTCCCAAGAGACTTAAATAGACTATTGGAGATTTTGCCTGCATATGAGAGATTTACTCAAGCTTTTAAAGAATAAAGGCATTATAGATCAACCAGAAAAGCCATTTCAGAAGGGGCGACAAATTTCAAGGGAAATCTGAAGACTCAGCAGCGTTTTTGGTAACTTTGAATACGTGGTCATTCCACACATGCTGGTCTGCAATTCCCTTTTAGAGACTTGTGAGTTTTTGAAGAATTCAATTCTATGCGGTTTTTAATTCCGCATTTGACAATACTGTCGAGTTCAGAATTTTAAGAGCCTATCATAACCTGCCTTTCAAATTCCATATTCAAAAGACATGGATCAAGAAACGCTTATGACAAGTCGAAGATATTGTCGTCAAACAATCGAATCGATTAGAAGTTTCAAACAGAAGATCATTGATGAATATGACAAAGAGAGTCGGAGACATAATGGAGCGCTGAATTACACTACCAATTATTTAACGAATATTAGATTTAAAACCATCAAATACTACTTCTCTTGAGCGGTCTGAGGGTAATTTCTAATCCAACGATACGATAAGAGAGCTAGATGCCAAAATCTATCAAATGCTTTGGTTTTGTAACGCGTGCACTTCCTTTAAGCTTATTTGTTACAGTGAACCGAAGTGAAAGCAGTTTTCTAGGGTAATTCTTTAAGGGATCTCTACTTTCATGATGACGGTTACTAGACGTTAATTTTTATAAACTTTAAGGGAGACTGCCCACATTTATAATACCAAAATATGAATATCCCCCTAATTCAAACCACTGTTCTCCTTGACATGTCAGTTTTTTTTAAACAAAATGTACTTATAACGGGTGATTTTTTTGAGGTTAGGATTTTCATGCATTAGTATTTGACAGATCACGCGGGATTTCAGACATGGTGTCAAAGAGAAAGATGCTCAGTGTTTAAGACTGTTTCAAATTTTATTTAAAGTGTTAAATTGATTTAAAATCCCTTTCATGAATTCTTCAAAAGTTTCTATTTTTCGTTGTTCAAATATGTCAAACTTAACGTAATTTACCCTATGTTTTATTTAAGTAATTATTGTCAACCTGTTTAAAGTAACGCTTAATCTCTTTCGTTCTCTTGAAATTTATATTCAGCTATTATAAATCAAATTGTACCGTATTCTGTAAAGAAATGTATCATGTTTATCGTTTATGCAGAAATATTTCTCGATCATTTGGATCTCAGACACAATAAGGGTAATAACTAAATAAAATTCGCTCGTCGCAAACAACAAATCAAAAATCGTTCGTTTTTTTTTTCGTCAATTTGATTTGATTGCTTTCGCCATTGGTTACCTAATTAAATTTGTGAACTTTAATTATCGATCATTTTGGTCCAAATTCGAGCCGGATTTTTGTATGGATTTTTGTATGGATTTTTGTATAGATTTTTGTATAGATTTCGTATAGTTATCAATCGATTGTTATAAGATACAAAATCGTGTTACATTATTATTAAAAAAGTTTTACTTTGGCGTTCATCCTTATAAAATCACGTGCGAATAGTTTATAGCGCATGTATAAGTTATTTCTCATCTTTAAATAATATTCAATTGTTTCTTCGCATCATTGAAATGGCGGAACCTACGACATTAGCCGTGCTTCGTGCAACTCGTGGCCATTTAAAGGGCTCTCTAACGAAATTAGTTTCCTACACGGAATCTATTTCAATCTCAACTCCGTTAGCTGATCTCAAGATTCGGTATTATAAAGTCGACGATTTATGGAAAGAATTCGTTGCTTCCCAAAAATCATATTACACCTTTGCTGAAACTGACAATTATTCCGATCCATTGCCGGAATTAGAAGAATTTGAATCTAAAATCTTAAATGTTAAATCTATTCTTCTGTCAGCAATAAGTGAACGTGAAAACGCCGAGAAAAGCAGTGATCTTGTGGCACAATTAGTAACACAGCAAAAAATTTTGATTGAGACTTTGGGGAATTCAACTTTTTCACCAAAACACGATGACAATTGTCTACCATCGGTTAGAATTGACCCGTTTTCAGGCAATTATCGGGATTGGCCTACGTTTCGAGACATATTTCAAAGTGTCGTCAAAAGCAAGCCAAATTTATCGCCAATTCGGAAATTTCAATTTTTGATTTCTTGTCTTCGTGGTGAGGCGCTAAGTCTTTTAAATCATCTTACTGTATGCGATGATTCTTACAAGCAAGCATGGGACAAACTGGAGAAGCGGTATGATCGGCCACGTCATATTGTTAATAATTTTGTGAAAGCATTCATGGACCTACCATCGGTTCATAACTCTAACGTTAATATTTTGCGAAAAATATCAGATTCAGCCGATGAAATCGTACGAGGTCTTACAGCTATGAGTTCGACCACCAGGGATCCGTGGCTTATTTACATTTTAATAAACAAGCTGGACCCTGATACTCGTCAAGCATGGTCTGAGGAATATTTTTCTGAAGACTATCCTTCTATAGACCAGTTGCTAGATTTTTTAGACCGTCGGTGCGAGGCTTTAGAAAGTTGTAGGCCAAGTACTTCTGAAAACCATCGCAATAAAAGACCAGCAATAAGAAGCATGCATGCTTCAACCACATCAACATGTCCCAAGTGCAATAGAAATCACAGTCTTTCTCAATGTCAATCGTTTCTTGACTTGGATGTTCACTCGCGCAGAGAGTTTGTTAAAATAAACAAAATTTGTTTTAATTGCCTTCGAAACGGACATTCTTCGGCACGCTGCCAATCCAAATTTCGTTGCAGATCGTGCAAATCGCGTCACCATAGTTTGGTTCATGATGAATCAGTGAATGGAGCCACTAATACTTCAGCTTATTCATCAAATAACACATCGCTTAATCATGGCCAGACCATAGACTTCGTTCCTCAAAATACATCCACTCACCATTCGTTTGATCCAGTAGGAAATCGTTATAACCAAACCAGTAACAACGTTTATCAAACCTCGAATAGCTCGTCCAATCTTCCTGCGACATCTTCACAAGCAGTAGTGAATAACCATTCAATTGAAAATACACAACCTGCAATTCAAACTTTACTTCCCACCGCATTAGCAAAAATCTTAGATATCAACGGAAAATACCAGCAAGTTAGGATTCTGATCGATTCAGGGTCACAGGTATCTTTCATTACTGAGTCTTGTGCACAAAGGCTCGGTATAAAGCGAAGAAACGCTCGTGTCCCAATCTGTGGTATTGGATCTACCAACGTTGGTAAATCCAGAGGCCTCCTTTCGTTGGTAATTACTTCTTGCTGTGATTTATATAGTATCTCAGTCGATACTTATATTCTATCAAAAGTGACTACAAATTTGCCAACAATTTCGTTTACCATCGAAGATTGGAACCACTTGCATGAATTGGATTTAGCCGATCCTTATTTTAATCAATCTAAACCGGTTGACATACTGCTAGGTGCCGACAAAGCATGGGAAATTCTTCAGGGGCAATGCGTTAAAAGTGTTCAAGGCTATCCAATAGCACAAAAAACTTTATTCGGTTGGGTTTTGGCTGGACCACTTCCATTTGCTAATGAACACTGTATAACTTCAAATCATGTCCATTTAGACATCGATTCAATTCTTCAATCTTTTTGGACTATAGAAGAAGTTGATCCAAAGTCAATCATATCAAATGAGGATCGAAAAATCGAAGAACATTTTCTTCAAACTCATCGTCGAGATTCTGGTGGCAAATACATAGTCGATTTGCCTTTCAACTCACCGCCCCGATTTGGTAACACTTTGAATGGAGCAGTTTCGCGATTAAAATGGATGGAAAAAAGGTTTTTGAACAACTCGGATCTGCACCAAAGTTATTCTCGATTCCTAGAAGAATACTTGACGCTAGGTCATATGTCGTTAGTGCCTACATCGGAAATCTCCAAGCAAAACGTCTTTTATCTGCCTCATCATGCTGTTTTGAAGCCAGACAGTACTTCAACTAAGCTTCGTGTCGTTTTTGATGGGTCATTTAAGGACTCAAACGGCAACTGCTTGAACGATTCGCTAATGATTGGGCCACCCATCCAACGTAATTTATTTTCCGTTTGCTTACGTTTTCGTCGACATCAGTTCGTATTTACAGCAGACATAGTTAAAATGTTTCGACAGATCTGGGTGTCCGAAAAGGATATTGATTTTCAGCGCATAGTATGGCGGAACTCCTCTTCGGAGCCTATACAACACTTTAGATTACGTACTGTAACATACGGGACTGCTTGCGCTCCATTTTTGTCGGTTCGGACGTTAGAACAATTAGCAAAAGACTATCGTGAGGAGTTTCCACTTGCGTCAGATATTGTGCTAAATGATTTTTACGTGGATGATGTTGTTTCGGGCGGTGACACTTTATCTGAAGCCATTTTAAAACGCGATTCCTTAATCAAATTACTTGAAAAGTGCGGTATGCAATTAAGCAAATGGCAAAGCAATTGCTTTGAACTTCGACGAGGTAGTGATAGTCAGCCTTTTCAAAATGTTTCCCTTGACACGGATGCAGACTCGTGGATAAAAGTACTCGGTTTGTACTGGAACTCGAAGAGTGACACATTTAGCTTTCGTTTGAATTATAATCCCAATGACATAATAACAAAACGCCAGATTCTAAGAGACATTGCCCGCATATTTGACCCCCTCGGTTTTCTTTCCCCTTCGGTCGTAAAACTAAAAATACTACTTCAAGAACTGTGACATCGAAATGTTAACTGGGATGACGAACTCCCATGGTCAATCGCTAGTCAGTGGAAGAAATACCGTGAAGAACTTCCAGACCTCACACAAATTGAAATACCACGAACCATTGGACTTGGACGCAAAACGTTCCAGTTGCACGCATTTTCAGATGCATCGGCATCCGCGTACGCTGCCGTTATCTATTCGCGATACGAGTTGCCCAACGGAACCTTCGAAACGAATATTCTCGCGGCAAAATCTCGTGTTTCGCCGCTTAAGCAACTCAGCATTCCACGATTAGAGCTCTGTAGTGCCGTTTTACTCGCAAGACTACTCGTCGCGGTGCAAAAATCTCTAAATGTCACATTTGAAAATGTATTTGCCTGGTCTGACTCAAAAGTGGTCCTATCGTGGCTTTCATCTCCTCCGCGACGCTGGAATATTTTCGTTGGCAATCGTACGTCGGAAATTCTAAATACTATACCGAGAAATAGATGGTTTCATGTGAGATCAGAATGCAATCCTGCGGACTGTGCATCTCGTGGTATCTTACCGTCGCAACTTCTAAGACACCCGCTTTGGTGGAAAGGTCCTCAGTGGTTGCAAGAAACTAGTGCGAAATGGCCGATAATCAGTGATATCGAAGACCATCCTAGCTGTAACCAGGAAGAGAAGAAAATCTCTACTCAGGTAAATCTCGCTATCGCCGATGATGATCACCCATTTGAGTCGCTTTCAACACGAGTTTCAACATGGTACATTCTGATCCGAATAGTAGCACGAATACAACGAATAATCTGTAAGGGTCACAAAAATACCCTATCTTCTTCACTTCAACTCCAACCACAAGAAACCTTTGATGCTAAAAATAGGATAATCAAATGGCTGCAGGATAAGTATTTTGGTGAATGTATCAAATCATTTCATAAATATGGTCACTTCCCAAATAATTCAAAAATTATTGCTCTTTCTCCATTCTTAGATGATCAAGGTATCCTGAGAGTTGGTGGAAGAATTGAACATGCAAACGTCTCGTTTAATACCAAGCATCCAATCATTATACCTAAAGGACACATCATAGGAAAACTTATCGTTCTTGATGCTCATAAGCGTTTTCACCACCCTGGAATATCAACCCTTTTCGCGCTTATTCGACAAGAGTATTGGGTTATTGGATGCCGAAACATAATTCGTAAGATAACTCATGAGTGTATGGATTGTTTTCGTCAGCGAAAAGCAACAATAAATCAGCGAATGGGCGACCTACCTCCACAACGAATCCATGTGAGCAGGCCCTTCGCGCATTGCGGGTGTGACTATGCGGGTCCTATAACTTTAAAAGTGAAATCGGGTAGAAAACCAACATTTTCGAAAGGTTACATATCGCTATTTGTTTGCCTAGTAACTAAAGCTATTCACTTAGAACTAGTTAGTGACCTGACTACAGACGCTTTTCTTGCCGCGTTCCGTCGGTTTGTCGCTCGACGTGGAAAACCATCGCATCTTTACTCCGACAATGGAACAAACTTCCGCGGATCGGCTCGTTTATTATCCGAGATGCATGACCTACTTTTATCTCAAACCCACAACTCGCTCGTAGCAGATTCTCTCGCTCGTGATGGCATATGCTGGCATTTTAACCCCCCTTCGGCACCTCACTTCGGCGGTTTATGGGAGGCTGGGGTCAAATCGGTAAAACACCATCTTCGACGTGTAATAGGTACCGACATTTTGACATTCGAACAACTTTATACTCTTTTGACCGAAATTGAGGCGATTCTCAACTCGCGACCGTTGTGTCAGATATCGGACACTGAGCTTGACCCACTAACACCTGCTCATTTCTTTTTAGGTGAATCCTACGCTGCCATTCCCGAGCCAATGATTGACGTACCAACAAATCGATTATCCTGCTGGCAACAATTGCAACTCAAAATCCAAGGATATTGGAAACGCTGGCAGATGGAATACTTGACGTCCCTGCAACAACGTCCTCGTTGGCAACAAATTCAAACCAACTTGAAATTGAATGATCTGGTGGTTATAAAGGAGAGCAATTTACCTCCTGGAAAGTGGGCAATGGGCCGTGTCATCGACATACATCCAGGAAAAGACGGCCATGTTCGAGTCGTGACATTAAAAACCGCCAACGGCAACCTAGTTCGCCCTATTCACAAGCTGGCTATACTTCCTTGTTCTGAAACTACGGTTCAGGGGCGGCGGAATGTTTAAGACTGTTTCAAATTTTATTTAAAGTGTTAAATTGATTTAAAATCCCTTTCATGAATTCTTCAAAAGTTTCTATTTTTCGTTGTTCAAATATGTCAAACTTAACGTAATTTACCCTATGTTTTATTTAAGTAATTATTGTCAACCTGTTTAAAGTAACGCTTAATCTCTTTCGTTCTCTTGAAATTTATATTCAGCTATTATAAATCAAATTGTACCGTATTCTGTAAAGAAATGTATCATGTTTATCGTTTATGCAGAAATATTTCTCGATCATTTGGATCTCAGACACAATAAGGGTAATAACTAAATAAAATTCGCTCGTCGCAAACAACAAATCAAAAATCGTTCGTTTTTTTTTTCGTCAATTTGATTTGATTGCTTTCGCCATTGGTTACCTAATTAAATTTGTGAACTTTAATTATCGATCACTCAGTATGCTTTGACATTTCATCATGAATAGACTTACTAACGAGCAGCGCTTGCAAATCATTGAATTTTATTACCAAAATCAGTGTTCGGTTCGAAATGTGTTTCGCGCTTTACGTCCGATTTATGGTCTACATAATCGACCAAGTGAGCAAACAATTAATGCGATTGTGACCAAGTTTCGCACTCAGTTTACTTTATTGGACATTAAACCAACCACACGAATGCGTACAGTGCGTACAGAAGAGAATATTGCGTCTGTTTCTGAGAGTGTTGCTGAAGACCGTGAAATGTCGATTCGTCGCCGTTCGCAGCAATTGGGTTTGTGTTATTCGACCACATGGAAGATTTTACGCAAAGATCTTGGTGTAAAACCGTATAAAATACAGCTCGTGCAAGAACTGAAGCCGAACGATCTGCCACAACGTCGAATTTTCAGTGAATGGGCCCTAGAAAAGTTGGCAGAAAATCCGCTTTTTTATCGACAAATTTTGTTCAGCGATGAGGCTCATTTCTGGTTGAATGGCTACGTAAATAAGCAAAATTGCCGCATTTGGAGTGAAGAGCAACCAGAAGCCGTTCAAGAACTGCCCATGCATCCCGAAAAATGCACTGTTTGGTGTGGTTTGTACGCTGGTGGAATCATTGGACCGTATTTTTTCAAAGATGCTGTTGGACGCAACGTTACGGTGAATGGCGATCGCTATCGTTCAATGCTAACAAACTTTTTGTTGCCAAAAATGGAAGAACTGAACTTGGTTGACATGTGGTTTCAACAAGATGGCGCTACATGCCACACAGCTCGCGATTCTATGGCCATTTTGAGGGAAAACTTCGGAGAACAATTCATCTCAAGGAATGGACCGGTAAGTTGGCCACCAAGATCATGCGATTTGACGCCTTTAGACTATTTTTTGTGGGGCTACGTCAAGTCTAAAGTCTACACAAATAAGCCAGCAACTATTCCAGCTTTGGAAGACAACATTTCCGAAGAAATTCGGGCTATTCCGGCCGAAATGCTCGAAAAAGTTACCCAAAATTGGACTTTCCGAATGGACCACCTAAGACGCAGCCGCGGTCAACATTTAAATGAAATTATCTTCAAAAAGTAAATGTCATGGACCAATCTAACGTTTCAAATAAAGAATCGATGAGATTTTGCAAATTTTATGCGTTTTTTTTAAAAAAAAAGTTCTCAAGCTCTTAAAAAATCACCCGTTAAAAGAAAAATGTCCGAACCATCTTTTGAATGTTTGTCGCCATAGAAAACTTACAAAGCCCGCCTTTTCGTATTTTTTCCAAACTGGTTAACCAAGGTGCTATTTGTGGAATACATATACCAACTCCGAGGTAGATGAACTCCCTAACTACTTCAAAATTGGGTTGATATCAATAGTACATCTTTTTCGCAGTTGATGGACACATTCTTGATTGTTTGTTGATAGCTTGTACCTGGTCTTGTACCTACTCATTTCCTTTACGACAATAAGTTTCACCTGATCTACACTCTTCTTGAACAACAACTATGTTCGAAAAATTGGGAATGTATGCTTTTATCGTCAGCAATGATTGAAGAGATTTGTTGAGTATTTTCCAATGTGACACGACACAGACGGATCAGTTTTCCTGGACACCCGAGTTCGGCCACTCCATATTTCGAACTCTTGATCATGAATTCTATCGTATGCGGCTTTCTGGTAGATGAAAAGATATTGTGTCTCTACTTGAAATGATGTCGTTCACTTCACATCATCTGCAGTAATTAATCACGGAATGACAAGCAATGTTTATCGGAATTCACCAGCAAGAAGAAAGAATAAGAGCGACACCTGTTAGTTGGTCGCTTACTCAAAAATCCCGGAGAGTCCGGGAAAGCTTTTCTAACAATTTTACATGGGCTATTGTGCACTCATTCCAACAGACAATCTAAGACGTTTTAAGAATTGTGGTGGATGGTTGTTCTGTCTGGTTCAAATTCAATGGAAGCTTGAACGCCCGTCCAATAGTATTGATGCAATTCCCGATGCGAGTGCAATTAAATTGATAAGGCATGTTTTGCCTGTTCTCCCTGGTACATTGAGAAAAAAAAGTCACTATTTCCGTTTGTTACACGTTGCATGACCGTGTCATAAGCATTTTACTTGTGACTTATAGGTTCTATAGGGCAAGTGATGCATTCGTAAAAAAAATCAAACTTGAGATTTTGATCAAAGTTGACATTACGATGATGGCAAAGACGAAAAAAGTGAGTTCGCAATTCTGTCTGCCTGAACGACTCGCCCGAGTTTTTGTAAGCTTGGTAGATATCAATTTTATTTTATTTTTTTCAAAACTCAATGAGGGCTATCGTGAACAAAATTTCCCTCGGAATTCTCCCCATCTTCAAAAATGGGAAACGACAATATTTCTGCACTAGTCATTGAAAGCTGGCTGGTGATCTTTTAAAATGAGAGCCAAAGGCCCTATGAAACTTAATTCTCAATATCAATAAATTCCAAGGGAAACTATCGACATTATTCAAGTTCACAATTTTGAAGGTTATGAAAAATTCCGAGGGAAATTTTATTCACGATAGCCCCCAATATTTTGAAAACTCCTTTCTCGATTTTCTTTAAACTTAACAAATAATAGTTTCTTAAAACAGTCTACAGGATGTGAGAAAAAGAATTTTATTTTACCAAAAAATTATAATGGATTTCTAAGATCGTATTTTTTTTTCAAAAACGACACCTAAAATTTTGGTAGCTATTTTTTTCTTTCAATTCATTCTTACGATCTTTTATTTAGTAAAAAAAATTGCAATTAAGATATTACTGACTGTACCTATGTATCATGGAACCATTTTTTTCCAATATTAATGAAATATTTTATAGAAAAGTCTAAAAAGTTTGAAAAAAATTAAAATTCAAAAATTTTAAAAAAATATTTTTTGAATTTTTGGAAAAAAAAAATTAATTTTCTTTGGAAAACTCGACACCTCAAAAGCGGGTCAATGTTATTTTTTTGGGAATTTAATTTTTATTCGTACAGCAAAAATAAAATGCACAACTGACCGCACGAACTTGCTGCAATGTAACAGACTAGGAATTTTAAAAACGAATGTTATTAAAGAAAACTGTTCATAAGGATAATATCATAAGGATAATATCATTTTGAAACGCCAATTTAAAGTGTTTATTATTGTTTGAATACAAATTAAATTTACAAAAAAAAAAATACTAAGCCCCTTTTGAGATATTGAATTTTCGAAAAAAAAATGTTTTTTTTTTTAAATTTCAAAAAACATTTTTTTTTTTTAAGTTTTGAAATGCAATATTTTTTAAACTTTTTAGAAGCTCCTCTATAAATTTTTTTTATTAAAATCCGTTATGCCAATGACGAGAAATTCAAAATTCGAAAATATGCTTCTATGGTAGGCACAGTCAGTAATATCTTGTTTTCAAAAAATTTTTTTATTTAATTATAGATCATAAGAATTAATCTTAAGAAAAAAAATTTAAGCGGAATTCTCCGAACCGTTTTCGAGAAAAAAAACGATTTTCTAAAACCATTTTTTGACATTTGTATTTTTAGTTATTTTTAGGTAAAATAATTTTTTTTCACATATATTGTAGATTATACTAAAAAACTTATAAGTATAAGTTCAAGTTTCAAAAAATCGACCATGGGGTTTTCAAAATATTGAGTTCTCAAAAAAAAAAAAAACAAATTGATTTATTTTTTTAAATCCAAACAAATATTTTTTGAAAATTTGAATATATAATAATATTCAAACTTTTGAGGACTTTTAGCAGAAAAAAAAAATTATCAAAATCCGCCTTACCGTTTTTGAGAAAATCAAAAACCAAGAAAATGGTTCCAAGTAGGGTACCAAAAATAAAAATTTTTGGGAAAGTTTTTTTTTTTCAACCATTACCTAGCTTTAACTAAATAAAATTTTTTGAAAGTTTTTTTTTTTAAATCTGTGGGACAGTTTTTGAGAAAAAAAATATATTTATAGATTTTCAAAAAAAATCGTATGGGAGGTACCGTTATTTTTGGTCTTAAAAAAAAGGAAAACACGTGTGGAGGCAAAAAATTCAAAACGATATCTACCAAGTTCAACGAAAATCGGCCGAGCCGTTTAGGCTGTAGTCGAACCGACAGACAGACAGAATTGCGAGATCCACTTTTTTGGTCTTCGCTATCATCGTAATGTCAACTTTGATCAAAATCTCGACTTCGATTTTTTTCCGAATGCATAACTTGCCTTATAGTATCTACCTATAAGTCGCAAGTAAAAAACTTAATGTTGGATTACCAAATTTTTTTCTTAAGAATTTTTTTAAAAATTTTGTGTAGATATAAAAGTTTATTTTTTTAAGAAACCACTACAACGACTTTTAATTTTTCTTCTGGTATGAACTAATATTTGCTTGAGTCACATGGCATTCTGTTTTTAACTCCAATTACTAAAGGACTTATTTTAATCATTTAAAAAATTAATTTTATGCTTACGAACAGTTTTTCTCTTAAAATATTATTTTTTTAAATTGTTAGTAATTTACATAAAAGTAAGTTCGGGAGACACAGTCGTGAATTTTATTTTTACCAAAGTTTGTTCATATACATAATAAACTGTCGACCCGCCCAGCTTCGTTCTTACTTACTTACTTACTTACTAAGGTCCTTAGACCTTTTATGTCCGTGGGGGACGCCAGATCGCCATCGTGTTCGGTTCCTGGATATGAGTCGCAACTCCCTCCAACTCTTGCCTAGTTGGGCTGACTCCTCCTCGACTGTTCTTCTCCATGACCCTCCTGCGTAAAGCATGTCAAATAAATTCTCTATTGACGCTTTCTCAAAGTCAATGAATAGCAGGTGGAGTGGTGATCGATATTCGACGCACTGCTCAATTATGATCCTTAAAGTATTGATATGATCAATGCATGAGGATCCAGTGCGGAAACCTGGCTTCTAGATGTTCCCTAATGCGTTCTAGTACTATTTTCGCTAATATTTTAGCAACGGCAGACAGGACGCAAATTCCCCTCTAGTTTTGGCACTGTGTTAAGTCTCCTTTTTTAGGGAGCTTGACTTCGTTCCCTACAGCTTCGCTCTGGAAGCACTAAACATCTACAGCTAGATGAATTCTGTTGGATCGAGGGGGCCGGCCATTTGAGAAAGTTTTAGCAGATACTTATCTGATATCTATGAGCACTACGCCTCTTTTAGGATAAAACTAACATAAAACAACGATTTTGTAAATTTTAATCGAACATAACATCATACTTTTTTTTACCCTTAATTAAAGTTAAAATCATCGAATACCCATTTTATTTTATTTTTTGTATCGTGCTTCTTTCATATGACTCTTTGACATATACAAACGTCAAAAAAGGTCTTTTTACTTCGTTTTTCTCACGAACTGTCATTGTTTTACGTGTGTTCAGAAGCAATTTATTAACAATGACAGCACAAACGAACGTGGCGTTTACACTTAACCGCGAAGTCAAAGACCAGTTTCTTCGCTTTAAAATAAGGTGACGTTTGGCGTTAAGCTGACAATTAAATTGATTATTGTTATGGTTGCTTCTAGAGTCCACTTAAATAGTTAAGTCATCCGTATGTTTGTTTTTAGATATATTTTAAAAAATCAGATTTCGGTTCGGACCCAAACATTTCCTAATTTTTTTTTAATTCGTTCCACAAGTCTTTGAACATTTAACATCTCACTAGATATTCATCACAAGATTATCTAAATTTCTTAGCCTTTTTTCTCAAGATTTTTTTTCCTTTAATTTATTTCTTCAAATGAAAACTTTTGCCCAAACGCCATTAGCCTCACAATATTATGAGAAAAATGCTTTGGAAAAATCTCTACAAAATCTATACGAATAGAGCTATTCCCACCTTCGTCTGGTCTTAATCCACAAAACCCGACCATTATCATTTTTCAAAAGATATAAAAGAAGGAAAAAAATCACAAATGGCCAAAAGGAGAAGATTTTTCGTAATTAAAGCTTAATCAGCTTGAAATAACTTTCTTTATCTCGACATAGAAATTGTGCACAAGAAAAAAGAAGGCTAAGAAATTGCTTCTTTGCTGGTCAGTCCCACACACCTTTATGAAAGTCCTTTTCTTCCATTTAAAAAGAGGTTTTTTTTTTGTCTTAAGTTATTACTTCAAGCTCAGCATCCGCATAGGAACACAGAAAAAAAAAGAATTCTAATTTCGCTAAGAATGCGATTGCGTTGCCTCAAGGAATCGTGAAACAAGCTAGAACCACACTAAAGGACTAAAACCTGAAAGAAAAGAAAAAGAATAATATTATTTCTTAGTTTTTTTCTTTTTTTTTTATTTTTAATTACTTTGCTTTTATTCTTTCTTATGGTGTTTTTAAGGCGGAACTCTGCATATCCTTCCACGCTTCAAAAAGTCCTGGGTTAATTATGACTTTCAGAAGGTAAAGTCGAATAGCAGAGCAAAAAAAAATAAAGGATTTCTTTTCTGAATAGTGTCTGAGATCTTGGAACTCTGAATGGGTTTTTTTTTCTCGTGTCTCTGTAAGTCTTACAAGGATATTAAAATAAGCGGATCGGTCCTTTTTTTTGTTCTTAACAAAACTTGCAAAAACTAGATAATTCATTAATCATTCTTGTTCTTCGTTTAATTTGTTTTAATCCTGGGTGTAATCCTTTTGAATATTAACAGAATCCTTCAATGCTAATTGCTGCAAATATTTTCAAAATACCTTTACCTGGGGCGGGAGTTATTTTTGCAAATTATTATTGTTCCGAAAAAACCAGTTGCAGTTGCAGTCAGGCATCACAGATGCTCCTGCATCACATATGTAGGATGTAGGTACATGCTCGTACCTATGGAATCCTTTCAACAAAGCGGATTTGCAAAAAGAATTCTCAAAGACAATGAGAGATATCTTTGCGTAGAGGATATTGTTTGACGTCTGCCTATCCTACATACAGACAGACAGACAGACGTCAAAGTGAAAGACAATGAAAATATTATTTATGAGCATTTGCTCGAACGGCATCCTTCATATTTTGTATTCGAATATCCTTTCATAGAATTTATGATAAACTATAACCGATTATACAAAAGGGTATCACACTGCGTTCGTCGTTTGGTTCAAGGTCGGGTTTGTAATAAAATTTTGAATGGGTAGGTACCACTGTGAAAAATCTGTAAATGTATCTGTGAGATACTTTGGGAGAGGATCCTTAACCAGCATGGAATATAAAATTATAATTGTTTGTTGCCATATTTTGCCTCAGGGAACAATTATAATTTAGTGGTAAGACCAGGTAAGTGGCTTTTTTCTGTTTTTTCTTTTTGTTTTTCAACAATTCCGTCCTTGACTCTTGCCACAAGTGATTTTTTTAGGGACACTTGCAGTTTTTTAGCTGTAAGTTTTCAGATAGTTTTTCTTGCAAGTAGGTACCTTAATGTGTTTCCGCTTGGGAGGTTTGATTGTTCACTTTGTTATCAGCTATTTATTGGAATATTTTTTAATTTCTTTTTTTCCTTGGAGAATAATTCTTTGGAATTCGTTTCCTGAAAAATTGCACAGTTATGGAATACTTGCAGATAGTTATAACTATACTTTAAGATTTCAGGTTTGAGTATTTTATTCATATATATATGTATATACCTATACATATTTCAATATTCCTTCCTATGTTTATAAATATGCTATGGATTCCGAAACCTATTTAGCTGACAAATTCAAACAATTTGGAGTTTGTATTGGTTTGAGACTGTTTCTGTGAAGTTTGGTGAAAATTGGTCCGTCAATTTCCCAACAAGGCACGCCTGCCGGCTAAGACTGGTACCCAGATAGTGAATTTGTTTGCTAAATAAGGATGGACCTGGTTTGGGTGGTACGTAGACTTCTGTATTAGATATGTTCAACTCTCAGTAAAAAACTATGTCACCAAAGGAGTCTAATGTTCGGCTTGGCACCCGTGAAAAAGTACAAAGTAAAAATCATAAATTATTGGAAAGCAAATTTTTAAACCAAATTATATTTCATAACTGAACTATTCACTGAAGGTGGAGCTGCAGTTCAGAGTGGACCAGAATTTCAATTAACATAATGTATATCGACCAGCCAGCTTTATCCCTTTCTAAATATCTGCAATTTTGAAAAATAAATTGGTTGAGGTTGAATAAAATCCTCGCGACACATGAGTCTCAATATCTAGTGCACAATCCTTCCATTTTGTAGATATAGTATAAGTGACCCTACTACCTCAATCTTTGACTTTTTATTTCTATATACATAGCTAGATCAATGTTGCTGTATAACACATACACTCGCAGGCGGGACCAAAAATCAGCTGTACAATTTTGTTGATGAATCATCATCATCCTTAAGAGATTTCTTCCACCATTGATATTCTAAAGCGTTTTCCAGTAGGAATTCCTTAACTTTGACCGCTGATTGCGGCCATATTGTTGAAGCAACATCTGTCAAATTGTTCAATCGTTAATTGAGTTTATCTCAGCATGCAAAGTAATAGTGCTTAATAACATGTGGAAATAATAAAACTATTTTATGATAGTGGTTCTTTTGTCCAAGCAATCACTTCGCCCATTTTACGGTCGCTATAATCGTTTTTCCGACAGGACTATTCGCAAGTCGCAACGTGGTGAATTAATTCAAGTCGACCGGTTCAGAAAAACAATGCGCCAACAGCAGGATCTACCTAAGCTATCGCCGCTGTCACTCTAATCAGCAGAATTCACGGTAATCAATTCCATGAAACGGAGAAGAACTCGACCTTTCGAAGAGCACAACTTGGCGAATTTTACTTGGACTTGAACCCGTACAAACTTCAATTGATCCAGGAGCTCAAACTTTACGACCATAGACAACAACTTGTGTTCGCTATCTAAGCTCTCGAACATTTGGAAGTTGACCCCGATTTCGGTCGAAAAATCATAGTCAGTGATGAGGCCCATTTCTGGATTCGTCTGAATGGATTCGTCAGCAAGCAAATTGTCGAATTTGGAACGATCACAATCCACACAAGATCTATCAAATTTCAATATATCCAGAAAAATTTACTGTTTGGTGTGGGGTTTGAGCTGACGGCATCATCGGTTCATATACTTCTTTGAGAATTAAAGGGTGGTTAAATTTTAAGGGCCGATGTTGATTTAGGATATTATTGTCAATTCTTTTTATTATGATAATATTGGTATGGTTCAACTATGTATGGAACAAAATATCGGCCAAATGGCCGCCGCGGCACACCTCCATCTGATAGTCCGAATCTTCCATGACGCTAAGGCATAATTGAGGTTCTATGCCGTTAATGTGCCGAATTATCTCATCCTTTAGCTCTTGAATTGTTGCTGGCTTATCGACGTATACATTTTCTTTCAAATAACCCCAAAGAAAGAAGTCCAACGGTGTCAAATCACATGATCTTGGCGGCCAATTGACATCGCCACCACCTGAGAAAACACGGCCATTGAATTTGTCGCGCAAAAGATCCATTGTTTCGTTAGCTGTGTAGCAAGTAGCACCGTCCTGTTGAAACCACATATCGTCCACATCCATATCTTCCAATTCGAGCCATAAAAAGTTCGTTATCATCTCACGATAGCGAACACCATTCACAGTTACTGCCTGACCGGCCTCATTTTGGAAAAAATACGGTCCGATGATGCCGCCAGCCCATAAACCGTACCAAACAGTCACTCTTTGTGGGTGCATTTGTTTTTCGAAAATCACTCTTGGATTATCATTTGCCCAAATGCGGCAATTCTGTTTATTGACGAATCCACTGAGGTGAAAATCTGCCTCATCACTGAAGATGATTTTCTTCAAAAATTGATCATCCACTATTGCCATTTCTTGCCACCATTCTGACCTTTTACGACGCTTGAAATGGTCAAGAGGCTTTAGTTCTTGAGTCAATTGCACCTTGTAAGAGTGTAAATACAAGTCTTTATGCATAATGTTCATCAACGAGTATGAGAGGTGCAATAATTGCCTTTTGTTGGGCACGACGACGAGTTGAGTTGAGTTGAGCACGTAGAGAGAAACTTCTAAAAAGTTTAAAAAACATTGCATTTCAAAACTTTAAGAAAAATATTTTTTTTTATGTTTTAAAATTTTCTTATATAAAACCCTATTTTTTTAAGAAACCACTACAAAGACTTATAATTTTTGTTCTTGCATAAATCTACATATATTTGCTTGAATCACATGGCATCCTATTCTTACCTTTAACTACAAAAGAAGTTTTTTTTAGTCATTTAAAAAATGAATTTTATGCTTATGAACAGTTTCTCTAATAACATTCATTTTTGAAATTCTTAGTCTTTTACATAGGAGCAAGTTCGTGCGACCCAGTCGTGCATTTTATTTTTAGAAATATCTTGATTTTTAAATAACCCGCAATCTAGATTTCCGCTCTCATATAATAGAAAAATCTGAATTAGGTAAAACGGTTATCAACCTCAAGTGGGGCAGTTCTGTGCATAACCAACAAGTTGGTACAATAAACTTCAATAAATACTTGCTAATCAAGGTCAGCCATCAGACGAATAGGGGGAATAACATGTAGCATACGAAAACATGCACGTGCCGTAACTTTTCGGGACTGGTGGAAGTCTGATCATAGCCTCTCCGTGGCGGCCGCTAGAAACAAGCCTTTAAAAAGGTTTGGCTAATATGATCAGGCTGGTTCCTCAGGTTGGCGATAGGTTAATTCCCTGTCCCGTAAAACTTTATGAATTACGAGACCGGCAACAAGCCTCGGAAACGGACTGATGACACGACGACAACCAACGCAACGAAAACTGAAAAACGATTTACGAATTTTCTTATGGAACGTACGATCGCTCTATAGAGCTCGAGCTGCTCAGCAGCTAGCCGATGCCCTGTCAAAATATAAAGCTGACATAACAGCTCTCCAAGAAATCAGATGGACAGGGAATGATGTTTTACAGAAGAAAGAATATGACGTTAATTACAGCTGTCATACAAAACACCATGAGCTCGGGGTAGGCTTCCTAGTCAGCGAAAAAATGAAGTCTACTATCATCGGCTTTAACGCTATAAGCGAAAGGCTATGCACCCTTCGCGTGCGAGGCAAATTTACGAACATCAGCCTCATTAACGTTCACGGACCTACGGAGGAGTCCTCAGACGAAGAAAAAGAGACTTACTACGAACAAGTCGAGAGGGCCCTCAATGCCTGTCCAAGGTATGATGTTAAAATTATCCTTGGGGATTTGAACGCAAAAATAGGTCGGGAGCCGGTATTCAGGCATTACGCAGGCACCCATAGTTTGCATGAGAACACTAATGACAATGGACTTCGAGTCTTAGAATTGGCGCATCGAAAAACATGGTCGTTGCGAGTACCAGGTTCCCGCGTAAAGATATCTACAAAGCCACCTGGGTATCACCTGATGGAGTCACTCGTAACCAAATAGACCACGTGTTGATAGACCGTCGCCACTACTCGAACTTGATGACGGTACGAACGTACCGAGGTGCCAATATCGATTCGGATCACTATCTTGTTGGTATGGTTTTCCGAGGGCGGATTGCCTTGCGAAGACGCATTGCATCCGCCGATCAGGTTCGAATCAACACGGCTGCCCTGCGCAATGAAAACACCAGTAACACCTTTGGTAATGCGTTAGGACTCGCCCTAGAATCACTTGATTTAGGGAGAGTAAGTCCTGGAGCCAGTACGCTGGGCGTAAATGAGAAGTGGACATGCCTTAAGAATATTGTCATTAGTACTGCCAACTCCATCTTAGGCAGCAGTCGTAAAAATCGGAACGACTGGTTTGATGATGAATGCAAGCTAGCGACTGAACGTAAGAATGTTGCGTACCGAGCAATGTAACAATCTCATAGAACGCGGGCACGCGAAGAGGAATATAAAGAGCTCAGAAGAATAGAGAAACGGCTACACAGACAAAAAAAATCAGCCTGTGAGAAGAACCTAATCTGTGAAATAGAAAATAGCCGAGAGCGAGGTCCGCACCAGGCGCGGAAGTTCTACCAATCCGTCCGAAACATGACGCAGTACACACCACGCTGCACATACTGCAAGGACGGAGAGGGAAATCTGATCACCGATCCTGAAAGCATACTGGAGCGATGGGAAGTGTACTTTAATGAATTGCTAAATGGTCAGCTCACTGCAGAAGTGGAGGCTCCACTACTTCAAGAAGAATACCCTATGTTGCCGCCACCAAGCATAGAAGAGGTTGAGAAGGCTATAGGCCGGCTTAAACAGAACAAAGCCCCGGGAGCCGATGGCATACCAGCCGAATTATTCCATCACGGCGGGCCAGCCTTACGTCAAGCAATTCATGATATTATAGTACACGTATGGGAGCAGGAAGAAATGCCAGAAGACTGGCGAAAAGGTTTAATATGCCCCATACATAAGAAGGGAGATGTCACAACGTGCAGCAATTATAGAGGTATCACGTTGTTGAGTACCGCTTATAAGATACTCTCCTCTATCCTACAAGACCGGATAACCCCATACGCTAAAACCGTCATCGGACAATATCAGTGTGGTTTCATTCCAGGCAAATCAACAACTGATCAGATATTTACCCTTAGGCAGGCGATGGAAAAATATCTAGAATTTAACATCCCAACATACCATCTGTTTATAGACTTTAAGGCCGCCTATGATAGCATAGCCAGGGTAGAACTTTACAAAGCCATGAGAGAATTCGGCATCCCAAATAAATTGACACGACTATGTAGGTTGACCATGACCAACGTAACAAGCCAAGTAAAAATAGCCGGATTGCTATCCAGACCAATCAACATCTTTAATGAACTCCGACAAGGGGACGGTTTGGCCTGCCTCCTCTTCAACCTGGCGTTGGAGAAAGCAATCCGTGACTCTGGCACGGCAACAAGAGGGACCATCGTCAAGAGGTCCAGCCAGTTACTGGCTTACGCAGACGACATCGACATCATCGGAAGAACCGAACAAGTTGTACACGATTCCTTCATCCAGATCGAGCAGGCGGCACAAAATACGGGGCTGCACATTAGTGGAGGTAAAACAAAGTACATGGTGGCGTCGAATGCGAGAGGAACAGTTGGTCAAACAATCAAGGTAGCGGAGCACGAATTTGAAGTGGTGCAATCCTTTAAATACCTTGGGTCAATAGTAGCAGCCGATAACAATATAGAAGAAGAAATACGCGGGCGGCTTCTCAAAGCCAACAGAGCCTACTATAGTCTGTCAAAGCTCTTCAAATCCAGAAATCTCACCATAACTTCAAAACTGCTGCTGTACAGGACCATGGTCCTGCCAGTACTCACATATGGATCCGAGACTTGGGTGCTTAGCAAAAGGCACTCCGACCTCTTAGCTGCGTTCGAGAGAAAAGTCTTAAGGAGAATTGTTGGCCCCATATGTGAGGAAGGACGATTCCGGAGACGGTACAATCATGAACTGTACGCAATCTACCTAGAAGCAGATATCGTGACAAAAATTAAGCTCGGTAGACTCCGGTGGGCAGGGCACCTAGCTCGCAAGAGCGAAGAGGAACCTGCTCGGAAAGTTCTTTGTGGTACATTCTATGGTAGACGACAGCGTGGTAGACCATGCTTGCGCTGGAGAGATGGCGTAGACCAGGACGCCCGAAGCCTTGGGGTGCGCAACTGGATGGCGTCGGCTAGAGACCGGGATAGGTGGAGAGACTTGTTGAAAGAGGCCAGGACCGGAACCCGGTTGTCGAGCCGATGATGATGATGAATCAAGGTTTTGGGTTTCAATTGATTGTAGAATTCAAATTCGTTCAGCGTTTCTCCATCAAGCGAATATTTTGACTGCAAATGATAACATCAAGAAATGCTTTGCATGTGGACTTAGGAGTTCAAGAAATATGTGCAAGTAAAATGATAACTGGGATTGTGAATTCTGGAAGTTAAAAAATTTCCAAAGTGGATGAATCCTTCTATCTGATATGTATGTCACCATATTACCCTAACATCTGGGTCGATTAATATAGGTACATAGCAAATTAAACCACTTCTTGGAAGCTACAGCAGGTTTTTCAGCAATATATAGGTAGTTTTACATTAGGTATATTTAACGTCGAGAAAATAATAATTAAAAGTAAATAATGCCTTTTATAGATCACAAATCAATATCCAATTTTTTTTTAAAACACACCTATAATGACTCCTTAAGAAATTCGTTACGTTCTTACCAAATTGAAACCACGAATGTCTGCGAGATGATGGGGATCCTTTATTTCCATCATTTTTATTGCTCAACGTGATTGATGTACTGCGCAATATGCCCTCGGGAAATAACATTTTCTTCTCTGGGCAACATTAGGCTAATTCTTCACCGGTAATATCCGTGTCACATATAATTTCTCATTGCCAGACGAAGCTCCTTTAAGCACAAACGGACTCATAAGATTATTCGCGGTATTCAAAAGGGAATTCAAGGTGCAACTTTAGATGAAGTACTATTTATAAATATGTATACCTAGGTAAGGTATATAATTCGTTTGATGTATCTGTCTAAATGTTCATCACCAGATCTCAAGCAATGATCAGCAGCAAACCAGTTGAGGAGGTATAAATTTGCACTTGGCAATCGATGATGGCCAATAATGGTACTTTATGGTTAATTTTATGGAGTCTGAAAGTCACGCCTCGTTATGATGAATGATCAAATCTTTATCTCCACTTTCTCACCGAAGAAGGCAAGACACATAACGACGCCAGAAATCATGGATGTGCGAGGGAGTTTATATAGCGACACGAATTGCAAGAAATAAGTTTTCTCCGAATCAATCAGGGATTAGACGCGGTTACCACTGAATGGAAGAATTTAAATTGAGTGTTAGTTTTGTTGCTAACTCTTTTTTGTTATATGTATTCCTTCATCCTGACTATCTAAGATACCAAAATTCTTGGGAGCATTACAAGATCTAAAAAACTATATAGAGAAATTATCTGTTTTCAAAAAGACACATGATAATATTTTTTGAGTGCCATCTTGACTGTCCGCATTTAAAACTGCACCTAACCCGACGAAAGTCGACCAAGAAAATAAATTTCTCCTAATCACAGGTTCTATGAGTGTCGACGTAGTTGTTTAGCAGAGCTGCCATTCTATTCTGCACAAGCACTCGACTGTCTTAATAGAAGAAAGCATCGAAAAGATGATTAGACGCACAATTTCATAGTTTTTTATTTTGTTTTTTTTTTTTTTTTCATTCTGGTAATAAGTTAAAAGAACTAAGTTCTTTGTCGAGGACATAATTCTTGCAATCTGACACCGAATCAGGCTTAACAAAAAATTATATATTCTGTTTATGTGGACTCCACTGCATAGAACCTAGTATTTAAATGATATTGTGTGGTATTCTGAGTCTGCTGTAGTCTGTAATCCAAGACTGCTTCTTAGGCACTGCCGCTCAAACACCTGAATCATTTGAGACACGGCAGGGTTGAATCACAGCGGCCAACCAAAAGTAATCATCGGGCGGATGAGAGCCTTTCAGCACCACCCTGCTGTCAAGCTGGCTGCTATAAAACAACCATTTATTTTCAGGGCAAAAGTTCTCCGAGCCCTGGTCAAAGCAGTATTTATTTGTCTGCCAAAATACAAATACTGATCCAACCAGATGCCGAGGTATTTAACTTTACTTTAACTTGCCAGTGGATGTCGATATCTTTCCTCATATTGCTTGAGGTCTCATGGAACGTAGTCTTAAACACAAAAGTTTTTGATATCTGAAGATTGATTTTCAACTTCCAGTCATCGCAATATTGTCAAAGTCAAGCTGAGAATGATTTGTGATGACCTCGACTGTTGGAATTGTTTTGAAAATTATTAGATCTTCGGTATTCTCAATTGTCTGAGATACTTATGACATTACTCGTGTAAACGCTGAATAAATTCAGCAATTGAGTGCCAATTCTTATGTCAAAAATTGTGATAGATTTTACTTTATTTATTTGAATCAAGCTAATTAATATCTAGCGTACAAAAAATATTACTTACCCCCAGTTTCACAGTGGAAGTTTAAACCCCACTTTTGGTTTAAACTTCAGTTCAACAATAAATTTGGTTTCACAGTCCTTGAACAGAGTTCATTCTGTAGTTTAAGTTAAACGACACTATTCTGCCGTTTAATCTCAGTTCGACAATCCCTTCAAACATTTTAAAATATAATTTATTTTCATTTTTAATTTTTGTTTACTGTCACAGCTCACAACTGAAACCAAGCAAACTTTCCTTGATTGTTTTTTTCTTTGATTTAGATAGAAAGAGAAAACAATTTACTTAAACTACGTTTAATGAACTGAAGTTCAGATAAGACTGTAAAACCGGACGAGTTGCACTTCAAATTTAAACTCCAGTTCAGGTTCAGCAGAACTTAAGTTTAAACTCTCACTGTGAAACTGGGGGTTAGAATTAAGAATTTATGAATTATACAATATTATAGAATATTTTTTTAAAACTATTATTTGAGACATCACAAAAATTTATTAATAAATTATGATTGACGTTATACAAATTAAACATTGTATTCAATGGTGAATTCTGCTCATAGTTCGTACGATAGTGTTTTATGTAAATTGGGTCACGAAAACCTCTTAGATTTCGATTTGGAACATTAAAATTAACACGACACAAAAGGTTTAAAGCATCGATATTACCATCAATAAGATTAACAATAAAAACAAAACATAAATAAGAACGTCTGCGCTCCAGACTGGGTAAATCTATGAGTCTTAAACGGCTGCTATATGAAGGAAGATTCAATGGATTCTGCCAGCCTAAGCCTCTAAGGGCAAATTTTAGGAATCTTTTTTGAATTTGTTCAATTCTTATTTTGTGACAACTGTAGTAGGGGGTCCATACCTGGCAAGCATACTCTATAATGGGTCTGACAAATGTGGTAAATAGTTGTTTGATAACATAAGGATCAGAAAACTGACGTGATTCCCTTTTAATCCAACCTAATATTGAATTGGCTTTATTACATGCCATATTGATATGCTGTGTGAATTCGAGTTTCTTATCGAACAATACACCAAGGATAGATACATCATTTACATTTAATAGATTTACGCCATTGAAACTATAGTCAAAAGATAAAACGGACAATTTTCTTGTAAAATTTATAATCTTACACTTATCGATATTTAACAACAAATAATTACGTGCACACCAATTATAGAAAGCATTTAGATCAATTTGCTAATGTTAACAACAAAATTTCTACCATTGCATGCTCAACGAAAATAAAAATGTTTTAGGTATTTATGACAAGTCTGGTCAGTCTTAGATAGAGACCCTCTATCCATCCGATGTCAGAGGGCTTCTTTAAATGAAACAATCAATCCTATGAGTTCTTCGGTTTACTTTACAAAGAATGCGAATGACATGCTTTTACTTAGTAAGAAGAGGATCAATTTTATTACGGTGAGTGCCACCCCAGCAGGTTAACCCATACTGAAGTTTTGATTTAAATTGGCCATTATAAACTAATTTTAGAACGGTTTGGCTACAATAAAGGCTAAGATGATAAAAATATCTCAAAACCGTATTGAAGTATTTAGTAAGGCTTGAAGTGTGTTCTTTCCAAATCAATCTACGGTCTAAAATAACTCCAAAATATTTAAAACTTTCAACTTGTTCAATAGTAAAGCATTCAACACAACAAGTTTTACTATGATTAAACGTATAGGAATTTGAATAATGCTGACAAGAGTTTCCCAGGACATATTTAAGACAGCTTGGAGAATGAAATTGAAACCCCAAATCGTTAAAAGTGGTACCGGAAAGGCTGTTTAACATGAATTTTATTTTTTCGCTTATACAAAGTTTATGACGAAAAAACCAATGGCGGGGAGTTTCCAAATCGCTATTGACAGAGACGTTTAAATCAAAAAATGTTTTCGTAGAGTACGTCAATGCTGTGTCGTCCGCAAAGGCCTTTATTTTTCCCTCAAAGTTTTGAAAAACAGAAAGCGAATTGACATATATTAAAAAAAAAATTGGACCCAATACAGATCCTTGTGGGACACCTATATTTAAAAAATTTTCGTCACTAAACGTACTATTTTGAATTATTACTTTTTGTCTGCGGTTATTATAAGATAAGAACTAAACCAGTTATAGACGAGCCCACAAAACCCAACCTTACAATTTACCCAGGAACAGAGCATGGGTCCACAATACACTACACAAACGAAACAGAGGACTACTAATCACACCACAATCTGGATATAAGGACACTGAATTTGTTGATCAAAAACATCAACCAGTAGACCAAAAGAGAACTATCAGCTTATCCAATTATTTTTTATGGGTCACAATAATTCTAGTGACCTAAAGTATGTTCCGACAAATTATTGAGATCTTTTGGAGAAATGATCAAATCTTCAGTATCTTAAGCTCTAGAGAACGATATAAAACAGCGACGAACTTCTGACAGCAGACACAAATCCGTAGAACGCCATCTTGGATTTGTTTTTGAAAATCCCGTGAGAGAGATTGGAGACTGACGGAGCTGTTTTCCAGCACTTCTATCTTCAAAATGACTTGACGCAAGACTCAATGGCGATCGGAGAATCATTATTTCACCGGGTTTAATGAAAAACACTTGTTAAATTCCTTTATCGTGAGCGAAACGGGCGGTTTCACAGGGCTCAATGGTTTGATGCGTGACGCATTTTATCAGGAGTTGAAACTCGGAAAATAATATGATTACGATGTATTGAAAGAACTAGTTAAAACAAACGTTTCTTTGCAGAATCGGTAACGAACGACACCCTCATGCAAATCCTAATGCTTGTGCTTCAGAGAAAAGCCATCAGTTAACCCTTTTTTTGAAAATTCCCACTTCACGAATGTGAAATGCTTTGCCCGGCTTAATCTTTCCCTTCCATTACGATATTCAGACATTGAAAATCAATGTGTATCGGTATTTCCCTCCAAATTTCCGAAACGCTGACACTGTGTTTAATCATTTTAAGGGTAGTCATAATCCATTTAGTACGCGCAATATTATAAAAGTATTCTTCTTGCACAAAACCCCTTTTCTTGGATTTTTTTTTTTTTGATCTTACCCATGATTCGCTAAAAAAATGGGATTTCAGTTCAGCTTCCTTCATTTAGAAGCGGTGCACCGATATTGGAAAATGGTCGAACTACTAATTCAACACTCAAGTTCCCGCAGAATTCGAAAAACTGTGCTAATATTTTTGGCATTAAACTTTTTTGAAGTTATAATAACGAGGAAAATGCTAGATCTACATATGAAACAACAAACACCGGTTTGGTGGAGATTTTCACATCATTGCCCGATATTGAAAGCCATATATGGTCTTATTCGGGGAATACCCAATTTTATTCGAGGAAAAACCAGTATTATTCTGGAAGGTGTTTTTTTCTGATAGTTGTTTGTGGATATTGTTTGAACTTAGTTTTAATTGAAAAGTTAGTAATATAATTTATTTTGTTTAAAACAAAGCTTTTCTTAAAAACAGAATAATAATTTTTTAATGATTTTGGGCATTTTTCCAAAACAGAAAGGGTCGAGGATTGGATATCACTTCAAGAAAAAAAAATCGAAATAAGAACATTATTACCTCATTCGAGTAATTTCAAGAGAGAAATAGCTACTATTACGGGTGTTTCCAAGTCTGTTGTTAACAGAATAAAACTTTTGGGTATAGTAGTCCTGTTAATAAACCATGGCTCATAGAGGCAATGGTAAAAAAAAACGTTTGTCTTGGGCTCGAAATTTTGGCTGATAAGAGCAGGTTCGTTCGGAGGCGCGCATCCCCAAGAGAAGTGCCATCCTTATTGCATCGTAGAAAGGGTAAAACATCCTGTTAAAGTTATGGAGTGGTCAGTCATCAGCACAAGAGGTGTTGGACGTCTCCAAATTGTCCAGGGAACCATCAGACAGGACCAATATAAGGACATTCTGCGAACTCGTCTCATACCCCAGCTAAGAGAATGGTTCTCTAACAACGAACCATATCTCTTTATGCATGACTCAGTCCCGTGCCATTAAGCTAAGAGTGCAACGAAATATCTAAATGGCCAAAACATACCAGTTTTATCCTGACCAGGCAATTCCCCTGACATGAACCCCATAGAAAACCCGTGGGAGATCACTAAAATGGAAATTGCCAAAGAAAATACTGCAACGAAAATAACACTTATAGAAAAACTAATAGAGGTCTGGCACCACTGCCCTGCAATTAAAGAATGCGCTAAAAAGTGCATTGATATCATACCGAAACGTATTCAAGCAGTTATTGAGGCAAAAGGCAACGTTACAAAGTATTGAGTTCTTGTAATTTTCTTAGTTCCTTTTGATTTCGAACTATTTTTAAAGATTATTAATTAAAGGAAACTATTTAACTACTTTTTTTTATTTAATAATAACTTATCTTTATAAAAAATATCTACTTATCAAAATACAAGTTAACGACAACATAACTCATAATTAAAACAAATTGCTTCACACGGAAAACTGCTGACATAGTGTCTGGGCAACGACACCAAACGAAGCCAGCAGAAACAACATCGAATTTCGTGGAAATCTTAAGCAGCAATGTGGGAACGGCTAAACTGCAATGTTAGCAGTTAATTAGTATTTAAGGTGTAGTTTTTAAGATTGATCTGTCATTAAGTATTTCGGAGGCAGAATCGCTGCCAGTTTGTCTTCAAAAAAATAAAATAAATAAAAGAAAAAAATACAAATAAAAAAATAAAAAATAATTTTTTTTAAAAAAATCTAAAGGAAAAAATTTAATTTACACAAACAATTTTCAATAATTTGATACGGAAACTTACAATTTTCTTAAAATCTATGACTGTCCCTATTAATTTGGCAACCCACTGTACTTTATTAAAAATGGATCTGAAGTAGGAACGATAATTCCAGGTATCGATGACAATCTTATTTGCTTATTATAGCTCTACCAATCTCTTGCAATCAGAAACAAAATTACAGAAATTTTAAACATGCTTAAAATAATTGTTTTCTCTCTTGAATTTCTAGTGAATTTATATCCATCTAAAAGAGTGCCTTCAACTCGCCATTAAGAAATCAAATTCCCACTTCCAATCTTTTTCCATCAAGTTACATGACCTTAGCACAGATCATACGAAACATTTCATGATGCCAAATAAATCTTTAAGATATATAAAAAAAAAATAGATTAAGACTTTAAAAACACTTAAAACAGCTTCATTAAGACAATTAGATAACCAAAATAGTCTCATTTGCTATAAGCGCAAACCATTCCAAAAAGTTTCATTTCCCTTCGACACGTTAATTGACCGCATCTAACGGATGTGTGTTTGCCGATTAGAATCTTTTCATACAAAAAAAAAAAAAAACAAAAACCAACAAAACGATACGTAATAAAGTAATTTCTTTTTTATTTTTGTAAAAACCCCCAAAATGGCTTCGTCTATCAAAATTTAACTTGGCCTAAACACAGCGAAATCGTGTAACCTATTTTGTGTTTATCTAGAGTTAATTTTTAACTCATAGAAAATTTCATTTGTATCTTTTTATGAGTTTCTATCGCAGAAAAAAATACAATATAGCCAAGATTGTGTCCTGAATTCAAATTAAGAACAAAAATCTAGAGATATTCATTCATCAGTAATTCATCGGTTCACAAACTCTCGAAGCCATAAAAGTACGCGAAATAAATAAAATTTAATCAAAAAAAATATATCTAATCTGAAACAAAAAATAAACGTGTAAGAGTGTCGATGGTGCTGATGGTTTTCTAAAAATGTACTTATAAGCGCTTTCATAAAATAAAATAAACTTAAAAAAAAAAACGAACGTTAAAATTCAAATATTTCCGAAATAACGGTGATAAGAATAAAATTAGATCATTTTTTTTTTGTTTCCTTTCTTGTGTCTGTCCACCTCTTGACATTTTCGTGTTTTAAGATTCAAATATTGCTTGAATGGAATATTTGATTATCTTTTGTCAGAGTTTGAGTTGGTAAGAAAGTGTCGGGGGAGGCACAGCATATCCCCCTTGGACGAACGGGCACGCACTTCGAAACGCATTCTGAATAATTGTGCTTTATTTAGTTGATTATAGAATTAATTTTGAGATTTGATTTGATTTTATTTCAATTTTTATTGTTTTTCAGTTTAATGAGTTCAGTTTGTTAATGTGTACCATTGCTTTTGTCGAATAGTTTTTAGGAAAAGGGCAAGAGCCAAACTGAGTACAAGATCAACCTTAGGTCGTGCTCTGATTAAGGCACATTTTTCATAGGATACGTGCGTTTATTTTTTAATTAAATGAAAATCAAGAGAGGATTCCAGCTTTACTCGGTGAACTTTCGGCATCTAATACCTATGACGATAATAAAATAAAATTATGTAGGTGGGGCAGTGAATTCTATTTGAAACGCAACTACAAATCTAAGAAAAAATAATAAAAGTCCTGTTCACATCATGTCCGATGGTCATCAATTTTTTGTTGTTCCGAAAGTATTTATCCTTGTAGGGAGTTCTTGCAGGACTCATTTCTGACAAGGTAATTTTTGATGACTTTTCGACACATATCCGGCAAATTACTCCATGACTTTATTAAGTATTACGGTTTTTTAAACAATTTTGCGGCGCACTAAAGGGGTCATGACTCTCCTTAAAGTTTTTCAGCACAGTGCGAGCGCTTACGAACGTTGGAGAGGATCTCAAACGAGGTACTGATATCTATTGGTTTTGAATATATGAGATCGAATGTGAAAGGAAATATTGGGCATGATAAAGCATTCCACATTCGTGTAGTGCGACTAAAGAAGGAATCACTGAATTTAACAGTACTTCCGAAGTTGGGCTCAAGGATAAACTGATGGACACTCCGACTATTACTGTTGAATTTATATATGGCGAAGGATTCAACTGATGGCTATTTAGGTAGTATCTTCTTTGTTTATAAAAAATAACGGTAAGACAACGAAAGCCAACAAATATTGCGGTGTATCGAGAGATTCAAACGTTCCTGTTATAGTTCTATCTCCAATAATTTTTAAAGGTCTTTTTTGGATTCAGAACAGAACGGTTGAAAACTTTCTTGCATCGTCGGAGGCTTAGGCGATGTCAAATATGTGGTGATTGCACACAATTTGGTCTGTTATGCACATACCGAGAAATGATAGCTGCTCAGTTTCTTCAATGCTAGTGCCGGTCCATGGATTACGACATGGGGGATGTGTGCCGCTTCCACGATAGTAGACAGTGTTGAGTTTTTGAGTCATTAAATTCGATGCATTTTATGGTTCAATATTTCACAATGCTATGGAGATCCGATTTTAATTAACTTATCATATCCGTCCGTCTCTTCTAAATCGACTTCTAAAGGAAAAGGAGATGTATCAGGAACCGAATATGAGAAGCTGAGAGTATACTGTCGTCAGAAAAACAATTTAAAGGATTAGAAGTTTCAGACAAAAGATCATTGATTGATCAGTGATTATCAGAAAGAAAGTCGTCCAATACAACTTGTATAGAGCGGTTCGAAAGGCAGTCTCTAATCCAAAAAAGAAGAGATTCATCAATATCAAATGCACGTATTTTCGATAAGATGCCACACTTTATCAAATGTTTTTGAAATATGTGACTTTCTCCAAAACTATGTAAAGACTAGTTTTTTTTTTATAATTTACACTCACTCGAGGGCTTACGAAAAAACCCTTATAGAGTGAAATGCACGGGCGATGATGTAATACGGAGGAAGAGGGAGAAACGAGGTGTCGATGAACATTGATTTGCGACTGTGTGTTGTGGACTAAAAAACGACTCTCTATATTCGACGATACGACTCCAGGGTGAACTGATGAGCATTTCTAGCGAAGCGGGTATCACGGTTGAACTGATAAAGAGGAGCAATGCAACTGGCTACTTCGAGTGAGCATTGTTTGTGAAAGAAGCGATAAAACAAGGAAATACATGAAACATTCCGACGGAAATGAATCCACGATAGCTCTGTTTCCTTAATATGTTCTGAATTCTATCCATTAAGTGGAGAGAAGTTTGTGCTGCACCTGCCTAAAGATGTGAGTTATACCCGAGCTTGGACGTATATACACTTTGTAAATGGTAGCTAGATCAGAGGGGGTGAGAAAGTTTTTACACCGATAAGGAAATCCTAAGCTTTTAGAAGCATTTTTGGCGGTCTTAAGAATGTGGTCATTTAAACGAAGATCGTTCTTAGTTCTCATACCGAATACTGAGAGCATTTCGGTTTCTTCGATAGAAGTACTCTACAACATATGTATTGTAGTATTTTTACTAGGTTCGTTAAATAAAACTTATTACTGTTTCTAATATTTCTTCTTTATTTACACTTTTCAAATCAAAACAATAAATCTCAATTTATAATCAACTCTAATACTTTTATTCCAACTTAAATCCACTTCTTTAATTACATTTTCCACAATCAAATAGTTCAGCTTTGCACACTTTCATAATCGAAAATAAACTGTGTCCCGCTCACCGTGAACACTCCCTTTTATACTCAAACCAGTTGTTCTAGAAGGTTCTTGTCCAGAAGGGGAAATTCTTATGGGGGTAGAATGTTCTAGTACTTTGGAATTAGGGGAAATTTAGATGCGATGGAAAAGAGCTTTTTGTTTTGTTCCCTCACAAAGCAGATATGTAATTCCCAACAGATGGCGCTGTAGGAGTATAAAGCTCTGTTCGCAACATTGCCCCCTTCTTAATATTGTTCGTCCCGAACAACTCTATCACCAGCTTCGGCACTGTATCGGTGCAGTCGATCGCTATGCACAACTTTTAGCTTTCCTCTTAACCCTCTTTGAATTCGGTAAACGACATCATTGATTTTCGTGACGACAGTATAAGGGCCTTCCCAGTTTTGTTGAAGCTTCGGCGACAATCCCTTTTGACGATGTGGATTATACAGCCATACACGATCTCCTACTTGGAATCCTGTCGTGTTTGCTCTTGTGTCGTACCTTGTCTTCATTCGATCGCTGTAAGTGCTCATTCTAGTCCTGTTCCTTTCGTGGATGCCGATTAGCCTCTCTTTTAGGTCACTCACGTAATCCCCTGTTTCCTGAGACTCTTGTGGTGGGTGTCCAAACCTTATCTCACTAGGCAGGCGTATGCTTTTTCCGAACAGGATTTCAGATGGTGTTTGTCCTGTTGAGCTATGTACTGCACTTCGATAGGCCATCAAAAATAGTGGTATGTGCCTATCCCAGTTTCTTTGGTTGTCGCCTACGACCTTAGTGAGGTGCTCTTTTAACGTCCTGTTGAATCTCTCGACCATTCCATCAGATTGCGGGTGAAGTGGTGTGGTTCTCGTTTTCTTAATGCCAAGGAACGCGCACACCTCTTGGAATATGTTCGACTCAAAGTTCCTTCCTTGGTCAGAATGGAGCTCCATAGGCACACCGAACCTGCTTACCCAGTTAGACACAATCTGGTCGGCCACGGTCTTGGCTTCTTGGTTCGGGATAGCGTATGCCTCAGGCCATTTGCTGAAGTAATCCATTAGCACCAGAATGTATTTGTTTCCATCATTTGTTTCCGGAAATGGGCCAGCTACATCAACAGCAATCCTTTCAAACGGTGAGCCAACATTATATTGCATCATTTTTCCTTGCAGTTTTCTACCAGGGCCTTTGGTTGCAGCACAAGCGTCACAATTTCGGCACCACTTTTCAACGTCGTCTCTTGCATGCAACCAGTAGAATCGTTGTGTCACTTTTTCTAACGTCTTGTTGACTCCCAAATGGCCTCCTGAAGGTCCATCATGCATTTCTCGAAGAACCTCTTTAATTTTTGATTGAGGTAACACAAGCTGCATCACATAGGATTTACCATCAGCGGACTCCCATTTTCGCCGAAGAACACCTTCTTGCACATGAAGTGAGTCCCATTGTGCCCAATAGGCCTTTAAAACTGGACTCCTATCGGAAATGTCATTCCATGCGGGTTTTTCTTCATGTTCCTTCCATGCGAGAAGAGGTTCAATGTCGGGGTCTTCTTGTTGAGCAGATCTTATTTCCTCATTGCTCCATCCACAAATGGGGTCAGCCCTTATTCGCAAAATGTTGATGGATTCCTTTTCTTCTTGTCGCCTACAATGCTTGCAGTCTATTTTACAAGGCCTTCGGGATAGCGCGTCGGCATTTGAGTGCAGCTTTCCCCTTCGGTGTTGGATTTCATAATCGTAAGTCTGCAGTCTTTCTATCCACCTTGCGACTTGTCCTTCTGGGTTCTTGAAGTTCAACAACCAGTTAAGAGCACCATGATCGGTTCGTAGAAGAAACTTCTGTCCATAGATGTATTTATGGAAGTGTTTCGTTGCCAAGATGAGTGCCAAGAGTTCTCTTCTGGTCACACAGTAGTTTCTTTCGGTCTTTGACAGTACTTTGCTGAAATATGCGACAACCTTTTCTTCGCCATTGTGCGCTTGTGACAGAACAGCGCCGACTCCTACGTTGCTTGCATCAGCATCAATGATAAAAGGCTTGCCTGGAGTCGGATAGATCAGCACCGGAGCATTGCATAGACGGTATTTCAGTTCTTGGAAGGCTTTTTCACACTCACCTGACCATCTAAACTGCTTGTTCTTTTCCGTAAGCTGATGCAAACTCTTCGCAATTCCGGCAAAGTTCTTAACAAAACGTCGGTAATAAGTAGCAAGACCAAGAAAACTTCGTAGTTGATGTTTGTCCTGTGGTGTTGGCCAATTTTTGACGGTGTCAACTTTTTCAGGATCGGTCTTGACTCCTTGGGACGAGATGATATGTCCCAAATACTTTACTTCAGTCTGGAACAGTGCACATTTTTCTGGGTTCAGTTTAAGGTTAGCCTCTCGAAGTCTCTGGAACACACCCTTTAGGTTCTTACAGTGTTGGTCGTATGTTTTTCCATAAACGATAACATCATCCAAGTAGACAAGGCAAGTTTTCCACGTCAGGCCTTGAAGGACGCACTCCATCAAACGCTCAAAGGTTGCCGGAGCGTTGCAAAGACCAAACGGCATCACTTTGAACTGCCACAGCCCATTACCTGTGGAGAATGCTGTCTTTTCTCGATCTTCAGGGTGAATTTCAACTTGCCAATATCCACTTTTCAAGTCCAGTGTTGAAAACCAGTGTGCTCCTTCCATCGCATCTAAGGTGTCACTAATTCTTGGCAGGGGGTAGCTGTCTTTCTTGGTTACGTCATTCAACCTTCGGTAGTCAACACAAAACCGTGTACTTCCGTCCTTCTTTTTGACTAGGACCACTGGTGACGCCCAAGGACTTTTGGAGTTTTCAATCAAACCATCCTTCTTCATGGTGGTAATCATTTCCTCAGCTTCACTTTGTTTGGCCAGTGGCAGACGTCTTGCGGGCTGACGAATGGGCCTTGCGTCTCCTGTATTTATCCGATGCTGCACCATTTGTGTCCTTCCATATTTTCCGTTTGGTGAAGCGAAAATGTCAGCATACTCGTTCAGAAGGCTTTCTGCCGTTTTAACCTGATGTTGGTCTAGGTTAGATGAATTGAGTATCTTTGCCTTGATGCTATTGAGCTCCTCAGGGTTTAATGTCGTTCTCGGTGTTTCAGCGTCAATTCGTGTTATGGCTGCGACAGATTCGCACTTACCGATAACTTCTCCTTTTGCTAACTTTACATCGTACGGTTTGGTGTTGAGTATCCGTACGGGGACCATATTGTTCTTTGGAGCCACAAGTGTCTTCCCAATGATGACGTTTTGGGAAGAACAATCTGGGCCTGGTTCCACCATTAGGTATCGATGGCGTCCACACTCACCTTCTACTTTTGTCCAAACGAATACCTCAGAAGAAGTAGGAATAATCACATCTTCTTTGATGACAGTCCTTAGGGTTGTTGTTTCTTCGTGCCCATAGATCATTGGAATCTCTGTATTCTGGTATTTGAGTACCTGGTTGCCAATATCCAAAATTACTCGATGTTCTTTCATGAAGTCCATGCCTATGATGCATTCGTCACATATATCTGCCACCAAAAATTTGTGTGAGAATTCTAGATCTGCAATTCGAATTCTAAGTCGGATTTCACCATAAACCCTAGCTGCTTCTCCTGTGGCAGTTCTTAGACGGTAACTATTGGTGTTGTGTAGCCAATTCAGGTGAACTAGGTCTTGACGCACAATGGAGGCTGTGGCACCGGTGTCGATGGTGACCACACGTTTGTTGCCATTTAAAGTTGCCTCGACAGTCAGACTTCTATTGTCTCGCTTAGTTTGAGAGACCTGGATGGTGTTTCTGGGGCCATCGATACCAGAAACCAGCTTCTGCCCCTCGAAGTTGGAAACTGTTCGGGAAGTAACACTGATTTTATTGTTACCTTGTTCTGGGTTTGAAACTCCGTGTCCACAATGTTGACAAGCTCTTCTTGGTGGTAACCGACATTGACGCTGTAAATGTCCAGTCTTATTGCAATTCCAGCACTTTGCAAGTCCGTTTCGTTGGTTCCTTTGGACATCAGTTCTTTGACATGAGCATTCTTCGACGACGGCTTCTCTAAGTCGATGTACTCCGTGAGAAGCTTGCTCAGCTGCTTCCATTGTCAAGGCAAACGCTAATGTTTCCGAAAGCGTTCGTTTTCCAGCAGTTCGTACGGCCCTTTGAAGATGTATGTCAGAGATGGCGCGAACAAATGCCTCAACTGCGAACTGGTTACAAATTTCCTCTCCAACATCTGGATATGCAAGATGAACAAGCCTTTCAATGTCCGCTTGCAGTTGTTGTAGAGTTTCGCCCCTCTTGGAATTGAGTTGCACTTTGAAGACTTCTTTCATGTGGCTGTTACCAAAGCGTTTGTCTATAGCCAAAACCAAGGAATTGAAGTCGCCGCTCTTATCTGCTGGTATGGTTTGCAACAACTCAGCAGCTGCTCCTCTAAGAGCAAGAGTTAAGGCTATATACTTGTCAGTCTCATCCCAGCCATTTGTTGTGGAAGCTGCCTCGAATTGCTTCTTGTATATAGACCAAGAAGTTTGTCCATCAAAGGTTGGAGGTTGCATCTCTTTTTTTCTCAAAGCTTCCCCAGAACTTTCCCGAATCTTTATGTTTCGAACACGGTCTAACTCTTTTGAAAACGTCTCCATTTTGTTGTCGACTAGCAATGAAACACGTTCATCTAACACTTTTGAAAACGTCTCCATTTTGTTGTCGACTTGATTCTCCAGCAATGAAACACGTCCATCAAGTGCAGATACATTATTCTCGATGTTAACAAGCTTGCCTTCTAGCATGTTTCTCTGCTCTTCGAGAAGGTCCTTTTGTTCGCTATGCTGTTTATCAAGGCGTTCGAGAATATTCTTTTGTTCATTTCGTTGCTCTTCGAGACGTTCGAGAACATTCTTTTGTTCATTCTTTTGTTCATTTCGTTGCTCTTCGAGACGTTCGAGAACATTCTTTTGTTCATTCTTCTGTTCATTTCGTTGCTCTTCGAGACGTTCGAGAACATTCTTTTGTTCATTTCGTTGCTCTTCGAGACGTTCGAGAACATTCTTTTGTTGCTGAAGCAGAAGACTAATCATATTTGAAACATCTACATTTTTACTTACGTCTGCTTCCTCAGCGTCAGTTTCAAAGACGAAGATGTCCGGGTCTTCATTTTGCTGTTTCAAATATTCGGCCAAACGCAGAACAAGCTCATTTTTCGATCCTGCTCTAGAAAGTTCTCGCTTGCCTAATTCACTTTTCAGCTCATTACAGTTGAGCTCTTTTAGTAACTTGCTCATTTTTTTATTTTACTATTATTTTTTTTTTCCACACTTCACTGCACAATAAGTTTTATCCCACTTCTGACACCAATGTAGTATTTTTACTAGGTTCGTTAAATAAAACTTATTACTGTTTCTAATATTTCTTCTTTATTTACACTTTTCAAATCAAAACAATAAATCTCAATTTATAATCAACTCTAATACTTTTATTCCAACTTAAATCCACTTCTTTAATTACACTTTCCACAATCCAATAGTTCAGCTTTGCACACTTTCATAATCGAAAATAAACTGTGTCCCGCTCACCGTGAACACTCCCTTTTATACTCAAACCAGTTGTTCTAGAAGGTTCTTGTCCAGAAGGGGAAATTCTTATGGGGGTAGAATGTTCTAGTACTTTGGAATTAGGGGAAATTTAGATGCGATGGAAAAGAGCTTTTTGTTTTGTTCCCTCACAAAGCAGATATGTAATTCCCAACAGATGGCGCTGTAGGAGTATAAAGCTCTGTTCGCAACAGTATATTGAACGATCCAGAAGGTAATTTCTAACCCAATACATAAGGTTTCATTGATACCACACGCATTCATTTTCGATAAGAGAGCCTGTCGCCAAACTCTATCAAAAGCCTTAGAAACATCAAGCGCAATTATCACACTTCCTCCAAGACAATGTAAAGATTTGTTCCAATCTTCTGTGAGATATGTCATCAGATTACCAGCGGAACGTATGACGTATACGTATACGTATAAAACGTATTTCCGGTCATTAGGAACCTATCGATCTTCGAGATATTTCTTGAGCTAATGACTTATCAGAGATTCCATGACCTAGGAAAGAGGGGATGTAAGTGCAATTAGTCGATAGGAAGCGGGCGAGGAAGGGTCGCCTTTTTAAGGAACATGCTAGACAAATGGTGTTTTTCATCTTCCGGAGCAGTAGGAGCGATGGAATACTTACGCAATGGTTTTTCCAGTTATGAAGAAGACCTCTTCAGAAGAATATGGGGTATACCTTCAGGACCAGCGGATATGTTTATACCAAGATCTTGAAGGCCTCTTGCAACTGTACAAGTGTGGAAATATACCTGTCCCATTGAATGATTTACGTTCTCAATTAGAGGAGGGGCAATGTTGCTATCAGGCAACGTAGAGCTAGCAGCAAAATGAGCTACAAGTACATTTGCCTTATCTAAAGAGCTAGTTATCGGGGGGATACCATTCGGGCCATCGGATTTATGTACGATGAGTTCTATCAGTACTCTCGCAACTGTACAGTCTTGGCCAAATGTATTAGGCACCCCCAAAAAGATGCCATAATTTTAAAACCAAGTAAAATTTAAAAAAAACAAGTATGCAGAAATGTTGTAAATTTTTTTTTATTAAAGAAAATTTAATATTTTGTATGGCCACCCCTCGCTTTTATGACTGCTGCTATTCGTTTAGGCATAGAGCTTACGTGCTTGCGGCATTCGTCAGAACTTAATTTGAGCCATTCTTGCTCAAGAACCTTTTTGAGCATTTTTTTGATGTTGTTGGGTATTGTCGGAATTTACGCTTTAAAATTTCCGATAGATGCTCAATTGGGTTCAGATCTGGGGACTGGGCAGGCCATGGAAGCAGGTCAATGGCATTTTCAGCAAACCACTTCACTAAGAGGGCGGACTTGTGACAGGGTGCATTGTCCTGCTGAAAGAACACGCCCCGCATATTTGTATCACCAAAAATATGCTGGAAAGATGCCATCAGCGTGTTTTCCATCAAATTAATGTATTTTTTTGAGTCCATGCGACCCTCACAAATGACTATTTTGCCCACGCCGCCGTCCGCAGCCATGCAACTCCAGATCATAACGCTTCCTCCTCCGTGTTTAACGGTTGGAACTACACATTCTGGGTTGTATTCCTCACCAACTCGCCGCCTCACAAAGGTTACACCAGGGTTTCCAAACACCTGCAAAAATAAAAAAAATAACCTTTTTCAAAAGCTCAAAATAACTAAGTGGATGGCAATTTAAAACAGTTTTTAAAGTTTCCGAGTTCGGGGCTTCATTATAATGCTTACTTCAAAGTTTGATTCATCTGACCACAAAACGTTACTCCAATCTTCTTCAGTAAGGTTTTGGTATTTTTTTGCCGATTTTAGCCGCAACTTTCTGCTTTTTTCTGAGAGCCATGGCTTTTTCCTCGCCTTGCAACCTTTCAATCCAACTTCTCCGAGTCTTCTTCTAACGGTTCTAGCCGAAATCTGTTTCCCACAATGTTGTGTTATGTCAGCAACTAGCTCATTTGATGTTTTTTTACGGTTTTTTTGTATAGAGGTTCGTATTAAAAACCGATATTCTCTTACCGTGGTTACTTTTTTCCTGCAGGATTTTGTACAATTTAGATGGGATACTGTCTTCCGAAACCGATCTTAGGCATTTAGCACGGCACAACGCGAACAATTCATTCTCCAAGAGAATAGAGCGTAAATATAGGGTGCCTAATACTTTTGGCCAAGGCTGTATATGCCTGTGAAACAATATTTGTCCCATAAAATCTTTTACGGTCTGAGCGTTAAGTTATCAGCAAACTGTATACTGCAAGAAAATTCGCTTTTTCTTTTGAGCTGACATAAGGAGTGTTGAAAACGAGCGTAGGAACATAAGACCTAGCTTTTTACAAAAGACCAAACATTTTTACCACCTTTGCTACATTGTAGGGTTTTTGTCTTCATTGTTGGTCATGCCGAAATTTGGTTCATCTATGATTATGATCATTAGCGGTGTTTCTAGTTTCGTAAAACTTATTCCGATTTTCCTCAGGGGGGGCTGGCTCTATAACATCAGAAACTTCTTTACTTCCCCAATTATTTTTCGTGCGGTAAATCCTCAGGGAGTATCTCTTCTCAAAATCGTTCGGTCGGTCGATTCAGACCCGGCAGAAAATTTAACGTACCTTTATTTCTGCTGAGAATATGCCCACCCAACTACTGGTTCTCTGCGAGTAGTTTTAAATTTATTTTTAATTTTTAATTTAAAGACACAAGTTCACGTTTTGAAGTATTTTGAAGTTAAAAATTGTATACTTAATAAAAAAAATCTCGATATTTAATAATTTTGTAGAAAATATGTTTATAATCAACAAGTTTTGGAAGATGGTGAGCAATAATTCAAATAACTATACAAATGTCTTTAAATTTTTCATGACAAATTTTGAGAATGAAAACTACCTAATATCACAAAATTCAACTAAACATATTATTTTATTAGGTAGCAACAATTTAAATATAAATAACTCTGAATGTTACCCTACCTCAACTCCAATATAAAGTTATAACAAACATTTAAAAAAACATCTTTTAAGCAATATAAGCAATTTCGAATCGGCAATACCACGCATTAATTGTTGCTAATAGCATGATAAATTTTAATCAAATCCTGATTGAATCTCTAAAGTATCTTAAATATGTTCAATTCATTGCTTGGAAGAAATACCTGCGTACGAATTATATTAATTAAATGTGAAATAACTTGTTCTGAACTTGAACATAATTTTAGATTATTTTGTTTTTTTCCAAAATATTTGAATTTTTCTAAAAATTTTATGCAAATTTTTTTGCTGTCGTAGGTTTTTTTTTGTTGAGATATAAATTTAAATAGATAGATATTTTATTTTTATAGAAAAGCATATTAAATGTAATCATTAAGAAAAAAAATATTTTAAATTTTTCATAAAGACATATTGAGCCCTTGACCCTTGAGCTACAAAGTACAAAATACTAAATAATTACAAAATATTTATTAAACATTCTGTCACTTACGTTAATTTGTCGATTATGACTCGATAATTGGATAGTCTTATGACTTAGTACAATCTTACTTAATTACCAAAGTTCCATATCTTGAAATATTTTCAAATTATGGAACCAAATTCATAGTTTAAGTTACTTAAGGTTTCCATTGCGGCTGCTTTCTAGCCTGAAGTGGGCTTAAAACAATCGCTACTATCTACTAAAAGCAAAAACTAGAGTTTTCATCAAATCAAAAAACTCTGTTCGCGAAGAAGTTCTTGAAGCAAAAAACTAACAAATTGTTATATTGCCATATGCACCTCCTCCCATGTTTTCTAACTATCGCTGAGTTTGAACATAATCCACAATCAGAATGGAAAATCTCCCTCATCGATTCCACAGGGGGTTCCTCCTGACATACGTCCTCAGCGCTTCGCTAAAATACCGTGACAGAAAATTGAAATTTCAGAAATTGCGGTAATTATCTATGCGCGTGTACATTACCACCACCATCAATGTGGCACACTTTTAAACTCAAAACTTTTTACACCGAAAGTTGTAAGGTTTTTGGAATACCTTCCTTGCGGCAAGAAATTAGAGATGCGAAGCTAGGGAGAGGGTTGAAGATTTTCTTCAATGCCTATCATTCGACGATGGAATTATTCATGAATACTTTTTTTTTTATTTTAAATTAATTTTTGTGGGGGTTGTAAGGTTGGAACGTTTTCTGATCTCAAAATGTTCCATGAAGCGTATTTGCACCTTATACACACATATCATTACGCTTACGCATGCATATGGTTGTGCGTAGGGTTGTTTTAAAATGGTGGGTGGTTTAATTGAATCAAATAACTTGAAAATTTTTCAATATGGAGATTTGTAGATAATTTGCATAAATAATTACGCCATTTTGAACAAGGCAATATGGTGGTTGGGTGAATATACCACCTCAACCATAGGAATATCCTTGAAAGGGAGAAGCTGGTAATAAGAGGAAATTGCTGATGGTGTAAATATTTCCTTTTAGATTTATCAGGGAAGACTAGCTAGTTCGAAGTAGGAAAAACTTTTTCTTTAGGACAAGTGACTGAACAGAAAGTTTAACGACATTTCTCTTAAAGGTGAATAATGATGCGTTTTTGAAAAACATGAAAAAATGAAAAAAAAAATCACTTCTCATTAGAATTTTGACCATGGTGGACCAACTTACAGCATAAGATGAAATTTTATATGAGGACATTTACTAGCAAAATCAAGCCAAATATATATGAGAATTTGAACACACCTAATGTTGCACGAAAATATGATACTTCAGTTTGACTCTTGGAGCTTGATTACACGATTTTTACTTGCGACTTATAGGTACTATAAGACAAGTTATGCATTAGTAAAAGAAATCGAACTCGAGATTTTGATCAAAGTTTACATTACGATGATAGCGACGACGAAAAAAGGCGGTCTCGAAATTCTATCTACAGCCTAAGCGGCTCGGCTGATTTTCGTTAAACTTTGTATAGATATCGGTATTAATTTTTTATCCCCCACACGTTTTCTTCTTCTTTTTTTTTAAGACCAAAACTAACGATACCTTCCATACGAATTTTTTTCGAAATTTTATAAATATTTTTTTTACCAAAAACGATCCAACAGATTTAAAAAACAAAAATTGAAAAAATTTCATTTAAATAAAGCTAGGTAATGGTTGAAAAAATGTTTCCAAAAATAGTTATTTTTAGTACAACCCTTGGAACCGTTTTTTTTTGTTTTTGACTTTCTCAAAAACGTTTTAACCGATTTTGATCATTTTCTTATGCTATAGCAACCCAGTAGTTTCAATATTATTGTTCATTCAAATTAAAAAAAAAAAATGTTTGGATTAAAAAAAAAATTCAAAATATTTTGTTCAAAACTCAATATTTCGGAAACGCCATGCTCAATTTTTTTAAAACTTGATAAATACCAGTTTCTTAACATAATCTACAAGGTGTGAGAAAAAAAAATTAATTTTACCTAAAAATAACGGTACTCCCATTCAAATGTTAAGAAATGGTTTTCGAAAATCGTATTTTTCTCCAAAACGGCTCCGATGATTTTAATATCGTTTTTTTCTTTTCTTTCGATTAATTTTAACGATCTAAAATTAAAAAAAAAATTTGAAAAAATTATATGTATTAGGTACTGACTTGACATAGAACCATTTTTTCGAATTTTGAATTTCTCATTATCGGCATGACGGATTTTAGTAAAATTTATTATAGAGAAGCTTCTACAAAGTTTAAAAAAATTGCATTTCAAGACTTTAAAAAAAAAATAATTTTTTTTTGGAAAATTTGATATCTCAAAAACAGCTCAAATTTTTTGTTTTTTTTTTAGTAAATTTAATTTTTATTTATAAAATAATAAAAACTTAAAATTGGCGTACCAAAACTTTTTCTTAAAAATGTTTTAAAAATTTTGTATATGGTTATTACTTATAATTTTTGTTCTTGTATAAACTGATATTTGCTTGAAGCACATGGCATCCTGTTTTTAGCTCCAAGTAAAAAGAAGTTGTTTTAGTCATTTAAAAAATGAATGTTATGCTTATAACAGTCATTTTTGAAATTCTTAGTCTTTTACATAAGAGCAAGTTCGTGCGACCCAGTCGTGCATTTTATTTTTCGTCTTTCGTCTTTTTGACAGCTTGGGCGATGGGTGTCGAAACGAAGCTTCATTCCACTACACTTCTTCACCTCATAATAAATATGTCAAAATGACGAAAGACGAAATAACTGAAAAAAAGAAACTGGAAACGCATCTACAAGGGCTGGTACATCTTCTAAACATTAGGCCTAAATCAAATTTGTATAATTAGTACTAAGAGCGCAATCACCGTTAGCATGGGTCAGAGCACACCAAAGCCTTTTGTTAGATTTGTTAGATCCCCAATATTTCACATAAAAATTGCACGAATTAAGGAACACCCTGTAGAATATTAAAGTACAGTAATTTGGTTATATATGTTATGACGGGTAAGGGACGAAATATATTTTTATATATCGAGAATATTTCGTGGCAAATGTCAATCGATTACCCTGAAAATGCATTTTCCTTAGCAGAAAATAAGAACTAAAATATTTTGGATTTTTTAAATATCAACTCTGAAGATTCATTTTTCGGAGCATAAAATAAAATGCAATCGTCCATTACTAACAGAAAGGAAATTTCTTTAAAACATTGACTTAACCTGTAATAAAATTTGACAACAGTTGTTTAGTCGTTCACCCTTTTGACATATTGGGTGAGAGGTGAAGAAAGATTATGAAGATATTTAGTTCTAATTTATCAATGAAAAGTATTAAAACCGAGATTTCATAAGCAAACTTTCTATGAAGTGGCCTCAAAGTTTCCAATGGCAAACACGATTCTAGTAAGTACGCAATATTCTTAATGTAAACAGGGCCTTAAATCAGTAGCGTAGCGTGCCATCTCGGCACCCGGACGGAAGACCCATCTTGCCGCCCCATTCAATACTTAATTAAAATTAAATTTCGACACACCATTTCACGGGCAATAAGGTATCTTTTATTGAAGGTAAAATAAAATCAGCGGTTTCACAATCGGATTCTACGGGCCTTACGAGCAGCGAAGTCAGAAATAACTTTGTCAAAATCAATATTTGCAGCCAATTCTTGTGCAATCGACAATATAGCCAAGCTTGATAGTCTAGTGGAGCTCATAGTGGATCTGAGATAATTTTTGATTAGCCTCAACTTCGAAAAACTTCTCTCACAACTAGTGACACTAATTGCCAAAGTCGAATATATACGAATCAAGATGACTATATATGGAACCGAAATTCCCAGATTCAGTTTTTGAATAGGCTGGAGGAGCTCCAGTGGTCCTTTGCCCCTTATATCTTCCTCTGATTCAAAACTGGCGACGCTTCCGCTCCATCTGAAACTCGTCCTTGTCGATGTCTTCTAATACATAGGAAAGATCACACTCGTACTTGCAGTCGAAAAGTTTCGCTGGCGTCAAAAATCCAAACCTGTCCGCTATTTCTTGAACTTGCTGGAATCGAGTCTTCATTTCTTGAATGATTTTGTCAATTGATGTGAACACCTCTCGACGGAGTTCCTGCTTGTAAGGCAAAGCTACATGTGCGGATTCATCGCCATGCATGCGTTTTTTCCTGCGAATTCTGAGTTCGTTTTGAGTTCGATTCCGTAGCAGTAAATCTGTGCATCATCTACTTCAGGTAGCACTGCAGCCCAAAGGCCAAGAAAAGTGAGGAAGTTGAATGACTGCATGGCTGTCAAAAAAAGACTGACTCCCAATCTTGTTTCGGAAGTTTGAGATGAATCCTTCAATTCTTCCAGTACCTCAAGATTCAAGAACTTCCTCAAACTTATTTTTAAGCGTCTTGACAGCTTCATGTCTAGCACTCCAGCGCGTTTCAGTGATTCGTTTCAATGCTTGACCTGTGACGGCAACCAAAGCTTTCCACCGAGCAGTTGATGCAGAAAATAAGGCAAATAGCTTCTCCAGAGTTCCAAAAAACGTCACGGAATTCACTAATTCAGAAGCAGCGTGTACCCCAGCCAAGTTGAGTGGTTTGTTCATGCAACGAATGTAGCTTTCGGATTCAGTGCTTTAATCGGGGTTTGAACTCCATTGTGGATCCCTGACATTGTGGCAGCGTTGTCATAAGCCTGTCCTCTTAAGTTCTGTATGTCTAGTCCATCTGATGTTAGATAGATACGAAACTGGGACTCTTGCTCCCAGTACGGCAGGCAGGTCTTTTTCTTCTGCCTGTAAAATAAGTTATGCATTTCCATGAATATTGGCCGGATGACAATTCTAAGCCACGCACGATTCAAGATGGAGGAATCATATACTTACATTGTAATCACTTCCTGCTACTGGATGCCGCCGAAGACGTTAACGTGGCTTTCGAACCAGAACTAGGACTGAAATATTTCAGTAATGCACCTTCAGACTTCTTCGCATCTGCTTCTTTCTTAGCCTTTTTCTTGCTGTAGTCCGCACCACTTTCTTCGACTCTTTTCATTTTCAGAAACTAGTTCAAAGGTTGAGTGAAGTACTAAATGTTTAGTTTTAGAAGATTCAACAGTATTCAAACGATAAACAACACAATCGAAGTGACTTTCTGTGATGCGGAAGGGAGCAAAAAAATTGAGATGGCTGCGAGTAGAATAAAGTTTCCGTGGAATCTTAGGATGCATTCCGTTATGTTTCGGAACGCTCCCTTTCAGTTTCAAGTGTGAAGGGAGCACACCAGCGACCACTTAATTAATTGTTTCATATCAAACCATACTTCGATACTTGACACTTACTTCCCAGCATATGCATTGCCTTAAGCACCAGATACCTACATAATAATCAAAATACGATTCATTGATTTGCTTTCCACTTCTGGGTAATAAAAAGATACACATATATCCGACTCGTAGTCGTAGTCAATGAATAACAAAAAAACCATAAGTATCATATTACCCTGATGGCATGAACGGCGCAAGTAAACAAAGTGCATACACATAGAACCATTAATGGGTTGCTCAGCGGTCATCGGCTTGGGCACCATAATATTTCAACTAAGCATTATGCCGAGTGAATTATGTCACTTAAGATAGCTGGTTATTTACCCTTAGCCTTATAATTATGCTGACTTGTGGATATCGATTGTAAGTGGGCCAATAATCGAAGTATGGATTTGATTTCGATAACATTAAAAATTATGTATAAATAGCCATAGCATTTTTTAATAAAGTTGTCTTCTCTCTCAGAACACCAAACCAAACAGATCGTTTTTTTTATTATTCTTTTGTGCAGCTTGCGAGCTAAGAAGAATTTTGAAAAATACTTTTGTTTTAAATACAACTGAATAAAACCTCGAGTGCATTAGCCAGAGGTCTGAGCTGAGGCATTCATTGCCAAGCGATTTGTTCTTTTGCATAACCAAGACCACTCATCGAAGCATCAAAATAATTTCACTTCATCTTTACATGGCGATCTTGCCATCATAACACCCTTCACACTTTACATGGCGATCTTGCCCTTCACACTTTACACAAGAGAGTTTTGGAACGTTCCGTTTTAGTTTCACTACTCGTGCGACAATAACGGAATGCACCCTTACGCATTTACTCATCGTTTACGAACTCACGGAAATCAGCCGAGAGCGTCAACGACGAATCACAGACAGGGTGGCAAATTTCAAATTTACGTCATTGTTGTTTGTTGACTTGTCAAACGTTCTGTTATAAAACATATAATATGATCTCTACTCTACCCGCTTCATCGGCCACCCTCGGCCTTCTGCCATCCTCAATCTTACGAATAAACTTTGGCGATATTTACCTTAATTCAATAAAGTTTTTGGGTTCACTAATTGCTTTTCAATTTGTCCACGTGGCAACCACATCATACCCGATATAACCTCTATACAGTTCGTTTACATCATTTAACTTGAACTTGTATGTGTCTCATATAAAGTAAATTATTAATAAAAAAAAAAAACACAAGTTCCATCCATTAAACTCAATAAATTTTATTTCATTTCAACAAAATTTAATAAGATTAATTTAATTTAAATATTTTACAGTCCCACACAGAAACCACACAAAAACGTTATATTCTCACACAAAAGAGAGTCTTCAATCGAGAGTCCATTTATTAACAAACAATTCATTAAGCTTACATCAACGAGAACAATAAATATCAATGCCATAAAGATCGTTAACAGTCGATAAATACACCTTGTTAAGTGCCAATCTTTGACAATAAATCCAAGAATAAATTTTCGATATAAACAAAACACACAACGGTGTCAAAGCAAAAATCAAATCAACGATCAACCTAAAGTCAAAAACTCTAACCCAAACGTGCTTTATAGTGCTGTCTTTAATGAATGTGATAAATATCAAGGCGCTTAGAGCTCTGTGTAGACTGTAGAGTCGGTGGAGAACTATTTCCAAGTCATTGAGACAAGGCCTTAAATTAGTCGTCGAATCATGTTAGTTTTTTTTTTTTGGAATTTTGTGCGACAACATGGTGTATCTTGGCACCCCCGAAACCCAAAATAAAGAGATCTCATTATCACCGAAGAAAAAAACTATAGACTTCAAGATCGTCTGTCCGAACATAGCTTCTGTCAAATTAGCAATTTAAATCAATCTGCCACTTATGGGCTGAAAGTGATGGACTAATTATTGTTGTGTTGGCAATTTAATTTGTTAAATTACACTCGTTCTCGGTTGTGTAGGAGGTGTGATCTGATTCGGCCCAATAGATGTCACCTCAAACTCAAACGCCGCGCCGACATCGAAATTCGTCTAAATTAGTCAACCACCCAGCAGCGTCAGAGTATCGGAACCGAGTGCGCCGCCACCGATATGCAAATTCGAATCAACACAGCTCCAAATCAAATGTGTGTAGGGATTTCGGTTGCGGAGGAGCCGCAATAAACAAACCGGAAAAAAACCAGCTTGATTGGACTGACAGAGTCTGTGTCACTAAGTCATCCCAGGATTCACCATTAACTATCCCGATTCCCGCGAGTTCCTGCTCGGCTCAGGGCGGGGAAACTTAATTGCTTTAACACTTTGTCATTTAAAAAATAAAAACATCATTGGTGACACAAAAAACTCTCAACAGCAGTGCCAGTGGCGCCACAGACCCCCCTCCCTCACTGTGTTATGTATAGGTATGACGAAACTAAAAACGCAAAAAAGGACATTTGTCTAAAAAAAAAAAAGTCTCCACCAAGGATCAACAGGGTGTATAGGTATTCGGAGCGGACAGCCAGTGCATTGTACATTAACCAGCATTTAGCCTGCCATGTGGGCGGTTTGGACACGTGTTGCGCCTGCAAAGGCAAAACACAAAAAATTAAAATAGCACAGAAGCACAACATACAACATGAAACATACTATTAGTAGTTTGTAGAGCTTTGTTTTTATTGCAACAATAAAAATTAACACCGCGGTTAGCAAAACACGCAGCGGGTAAACCGTGGAACACGGTGGGCGCGAAAAAAATATCGGCGCGCATAAAAGTGGTCACACATTCTATAACAACTCTCGAGCATTCCTGATGCAACATTGTTAGTAGCTATATATGTTGTGATGTCACCCATATCATAGACACACATAGGACGAATGCAAAAAAAAAAAAAAAAAAACTGCAAAAAAATTTGACACCAATTGAGGGCACGCATGAGATGTCCTTGATGCATCATCAGACCGCAAAACAATTGTCAATTGGCGAAGGCTTTCCACTCCGGCGGCGGCGGTGGCGGCGAGAGAGTGGTAATTCACTTCCGGTTTATTTTTTGTCGATTTTTTTATTTTTTTGAATTCAAAGTGCATTATCATTAAACGCAAATTAATTAACAACACTGCAACACACATACACAGTGCATCAGCCGGCCATTCCCGTCATCAGTAGGCTATAAAAAAAGGTTAACAAAAAATGTAGGGATTAAAGAGTGTTGACAGGTTCATTGATTCTACGGTATAGCGGTATAGGGGTATTGCGTGTATGGAGTAGAAAAATAATACCTGCTGATAGATTTGTTAACCGCAATTTACGTATACTGCAGCGGGAAACACAAAAAAAAAGTAACTGCTAGTGACATATCATCGAGATCGGATGTGATTACAAAAATACGAATTAAAGTTTAATTATTGGTCAGTTAATGACGGAGTTTTCATTTGTTATTGAGTGACGGGATAATAATAATAATGCTGTCTTGGTGAAGTGAGTTGTTGAAGGGAATGACCCAGACAAAGCCTGCTTTGCGAATTGAAGTGATTCTTTTGAGAATGGCAAAAGGTGATGATGTAGAGTCTCTTTTGCTTGAGGGAGACATTTTAAAACTTAGCAATAAAATTACTATGTTATTCCAAATAGTTACAAAATTTCATGTGGGTTAAAAATAATTTATGGAACGATTTTGACTGTCTCAAGACACAATTAATAGGTATGAGGATTAATTCCGAAACCAAAATGATCTTACACTCAAAAACTAGGTTCAAGACCTCGAAGGAACTACGACAGTGAACGGCAAATTTTACATGTAAATGTTTCTATTATTACCTCTGTGACTGTGATACTCACTATTTCATCAATTTATCGACACAGTACTCGTAAGTGCTTACTAACATATCTTACTTAGCGGCCTGTCATCCTCTACGATCCCGAGCACGGTGCTTCCAGTCTTCTAGATAAAGCGATCTGACATCCACGTTTGCTTGGTCATTTTGTGAATTTCAAGAAGGTGTGTTACTGTGCACCTGCTAATTAAGTGTCTTTCCCTGAGACTAATAATTTTGCCAGTCCCAGTTCCTTCTTTTGATAAGCTCTTGATAGCTGCCATTGCCGCACTTCCGATGACCTCGTGGAGAGGGGATACATGGAGGACATCCCAGGTTCTCATTGCTCCCGTAATTGCAGGTGGGAGTGTATGGATGAGTGCTGACGTGGCTGTCCGGTTGTCTCTGCGGAGCAATCGTTGATGGCGCTGATGCGCAATTCCAATGCGCTCCTGGAGTGCGTGGAGAGGTGCTGATGTGGTTGATCCGGGTAAGTCTCCTCGGAGCATTGTCTGCTGACATGGGCGTAGTGGAACGGATGGGTACTAATGCAATTCTATTGCACTCCGGGTTCCTATCGACCTACTCGTGGTGACTGTGGATAGGTTACGTAAGTAACTGAACTAAGAAGATAGGATGGGATTATCTCAGTTTGCCGTAAGGTGAACAAAGATTAGGAGTATCTTTCCAGTTTGCCGTAAGGTGAACAAAAGATTAGGAGTACCTTTCCTAGTTTGCCGTAAGGTGAACAAAGATTAGGAGTATCTTTCCTAGTTTGCCGTAAGGTGAACAAAAGATCAGGAGTACCTTTCCTAGTTTGCCGTAAGGTGAACAAAGATTAGGAGTACCTTTCCTAGTTTGTCGTAAGGTGAACAAAAGATTAGCAGTTTCCTAGTTCGTCGCAAGGCGAATAAAGAACAAAAGAGGCACACTAGTTATTGGTTACTACTTCGATCGATTTCTGGTGTATGTATCCTAGGGAGAGGGATGACAGGCCCTGAGTTTTGCATGAACTCAAACTGGAAGTGACCTCACAGTTGCGAAGCTCCACCGGAAACTATATTGTGGTACCACGGGAGATAGTGCCCAGAAGATTGGGGGCTGTTGCGTCTTGGACACTTAGCTCGTGCCTACCCCCCTCCTCTATCTATCTTCATGATAGTAAAGTTGAGGGCTGATGCGCTTGCCTAACCCATGCCTACCCCCCTTTCTTCAAGCTATCTATGAGGTAGGCCCCTTGTGGGAGTATCGTGATGGCTGTGGTTTACTCCGAATGCGGAGACATATGGTTTCCAGGCTAGCCTGGATTCAAGAGGTGTTAGATAGACCTCGCCTCTAAGCAAGAGGTGTGTACATGCTGCAACAATGTCACAACTTTGCTACTGAGTTGGCTTCGGCTGACTCGGGGTTAATGGTCAGAACCCAATCCGACTCCGATGGAATTAAGTCATAATCGACAGGTGTTCACGTAAAACCAAACATAGGTTCTGCTCCCGTAATACAAATACACGTGAACCCTTGGACCTTTTCTAGGGGTTTCCTAACTGTTGATAATTTGGTTCTCTTGTGCCATGCAACCCAAACATAGGTAATGATGGATAATGATGGCCACATCACTTGCATAGACGTCTGTTGCAAATCATTAGGGCTTTTGTTATTAAGTAGAAGGATCGGTCTCTCTTTCCGCCTCGAACCTGGAGGCATGGTATTCAGGGACTCTTGGCTGGCTGGCGGATTGTTGTGAATTCCTCCATTAGACCGAAGTAATGAAGTCCTTTTTTGAATACTTAATCAACCTTTCGCAATTGTATCTTCTTCTTCATTTGCACTCCTCGTTAACAGGACCAAATATTAATCGAAGAATTTTTATTTCAAAAGAACCCAATATCAACACTCCCATTCTGTTAATCGCCCAATACAACAATTCCGACAATATATGGGTTTTGTAGAGCATGTAAACAATGAGTTTTGAACCTTTTTGATTTGCCAAACAAAAGCAGAAGCGTTTCTTTAGAGAATTCTTCGCCGAATCTTCATTTATCGTGGCGCTAACATTATTTCCGAAGAATTTTGTTCGTAGGAGATACCGCAGACAGGTGATTGTGTTTTTTGTTTTTTTGTGTTGTCCTTGAAGACCAATCTGCATCTCAATTTCTTTACATCCAAAGTCCAAATCCATAATTGTCGAAATTACATTATCAGTGTTCTCAATATAATTTTAAATTCCAAGCAGCTCTTATGTACAAATCAAAATCGTTAGAGTAGTTGATAAGTTGTTTGACCAAAATTTAGTACATGTCTGTTATACCACACCACATTTTGCATAACGGCTGTATAAACGGTATCGTTAGTATTGGACCAAAAAATCGATTTCGTGACTAAGACTGTGGGTCGAGGTATAGACATTCAGACAGTCAGACGGAATTGCGGAACCCGATATCATCATAGTTTACTGTCTAATTTGGTTTCTGATATTTTGTTTTTCGTAATGATGAGTGAATTTAGCGTCCATTATAGCAATATTTGGGGGCTTAAGAAGAATGTATGTGCTGCACATGTGTATACTGCGAAAAGTAGGCCAGCAGTTTTAGCACTCAATGAAACCCAGGTGAATGAAAATTCTTATCACTCGAGGCTTAGCAAACGTGGTGATAAGTGTCCCATGGTCACACCATGACCTGCCGATACCTTTTCGTAATGATGTTGCTTATAAACTTCAACCACAATACGGCTTTAAATATAGACTTTAATTTCATGTGATTTTAATTCACCGTCCATAAGCCCCATCTTTCCTACATGCTTTATGTATCGCAGCCCAAATTTGGATAGTAATTTGACTTCAAACGAATTCGATGCGCTTTTTGACTCTTTCCAGATAATTGTTTCTGACTATTTGCATAGTGAAATCCATGTTACGGGCGATTTCACTGTACGTAATTCTTCGGGGCTGCAGTGTTCAGGTCAGGCAAAACCCGAAGTAAGCTTTGTAAAGTTTTTTGCGGAGTTAAGCAACCAGTGAGAGACCTATAATTATCATACTCTATGAATAAAATTTTTATATGACCAAAAATTTAACCAGAAAATTCTATAGGTAATGCCCCAAAGGTAGTAAAAATTGTTGGTCATTCTTCGCTTCCAACCCTTGGTATTCTTCAACGCCAGAAAAACTATATTAATAGGTTATTAACTTAACCTTTCCATCTATCCTACTCTACTGGTCTCCTTCCGAGTGGATGGAAAACAGCATTAATCCATACTGTCTTTAAAAAAAGCGATTCTTCCTCCCCCTCTAATTATCGTCCAATTGCACTTACGTCCCTTCTTGCAAAAGGTAATGGAAACGCTAATAAATTATCAGTTGAAGAAATATCTTCAAGAACGAAAGCTTCTCAATGACCGGCAGCATGGCCTTCGTAGCACTAGGTCCTCAGGTGATCTGTTGGTTATCTCACCACTCAGCGGAACCAGTCTTCATACCGTTTTGGAGAAAATAAAAATATTACATTTGATATTTCAAAACCATTTGATAAAGTTTGGCTTCAAGCTCTCTTTTAGAAAATGCGTATATTTGGTATTGATGAATCTCTTCTTCGTTGGATTAGAAACTAATTATCGAACTGCTCCAAGTTGTATTTGATGGTTTTAAGTTTGAAATTCATAAGAAAATTCTTGTGTACCAAAGGACTCCGTTGTGTCTCCAAATCTCTCATATTTATCATTGATATTTATTTGAAACTTCTTGTTTATTGAATTATTCTGCTGGCAACAGTACTTCCAGTACCAGCATGTCATATTTGTTTCCAGATTAACGTCCTTATCTTTGGGATGTGGATTAAGAAAAATTCTGAAGAATTCAAATTAGAATCGAAAAACCACGTACGGTTTAATGCTTCAGAAACTAAACACCGTACAGTTTGCGGTATGTGCCTCACAGACCACCTTGTATGTAATAACCATATATTCGACATCACCAAAAACGCCGCTAAGAGCTTAGGTGTTGCAAGAAATTTGTCATCCCTTTAGGCTTGGCTGCATTATAAAAGTCCTATATTCGTGCAAAGCTCGGGTGCAATTCCGATATATGGGCAGGTGTAACAATATACCCCTTCAGTCTTTTGGATAGAATCCAAAAAATTGCTTTTAAAATAATATATGTATGTGTTTAAGAGTTATCAATCAATATCGTTGAGGCCAATGGCGTCGATATTGTCTACACACCCAAATATTTGGTCTGATTTACTGAAAATAGTGCCATCGGTATCACCACTTGCCCTGGGCACCATTTCCTCCAGAACAAAATTGAAGAAGACCCATTCTAGCGTGTCTCCTTGCCAAAACCCTGACCTGACCCTGTGTACGTTTGAAATAGTTCGGAAGAGCAATTCTAACTGTACAATGTACAGAGTGTTTTCTACTGTCACCTCCATCACTTTTCCTCAGTTCGGCCATTTCCATATAGAGCTATTGGCGATGAATGCTATCATTTGCGGCTTATAAGTTTCGTTGGTCTTTTCCATGATTTGCCTCAATGTCATTTCTTGTCGAACGGCTTAAGAACTTCAAACAGTACTTTGAATAGTTTAGCATATCTTCTTTATGCTTGATTCCACCCGTACCAGTACTTTGTTGATGATTTGATGCATGCTCCTTCCCAACACATTACCTCTTTATCTGGAGAGTTCTGGTCTAAAGCTCTTTTATAGCTATGACCACCACTTAGTTCTTCATTCATTAGAAAGTGGATTATTAATCGCTCTATATGATGCCCATTTAGCATCTGTTGGATGTGCGGCTTGAATATCTACTTTTGCTTAGTGAGCAACATAATCTTCGTTGCTTCCAAGACGCAGCGTTCTGGCCTTAAAACCAGCAGCTTGTTGCTTGGCTTTGTTTTTATAAACAATCCCTCTTTGTTATTTTGATCGGGAGACACTTGAATCTCTTTGAGATGGGACGCTGCGTAGGCCCTATTTCTTCTTCTTTCTTGACACATTTCTCTCACTTTTTACTTGCGATATAGGCACTATAGGGCAAGTTCTGCATTTGGAAAAAAAATCGAACTCGAGATTTTGATCAAAGTTGACATGACGATGATAGCGAAGACGAAAAAAGTGGGTCCGGCAATTCCCTCTGTCTGTCTGTATGTCTGTACCTCGAAGTACAGCCTAAACTACTGGAGGTATTTTCTTCAAACTCGGTACTTAAGGGTCTTCGGTGATTCCCTAGCGGAAAAATTGAATTTTTTTTTAGCTCCAAAACTACGGGTACCCCCCATACACCCGTAATGCAAAACCTTATCTATCTCGAAAACGGCTCTAACGATTTTGATAAAAAAATTAGGTGTGATATTATGGACATGGACTACATTTTGGTCAAAAAAAAATTTGGGGGGGGGGGGGGAAATGTTATTAGTGGTACCTGTCATAGAACCGTTTTTTTGATTTTCGATTTTCTCACCAACGGCTCTAAGGATTTTAATCAAACATTTTCAGCAGGATTCTCCTTAAGTTTAAAATAATATTGTTTATAAAAATATTCGAAAAAATATTTGTTGGGTTTAAAAAAAAAAAAAAAAAAAATTTTTTTGAAAAATCAATATCTTCAAAATCTATGAACAATTATTTTTTGAAATTATTTCCTAAAATCAATATTATTAAATACCTAAAATTCGCATCCCATATTTTTTTCTTAAAAAATATAAAAGAAGAAAAGTTTGTGCGATCCAGTCGTGCATTTTTTTTTGCACTGCAGCATATTGACATGTACATCTTCTGTCCCTTGTTTCAGTTTAATGCATTCAGCATCATACCGCTGGTTCTTTTTTGTGGTATGGTTGCTATACAAGGGTGATTTCAGCTGACTCTTTCATGATATCGCGATACTGAGGTCACAGTTAATTATTGTAGTGCCGTCTTTGGTTAGAACACAATCGATTATTCGATTCGGTTGGTGATTTAAACGCCTGGAGAGCGGAAGCTTTCATTATGCAATCCTTACCCTTGGAAACCCAATTCATCTTATCACCATTAACCCGAAGGCTCGTTATCTGTTCTCGTTTCGTGAAGGCTGTGTGTGTCAATTTATCAACAAGATTGACATCGTCAATAGTCTCCGCAAGATCTGTTTCGGAGATCATATAACTCCTGAAAGTTGTTGAGCTTGATTCGTAAGGTCATTTGCGCTTATTAGGGTGATGTATTTGATGGTGGATTTGCTGCTGATCACAAGCTACCGATTACATAGCGGCGCAAATCGATGCTCCAACCTCGTAGTGTATGCTGGTAGTTTTACCGCGAGCTTTCATGCTCTGGGATGTTGATTGGTTTAAGTCTTTCGCTGGATCTTCATTCCAAGAATAGAATGACCAAACAAACCAGATAAAGACTAAAGGTTTTCTTTAACATCAGAACAACCCCGAAGAGTAAGATAAAAGGTCGAAGTTGACAGAACAGGAAGTCAGTCATCGTTGTTGTGATCCTGCAGAAAATATCTTGAAATCACACGAAATAAAAATAAAAAATATTCTCGACAGTCCCAGAACTTCAAAAAAAACTAATAACTTTCGTCAAAAAAAGAACTTTGGTTTGAGAATTATCCGCCATTTAATTTTTCCATAAAATCATTATTGATCGAATTCGTAATCTGCGACCCCCAAAACCCCGAATATTTATTAATTTGTTTTAAGAAGACATTGAATTAAATAAACTAATCCGCCATTTTGTAACAATCCGCCATTTGATATCCATCGGTCATTTAGTGTTAAGCATTTAATTTTTCTTGGAAACCCAATTTAAAATTTGTAATCATTGAGCCATAAAAACCCAGAGTAAGAAAACTTTTCGCTCAAAATTGGCATTTTCTAGTTCCCGGCAGCTTTTTGTGATTTTCGAGCAATATGCGTCTCGTCTTTTATACGAATCACCCTCTGTCATCTACTATTATGATTACCTAACAGCATATGTAAGATAGTGACTTATTAGTTGTTATAACATAGAAATTGTAACACCTATTTTATAATGAAATCCAACACCTCATGGGTAAGATAAAAAATTTCATTTTAATTTAATTAAAGAACAACTATCTCCTGGTAGGGAAAAAAAAATAAAAAATAGAAATAAAGAAAACACAGCAAATATAAAATCCCTTTAAATGCGATTTATTCAAAGCTATAAAAACATGCAATGGCACACATATGTATTACGATACTATGTGGATAGACTTGTTGGGCTTATAAAAAATGTAAGTTAAAACTTTCTATAATTAAACTTTTTATTTATTTTCGTTTTGTATTTTTCATATAATGTATGTATTTGTATATGTGTACGGTGTAAGCATATACACGTATTTACAACTTGAGATTATGGCTTAGTTGGTGAATAGCGCATAATAATACATTTTGTAATCCGCGGTATGTTCCTTCCTCGAAACATATTATTTTTCAGTGTGGATTAAAGTAGTTTTAATTGAAGCCATATATGAGTATCTATGCATGAGTGTAGTTAGGTAGATGAATTAATGTGTTTTTGTTTTATGAAAATTCTTTTCCAAGTTCATTTGAGGAAAAGTCCAAGAAATTATTGGCACTTTCGGAGGACTATAACCTAAAGTTTCTCTATAATAACATTTTTCACATTTAAAGGAATTTATTGATGTTCACTTGGTGGGCACTTGTCATGTGCAGCTTAATGGGATAAACCTCTGACTTATGAAAACCCCATAAGAAAATGTCTAACGGGTCGAATCCAACGACGTCCGGTTCACGCCGCATATGCGTGGGAACTATTTTAACCATGTTCTCAAATCGTTCATGCAGAATGTTTATTGCGCCATCAGATGTGTGGCACCGCCACATTTCATACATTTTCTTGATAAAATGGGCGTCTGTTGTGAAACTACTTCAGATAATATAGTTTTGTCATTATATATGTATTTACCCGTTTTGTTTACTTGTTTTTGGTAAGTGTCTAAAAGACAAAAAATAAACAACATGGCCGCCATGATCTGTCAAATCCTCCTGTTCCTATTGCTAAGCCCATTACAAATATGTTATTGGAATGCCAACATAACAGGAAAACAAACTTTTAATTTTTTAGAGCTAACTAAAGCGTGATAGACATTTATATCCTGTGGAGTGGTGTATTGTGTCATCTACTGTTCACACTAATCAAGTTTATTCTGTAGCAAACGCTTCTTATTGAAAAAAAAATCTTTCTGTTTTCGTTCCCATACTATTCGAAGTGGGATGAAGCAATCGGAACACAAAAAATTGCCACACATCCCACCACTCTACAACACACCATTCCACAACACTCCAATCTATATCTAACATCGGGCATGGACGGAATTTCTATTGATTTTTTTGTTTAATTTACATTTTACTTGTATTTTGTAATAAACTTTAAATAATAAGACAAGATTTGAAGTATCTTGTACTGCAGAAAAGTCTATATGTCAAATATTTAAATAAAATATTTTCCAATATGCTGAGGTTAAGAAACTGGGTAGAAAATAATACTGTCCTGAGACTCTTCGAAGCTAGTTTTCCCATTGGACTTTCAACTCCTGATCAAATTTTGGTCTCGCCAGCGTTTGTAAGCTATTTGTAGGAAACGAAAGACAGCATACTACAGTGAAGGAAATTCCCATAAAAATACTTGGTTTTTACGCATTTTTTGTTTGCTGCATGCAACTTAGCCATACATTTTTATGAAATAAGAAAATGTACTCAAAGTTGTTAAGAAAAAGAAAAATTTATTCACTTTTAACAAAATTAAATAAAAATTATTAACAAAAAACAAAAATTAATAAGAAAAAAAGGGGGGAAATTCCCATAAAAACACCTACGTTTTTATTAAAAATAACTGTGAATTAGTGATCAGAAATTTGTAATTAATTTAATCAATATTTTGTAGAGCCACCAGTTGCTCTTACGACCGATATCATTCGCCTCGGCATTGATTCCACAAGCTGTTCCAGTTCCGCGGTTGTAATCGCATCTTATTGTACAATTATTGCGTCTCGGAGCTCTTGAACGTTGTTAAATTGGCGCCCGTTGGCATAAGCGCGCATGGCTAGTATTCCCCAGAGATTTTCTATGGGATTTAAATCGGCACTTCGAGACGGCCAATCGAGCAATTTTATTTGTTTCTCCTCAAACCAGTCTCTCATCCTTCGAGAGACGTGGATAGGAGCATTATTCTGATGGAATATGAAATCAGTTCCGCATTACTCTTCAGCTCTCTCAACCATAACTTTTTCTAACAACTCAGCATAACTTTCTGAGTTCATCTTTCCAGGCACAAATGCAATTTCCGTCTTTCCATTTGCAGAAAAAGCTGCCCAAACCATTACGCTGCCACCACCGAAGTTTCGACTCATTCTCACTTCTGTTTGAAGACCATCCAAATTGAATATTTTTTCATCACTAAACACAACTTTTCTCCACTCTTCGGTCCAGCTAATGTGACTTTCAGCAAAATGCACCCTTGCCGACTTATGGGCTGCATCTAAAGGTGGCTTCTTGGATCTTTGTTTTGTAAACAAGGTTGGAATTGGCTTTTAAAATTTGTCTAATGGTCGGGTTGAAAGAGGCAAGTCAAGTTTCGCCTTAATTTGTGAAGCAAACAGCTTGTTTCTAATGGCTTCACGCGATATCATTCGAACTTGACGTGTTGTAAGCTTTTTATTTTGCGCGTGGTTGGCCATTTTTCCATAACTTTCACCTAATCTTAAAAAATTATGAATAACTGTATTTGATCTCCATATTTTTCTAACAATTTCACGATCAGAAAGGCCACAATCTTTGTATGCAGTGATTTTTGACCTTTCCTCCGCACTTAAAATTCTTCCACGCGGCATGACAAGATTCTGTAAAAAAATTCTGCTTAAACGATTTTAAAGGCACACAAAATGATTTCCTATACCACTTTCAATCAAAAATTCCAACAACTATATGAAATAACGACTTTTAATTAGACTGTTTTTATTCGAATTTCCGCCTTTAAATTTCACTTTTTAGATTTTTTTCACAAACAAAGACGAATAATGTTCCAAGGTGATAAAAAAGGGTGAAAAAATAACGGTGGCCTTCATATTGGATTGACAGATCATTTTGGATCCAAAAATAAAAAGTGCTGCGAATTTAGCAGTCGGTGCAATCAGTTAGTTATAGAAAGTTACAGTGTTTTTATGGGAATTTCCTCTACTGTATTAGTAGCATTTGATATTTCTTTTTTATTTATTTATTTATTGATATCAAATCATAGGCATATTAAGACATGGTGTCTTTTTTGTTATGCTTAGTACATTCGGTTAAGAAATATTTTTTAATTAAAAACATTTATAATATGAATAATATTTAAAAAAAATATAAATAAAATGAATTTTCAAATGTAAGAGAAATATGTACATAAATGAAATATACTTATATGGGCTTATCCCTGTAAATTTTAACTTTTTGAGTTTGAAAAAAAAAACAAAAAAAAAATTAAGGCACGCATTTAAATTTGAGTTTTTCTTCAATTATAGACTACGAATAAATAAAAAACTTCAAAATAACTCATATGTATTGTTTGTTGAAGAGTATAAAGGTATATAAAGTATAGAAAAATGAATTTAAAATAATTTATTTTAAGCACCGAGTTAATTGATTTGGTTTTTATTTTTAATCTTCACAGCTTCTGTTTTCAAACTTATTTGTTTAACACTTTTACCATTTTTTTTTATAGTTTCAACAGTTTAAATTACGCTCATTGTAAGGGTATAATCAAACAATGCTTTGGAGCGCTAGTAAAAAATGTGCCTTTTTTGAAACAGTTACGGTTTTTACGTTCGTTTTGTTAACTTCATAAAATTTGTACATAATGAAGCACGCATTGAAGCCAAAGTTTTTTTTACTCTAGATAGCTTAAATAATGAGGCAGACCATAAAAAAATACCCCATGATCAATGTTAAAAAAATAGACACGAAAATTTGTGACAATTAAAGATTTACGAAAAATCACGCATGGCAGTTTTTTCTAAAATTTATATTATATAGGATTATTTATAAGGAAGGCACGCACTCAAAATGAATGATTTCAATTAATTTTGACCTTCATTTATCTGAAAAAAACAAAAATTGTACTAAGTAATCTTATGTTAAACATTATTTTTGCAATAATACAAAACGTTAATTATCCACGCACGCAGCCAAAAGTCTAAATATTCGATGATTTTTTCAATTTCAAACACTTTCGCACTATCTCGATGGTTCATTTTATAAATTGAATAGCTAAAACTCAATGATACTCGTATATATAATATTATAAGTTCCAAAACGTGAATATTTAATAATAATGTCTATATATTTCGACGCATGGCAAAAGTTAAAATTTGCACGGATAAGCCCATTTATACGATAAGTTAAAGAATTAAAGAAAAGTTTAGAAAAATTTTAGCATCTGAAGTGATTTTTCAAAAGAGTCTCAAAAGTCTTATAGCTGTTTAGTCCTCTCAGGTCGGCTGGTAGGGAGTTCCAAAGGCCAGCCCCATGCACAAAAAATTGTTGCTTAGAGTTTATGTATTTAAAAGTAGGTAAATTAAGAATTTTACTTCTTTGTGATACAGGAAAAATAAGTTTTTCAAATAAGTATGCAGGATTTTTGCTATGCATTAGTTTAAAAATAAATGTCAGTAGTAATCTAGATGTTTGTTTAAGGACATATCAAAGACATTTTTAGCATACATAGAAACACGGTCAAGGCTACGTAAGCCATAAACAAATCGGACGGTGTTGTTAAATGCAACTTGAAGCTTTTTTCTACTCACATGATCCAAACAGCAGAAAATAAGGCTACCATAAAACAATGGTTTTGGCAATCGTCATTTTTGTTGCAATTGGAAGACAGCCACCAGACAGGTGTAATATCCGAAGAGTGGCATATGTTCTTCCAAGAGCACATGCTAAGTGACTATCCCATGTCAGGGTTTGATTAAAGTTATGCCTAAATTTTTTTACTGTGCTTTCGTAGTTCAACATTGAACCATCAAGCTCAACACAAGGTAAGCATGTAGTGTCAATAGCAGTATTGCTTATAACAATAGCCTGACATTTTCTTGCGTTCAGTTTTAAAAGATTTGTATGTGACCATTGCAATATACGCATCAGATCTTCATTAATTCGAGAAGTTACATTCTCGACCATTCCAATAGGGTAACTCAAATAAATTTGTACATCGTCAGCGTACATATGAATTTCGCAATTGCTTAGGACCGAGGTAAGTCATTGTTGAACAGCGTGAAAAAGAGAGGGCCTAAAATTGATCCCTGGGGTACATCAGCGTGAGTTAAAACGAAATCGGATAACTTGGAATTGGCAAAAACCGCTTGAGTTCTTTCTGTCAGATAATCCTCAATGAGAGATATGGCCGAGCTTTCGAAGAAAAAGTAATGCTTTAACTTTTTTAAAAGTATTCTGTGAGAGACAGTATCAAAAGCTTTAGGAAAGTCTAATAAAATCAACGTTGTTGCTAAGTTTTTATCCATTTGCAATCGTATGTCATCCACAATTTTCAAAAGCGCTGTGATACAACTGTGATTTGGTCTAAGACCTGATTGGAAAGGAGTAAGCAACTGATTAGTATCTATAAAGGTAGTGATCTGTCGACTTATTACCTTCTCAAACGCCTTTGAAAGGAACGGCAGAATAGAAATTGGTCGATATTCTTTAGTGTTTGAGTTTGATTTTTTAGGAATTGCAATGATTTTAGAAGCTTTCCAAAGTTTAGGGAAACGGGAACTGGTTAAAATAGTGTTAAAAATATGCGTTATGAATGGCGAAATAAACGGAAGAATTATTTTAACAAATTTGGGATTCATGTTATCAAGGCCAACACCTTCCAATTTGATCATTAACATCTGAAAGAAGATATGTATATGCTTTGAAGGTTAGAATTCAAAACATTTGATACTAAGGCCTGCATGTTTAAGGATTTAAAATCTCTAAACGAAAATGTTTGTTTGTTTAAATTTGGGTTAGTACCGAGATTATAAAAAGCTGTTTTAAAAAACCTGGCACATCAAGCTTTCCCTAATAGTTTACATAATTAGGCTGGTTAACGAAAAAAACGCCTAACAAGGTTGATCTTGTTGAAGTAAAATGTAAACAGAAATTCTATACTTTTCAAACTTTCAAAAAAAAAAAACAGCCTGTTTTTGTATATAAAATTATTAACATATTTTTAATAAAATAATTTGGTACGCAAATATTAAGTTTTTATCATTTTAATTTCAAATAAATCATTGACCCATTTTTGAGATATGGAATTTTCAAATTAAATTTGTTTTACAAAAATCCAAAAAAAAAGTTTATTTTAGTTTTGATATGCAATGTTTTTTAAATTTCTTATAAGCTTTCTGTAGATGTACAAAACTTCATTACAATCCGTTACGCCGATAATGAGAAAGTCGAAACTCGAATAAATTGTTCAATGGTAGGTAATGTTTAAGTTTAATTTTTTTTAATTAAACTTTAAATTGTTAAGAATAAACGTAAAAAAAAAATTTATCAAAATTCTAGGTGCCATTTTCGAGAAAAATAATATTTTCGAAAATATTTTTTTAAAGTTTGTATGGTACCGTTATTTTTAGACAAAATAAAATGTTTTTTCTTACATCTTGAAGATTGTATTAAAAACTTTTAATTGACAAGTTTTAAAATAATCGAGCGTGGGGGTTTTCGAAAAACTTTTTAAGATCTTTCTCTCAGTGACTTTAGTTAAACGGGTACCATTAATGTTGTTAGAAATTTGAGGGATTATCTTTTTTGGCTAAATGATATGCTTTAACACTTTGAATCGATATTGATCGAAACGGATATAAAAACTTGGAATTTCATTTACAAAAACCTAAAATAAGAGGATTCCCCTTTGACTGCCTTTCGAGATACTGGAATTAATTCGAACATGCTGAATTGAGTAAGATACAATTCAAACCATTTTGGTAAATTAGAAGCAAAGGCAAGTTTTCGAGTTTGGTTAGCAGAATTGCGTGATTGTGATTTACTCTATCAAATGCTTTCGATCAGTGTAAGCTAAATCATACTTAGAACCTTTCTGAACAGTACCTGAAAGTAGTGAGGTTAGTACGGTTGGAAGTGGTAGATATAACTAATAAAACCATGTTTCAGTGGAGAAATAACTTATTTATTAAAAGCAATCTTTTCAAAGAGCTTAGGAAATTCAGATATTTTGCATATAGGTCGCTTTTGGAATCCGACGTAAGGACGAGTGTCAAAAAAAAGTATGTTTCCAACAGAATATCCACTCTTGTGTTTTGGAAGCATTAAATTCCACGCGATTGTTCGTACCCCGTTGTAAGATGCTGTCAAGATCGAGATCTAATGAGCCTAGCTTATGCTGACATTTCAGTTCCAGAAGAGCGTGATTGTGAGTCTCAAAACAAATATTAAAAGTTCAGGGTGCTGTCGTCGGTGAAGTGGATTAGAAGATTCAGGCAAAAGATCATTTATGAAGATAAGAAAGAGTGTCGGAGACAAAACGAAGCCTTGGGGCACACCAGCATTTATTTTAAGAATATCAGAAATGCAATTTCTAATCTAGCGAAGAAGAGACTATTCGATACCAAATACCCACATATTCGATTCCGTGCCAAACTCTATCAACTGATTTAGAAGAAATTACCTTTATTTCCCAAAAACGGTGTAAAGATTAGATCGACTTTTCAGTGAGATATGCCATCAGACCATTGGGTCTATTGATACGAAAGTCGTACTGCTGGTCATTTAAGAGCTTTCGTTCTTCGAGATATTTCTCACTATTTTTCTTAACGGTTATATGACAGATGGCATTAGTTTAAGAGTCAATAAAGTTTTAATTTTCCTTCTAACTTTATATCTTAGGTCCCTAAAGTTTGAAAAAAATCAGTACAGAAAGTGAGTACTTGGCCTTTTTGGGACTAAATAATAAACGTTGATCAATTTTTGAGGCGGAAGGCTAATCGTTTGAATTTTCAGTCAATGACAAATTTCTATGTTTTCAAAACTTTTTGAAAATAAGGAAAACGCAGGAAATCGCAAGCAAGAAATCAGTGGTTTCATACAATCAAGTAAATTAATTAGTTTTTAATTCGATTAAACGACTTAATACCTCACCCATAAATCACGTTGCATACCTTTAAGTAATTTAATTAAAAAAAAAAAACATTGGAAATTGCTATAATGCTAAATGTTCATCGCAAACAAACAAAAAATCCCAACTACAAGGTGAAAATTTCTTCGAAAACAAAAATTCCACATCATTTGAAAATCCATTGTGTTGTGCAATTATGCAAAATCTAACACCAACACACATGTGCGCATATCAAGTGGATGAAGAACAACTCAAAGCTCCCACCTTCACCCTAAAACCTATCTCCTTCTGCATAGATAGGGCGAACATGGACATTCGGACATATTGAAATACTCAAAGAACAAAGATAAAACGAATACAAATCACCTAACCTCTATAGGTAGCATGTTTCTGTATAAAATACGAAAATAATACCCAAAAAGGATTATCTTCTATGTTGGACGGTGCAACTGCAAAATAAAAACTAAAAGGATAAGCGAGAATGTTTGCGGCATACCTTAGATATACAGAGTCTTTAGTTTATATGCAGAATGACACGCGGGCCGAATCGGATAAGTAGTGCAATTGCGTGGCATTTTATAATCTATGAGAACCTATTTTTTTTTTTTTTATTTTCGTTTGTCTGCCTTTGCCTTTAAGTACATTTGCCAAAGGCACATATAAGCTCAAATCTACCTTCGGCTAAGAGCTATAATGGTAATAGAGTGTATGGTGGAGGCGCATTGATAAACAATGGCATTACGGTTGTATATGGAATTGATGAAAAGCGGAAGCCAAACTAATGTTTTATAGACCTTTAATAACGCGCGACCTCTCTAGCTTTATGCTTCTGCAATTGAACCTATAGATCCTGCATATAGTACTGAGCGGCTACGTGTAATGCAAACACGCTGCTTAGTTTTCAAAGCACATCATTGTGCGACTATAATTTGATATAATATCAAAGTGATGATGTTGGAGCATATGTTAACACTCAGAATTAAAAGGATATAGGGTTTAGCTATGAAATGGAGTTCAGTGGCATCGAACGATAGTTGATACCTTATAACTTCGATATTAAATGCGAATAAGCCAAAGTATAAAACTACACAAATATGTTTATAAGTAACTTTAAGACGTTGCTGGGAACTTTGCGAAGTTGTCCACACATCTGGAAATACAATTTTTCTGTTTGAGTTTGACTCTTTTAAAATTAAATTTTGAAAATGTTCAAAAATTGTTGTTTTCTTATCGGTGAAAATCTTCTAAAGACACTTGGTGATATTCGGTACCCAGTAGTGTGAGACTCTTTCCGCACCAAAACCACCGGGATCACAGAACAAATCTATGAAAAATCGATAAATGATTTTTCTTTCTTATTTTCACTTGGGGGGAAGTTTCAATTTTAATACTTTCCCATAGCTTTAAGACCATCAGCTTATAAGGCTTGATTCTTCTAAGTTTCCGAAAATGATCTTCTACATTTAAGACGGTTTCCATAACGGAATTGGTATGACTTCGCAGTCGCTGATTGTGTGATACAACCACCATTGCGACCATTTCTACTTGAAGGTAACGATGTAGATCGCTATTTTTTAAATACCAAGGGGTATTTATTATTCCACGAAGGACTTTGTTTTGAAATTTTTGGATAGGTTCAGAATTTTTTTCTTTTTACAGCCTCATAATTGGATACCAGTGGCGTGGCGTGAATAATTTCAAATGGTAAGTCGAAGCTTAGACTAATAACCTGCAAACGATAATTAATTCTAATATCGATATGTATCCTAAATTAAAAAATGTATTGCAGTTCCGATTTCCAAAATAAACAAGCGAAGCAATTCATACCAATTTTGTATACATACTTCAAATCATTAATTTATAAATTATAAATAATCTTAAAGCATAATAAAAGTGACTTCGAAAGAAACCGTTTCTGGCAAATGCAAATGCAGTACATTAAGGAAAATTTAAGGTAATGTTAAGAAAAAAATAAAAACTAAGGAAATTCAAAACAAAAGTATATTTTAGTATGAGATAAATAAGCAAATAAATCAATTAAAATTTTCAAGTAATTCAATATCATGATATAAAAAATATCAATTAAAAATAAATAGTTATGTACAAAAGTTTACAAATAGATGATTTATGTATGTTACCAATCTCTGTAAATTGTGCAATATAGGCTTAAGTATAAGATATATAATATTTTTGGCTACAATAAATATAATAATGTATGTTATTAAAAAAAATAGCAAAAGTTCGCGTTTCTAAACAACAAAAGATTATGAAAAGTGTTACTAAAAAAGCTTCTCTTATTTACATATATTCTAAAGTTATTTTACGATCTTTTTTTATAAACTCTGCTAAAACTCTTTCATAGAAGTCAGGTCTATTCCCTATTTTTAAAAGAAGCCGCTTTACTATGGAAATAAGTGCTAAATCTGAAAGCCTGTCTTCTCACTGAGAATTCATTAAATATGTATGAATTAATCCAAAAAAGTGCAGCGGTAGAAAATACTCACACAATTCAGCAAGTAAGTTGTTGAAAAGCGAGCTATTTTTTGCATAAGCAGACAAGAGTACTTATAAAACAAAATTTAAAAAATACAAATAACCTTCTCCTTCAGCTTCAGTCTTCAGTTCTTCACTAGTTAAATTTCTTACGCACCATTTTTTGCTCTCTCTGCGCAACCCACCATTGACCAAGTGACTTGGTTTTGGAATTGGGTATACTCACCTCACAAAGTCACAACACAACATTCACCAAATAAGTCGAAGAAAAGCGTGTTATTTATTTGCATAAGACAGCGGGCGTTAGACAGAGTCGACCCAAACTCAGAAAAACCAGAAGTAAAACAGAAAAAAAAACTAACATTGTTCTATCCAGCGAGAGATCTTATAACCCGAGATATTTCGGGTTGCTTTCGCTTGTGGTGAGAAGAGATGGTGGAGGAAATTAATCATGATAATAACGTGTGTGGTGTGTGGTGCTGGTGTGGTGTGTATTTGATCGAAAAATGAAAATAAAGTTCAATTGAGTTGATGGAGTGTGCAGTTTGTGGAGGTTAATGAATAGATACGTATTTAGTATATAAAGTGGGTTTTATGTTGGTCGTTATATAGTAAATATTTTTGTGCAGCAAGGTCGTTTGTTATTTAGTAAACATTGTTGTTTAGCAGAAACTTTAAAAGGTAACCCGATAGGAATCGGGTTATATGGACGCCACGCCACTGTTGGATACCCATACGTCCAAACGGTATCCAGCATTTGCTTGTATAACATTATTTTGTTTTGGATAGATAGGCCAGAGTTCTGTCCCAGTAACTTACTTTGAGTTCAGTTCCTCTCTTTTCTTTTGATGTAGGTACTCTTTGCATCGAAAATCATCCCAAGGTATCAGTCACCAATATTCCAGTATCGTCAGCAAAGGCGGCCATGATAGCTTCGATGTCCACTGGAATATCTCTAGTATATAACAAATACAGTGTTGGTCCTAGGACACTTCCTTGGGTACACCGGATTCATTTTTTCCTTAGTTCCGAGTAATTTTGGTCATACCGTACTCTTTAGATTCGGTTCATAATGTAGGATTTAAGTATTTCGTAGTACTGTTTGTACTCAAGTCCCAGTAAACGACACATTTCCAAAAGTACAGGGGGGCATTTGATGTTCCAGAACGATGTTTTTTTTAATAACTTTTAAATAAAATTCAGTTTTATAACTTATATTTTAAAAATTGATGAAAAATTCTTTAACATATGGAATATGATGCCGGTCAAGTGGGCATCTCTGGCTGTGGCGGAGAGTCGTGTTCTTTAAAGCACATATAGCAATATCAATTTCGCAGACTTCTAATGATATTTCTGCAATTTCGTTTCTAATGTTGTCGTAACGCAATGAAGTTGTGGTTGGTTTGTTGATGTTAATATCCTTCAAATAACACCACAAGAAGTAATCGGGAGTCACCAAATCAGGGGATCGTTGGGGTCAGTCGATATCGTAAAATTCGCATCAAAATTCGATACAATCTGTGTGTGAAGTGTCACCACCTTGCTGGAACCACATATATTCTGTATATCTACATAATTATGGATCTAAATCGGGCACTAGAAAGTTTTCTTACAGGTCCCGATAGCGATAACCAGTAACTGTAACAGTACTGCCTATGTTATCTTCAGAAAAATATGACCCAATTACACTGCCGTTTGGATTCAGTTCAAAGTAGGATGAATATTGCATCACCATATCGTATAAAGCAATGCAAATCTCAAAAACGCAACCTGATTACATCATAGGTTACACATGCCTTTGCTTATATACTATAGTCAAAAATGTTTCGACTTATTTATTTTAAAACCTAGGTGTAATTGTTTAATTCACGTCGTTGGAATAACATTAATAACCAAAAAATTAAATGGCGCCCGGTGTATTTTCAGCTTAAAATTTTGTTCATATTACTTACATTTTTGTTGTCTGGTATCTAAGGCATATACAGCTTTTAAGCTAAGTAATTATTCAAACCCCAACATAGGTATCACTTGAAGATAAAATGGCGCCCGGGAAAACTTTCAACATTAAATTTTTCTCAAATATCCTACCTAAATTTTTTGTTATCTCCAGCAACTTTTATTTTTTTTTTCAAATGTAAGATACACCAACCATAAGCCTTTAACATCTATTTTTTGGGATTAATAATGAGCCTAAACCAATCATAAAGAAATTTCAAAAATAGTTTTTTTTGTGCTCAGATTTTTTTCGACAAAAAACCAACTAGACTTGTTTCATCAATATTGAAATCGAGGTATATTATTATAAATTCCTATGAAAAAGAAATATTAAAGGGTCTGAATCTATTGATTGCCTCCATCACTAAATATTTTACTGCCCTTCATCAAAATCATGGCGGACAAGAAGAACCTCAACATCAGCCATCTCGAATTTCCCAAAAGCATTCAAAACTCCAATCTCTCTTATAACAGAAATTGATATTTTATTCAAATTTTCAATAAAACCTAGGTATAAAATCTCCAAAGGAACCAATCGAACGAACCACTAACAGGAAAAATATAAACAAAAAACACAAAAAATATAAAAATTAAAAGAACAACCTAAAATACAAGTGAAAATCAAAAATTCATAGTTCAACCAACCCACACAAAAAATATATATAAAAAAAAGACTAAACTTATAGTTCCCTTAAATTTAATGGGCTTCAATGCCAAGGGGACATTAAATTAACAAAACCCAAAATCTAACAAAAGCCGCCCTGTCAATCTGTTTTATATTATTAAATGCAGCTATAACGTAAATTAATGCCTCACATATCGCCTGTGTTTTGGTCCTAGACCGGACGGTACCGGTCTGCGTCCGTTTGTCTATCTCTATCCCAACGCAACGCACAAATAGTTAACTATTCCAGGTTGATATGTAATTTATTCCATGCTCGTTATTGGTCGCATCCCTGATTTTGGGTGGCGATAAGATATTATTCTAGTTGTGTGTGTGTGTTTGTGTTGGCTTTAGAACCTTAGAGACATATCGGCGTCATGTTGTTTAGTGGCAAGTTAAAACCTATACGAATGGGGGAAACAGTTCAAATAATAGGTGACAAGTTCGTGCTTCAAGCCTATTCAAATCGTAGCTGAGGATCAGCTTGCAGCTCTTTGCTGCATATAATAGCTATGCCGATTGCCGATCCTTTAAACTAAACGATAAGAATTTAAAAGAGAAAAGAAGTTGATGGGAATTTTTAATTAGTCTTCAATTAGTCTCGTGACATGTTACAGGTTGGAAAGGGCAATTATCGGTGTTTGGGTATTGAGTGTAAGCAAGAGCTTGAACAAACGAGAAAGTAAGCAATTGATAGGACATCATTTGATAGAAATTCATAAAAACTGTATACCACACCCTTGAAGAAAAAAAAACTAACATGATATCTACCAAATAAATGTGCAACCTTATCGATATAATTTTTTTTTTTTTTTTTTTTTTCAAAAAAATAATAGTTTTCTCGGGCGCCATTTAATCTTGAAGTGGGTGCGATGTTGTGAGTTGAAACCTGAGACCTGAGCTTAAACTCCGGTTTTATTTTGAATGCGAGAAAGCAAATATTTGAGAAAAAATACAAGTTGAAGGTTTTCCCGGGCGCCATTTAACTATTTGTAATATTTTATTAGAGAACAATGCTAGTTTGCCCGGGCGCCATTTAATCTTGAAGTGGGTGCGATGTTGTGAGTTGAAACCTGAGACCTGAGTTTAAACTCCGGTTTTATTTTGAATGCGAGAAAGCAAATATTTAAGAAAAAATACAAGTTGAAGGTTTTCCCGGGCGCCATTTAACTATATGTAATATTTTATTAGAGAACAATAATAGTTTGCCCGGGCGCCATTTAATCTTGAAGTGGGTGCGATGTTGTGAGTTAAAACCTGAGACCTGAGCTTAAACTCCGGTTTTATTTTGAATGCGAGAAAGCAAATATTTGAGACAAAAATACAAGTTGAAGGTTTTCCCGGGCGCCATTTAACTATATGTAATATTTAATTAGAGAACATTTAAAACTGAAGATTTCTTCTGATGAAATTTCCTCTGTAGTTGATTATAATGCGATATATTGAATAAAAAGCACTATGTTTGAAATTTATGAAGGGTTGTTCGAAAAGCGGGGGTAAATGTTGAGGTAGATGTTGTATGATGGTTCAATAATTTTTTTTTTTGAAACTTTCTTATTTATGCCAATAAAAAGCCTCGGCTTCCTACCGTGGCACAGATCCAAGTAGTCTAATTTTCAATGACGCTTTCGCCTAGATCGGGCTTTATTTGAGCGGTGGAAAGTCTTATGTTCAGCTTAAGAGCATCGGTCAATTGTGGTGTATTCACATAGACCTGCGAATTCCAGAAACCATACAACAAAAAGTCTAGCGGGGTCAAATAGCATGAGATAAACTTACGCTCACGTCGTTTATGCAGAATTTCAATTGTGGCGTCTGCTGTATGGTGCGTTGTGCTGTCTTGATGGAACCACAGATCGTCTAGGTCCACATGGTTCACTTTGGGCCTAAGAAATTACAGTGAAAGCTCTAATAAGCGGACACTCATGGTCCCCCAATTTTTGTCCGGTTATGAGAACTGTCCGGTTAAGGGAAAGCAATAAAAAAAAACGTTTTTTTTTAACTTCATATTAATTCTGATTAATATTGGATCTACGATCTACCTTGCCATTTTCCACGAACATCTTCTTTATTTCTTGAAATCTCTTCAGCTTGTGTTTTTCTAAAAAACTTTGCATAGATAAAATATTTCATGTCGTGGCTGAAAAAAAAACCTTTTTGGCAAAGCGCGTACCAATAAGTTTTTGTTGCCCAATGCATTGGCAATTTACAACTTTTCTTGCCTCACACTTTTTTACCGTTATTTTAACGGACTATGCTCTAGTGAAATAGCCAGCTGCATTCCTCCCTTTAACCAATTCAACCGTTACATTCGCACTTCTAGGAATGCCCATCAGTGTACCCTTGAGCCCAACTTCGGACGTACTGTGAAGTACAGAGATTCGTTCTTCAGCCGTACTACGCTAATGTGGAATTTTTTACCACGCTGTCTTTCCAGTCATTGCTATGTTCAAAAATTCAAAACCAATGTACACCGACACCTCCTTTCTGCCCCTCCCTTTTTTCCTATTGCTCACACTGTGTCTCTGACATATTAAGGGTATACAAAAAAACTTTTGAGTGTGATGAATGAGTAGCTGAAGGAAAGGAAATGACATGTGTAAAAACGAAACGCGATGAAAAAAGGGAACCATACCCTCTTAAAATTACACCAACTACCCCCAGTAACTAACTCGGGAAATTCCCTAATAACCTTTCAACATAACATCGCACTGTCCAGTTATTAGAGCTTCGCGTCCGTTTATCGGAGATTTTCTATAGATTTACTTACGTATTAAACATAAACTGTACTTAGAACAGATCTGCTGTTCTTTTCCGTTACATTTTTGAAAAAAAATAATCCCTAAATAAAATAATGTGTCCGCGTATGGGAGGTTTTCTATCTAAAATGGGCAAGAAAACGTGTCCGCGTCCGTTTATGAGAGTGTCCGTTTATAGGATAGTTATTTGTATGAGATTTTCGAAAAAGAAGTTCGTTCCCGAAAATGTGTCCGTTTAAGGGAGCTGTCCGCTTATTGGAGCTGTCCGCAAGTAGAGCTTTCACTGTAGTTATTATCGTTCTGTAGCTCTCAAGACAATCCATTGCCTGTGACCACCCCGCCAACGTCGTTTTCGAAAAAGTACGGACCAATGACGCCGCGCCGTCGCCGGCCCAAAGTTCACATAAAACGGTAACTATTTGACGATGCATTATCTCCTAGTGAACCTCGTGTGACCTTGTGTCGCCCCATATATGGCAATTTTGCTAGTTAACACAGCTATTCATCCAAGAATGAACCTCGTCGCTAAAGATGATTTTTTGGCAAAATAAGGGTCCTCCTCCAAACGACGCTGACCGACGCTCTCTCCGAAACCCAGTCAGCGAACAAACGGCATTACTTATGGCAATAAACTTTAAGCTCCTGGGTCAGTTGGATCTTTTACGGGTAAACATTCAAACCCCGACGCAAAATTCGCCAAGTTGAAGTCTGCGAAAGGTCGAGTTCTTGTCCACGGTGAGGAATCGACTGTATTGGGTTCTGGTGTTTCACGGACCGCGACGATGTTTTTGGGCGAACTGTTCCTTCGATTCACTAATGTTGCCTGGTTGATAACCAAACGGTCGTCTCAAATTTGGCCACTAAATGTTGAAGAGTCAACTTTTAAGGGTCACTACGCCTACTGTAAATTAGGCACAATGCACCCAAAGCTTGCGCTCATTTTTGTAATAAACTTTAATCATTTGGCGGTGTTAATCAATCGTGTTTGTTGACATCAGTAATTGAATATTAAAGAACAGATTTGAGATATGTCACCGAATCAACATGGCCGCAAGAGACCACCCGCGTCAATTGAAAAACCTCTTAGTTGAAAGTGTGTCTGGGTGCTATTTTATCTGGACGCAAGCCCTGTACTACCTGGAACGCATACATCTTTGCACTGGTGCTCTGTTCTATCCGGCTAATCCCGAGCTGATATAGAAAAGAATAATATCTTCCCATCGTCGAAGTTTTAATTGTTGGGCTTTCTCGCTTTCTTTTCTAGATGCACCTTTTCTATGGTCAATTTATTAACTTCTGGAATTATTGTTCATTCTTATATCGACTCGAATTTTTCGGTGTGGAATAACTGGTTCTCTTAAACCAGGGTTGGGCGTTGGCAACATCGAAGTACTTTTATTCCAGAGCAGCAGAAGCATACAACTATTAAATTTGGTGATTTAATTTACTAAAGACTAAGAGTATCTGTACTTTTATATAGTTTGGAGACTTAGATACAAAAATCGGCTGAAAGCTAAAATAAAGTACCTATTTGAGAAAATGTTCACATTAAAATTTTGCCTGGGCGCCAAATCAGTTAAACTGTTAATTAATCACTAAGAACCAGGTGTACAATTCGAGATTGTATGGACAAGAGAAAATAAAAAAACGAAATTTGTAGAAAATTTAAGTTCAAAGCTTATGCCCGGGCGCCATTTCATCTGGACGTAATTTTGATTCTATGCATTGAATCATTTAAAAGTGGGTTAGTCATGAGGAAAAAAAAATCGTCAAAACTAGCTTTCTGGTCTGTTTCGCTGGTATCAAGGTGAGACATGTCTTTCCATCATCGAAGATTGTTTTTCTTTTCTTTCCATTGCCCCTTTCCATAGGCTAACCTAATTTTGCCTAATTTTTCATCGTTTTTTTAAAAGGAAAAAGAATTTCATCATCGGATTCTTAATATTCATAGTATTACGCGTTGATATCCTTTATTAAAACGACTCCAGTTTTTTCTGTGGGCAATAGGGTTCTTGCTCGAGGATTTCTCTAAGCCCGGGCTAGATTTGAGCAGTTACGCAGTTCTTTTAATCAATAATACGGCGCTTTTTTTTTGCAAATCGCTTAGATCCCTGAGATGGAATTCCCCACTTTGAAATTTCGTATTTTCTTGTTTGATATTTCCTTGATAATCTCAAGGTCTCCAATCATTTGAGTAATTTTTATATATTTTGTAGATCTTCATCGAACAAGGTTTAGTTAATACTGCTTTTTGACAAAAGGACCTGTATGTCAACTAATTAACTGTAAAAAGAGCAACAAAGTTGGAACTGGGCAACCCAAGGAACTTTTCTCCAAAAGAACTTTTAACAAAAGAGTCTTCTGTACAATATAGTTTCCTCTACAGAGAACATAAAATGGTTCACAAAAGACTGTGAGTGTATATTGCTGATATACAATTAGCAATTTACACCCGGGCTCCATTTCATATGTATTTTATTCCGATGCTGTGAAGTGAATATAAAGACCTTATTCCAAGGTCAGTAAAAGATAAAATACGAGATTTGAAGATATTTTAAGGATGGATTTTAGTCCAAGTGCCATTTCAGCTAGAGTCTATTTCGATAGATACAAAATTTAAGAAAATTTAATTTTAGAAGAATATGCCCGGGCGCCCGCCATTTTATCAGTAAGTAAGTCCGACGTTGTGAATAAAATAATTAGTTCTTGGTTCAAACTGAAATTTACATAGAATAAGAAAAAACGAGGACAAATTATTTAAGTAAATTTCCAAGATAAATGTTTGCCCGGGCGCCATTTGGTTTATATGAGATTCCGATAATGCAAATTGAATAATTAAACCTAGGTCAGTTTTGCAACAATAAATTGCTTAATAAAACTGAAAGATAATCATACGTCTGAGTGACAATTCAACAAGACCTAGACATAAGTTCAAAAGTCTGTTTCGCACGTTTAATAGTTAAACTTAGTAGGTAGATAATAATATGAGAGCATTTCCATCATAAGTAATAATTGTCTCAAGCTTCGAAATTTCATTGAAAAATTTTAAGGCTAACGTCTCTATATTTCCATTTAACGACAAGTTCCAAAAAAACTTTCAACCCTTTTCATGCAATACCATAATTTGCTATCTTTACCTATAATATTCTAAATGAAAACCCATTTCGACGCACAAATACAGACATTCACATTGTATAAACGCTCTGCATACGGTATTCCTATACCTTCAATATTCCTAAACTAAATTCTGCGGTATTCCAGCCATCAACCGCAACGTAAACATATTTCCGTGCAAATCCACTTCATAAATCCCAACGAAAACTGTCAAGCTTACAATAGAGTTAGGGCTGGGAATATAGCCGTAAGCTTGTTATCATAAAACAGGGAAACAATATCATAAAGGAACCATAAACAGGATACAATTTAATAATATCCCCCCGCACTCCATAACACAATAACCGAACTCCAGCTCATATACATGAACCTATTTGTACGAGTATCTGTACGTTTTGGTGCATATTGAAAGTCATACATCCCTTTGGCGTTCGCTGACTTCGACAAAGGACTTTATATGATGCCCCATTCGATGGCTTATGGCGTACTACCCTCGGCTCCAAATTCTTACATCGTTCATATAACGAATGCTATATATGGATGCCAGTGTATACGCGCGATATTCTACGTGTTATTTGTGTTAAACTTTGTATAAAGTTTGCTGCGGTGTGCATAAAGCAAAACAAGGATTCTATGTGCTTGTGACAAAATTTCATGTTTATCACGCTCAGTGTGGCAGACCCTTGGGGTTTGCCGGATTACTTCTGCCGCATATTTCATGCCAAAATATATAACTTGATGGCTTAACTGTAAACCGAAGGGAAAAAAGGGTTGAAAACTTGACTTTAACACGAACATTCCGTCCCCTTATAAGTATTGTTATGGCGTGTGCAACAGTGTCGCGCATACTGTCAAAATACAAAGTTAATAAACTTGTCAAAATCTCTCAAGTTCTTGTGTATATTTCTGTGTAAATATTGTGGATTGTTATGATATTGCATTTTGGAGACAAACTTTGAGAGGGAATTTTGGAGATTGAGAAGGTTGTAAGGTATATCGAAGCAGCCCTTTTTGTGTACTTTTGGTTTTGGAAGCGTGAACGGAATTTCAAAAGATTTCTGAAAGTATTGATTTCTACTGTTTTTTTTTGTAGAGAATAGGGCTAATTGAAGAGATGAATAGGTACTGTGACTTTGAGGTTGTGGATAGAAGAGTTGAAAACAATCCCAATTACAGGAGCATGAAAAGTGAGGAGAATAATAAATTTCCTCACCTTCCTTTTAAGGAAATATTAGAAGGACTAATTTCAGGACTGGTTGATTCCAAGCTTAAATGTAAGATTGATTGGCAATTCTTTCGAAACAGTGAAAGTGAACTATTAACCGAATCATATGGAATAACAGCAGAATTTGAAACAACTCCTAAATGTCTGTCACGTTGTTGCAGTTAATGAAGAAACAGTTCCACCACTCTGTATTGAAGCGGTAGACTAATCTTTAAAAAGTATTTAAGAACAGCAATATGGCCGAATGCTCACTAGTAGAGCTCTTCACATAGAAATACGACCCAAACGCAAAATAGTTGGCCTACTCATCAATTAACAAATTAACATTTTTTATGTGCCTATATTTTCTGGTCCCCAAGCAGTTGTTTTTTAATTTTTTTTTGTCGATGTAATAAATTACATTTAATAAGTAAATTAGGCCAAACAGAACTAAATTCGAGAAAGCACATATGGCTCCAGTTTGCATTCCCTCAAACAAAGATAGAGCATAATAGTTGGACTACTCTCTCTGGGATGCAAAATAGTTGGCCTATGAAGATTTAAATAGATTTTCAGTTAACCGTTATTAAAAAAATGACATTCACTTGTTTTGTTGTTTATTGATCTCTTGTTTTATGCAAGCCAGCAACAATTTAATGTCAACCATGGTGCGTGGCGTTGCATTATCAAGAGACCTTAGGGAATCCAAAAATAAAGCCTTCGAAACGGGATTATCGAGCTATAAAATCGCAAAACAATTCAATTTACCGCGCTCATCAATTCGAAACATTATCTCAAAGTTCAAAAATAGTGGAAATGTGGAGATCGGTAAAAAAACGGGACGCCCACCAATTGCAAAACCTCGAGATTGACGAGTTTTAAAAAAAAATAATAAAAGAAAATCGACGTCAAACGACCGCTGCAATAACTGTTCAATGGAGGGAAAGAATAAAAAAAAGTGTTTCGGTCGACACTTGCAAACGGACTATGAAAAAAATTGGATACAAATTTTATAAGGTTTGTTTTAGATTTATTTAAATTAGAGCAATTTTAATTCGTTAAAAACATAGGCCAAAGAAAAACCACTTTTAACACCTAAACAAAAGAAAAAGCGGCTAGAGTGGACCAAACAACGTAAAAACTGGACTTTAAGTCAATAGCGGTCCGTTATTTGGAGTGATGAGTCCAGGTTTGAAGTTTGCGTGGGCGACGAACGAAAACGAGTCATTAGAAATTCAAAAGAGGTTTTTCACAAAGATTGCCTTAAAAAAACGGTCAAGTTTCCAGCATCTCTAATGATATGGGGATGCATGTCGGGGCGGGGTTTGGGCAATTTACATTTTGTAAATGGAAGTGACAATGCTGCCAAGTACAGGGATATTCTGGAAAATGAGCTTCTCCCATCAATACCACGACTTCAAGCTAGTGATCGAGACTATATTTTCCAACACGATGGAGCTTCTTGCCATACAGCAAGGTCTAAAATGGCGTGGTTATCTGCTGAAGCTATTCCTTTACTGGAATGGCCTTCCAGCAGCCCTGACCTTTCACCAATTGAAACTGTCTGGCATAAAATGAAACAAAAACCGCGAAAAGAACCATGCCGGACCTCTTCAAGACCTTAAAGCTCAAATCATAAATATTTGGGAATCTTTTGGCCCCGAAGAATGTCAAAAACTAGTTGACACAATGTCACGACGCATAGAAGCAGTTATCAAGGCCAAAGGCGACGTAACACCATGGTAAAATAAAAATTAAGACCCATAGGCCAACTATTTTGCGCTTAAAAAAATGTATCAATGGTTATTTTATTTTGTATTATTGCTCTATACCGTTATTTAATTGAAGTAATTTTGTTTTTGTTACCTATTCCTATTCAAAATAAATATATCTTAAGAAAAATACTAAAATATTGATTTTATTTCCGATGGAATTTAAGAATCAGAAGATTTTTGTTTTTTATCATAGGTAGTCCAACTATTTTGCGTTTGGGCTCGTAGAACAGATTGCTTCTCTGTAAAAAATGTTATTAAAATTCCTTATCCTATTAGTAAGAAATTCAAAATTCTAAAAACTGGTTCTATGGTAGGTTAATATCTCAGTTTCTAAAACTTTTTTTATTGAATTATAGATTGTTAAAATTAATCGAAAGAAAACAAAATTATCAAAATTCTAGGTGCCGTTTTCGAGAAAAATAAGATTTTCGAAACCAATTTTTAACATTTGTATGGTGGGTACCTACTATTATTTTTAGGGTAAAACAGTGGCGTAGATAGCTTTTCGCTATGGGGGGGGATAGATCTAGTTCGCTCATTTTTTTTAAAGTTTTAATAATTAAAAAAAAAACAAATAACAAGACTTCATTGAATTCATTACACAGCTCCACAAAACAAAAAAAAATTTAATATAGGATCAGATCACCTTTACTATAGGTTTTCGGGGTCGCTGAATCCGAATCCGACCACCATTTTACCCTATCACGTCAGGATTTTTTGCTTGCGTTTGAGGAAGTTTGTCTGTTTTTTTATCCCTGCTCTGCGAATGATTCCCTGGAAGAGCTTAAACTCTGGTGTCCTAGGTTTTAGAGAGTTTGAACTTTTTTGCACTCCTTGAGCTATACCCTCCGAGAGCTTCAACTCGGCCACCCTGTGTCACTGGGTGTTGACACTGAGGTCACTGAGGTTATGAAAAATCCTGACGTGATAAGGTAAAATGGTGGTCGGATTCGGATTCAGCGACCCCGAAAACCTATAGTAAAGTTGGTCTGATCCCATATTAAAAACATGTTTTTTTTTGTGGAGCTGTGTTATGTATGCCATAAAAAAATTATATTTTTTAAAGATAATATATTATAGGTACGCATTAATTTGAATATGAACTAGAATAAATATTGATATACAGTGCCTTGCATAAGTATAACCGCACCTGTAAAAATGCGTTTTGTAGAAAATTAAAATGGGAATGATACTTTACTATTTTTTTATTGAATGGCATCACTAATCAAGTAAATTGAGAAGAAAAAAAGTTCCGTTATTTTCTCTTCTGGTGTTTAAAAATTAAAAACAGATTTTTAAATATTGCAAAAGTATAACCGCACAATACAAACCTCTCTGAAGCTTCATTCAGTTATGTGCTTCGAAATGACAAGAAACAATGCCGCGTGGTATCGCTAAAATGCGATACGGAAAAAGTCAAAATTCAAGCTTTTCGGTTAACTGGCCTAAGCTTAAGGGCTATTGGTAGGAAAATTTAAAGATCCGATCGTGTCGTCCGAAATTTCTTACATAAGATCCAGAATCTTATGAGACGAAAATAAGACCCGGGCATCTGCAGAAGCAGACACGTCGAGATAAGAGGCGTTTAATAAATGCTGCATCCAATTCGGCGCATTCTTTGCCGGACGTTCGTGACGAATTGGGCTTAGGAATTTCGGCTTCAATGGTTTTTCGTGCCTTAAAAAGCAGTAAAATGATTGTTCGGTGCAAAATGATGCCGGCTCCAAATTTGACAACAGTCTACAAAAAAGTAAGAATTTGCCCACCAAAACATGAAACGTAATTGGAAAACCATAAGTAACATTCCATTAATTTACACTTAACTCTTGTTATTCCAAATGGCATAATTCAATGAACGTTTTTTTTTTAGATTATTTTAGATTATTTTCAGTGGCGAAAAAAAGTTTAATCTTGATGGGTCAGGTGGTTTTAACGGATATTGGCACGATCTGAGAAAGTTAAAAAGTTTGTTTTCAAGAGGAACTTTGGCGCTGACAGTTGTAAGGTTTGGGGGGCCTTCTGCGACCGTGGTAAGGTTGCACTTGCCTTCACCTCTGCAAAGATGAACAGTTCAGCTTGCACCCAGGTGCTTCAGGATAATTTGGTACCCTACTTAAGGCGATTTCGTCGAGTTCGGCATGTCTTCCAGCATGATAATGCCCCAATTCACGTTAGTCGTCAAAGTTTGGGATGCTACGAATCGAATAACATACATTTTATGGTGTTCCGGGCACGTTCTCCAGATTATAACCCTATTGAAAATCGTTGGGAAATTTTGACCCGCAAAATTTATGCCCATAATAGGTACATTCAGTGTTGCTGAGCTGCGAGAGGCGATTGTGGAAGAATGGAACCGTATAGACGATTCCATATTAAATAACCTTGTCAACAGTATGTCAAAAACAATTTTTAGATTGGTCGAAAATAGGGGCAGCAATGTCCTTTACTAATTTAGCCGAAAAAATTTACTTATAATAAAAAAAAAAACAGATCAAAATAAAAAAGCGGTTGTACTTTTGCAACACAAAAAAAAAATCTGTTTTAATTTTTAACCACCAGAAGAGAAACTAACGAAACTTTTTTTTCTTCTCAATTTATTTGATTAGTGATGCCATTCAATAAAAAATAGTAGGGTGTCATTCCCATTTTAATTTTCTACAAAACGCATTTTTACAGGCGCGGTTATACTTATGCATGGCACTGTATTAAGTAAAATAATATTAATTTAAAAAATAAATCACAAAATAAAATCCAGTTTTCTGTTCTTTTTAGATAAAACACTTATAACCTCGTCTGCTATTATAGGTATTTCGCGATGAATAGCTAGAGCAGCCAAACCATTCAAACGATCCTGCAAATAAGTAAACATCCAAAGCTTATCACACTGTTATTAAAATAGACATATTTTTAATAATCTCACTTCGTTGGTCATGCTTCTTTGTATTGTTTTTATTCTCTTTACTGACTGGAGAGTTATTTCGGGAGTTGACGTTGAAACCGACAGTGTAGCTAATATCTTTAATAAAATATATATAGCTGGATGGAAGCGCTTTTTCTTGCACGTTTACCTATTATCAATTGGTGAGAGACGTAAGAAAAAATTTCAGAGTGCGTTTCTTTAACTTATTTGGTTCATGACTGGTTATGTTGAACAATTATCGATCTCAATGGGGGGGGGGGATATAGCCCCCTGATCCCCCCCCTATCTACGCCACTGGGGTAAAATAATTCTTTTTATCACATTTTGTAGATTGTGATAAAAAACTTTTAATTGTTAAATTAAAACAAAATTGATCTTGGGGTTTTCGAAATATTGAGTTTTGAAAAAAAAAATGTTTATTGAATTAATTTGAATACATTTATGTAATACTATCTTTGGGAGTTTAAGCATACAAAAATGATGAAAATCTGTTGTACCGGTTTTGATAAAATCAAAAACAAAAAAAAATAATTCCTAGAAGGGTACCATCAATAACCATTTTTCGGACTTTTTGTCAACCATTACCTAGCTCTACCTAAATTAACATTTTTGATTTTTTTTTTTAAATCTGTGGAACAGTTTTTAACTTTTTACAAAATTTAAAAAAAAAATCGTATTTTTGGTCTTAAGAAAAAATGTGTTGAAAGTTTAAGAAATCGGCCGAGCCGTTTAGGCTGTAGTCGAACAGACAGAATTGCGGGACCCACTTTTTTTGTCTTCGCTATCCTCGTAATGACAACTTTGATCAAAATCTCGAATTCGATTTTCTTTACAAATGCATAACTTGACTTATGACACCTATAAGTCGCAAGTAAAAAACGGTAGATAATATCCTAATTTATGAATCTTCCAATAAACGAGAAGTCGATAATTGGGCCACTGATTGTTGGAAGCTGAATGCACAGCGGTTAAATTCCCAATCAGGTGCTCTCTGTACAGGATTAGTAGATCCTAGTGCACTAAGGTGTCCAACGTCAAATTTCTTCTTCTGGGTTGTTAAAAATTTCTTTCCTTCGATAGTCAAGTTTTGAATTTTCCCGCAACTGGTTGAAATCGGATACATCTCTTGCGTCACTTAGAACTTGCTCTAGCTGCCTGTTGTTGTTTGTGGGGGTTGTGCTGCAGACTTTCCGACGTTAGCGTATAAAATCCCGATTACAACTTTCACATTTTACCTACTCCAAGCAGACTCCAAACTGTCCGTCCGGGTGGTCTTAACACTTCCTTTATATGATCTTCAGCTTAATCTCAAGGAAAGTTGTCACATGTAAGGCTAATGTTTCGAAAAGTGAGTTTGATATGATTCACACAGAGGTGGCTTATAGTCTACAGCCTTTTTCCTTTGCCGATTTCCCCGGGCGATCATCTACAGCATCTTTTTCGCAAATTTACTTTTTTAAACATATTTGCCCCAAACCATGAATCTCGTTGAGAAAAGTCATATTTTTTAAAAAATATTCATTAAAGATGCCATACATATTTAGAGCCATGATTACAAACCATGATCAATTCTACCAACAAATGATCAACCAGTTTTTTGATGAAGAGGGAACACAGTCATTTTGTACTATACTCTGTTCAATTTATATTTGCAGTACAGGCTTATGGGAGAGCTTTTTCAGAAACACTGGTGCATGCTGCTGTTTGCACGGCACCTGAACTTAAGAAATTGCCACTGAAATAAGAAAGAGAATCACTGAGTTACATTAAAATTGTTTGTGTAATCTTCTTTGAGCTTACGTACAGCCCACCATGACCTATCTGCTCCATGAGTAAAAGGAGACTGATCGCCAATTTGCAACCAACCCTTGTTGTGTTTATTGAAAACACAACACTGAATCAGAGTTACCATTCCCAAGTTGATAGAAATTCACATGGCATTTTCTTTGGTTTGTGCTTTGTAACTTTCAGAATTTAAGCTTTTTCGAGCTTTTGGTAGCAAATATTTTTCTGAGATTTGCGGCAATTTTTAATGCTCCTACGGCAATACTGTAAGAGCTTTAAATTAAAGATAGCTTATTGAAATCCATAATAGTCAGACTGAAAGGCAAATATCCTATCTTCCCTGTACTGCAAATATAAATTAAACAGAGAACTATACTGATTTGGGTGCCCTCTATGTAGATCATTTAGCATTTCGAAATTTACTGTGAATGATGCTCCATCTGACCAAGAGCCAAAAACTTTCTTTGTGCTACTTTATTGACTGGATCGTCCGCCAGCAATACATCATGTATTCCTTTTCGGAGACCACAATAGTCTTCTTCGCAAAGGTATGTGAACCTTTACATTGAGCGTTGAGCCATACAGCCATTTCGATTTCGGCCCTTTGTAAAAAAAAAGACCAAGACTGGGTAATGATGCGATTTCTGAAAGTTCCTCAATTGTGATGATTAACTTTTCCAATTTTAACAAACTCATTTCTCGAGATTAGAAATTTAATAAAAATGGTTAAAGGTGGAAATTTATACAGCTTCTCAAGTCTTACAACCCTTTGGCCCTTAACATTCACCGAGCCTCGACTGATCGCATATAAATTAAATGATTGTTTGTTCCGAATATGCCAAATAAAATTACCACATGAAATAACTTCTGTAATCTTCTTATACAAATTTTGACGGCTTCAGGCCTCACAAGCCTAAAAGTCTTATATCTGTTGTTTAATTTCCCAACAATAACAGTTTATGTTCCAACAAAAAAAACATAAAATAAAAGGTTCATTCAGGTGATTCCCTCTCCACTCTCACTCAATCTCACTTCACTCCAACAGTCTCCTCCATCAGGGTGCAGTGAATAAAATAATGTGAAGTGAATAGAATTTATTTCAATTTTATGCTAACAAATTAACGCATTAAATTAATGCCATTGTTGTGATGGGACGCGGACGCATCCATAGTTTGTCTTATCACACTTGCACTCGCACTCACACTCGGCTTCGCATTTTCACCGAGTCTTCTCACATGCGTGAAGCGCAGCATAGCGCAGGTGATAACTCGGGGGCGTTAATAAATTACTCATAAATTCACTAAAGTTAAAGCGCGTATAACGTATAAGTTTGTAAGTGATGGCCCAAATGAATAAGGATAAGGACAGGGCTCGATGTGTTGTGTAGATACGCGAGCATTTGTTGTGCCTCTGGGAGAGTGTGAAGAGAGAGAGCACCGAAGAAGCCGCAGAGCCATATAAAGAATGGGATTTCGGACAGCGTGCTATTGTGATCTTATGCAGCAGATACTATTTATCGTAATGCCTTGGGGCCTCAGGTGAATGCTAATGATTTGTTTTTGTTTACATCTGCTTAAATATATTTTCTTTATTTAAACAGAAAATGATAAAATTCGGTTCCAAATTGTCTGGATATTATCTTGACGGTGTAAAATAGTTAATAGATTATATTAATCAAGGGAAAATGATGAGGGTGGATGGGTTTGTCTTTTTTGAACCCTTAGAACCCACTGAATATATGTGTGAATGCATGATAGGATGATCAATCAATTGAACGCCCCTACGGAATGTGTGAACGAATTAGAAGCTAAAGGTAATAAAAAGGAAACAATGTCGCTAATTTGATGTGACAGCAGATCCTTTAGGGTCAAAGAGTGGGTTTTAAGATAAGACCTAGAAAAAGTATAGGGAAAATGGACAATGGTCAGTTCAAACCTTTAAATTGAGCTGTCAAGATGGATATGAGAAAGTACTACCCTATCCTATAATAGAAACCGGCAAAGTATGCGGTTCGTTTTCAATTGTTTTTTGATTTATTCTAAGATCGGTTAACTCCTAAAGAAAATTTATATGCAAAGTATATAAACAGGCTTTCCGGACAAAAAGCCAATGTCATTCCTTCCTAACCCAATTCAACTTAAATATTCGCGCTTTAGAGAATGCTCATCAGTTTGAGCGCTATTTCAGCCGTACTGTAAGGAGAAAATATTTTTTTAAACCGCACAACACGAATGGGAGCACTTTACCCAGCTCAATATTTCCCTCCCGGTTACTCCTTTTGAATGCTCTCCAACTTTACTGTTGGAATTTAGTTTTTAAAAATGTAAATTTAATTTAAACAAAAATATTGATACTAACTAATAAAGGGTGTTTTTTAATGAGAGTTTGATTCGAGTCAGATGAACACATCTAGATTCCAAGTGCAAGACAACTACATATAAGAACGACGGGGTCTTCCGTTGTGCTACGAAGAGTTGATTTTGATCTTAAGCAGAGTTTAAAAACCAACCTTCATTACAAGAAATAGAACAGAAGTGCTCGATGTGACACTATCCACCAATTCCGATTCCATTGAAATCAGTAATTGGAAAGACTGAAGTAATGTTACATTTCAGACCATAGAATGATAACATTCCAAATAGAGCACAAAATAGACAGTCCAAAGCCACACAGAAACCCCACTAAAACAAACTGGGGAGCCTATAAATATGATTGGCTATCCTTGGGCCATTGTGAAAAATCTACTACGTTAAACTTTTCGGACATTTAAAAACATGTCTGTGAACTAACGTCTGCTATTCACAGTGCTTGCTCCATTGTCAAAGAAAAAGGCAAACTCAACCCTGTATGGTGGTCTAAAGACCTGGCCTGGCTAGGCAAAAATTCTGAGGTCTCTACAAAAGGACTTAACATGGACCTGCTGATGCCAAAACAGCCTGGTAGAAATTTTTAACAGACATAGAGTCTACTTATGACGCTGCAAGGCTCACGAAAGTCATATCAAAGGTCCACACTCCTCCAGGTTTTCTTAAAAGACCGGAAAAAACCTGGACTGACTCCTGCTTAGAAGCATTAGAGTCACATATGAGCACTCATTTCTCAGGATATACTTTTGATGCATCTGGATATAGGGACCCCAACATAAGCAATACTTCTAGTATTAGCAGTCAAATAGTTAATAGCCGAAAAGTGGTTTGGCCCATAGACTCCTTCCCACAGTATACAAGTAATCAGGGCCTGATGGAATAATTCCAGTTATACTCCAAGACTCTCAAGACGTTACTGTACCGTTTCTGGTGAAAGTATTCAAAAGATGTTTAAATATCACTTATATTCCATCTAGTTGAAGAGAAGTTAATGTCATTATCATTCCGAAAGCTGACAAGCCCACTCAAACATAGAACCGAAAGATTTTAGACCTATTAGCCTATCTTCCTTACTTCTTAAGACCTTAAAATGCTGATAGAAATACACATTCGTCTCAATCTAAATGAAAGTGTTCTTCCACAGGCCCAACATGCTTAGTTACATGAAGGGCAAACCTGTTGAAACGGCAGTTTATGAAGCGATCGGCACGTTTGAGAAATCAATCCACTTTGAAGAACTTACCCTAGGAGCATTCATTGACATAGAAGCGGACTTGATTGACTTCATGCTTCAAACTATAATTGTTAATGCAGAAATGGGTGACAGCAAGGGCGTGAAGTGGTGTCTTTTCTCCTATGCTTTAGCTTCTGGTCATGTACCAGATTTTTTTAAATTAGGGTATGCAAGTCGTGGCATACGCTGATGATAATGGCAAAATCAAAATTTGTGCCAAACCTGCTCGAGCTGCTACAAACAGCCCTTGACCAGTAGCTGCAGACTTAATGTCAACCAACCCTCTTAAGACGGAACTAGTTCTATTTACGAGAAAGCGAAACTCATATGGACGTACGCCTATTTGGTTTGGTGGCCAGCCTTGGATAAGTGAACTTATCTTAAGGGCATGAACAATGTTCAGAGACTAGCATGTATCGGCACAATAAGTGCCAAAAGAGCCACGCCAACCGCAGCCAAAACGGAAGCTGTGGTAAGTTCAGGTATCTTCCCAGACAATCCACCCGTAAATATATCATTAAAGCTCCCAAACTTTTAGAGTGTTTTCGAAGCAGAGGTGCCTGCAGTTAACGAGGCCGCAAATTATCTTTCCACATATGAACTGACGGCAAAGAACATTCACATTTTCATAGATAGTCAGGTGGCAATTACAACGTCAATCAATTGTCAATTGTCAAAACTGTTTGCTCGTTGCCGTAGTGAATAAAGACTGCTTGGCGAAACAAATTCATTCATAAATTTAGTTCGATGGGTCCCGGGACACCTTGACATTAATGGAAATGAAACGGCTGATGAACTGGCAAAAAACGCTTTATCACCCAAATTGTATCACGGATACGTATGCCAATGGAGCAGGAAAAGTATATAACGCAAATGAAAGGTGGTCAACAATTGACACCTATATGGTCGGGTTTCAAGGAATCTTTGGCTAAATATTTTAAAGAAAAAATCAGAGTATTAACTGAAGATTAGCATACCTCAATTGTCTCTCTTGGTTGGAATCCTTGCGGGTTACAACCTTACAACTCAATGGGAATAATACACATCAGCATAATGAGCATCAGCACATTTGAGGGCGTCAAGGCAAAGGCGGCTTACTTACTTACTACCTTTGTAAATGCCGCATCCTAGCCAAAACTAGGAACGATACCAATATACCATCGAAGATACTTTTTCGACCAACTGGGCGACATTTCATTTTTGCCACAAAAAAGCCTTAACTTCATTCAAAAATCAGTATGATTCAGGGAGGAACTCCATACCTAAGACTTGCACTAGATCCTTCCTCTTACCCTTTTCATTCCTTCCTTACCTACACCGTGGGGAGCATCGTGAGGCTCGAAACAACAGTGGGCATTAATCGACTTTTTCTTACTGAAATCGAAGATATGGATTTGGACGACCTAAGGTTGATGCATGTTGGCACGCCACACCTGTGTGGATCATGGGTTGTGTACCCATGCCACAAACGATATTCCCAATTCTTGTTATCATTTGTCTTGGCGATGTCAATTGGCCGCTTCGGAGCTGCGATTTGACACCTTTTGATTTTATTTTGTGGGGAATCGTGAAGAACCGTAGTTTTGCCAACAATCCGGAAAGGATTCAAGAACTTATGGCCAATATCAGCCTTAAACCATCAACAAGGTCTTGGAAAATTGGAGTGACAGAACGCGCTGCTGCGAAGCCAGCCAAGGCACCCACTTGAACGACGCACGTTGTGTCCATAATTAATCGGAATGTTTGCTCTTCTACTCGTACTAATAAAGCCATAATACATGTAAAAAATTCATTTTGTTAATTTTATTTCATTTTTAAAAAAGAAACTTGCATCTGACCCACCTTGTATACGATTTGGGTTTACTTTCATTGAACCAACGGCTTTGTTTTGGTCTCAGATGAACACAAATTTAAGCGTCGCCCAATGGGGCAAAACGTTAAAAAGCTGGCATTTAATCAAATTATGAAGTTGAGCTTTGTCTTATAAAAAACCGTTCTATTTCTCTTCAAAGTATGATAGAGAATTAGAAATGAGAGAGAGAAAGTTTATTTGAATCAAGTAATCTTCTGCAGATCGTCTTAAATGAAGAGTAACTGGCTGAACACAATGGAGACGGAGCTGCAACTGGAGCTGCAACTGGAATAGCTGTCAAAATATTCAATACACGTAAATTCAATGTTACGAACACAACACAACGCAACTGCAGTCGGTGCTGCAAGAGTTGGCGAACTTTTAACTTTTTCGTGCAGCATTTTTGACATTTCAAATTTTATATATCTGTCTGTGATTTTAAGTGTTGTTTTGTTGTATTGTGATTTCGTGGTTAAATTTTAATTAAAATAATGGACGAAAATCTTCAATTTCAGTGTCCATTTTATAGTTTCAATTACTTAAAATATTTACAATTTGCCAAAGATTCAACACCTGACCCAACAAATGACAACAAAACAATGAAAGCTGTACAGCCTCATTGTGGGCACATAAAAAAAAGTACGTACGACACTTTTTGACAGCTCTTCCAGTTGCAGCTGCAGCTCCAGTTGCAGCATTCTATTGTGTTCAGCCAGTAAGTTCACGTTTTGAGTCGATCGCAGACCTCTTTTTGCCATTTCGAGTTGGTTAAGTAAATTATTTACAGTTTATTATTTATTGCGTGTTATAAATTAAATTAAATTGCAGTAAGATCAATCAGGTGCATTTTTTTTATGTTTTTTCTTCTTATAAAAAATAAATTCTTGTTATTTTAATTCGTAGTTGAATATGTGAAAAAGTTAAAAAATTGCTTATTTTTTGCATTTTTCTGAAATCCTTAGGCGTTTAGTCGTGTTAGCCGTAAAACACTTAGTGATGTGTACCTCATACATGAGGCAATACAAAATGTCCCATACACCAATCTGAAATGTCCCATCACCTCAAAACGAAAAAATGTATTACCTCACACCTCACCACAAAAGCAACGAAAAATATTTCTCTTTACTCTTTCATGGAAAAAAAACACTATTCGTATCGAGCATCTCACTCATCGGCTTGATACTAAGACTGAGACTGATGCAGAATGAAGTTGTATTGTAGTTTGTAGTTAATTGTATGAAAGGAGGAAATAGGCCTCAAACTCTCTACCCTTTATCAAACCAATGGAAATACGTAGAATGAGGTTTGTGGAAGATGATGATTTGAAATGAAATGAATTAATGTATTGTGAGTTGAGTTGTTGAGTACTTTTTACTCAAACGTCCCATTCAAACAAAATTCGTGACATTGTCGCAGGCTGGGTTTTTGTATCAGACTGGAACTTTGTACTAGGATGGGACTTTGTACCAGGCTAGGACTTTGTACCAGGCTGGGACTTTGTACCAGACTAGGACATTTGTCAGGATTGAGGTTCTTTTGCATTTGTTTGAGGAGACAAAATGAGAAGAGATAATGAGTGGGACTTATGAATGAATGAATGTTGCACTGACTACAATGTAACAAACAATGAAGAAAGGTATGAAGCATTATCGAAAATTATACAATCAAAGGGTTAAAAAAGGAAGGAGGTTTTTTTTACAGTTTGGAGTAGGAGGTTTTGTTAATTTTTGAAGGAGTAGGAATTTTTGTTTTTGATATGCAAATGCAAGTGCATTCCTTTTATTTGTATTTGTTTTGTTTTTAGTGTTAGAAAAAAGAGACTACGGTTTAGAGATCAAGAATATGAGAATTGAAAAAAAAAATCAATCAATTGGGCTGAGTTTGCGTACGTGAAGAGTCATTAGTGTTGTATTTAGTCCAGTGTCCTGTAATCAAATTTGTTTGTAAAAAAAGTGATCAGAACAGGTCTTAACAGAAGAAACATGTTGAGTGGGAAGAAAGTAGGATGAATATTGTTTTTAAATGCAAAAATGTAATGATGTATTTTTTTAAACTCATTAGATTCAATTTATTTTGAATGTGATAAAATATTTGTTTTTTTGTTAAAAAAATATCTTTTTGTGTTTATCTTTTTATTAAATGCTTTTATTTTCTTTTAATAACTTAAATAAAATTTAAAAACACCACTTTTTCTTTTAAACTTTTTTTTTAGATTAATTTTTTTATTATATCTTCTTATATTTACTTATTTTAAACTTTATTTCTGTTAAAAACTAAAACTTTTTTAATTTTGTTTTTAAATGTTTTATTTTAAAATAAAGTGTTTTGTATCAAGGATATTTAATTAAATATATTATATTTATTGATATTTAATTTTTGTAAACTTTTTATTTAATGCAATTTTAATAACTGTTTTTGGAAAAAATAAATATGTACTATTAAAAAAAATAAAAAAAAAATAATTAATTTCGAATTTCAAAATATCCATTTAAATAATTATGTACCATGGGACATTTGAGGTGGGACAAAGTACCACCTCATTTCAAAAAATGAGTATCTCATACAAACTCATTTCAAATTCGTGTCCTACCCATCACTAAAAACACTAATAAGTTTTAGATTATGTCATTTTGTTAAGTGTTTTGTCTTTTTTCAGAATGTGCAAAAATTTCTTGCTACAATTTGCTCCCCTGTGTTTTGTGTACATTTTTTTTGGTGACGTCACTTTCTAGAAAAAGACATTTTTGGTCAATATTATTGTATTTTTGACACTTTTTAGGCCGAACAACATCCAAAATACTATCAATAACCAGGCAAGATCTTTTTATATAATTAAGAAGTCAAGTTGCTAAGGATTTAATAGGGAGGTGGAATTTTTAAAGGAAGAAGGAAGAGGTACCTTTTAAAATGACATAAATTCTTTCTGAATTGGGATATGCAGCTAAAATGAGTTTGAGAGCATCTGGGCAGTCGGGAAGTACCCAAAAGTCCTAGAAAAGTCGAAAAGTGTACTAAAGCTTTAGGAGAGTCCATTGAACCTACTTCAATGACTAGTGAAGAAGCTTTAGCGTTAATTTTCGAAGCAGGCTTATCTAAGTTTCAATATGAAATTATCAGATCAAAAGCTTCTTAAGTATTTCCTTCGTATAAAATCGTTCAGGAGTTAAAAAAAATTGCTATCCCGATCCTGAACATATCAGTTTTTGGGAAACTTCTGTGAGTACAGATTTACAAAGTTTGCTAAACTTATCAGTTTAATTATTCTCCAAAAAGACGAGATTAATTCACTATGAATTGAAAGATGTATCATTGTACTCTGAATGGGGCTTCGATGGGAGTTTTGGTCACAATTCAAATAAACAAGCCTTTTATGAATTGAACTAGCTAGATTCGGCTGTTTTTATTACTTGCCTTGTTCCACTTCGCTTAGTTTCTGGTGTAAAAATAATATAACAAAAGCCACGTCCAAGCTCATATAGATATTGTAGACCTGTTAAAACTGAATTTTTAAAAGAATCTTTATTAGTATCCGTAGCTGAAAAGCAAAGAGTAGATACAGAAATTACCGACTATTGGCCTAGTATTGTAAGAGAAAGTGCAGATACAATTTCTATTTACCAGAACTTGATCTTCTTCTAGACAAAAATGTTATATTTGTAATGCTTAACAAAAGGAATTCATTTCTATTGAAGAAATGATATTAAGTTTAAATGGTAACCCTATAATTTTTTTTTTATTTTTTTTATAAATGTAGTTGTATTACAATCACTAAGGATGCAACACACGCAGAGTTTTATTTAAATCGTTTGAGCCATTTTCGAGAAATTTCGTAAACTAATGAAATTTGTATGGGTGGTAACCCTAGAAATGGGCGTGGCCATCAGAAACTTTGGCCATGTATTAAAATTGGTAATATTTGTGCCAAATTTTAAGTTTCTAGCCCTGTTGGTTGATTTAATGCCATCTTTTCGCCATTTTGCCCCACTATGTGTCGGCTGCAAGAGGGAGTTGTGGGCGGCACATAGAAGATTTTGATTTTAAAACATGTATTTCGCAAACAGCTTTCTTAATTTAATATTGAATTAAATCCTCACCACCCCCTTACGTTTGTTTTCGAAATTAAATCATATTAAGAAAATAGTAAAAATCCTTAAATAGTGACAAATCCCATTTCCCTGAAGCAAAAGCATTATTTCTATCTAATTTTATAATTCGCCATAAAATCAATTCTAGCTAAAGTATCTATACATACCTAAATGACTCAGACTTATATCTACTTATTTTGTCCATTAACCAAACAATCTATTTTTTACGGTGATTTATTTTGTTAATTTCGATTAAAATACAAAATATTCAAACCATGATATTTCAGTGCATATAATGCCATTTAAAAATACACTTGATATCATTTTGCAGACAAAATCTTTAATTCCTGGCGCGACACAGAGGACCATGCATTTGAATCACTTGTCCAAATGCCTGCCCCTTTTGTAATTCCTATTAAAAAAAAAAAAAAAAAAAAACAAAAAAACACTCAAAGACATAATCGACCGAATGATTGTTCACTTAATTATTTAGGCTTATTGAATATCTGAATATCTGAATGTGCAGTTGCACTAGAATCCTCCGCGCAATCACACACATTCACATAAAAATAGCTTATTACTAAAAGCTATCTATCTTAACTACGAGTGTGAGCATTAAAAAAAAATAAATAAAATCTCTTAAACAACCAAACAAGAATTTAAAAAAAAAACACCCAACAATTGTGGATGTGCATCATCGTGAGATCCGCAAAACAAAAAATGCTTATAAATAAGTGATTTACGACAAAGGGAATTTATTTCACCAATTTTCTGGCCAATTTCCAAGATATTCCAACAATCAATACAACAGACAAAACTCCTGCGATATGCATGCAGCGGAATCAGACGCTGATGCATTTTTCTGATTGTTTTGTTTGTCTTAGCGCGAAACGCATCTGTCACTTCTCTCTAAGATGGGCGAGTGACAAAACGTCACACTTAATAGTCGCCACACACTCACACAGCACTCACCACACACTTCCACAATACAGGATGTGCGCATAACACATCAGCCATCGACAAAAATTCTTCTATAAGAAAAACTTAAAATTAGATTATTGATATAAAGGAAAATTGCATCGATATGAAATTGGCACATGATCAGCGCTCCTCTGGTCGATCTGGTGGATCTAGCACCACACGTCAGTTATCGAGAAGTTTTTTAGCATCAGATGTCGAAATTCAGATTCAAATTGAGAATTGAGAAGAGAAGTGTGTGAGGCTGAGGACCGAGGACGCACCTTACAGTGTTGCGACTTGCGAGGCAGATTGACGGGTGCTTTGAGCATCTCTATCATTGCAGCAAGGATAATTTTAGAAAAAACAAGATAATTTCTTTTTTAATTGAAATTTAATTTTTTTTCGTATAATTGAAATATTTTCACTTTGATATTTCGTCTGTGTATTGAAATTGTTTTGTATCTATGGGTTTGAGCATTTGAGATGACCTTTTAGAATGAAGTTTTTTTTTTTTTTTAATTGCGATTTGGCAAATAGAATATAAATGCTCGCCGATTCGATTAATTTCAATAAAGCAATTAAGATTATATTTTGTTTTTCTCGAGATCGGCATTTGCATAAGAATTGTGTCAATTGGCATTTGCGAAAGAAAATTAATATTATTTTTATCACACCATCGAGAGTTTATTTTTTTTGTTTTGGGAATTTTATTGTTTTGATATTTATGTAATTGCGTCGGAGGAGGAGGATTGTATTGGCAGCGCGAGGAGATCAATTTATCGATCGATTGTGCAACACGAGTTTGATGAAAAATAAACAAAAATAAATAAATAATAAAATGAAGGTTTTATTTGATGCATCTTTGTCACACTAAATTAGAACATCGAGGTGCGATTGTCGACAGCCATTTTTCTGTTTGTAATAAAAATTAAATTTAATCGATTTAAGTGAATGCCAAATTCTGCAAGTGTTGTCGGCATTTAACCAGTTCAGGTGTATTTATATAAATTTTAATAAATCTGAAAGCCTTAAAATTGGCAGTGATTTATAGATTTGAATGTCAATTCGTTATTGTTTTTGTCCGTCCATGATAAATCCCCTTAAACTTAGCCAAGGATACAATGAAAGAGGCTAGGGTCAACTCGTAATTTTTTTTTCTTCAAAAGTTCATCATTTTGTCATGATCACTTTTGCTAATTGGTGTTCTTGAATTTTGATCATAAGACATTTTTGCTATGCGATTTCTTAGTTACCCGCATAAGTTCTTATTTTTCAGGGTTGCACGGCCCGAAAAGAAGACTGCAAAGATGATCAAGGTAAGATCGTAGAAGAAAGCCGTTCCGTGTTGGATATGAAGAAATCATTTCTGGTCTGAAAATGGAACTCCATACAAAAACTTCGAACACTTAAAATGGGTGAGGTGAATATCGATTGGTACTGGAGGTTTATAGGTCCCTAAAAGGTAGGTTGTCAAAGAATGCAATATTTTGTGCAGGAATCCACAAGAATGCAAAATTAAGCATAAGGATGGTAGAGGGCACAAAGAAATGGAAAAAATACGAAAAAATGCATGAATTCACTGATATTGTGTTCAATTGATTGGTCTTAGATGAATAACTGAATGGGGAAAAGTGATTTCAATCATTTTCATGTCAAATTTTATAAAAATTTTATGAAATTGTTTTCAAGCAAGAGATTCTTTTCTTTAAATTTAAATAAAGCAAACTATGAGTCAGATATCATTAAAATCTGTTCTTTTCATTTGGTGGGTCTTTTATGTCATTTTATATGGAATATAAATAACGTTAATAACGCATAGCTGGGTTACTCACATCCAGAAGGTCCAATAAATCAAGCTAATTATGTTTGCTTTGAGGGCTGTGGTGGTTTATTGTTTATCGGCTTAGAAGGGTGACTTAAGAAAACCACAAAAGAAGGAGTTTAACGATAAATCGCACAATCTTCTGAGATAACCATGTTCAGAAATCGCTGGTGCAAAATGTCCATTGTGGCACGGGCTGTGTGGCAGCGCGATCCTATTGAAAGATTGAAACCACAATTTCGTCGGTATCCACATTATTCAATCCAGCCCAAAAGAAATTAACTATCATCAATCAATGGCGCTTGCCGTCAATGGTAATGGCCTGTTCAATGTCTTTTCCACAAAATCCTCAGCAAATATTGTGCATGCAATGCAACTCTTTGAAGGACGAACGAATATGGCTTACGAAAAATGGTTGAAGGGCGCAAAATTGTTCTCGAACATGTTGTTGAACGAACACTCTAACTCTCCATTTCGATTTGGCATTTATGGATTTGACAGATGTAGCTTCAACAATATGGCCGTAATCACCTGGCAAAGCTTGGAAATTGCTTTAAAAGCTTATTCAAAGTTTTGATAAAATACAGCATATCAAATTGAAAAATTAAAAAAATAAAATGCACAACTGGGTCGCACGAACTTGTTCTAATGTGAAAGACTATGAATTTCGAAAATGAATGTTATTACAGAAAAACTGTTCATAAGCATAAAATTCATTTTTTAAAATGACTAAAACAACTCGTTTAGTAGTTGGGCCTAAAAACAGGATGCCATGTGATTCAAGAAAATATTAGCTTATGCAAGAACAAAAATTTTTAAAATCATAATTGTATTGTATTGGCTTCCTAAAAAACATAAGAATATTTTAAAAATTTTGTATATAAAAATACAACATTTTTAAAATATTCTTAAGAAACAATTTTAGTACACTGACTTTAAGTTTTTATTATTATAGGAATATCAAATAAACTTGCAAGAAAAAATATTGAATTTTTCAAAAAAAAAATAGATTTTTTTTCAAAAATTCAAGAAATATTCTTTTAAAGCTTTTTTGAAGCTTCTCTATGAAAAATTTCATAAAAATCCGTTATGCCGATAGTAAGAAATTCAAAATTCCGAAAAATGGTTCCATGGTTGGTGCAGTCAGTAATATACCTATTAATTTAATTTTTTTTTATTAAATTATAGATCGTAAAAATTAAACGAAAAATTTTTTTTTTATCAAAATTCTCGGAACCGTTTTTGCGAGAAAAATACATTTTCGAAAAGCATTTTTTAACATTTGTATGGTGGGCAGTGGCGTAGCGTGCCATCTCGGCGCCTGGGGCGGAAGACCCATTTTGCCTCCCCATTCAATACTTAAGTGAAATTAAATTTCGAGACATCATTTCACAGCCAATGAGGTATCTTTTATTGAAGGTAAAATAGGATCAGTGGTTTCACAAACGGATTCTACGGGCCTTACGAGCAGCGAAGTCAGAAATAGCTTTGTCAAAATCAATACTTGTTCAATCGACAAAATAGCCAAGTTTGATAGTCTAGTGGAGCTCATAGTGGATCTGAGATAATTTTTGATTAGCTTCCACTTCGAAAAACTTCTCTCACAACTAGTGACACTAATTGCCAAAGTCGAATATATACGAATCAAGATAACTATGTTTGGAACCGAAATCCCCAGATTCAGTTTTTGAATGAACTGGAGAGTGGTCATTTGCCCCTTTATCTTCTGGTTCAGAACTGGCGACAAACTACTGTAGACGCTTCCGCTCCATCTGAAACTCGTCCTTGTCGATGTCTTCTAATACATGGGAAAGATCATACTCGTCCGCTATTTCTTGAACTTGCTGGAATCGAGTCGTCATTTCTTGAATGACCTTCTCAAATGATGGGAACATCTCTCGATGGAGTTTATGCTCGTGAGACAAAACTGCATCTGCGGATTCTCCGCCATGCATGCATTCTTCTTGTTTTGAGTTCGATTCCGAGTTTTTCGCAGAGAGTCTTAGCAAAGTCGATTGCGACTTGGACGAAACGATTTCTGTTCTCTACTAGGAGAGCTTTTAAAGTGCAGAGTTTCTGAGCACACTTATCAACACTCAGTCCTCTTTGCTGCAAGTAAATCTTCATCTACTTCAGGTAGCACTGCAGCCCAAAAGCCAAAAAAGTGAGGAAGTTGAATGACTGCATGGCTGTCAGAAGAACACTGGCTCCCGATCTTGTTTCGGAAGTTTGAGATGAATCCCTCAATTCTTCCAGTACCTCAAAAACTTCTCCAAACTTATTTTTAAGCGTCTTGACAGCTTCATGTCTAACGCTCCAGCGCGTTTCAGTGACTCGTTTCACTGCTTGACCTGTGACGGTTGATGCAGAAAAGAAAGCAAATAGCTTCTCCAGCATCACGGAATTCACTGATTCAGAAGCGGCGTGTACCCCAGCCAAGTTTAGTGAGTGGTTTGTGCATGCAACGAATGTAGCTTTCGGATTCAATGCTTTAATCCGGGCTTGAACTCCATTGTGGATCCCTGACATTGTGGCAGCGTTGTCATAACCCTGTCCTCTCAAGTTCTGTATGTCCATTTCGTCGGATGTTATCTTCGCGATTATATCGTTGCTGAGATCTTCTGCATTTTTTCCTTTTGGTTCGAAGAAGTCGATGAAAGATTCTATCACGGCGACCTTTTCTCCTTCGATATGTACGTATCGCAGAACTTGGCTCATTTAGTCTTTGTGGGAGATGTCTGGTGTACTGTCGAAGATTACGTAATAATTCATATTTAGCTTCTTGAATGCGACGGATGATGGTTGATCGAACTTGCTGGCTTAGTAAGTTTATCAATTCATTCTGGGTTTCTGGAGATAGAAACAAAACTGGGACTCTTGCTCTCAGCTTTATCTTTGACAGATGTTCCATTAGAAGAGGGTCATATTTAGCTAGGAGGTGCACTAACTCCAGAAAATTCCCGCGGTTGCAACTATCATCTCCTCAATGTCCTCTGAAGGCTAGATTCTGTTTGGCTAAGAACTGGATAATATTCAACAACCGGTACAATACATCCCTCCACTTCTTCTCCTCACTTTCGAAAACTTCTTGTTGTTTCTGATCGATGGTTGATTTACGGTTCAGGCGAACTTCCAACTCCTTCGATTTCAAGTAACTCTGCTCACGGTCCAGGCTGTTCTCATGGTCTCCAAATCTTGGATTTAGCTTCCACCATTTGTTGAGTCCTTCTTCAGATGCGAAGTTCGAGCCGTAATTGCCAAACAGTTTGCAACAGAAACAATACAAGGATTACTTCAAAGGCGAGTACACAATCCATGTTCGGAGAACCTTTTCACCGTTAGATAACGGTTTGTAGAACTACTCTGGTTAGTTTTCGGGTACCGCCTTTCGTTGAAGTCCCTGAGCGAACAACATTGGCAGATTTGGAATGGATGTGCTGTACTGAGTCAGATCCGCAACGGACGTACTAGAGACGTTCTGACTTCGTCGATCATAGTAGAAGGTCAGCAACCTACAACGTCGAGATTCACATCTTTACTTCGGCAGGAGCAGAAGGCTCCACTTTTCATTTTCAAAAACAAGTTCAAAGGTTGAGTTAAGTACTAAGTGTTTAGTTTTAGAAGATTCAAAAGTATTTAAACGATAAACAACACAATCGAAATGACTTTCTGTGATGCGGGAGGGAGCAAAAATATTGAGCTGGACTAGAATAACGTTTCCGTCGAATCTTAGGGTGCATTCCGTTATTGTCGCGCGACTAGCGAAACTAATACAAAACGTTCCGAAACTCTCGCGAAACTGAAAGGGAGCGTTCCGAAACATATGATATGCGAAACCGATTTCGATTTCTCGGTATGAATTTTTGTTGCTTAAATCCCAAAGAGTTATGTATAGGCTTTGTTTTAAGTCTGTACCTGGGCGTCCTGTTTTTGCCTTTTTCCATAAAGGACTTAGTCCTTCAATCCCTAGCATTAGGTATTTATTAAAAATGTTACTTTTTATGAATTGAAACGTTTCATTTGTTTGTACATACTTACAAGAAATAATTGCTTTGACATTCTGAAATGACCGAAGAATTCCTCATCCGAAAACTTTTCGATTGTTTTAATGTAATAACGCATACGCACCTTTGGAGTTTTACGACCCGAACTTCGGAGTCTAAACCAAATCGCCTTTTTTTTGGTGAAAAATATTTTTTTTTTGTTATAGTAGCACATATTTATTTTTTTCGAACAATTCTCAACCACAATTTTTGCAAAAATTTTTAGCATCCATTTTTAATTTTGTTGACCGTGTTCGTAAAACTCAAATGCATTTGCAAGAAAATTCACTGACGTTGATGAAATAGATTTTGTGCAAGCAGGACGATTGCATATTTGACGACAGTAATATTTGCGTCAAAAAATTACCATCATTTGACGATCAAATTGACGTTGATTTGACGTTTTAGAAAACAGCCTTTAACTTACCTGACATGTACCTACCTATAAGTCGCAAGTTAAAATGCATGACTGAGTCAAATTATATTTTTTGAGGTCACTTGAGCTTTTAATTGAATTTAATTCAATCACTCCACTTAAACAGAGATAATTCTCATATGTTCATTAGATAAAAATGTCCTGAGATTTTTATAAATATTTTTTTTCTCAAAAACTGACAGATTAAAAAAAAATTAATTAAAAAAATAATGCTATCTAATGATTTAAAAAAATTAATATAAATGGTTATAAATAGCACTCCCGTTTGAACCATTTTTTGTTTTTGATTTTTCAAAAACGGTTCAACCGATTATGATAATTTTTTGTATACTTAATCTCCACAAAAGCTTAAATATTATTATGGATGCAAATTTTCAAAAAAAAATTCAAATTTTATTTTACTTAAAAATAACGGTACCCACTATCAGTGGCGTAGCGTACCATCTCAGCGCCCGGGGCGGGAGACCCATTTTGCCGCCCCCATTCAATACTTAATTAAAATTAAATTTCAAGACATTTCACACGCAATGAAGTATCTTTTATCGAAAGTAAAATAGGATCAGCGGTTTCATAAACGGATTCTACGGGCCTTACGAATGAGGATCGTGAGACAAAGCTGCATCTGCGGATTCATCGCCATGCATGCGTTTTTTTTTGCGAATTCTTCTCGTTTTGAGTTCGATTCCGAGTTTTTTCCAAAGAGTCTTAGAAAAGTCGATTGCGGCTTGGATGAAACGATCTCTGCTCTCCACTAGGAGAGCTTTTAAAACGCAGAGTTTCTGAGCACACTCAGTCCACGTTGCTGCAGGTAAATCTGTCCGTCATCTTCATAAGGTAGCTCTGCAGCTCAAAAGCCAAGAAAAGTGAGGAAGTTGAATGACTGTATGACTGTCAGAAGAAGACTCGCTTCCGATCCGTCAATTCTTCCAGTACCTCAAGAACTTCCACAAACTTATTTTTAAGCGTCTTTACAGCTTCACGAGGTTCACTTCTTCTGCAGGCCTGTGACTAGATGCTTGAGGTACTTCTGGTGAGTCGACTTCGTCTTGGCCCTGATCTATGGTGGGACCAGAACGACTTCCAACTTTGACGGCAGGAACGTCTTCTTCTTCTGCCTGTAAAATAAGTTATGCATTCCCATGAATATTGGATGGAGGACAATTCTAGGCCACTCACGATTGTAGATGGAGGAATCTTACTTACATTGGAATCACTTCCGCTGCTGCTGGATGCCGCAGAAGACGTAAACGTAGCTTTTTAACCAGAACTAGAACTGAAATATTTCGCGTCTTCGCGTCTGCTTCTTTTTTAGCCTTTTTCTTGCGGTATTCCGCGCCGCTTCCTTTAATTCTTTTTATTTTCAAAAACTAGTTCAAAGGTTGAGTGTTTAGTTTTAGAAGATTCAACAGTATTTAAACTATAAACAACACAATCGAAATAACTTTCTGTCATGAGGGAGGAGCAAAAACATTGAGCTGGCTGAGACTAGAATAAGGTTTCCGTGCGTCGAATCATAGTTATCTTATCATTATCTCGCATATGCATATCATATGTTTCGGAACACTCCCTTTCAGTTTCGCGAGAGTTTCGGAACGTTTTGTTTTAGTTTCGCGAGTCGCGCGACAATACGGAATGCACTTTTACGGCCCTATTCACCGTCTACGAATTCACGAAAATCTGCCGAGAGCGGTCAACGACGAACCACTGATAGGGTGGTAAATTTCAAATTTACATCATTGTTGTTTCTTGACTTGTCAAACGTTCTGTCATGAAACATATGATTTCTACACTACCCGCATCACCAGCGACATTTTTCCGCCCCCCTAGGCCTGCCGCCCGGGGCGGACCGCCCCTTCGCCCCCCCTACGCTACGCCACTGCCCACTATACAAATGTTAAAAAATGCTTTTCGAAAATAATATTTTTCTCCAAAACGGTTTTAGATAATTTTTTTTTTCGTTCAGTTTTTACGATCAATAATTTAATAAAAAAAATTTAAATTAATATATTACTGACAGTACCTATAACTACAATGGAACCATTTTATTTTAAAGGCTGAAGAAACTTCTTGATAATTGGGAAGTTTAAGCACACACATTTTAAATTGTTGAGCGGGTTAAAAAGAAAAATTTTATTATTTAACATTATTTATATATATTTAAATTTATTTTACTGTCCAAATGAAAATTAAAAAATCATTTACCCATTTATCATTTATCATTTACGTTTTTGAGATTCATATTGAATTTACAAAATAAATAGTTTTTTGTTTTTTAACTTTATGGTTTTTAAGCTTATTAGAAGCTTTTGCTTCTGTTAGGCTTTACACTAACACAAAATATGAATCTTGGCATTCACCTAAAAATAAAGAGGATTCTCTTAGTCTCATTAAGGTGTCAGTACACCCCTTTCAGGAACCGGTATGAGTTGGCCTCGACACACAACTTTCCCTTGAACCTTTCTGTGGATAGCCCAAACCTTTGGAGACCTACTCTCTACGACTGCATTTCTATCATCGATGATTAAATTCTCCAGAGCTGTCTTGTTAAAGCGAGGGAGTCTGTGTCGAGGACAATATACAGCAAGCTCAATTTCAGTTTGAGTAAAGCAAATTCCTTTACCAGCTCATGCCACGTTGCGGTGAAGCCACGAATCATCCAAGAATATATCTCGTCAAATCTTAGCTTTTGGATTTGGTAAAAATTATACGTCCCTTAAATCCTGGAAAATAATTATACGAAGACGAAAATCCCTGAGAGTGCATATAAGTCACTTGGTGCTTGCTCTCCACGAGTACCAAATATATATTTTTTTTTTCATCGAATAAATCAGCAACAAAGACGACATATGGAGTCACAATTTCGTCCGCCCAACGTGGACGACAAAAACTCATCATCCATAAAAGTTTTTGTTTCACCATTTTTGTCCAAGGCCCCTTTAAACGCAACACAATAAAACCATACATCACCCTTAAAACCTATGACGACATCATCTTAATATTGTTTAGGAAGTACTTTTCAATTGAATTGTGTGCAGAGCTCAATTTTCAAACATACAGACTTATAGAGATTGTTAGAGTACCTTACCTTACATTACCTCTAGGTACCTATACGAACTACGACACAAGAACAAAAAAAGTAACAAACGCCTTACCAAAGGACAATTGCCGCACAACATTATAAATTCCCATCTAAATGTGGCGCCCACAAAAACATCCTTTCTATGTGTATGTCTCAATAGCGTCTCCTCTTCCTAAGCTAACAGAACAGAACAGAACAGAACAGCACGCTCGGCTCCACCACTGCCGCCGCAGATCTCTTGTACAAATCGCGGATATATTACATTACATCTTAGGACCATACCGGGAGGAAACACACAACGCGCCATGACCAAACATCCAAACCCATATAACCATCAAGCTGCACATTTATATAGGTGCTCCATCCACTGCATCATCAGGGCCTCCTCTAAACCCTGCAATTGGACATAGAACCCAAAACAAACATCTTCACAAGAGGAGTCTTGAATTCTTTCTCCAGATTCTTCGATTCCCGACTTGCATTTCAGATCTTTTTTGTTTTGTGCTGTTGTGTTGTTGTTGTTGGCCAAAACCAAGTCCAGGCCTCGGCAGTGCAATGGGCGAACTTATAAAGAAGTGAGTTCCGTATAGGAGTTTTGTAAAGCGGAATCAAAGAAACTCATTTAGCTCCGGAGCGACTTAGTCAGCGAATCGAATTAATTTTGTGCACAAAAACTCGCAGGAAATACCCCAAGTTCAGGTGAACACACCATCATCACAAAAGAGAGATGTTGCCTGGGCTGCGCGCCAATGATGTTAAGCGTAGGATAAAATGTTATTAACCAACAAATGAGAATTAAAAAAAGACTGTGCAAATTTTCTTCTTTGCAACATTATGGGTAAATAATTTGGAACCTTCTTCTCCGGCTTGAACCGAGTACAAGTCCAAACGTCGTCGTCGTCTTCGTCGACATCCAGAGAGCGAGACCATGAGAATCGGGAAAAAAAATGCAAGGATAGACCAAGGAGAGATTCCCTCGCGATGATTTTTCGAATTCTGTATGCAAATAATCTGAAGTCACGATTTCATCGTTCGGCTCGGTTTGGTGTGTCCTTTTAGATGCAGGGAGGATGCAGTGCAAAATAATGCTCGAACCTATACTCGTATGCATTTTGGCCACTTGCACAGCAGAAATTATTTAATGACAAACGGAAAAACGACTTAGCAATGGCGCATATTGTCTGTTTTCGGATGGTAAAACAGGATGGCGAATAGTATCAGTTGAATCAGTATGTAGGCATCTTGTATGTCGCAGTAAATGAACTAAGTTTAAGTTCATTCGACAAAACATACGGCTACGGTATCTGCAGACTAGGGATACAAAGCGTTTGTGTATTTCCAATAAGACACATTTTGCCCGATGTATTTACGGCATTAACCAATCGATTGACCGCAAATACAAATCTCGAAAAAACAACAGAGACCACTAATTAAACGCAAAACTGAAATTTTATTATTTCGACAGACCAAATTCCAATTAAGTGGACCTCTAAATTGAAGGCTTACACATTTTTAGAACTCAAAGCTTCATCTGTAAACATATTTGGTTCAGTTTGTCTAGGTTATAAGTCATTGAATATTTTTCCGTGTAATTTTTTAACTTTACATTGCTTAAACAGAAATCATTTCATAGTTTCAGCTCAATAAAAAGGATGCAGAATGGTTTTAGGAACAAGAAACATTTTTAAAATGACCCTAGATGACCCGGTGAGTTTTCACATTTACATACGTGAAATTGATGTGACTTCAACTCTTTACAAGTACATAATTTACAAAGCAATAAAAAGAACCACATTCTCACAGGACCAGAAAATAAGGCCAAAAAATCCTGCAATGTCCCAACGGAAGAGACATTTCTAGTTTTTTTTTTTCACGAACGTAAGAAATTCATCATAATCTGCTCTACTTTCCTGACATGTATATTTCCGCACTCGACCAGTTGCAAGAAGCCTTCAAGATCTTGATATAAGCAAATCCACTGGTCCTGATGGTGTACCCCTATTCTTCTGAAAAGCTGTTCTTCATCGCTGGTGAAACCATTGAGTAAGCTTTTCCATCGCTCCTACTATTCAAGAATCTTCCCTAAATGAAGGACAACAGCATTTGATCAGCCTGATCCTAAAAAAGACTACCCTTCTTCATGGAATCGCTGATCAATCATCAGCTCAAGAAATATCTCGAAGGTCAAAAGGTTCTTAGTGACTGGCAATAGGTCTTGTGCAGCAATAGTTCCACTGGTGATCTGATGGCATATCTGATCGAAGAGTGGAACAGATCTTTTCATTGTTTTGGAGGAAGTAAGATTATTCTGCTTGATGTTGTTACGGCATTTGATTTGATGGTGCGGAGCTTAATCCTTCGGAAACTCAATGCTGTCTATTTTTCGTTAAAGCAAAATGTACTAGGGCTCTTGATTTTACCCGCTAATACCCATTTCATCAAAAATCCGGGTACCCGAGTAATGCGAGTATTACCGAAATTTGCGGGTACTCGGGATATGTCCACTGGCGTATGTCCACTCCCGTAACACGACATTGCCGGGTACCCAGTACTCAAAAATGCTACAATTGCTTACGAAATAATATTTCACAAGAAGAGGAAGCAGAGAAGCAATGAAATGTGATTTTTAAAGGGTGGTTAAATTTTAAGGGCCGATGTTGAATGTGAACCACACCTAAACGTCAAGTTTTTTTCTGCATTTCATTTGACATTTCTCAATTTCAGACTAACTCAATTTGAACCATGGAAAGAAACACAATCGAACAACGCGTAAAAGTTATTCAGGCTTATTATAAAAATGGGCGTAAAATCAAAATGCATATCGTGCACCTCGTGATTTTTTCGGTCAATTTAATCGTCCAAATGTGCGTACAATCGGAAAAATCGTGCAAAAATTTGAGCAAACTAGGTCTGTAGGAGATGTGAAAACACCAGTGCCCGTACTGCAGAAAATATTGCTGCCGTCCACCTCAACTCGTCGTCGTGCCCAACAATTGCACCTCTCACGCTCGTCGTTGATGAACATTGTGCATAAAGACTTGCATTTACACGCTTACAAGGTGCAATTGACTCAAGAACTAAAGCCTCTTGACCATTTCAAGCAACGTCAATGGTCAGCAAGAAATGGCAACAGTGGATGATCAATTTTCGAAGAAAATCATCTTCAGTGATGAGGCACATTTTCACCTCAGTGGATTCGTCAATAAGCAGAATTGACGCATTTGGGAAATTGATAAACAAATGCACCCACAAAGAGTGACTGTTTGGTGCGGTTTATGGGGTGGCGACATCGGCGGGCCGTATTTTTTCCAAAATGAGGCCGGTCAGGCAATTACTGTGAATGGTGTTCGCTATCGTGAGATGATAACGAACTTTTTATGGCCCGAATTGGAAGATATGGATGTGGAAGATACATATGTGGTTTCAACAGGACGGTGCCACTTGCCACACAGCTAACGAAACAATGGCTGTTTTATCTCACGTGGTGGCCATGTCAATAGGCCGCCAAGATCATGTGATTTGACACCGTTGGACTTCTTTCTTTGGGGTTATTTGAAAGAAAAGGTGTACGTCGATAAACCAGCAACAATTCATGAGCTAAAGGATGAGATAATTCGGCACATTAACGGCATAGAACCTCAATTAGGTCTCAGCGTCATCGAAAATTTGGACCATCGGATGGAAGTGTGCCGCCTAGGTCGCGGCGTCAATTTGGCCGATATTTTGTTCCATACATTAATTGAACCATACCATATTTTCATAATAAAAAGAAATGACAATAATTTCCTAAATAAATTGTGTTTTATTCAAAATCAACATCGGCCCTTAAAATTTACCCACCCTTTATATCCATAAGCATTATGTTGTACTTAAATGTTATTGAAAGTCCACTGATGATCATGATGATGATGATGATGATGATGATGATGATGATGATGATGATGATGATGATGATGATGATGATGATGATGAAGATACATTTTTTTAATAAAAATATTTTTTATGAATCTGTTTACCTTTCTTTTAATAAGAAATGTTGTTATGAATCTGTTAATTTTTATTTTTACTTTTTATTTTTAACTAGGGCTACATAGTCGAATCAAAATCCGACTGCTTATCTATGTAGATATGTTGTATAAGTGCTAAGCAGCAGAGAAATAATATAATTATGTTCTTCAATCTTTCTTTAAGTCTTTTTTTGGAAACCGCCAAAAACGCCGCTAAATGCTTACGCATATCTATATAGATGTAACAAAATTTTTCACCACCTCTGATCTGGTTGAAATTTATAAGGCGTCCAAAACCGGAGAATATCTCACATATTTGCATACGTGCAGCCTATAGATAGAATCCCGAATAGTTTTAAAACTGATCGGAAATAGAGCTATGGAATCGTTCCCACTTCTTGAACAACGTCGGAATGTTTCGTGTCTTTCCTATATGGCTTTTTCGCAAGCATTGCTCACTCGATTTAGCTTTCTATTGCACGTCACAAACACTACTTACAACATCTACGTCTACAACTACGTCCTTATCTATGACTCCACCTGCGTCTTCATTTTCATATAAGTTTTCATCCACGTCTTCAACCGTTATAGCTATACTTCATAAAATGTATTTGTGATCACCTCACCTTTTCTTCGAAATCTTCATTACTACCTATTAACAATCCTGTTGCTCATAAGGAAGTTCAACTTAAAGCAGCAGTGCGATTCGAATGCATCTTTTTATCTAATTTTGATCATAATACTTCGACGACATTTCTGAGTTCATAAATTTACATTTTAATAATGCCAAACTTAAACTCCAACAATTAAAAACTAAAAGTATGGATTATGCATCATTCAAACTGTTTGTTTTCCAAGTAATTTTCAATCGCCGCCGCCCACCGGCTTAATTATGAATATTGGCCTGGAGATATCATCATCGATAAATTTGTGAACAAAAAAATTATCATTCGCAATAATTCTCGGAGAACACTGACAAGACAAACAAATCGTCGCAATAATCGACATAATTTATCAAAATGTTAGGGGGCTTCGGACCAACAAGCTCTACTAATCATGTTATTTATGCTATTATGACATCACTGCCCTCACCGAAACATGGCTGTATGATGGTATTAACGATTCTGAAATATTAGACAACACATTTAGTAATTTTAGGTGTGATGGACATTCTGATCGTTTAAAGTCTTATTTCATTGCTACGCCCGTTTACATTCCTGCAGCACTTGACAAAGAACATTAAAATATCTTTAAAAGATAAAAAACTTATACGTTGTGACTTATACATAACTTTATTGTTCCGGACTGCCCTCATAACGTCTATATGCGAAAGCGTACGATTACTAACTTATTCTCCATCAACGAACTTTTAGAGTATCAGGATGAAATTATTTGCCTGGACAATTTTAATCTTACAACCGTTACTTGTATTCGCTGTTCCAATTCAAATGTCATTTTGGTAATCTGGTAATCCTATATCGGACGTTTCGAAATTAATTGATAGTTTAACATTTCTTGGACTTGATGACTGTATCAAAGGACACGGTAGTGGCCACTCAAGTTCTGGCACTACACCCTTTTTACAGGAACAAACTCAGGCGATCTTTGACCCCTCCCTATCTTCAGTACCAATGAAGTCAGAAACTTAGAATATTTGCTAAGCTAGACAGGTACAGGCGCCTCACCAAATTTCAATTTTCTAGCATAAGCAGTTCCTGATATATAAGGCCTCAAAAATCACAAACACCGTAACTGACTGACTGACTAACTGACAGATCATCAAAATTATGGAGCATTTCCCGACATCGTAGAATCTTGTAATTTGGCACAACGGTAGGTCTTGTCATGCCAGCAGAGGAAAACATCGAAAATTTGAAGTTTTCCATGCAGGGGCGTGGTATCCGCCCACTTCCTCAGAACTGATGTAAATTATATATGGCACACTTCCGGTTGCAGTAGAACAATGAAATTTGATAGAACGGTAGGGCTCAAATTGCATATAAAGGACCAAAAATAAAAATTGAGGTTTTCCATTCAGGGGGCGTGGTGTCCGCGCATTTACTGTGAAAATGTTTAATTTATATGGAGCACTTCCGATCGCTGTAGAATGACAAAATTTGGTACAGCGGTATAGCTTAATGTACATTCAAAGCGAAAAATAGAAAATCTAAGATTTTTCATTCGAAGTGTCTTTTTATTGTCATTTTGAAACTCATCATCATCATCGGCTCGACAACCGGGTTCCGGTCCTGGCCTCTTTCAACAAGTCTCTCCACCTATCCCGGTCTCTAGCCGACGCCATCCAGTTGCGCACCCCAAGGCTTCGGGCGTCCTGGTCTACGACATCTCTCCAGCGCAAGCGTGGTCTACCACGCTGTCGTCTACCATAGAATGTACCACAAAGAACTTTCCGAGCAGGTTCCTCTTCGCTCATGCGAGCTAGGTGCCCTGCCCACCGGAGTCTACCGAGCTTAATTTTTGTCACGATATCTGCTTCTAGGTAGATTGCGTACAATTCATGATTGTACCGTCTCCGGAATCATTTTGAAACTATACATGTAAAATTCATGACTTTCCTTAGAACAAGAGTGCTCGATTTGGTACTCTACCTATGTTATGTTAACATGAATGAAAAAAAGAAAACATTTGCATACCTGAAAAAATTATGAGTTTATATAAAAACAAACTCTTAACTGTGATGTGAACTATAATAAAACCACTTATTAGGCTATCTATTCCTTCATTTAAAAAAAATAAGTTAAAATTTCAATAAAAACATCATCGCATCCTCAACAATTTAATTATTGCTTTTTTATTACTTTGAGCGGATGCAGGTACTACCTAATTTTTAAAATTAAGGTAGGTATGTTAGTGTTAGGTAGGTATCTTGCCAGGACAAGAAGAAACAATTATAAAATACAAAAAGAAAATATACCAAAAGAAATAGGAAGCTATAAACTAAGTTGATTTTAGTAGGTAGAGACCACACCCTTCTATCTTTCCGTATATTACAGTTACAAAAAATAAGACTTTACACTTTTACTAGATCTGTTACAGCAGATAGTAAATACCCCCAATACATTTTAGAAGACGTCAAAAAATCATCGACTCAATCCACCCAAAATGACTAAATCGGTGAGAATTTCCTGTATGGTGTTTTTGAATTTGATTACCTTGTGAAATCACTGGTTTCATATTCAAAAATTTGCAAATAGTCATATTTTACGCCAAAAACTTTGCATAATTCCCCCAAAGCTCAGAAAAATCTTGGCCAAATGACTTTGATTCCCACGACTTGTCACACTGAAGTTACTTATTTTTTGTTTAATTTAAAAGAAATCAAGAAATAACAATAAATATTTCTTAAAAAAATAAATCCAAAGCCAAACTGGTCTAATGACCAAAAACACAAACAATTATTATAAAACATTCACAAAAATCCAAAAACACAATTCCCTCGCGATTGATTTAAAATTAAATTCAATAAATTAAATTTAGCCAATGACCAGAGAAGATAAATGTGTGCTCGAATTGCTTTTATAAGCGGGGAATAATAATTAAATTCACATATCCAAAGCCAATAAGCACTCTATTCGATTTTTTTTGTGTAGTCACGGCCCGTGGCTTTTGTGTGCTTTTGCGCGAATAAAAATGTTCAGAAAATTAGTTTAAACATTCAAATAAATTTTGTCAAAAAAAAAATACAAGAATGTAAAAATATTAACAATAATTTAGAAGAGGAAATAAATGCAAATGGAAGACGAGTAAGACTTGGGAAAATGAGTCAAATGGAGCTTTGTGGTTTTTGATGGGATTTCGCTCGTTCGATGATTGAAATTAATTCGAGTGTGAAACTCGATTGACAGCTTGACTTGCTACCTACACCCCAGAACACATGTTTACCTCAAACTTGAAGTAATGGTGTGTTGATTTTTTTGTTAATTATTTTGGAAACAAAGTTGATAGCATTTAGAACTGAGCTGAGGATGGGATTACATATAAATTTGGTCAAAAGTTCAAAGTTTTTACACATCAATGCAAGGGCACACACATTAATATTGACACAGGATCATTAGCCCTAAAATATATGTTTTGGATAGTTTAGATTAGGTTAGGTTAAATTGGCTGCCATATAAAGCTTCTGACACACTTAGCCCAGTAGAGGTCCATTGTGATACCACGATCTAATAGGGAACAAAAAGTTCCTTACTAGTTAAAACTATTTAGAGCTTCTGATGAAGCGAAGGAGACTTTTAATGTCTGTGTTGATGAGATCGCTTGGTTCATTAAAGAAATAGTGTCCTAGATGAAGTTTGCGTCTGTAAGAAAGAGCAGGGCATGTACAAAAAAGGTGTGGGATTATTTCCTCTTCCTCCTCTTCCAAGTAACTCCTGCAGAAGTCGTTTGTTTGATAGTAGTACACTGAGTCGTGCGGCGCGGCGGCGTGTCTACCTATAAGACAGGGTCCAGTTATGACACCTATTACGGAGCTGAACTGAGATCTACTGAGGAACAACAAACAATTTGACCGTTTCAAATTTAGTTTGGGCCAGATTCGTTTGGTCATCAAATAAGTGGTAGTGTTAAGCCATCCTTCATTTGATTGTTCCAGAGCAATTCGCTTCAACTTAAGCTATAGGCATACATACCTACATTTCTGAGTACACTACCTATCTGAGTACACTCCACTTTAAAGTTTTATCGAAAACCAGCAAAGGAGTGATGTAGTCGGAGTGACTTCGGAATGTTCCGAATAGGTTCAGAATGATGGTGTGGCCAATAGAGTTATCGATCCATTGAGAGATGGCTTTGGTTCGGCTGTGCTCGCGGCCATTTGTTTGCTGTAAATATCGAGAGGTGTGAGGTTTAGGAGTACGTCTTATGCAGCGGAAGGTGTCGAGCGGAGCGCTGAACGCTGCACTTTGCTTAGTTTATCGCAATTTGTCGCTTTAGCCGTCCATCATAAAGTCACCCCGTAAGTGAGTATCGGTTTAATGAGTGATTTGTGAAGACAAGCCCCATTTGTTCCCTACTACTTTCTTACAAAAAAAGAGATCTACTGTGGCTTTTTTTACTCTTTCCTGTATATTAGATTTTCAACTTAACTTTTTATCTAAAATAAGACACAGGTATTTAGCTTCGTCTGAGAAAGTAAGTGGAACACCTTTGATCGATGGAGGGTCTAATTGAGGAATTTTGTATTTCCTTGTGAAGAGGACTAGTTTGGTCTTGTGGGGATTAACACCTAGTCCACAACGATCTGCCCATTGGAGTAGCTTGTTGAGAGCGGTTTGCAAGAGTTCTATTAGAATTTGAGGATGCTTTCCTGATACGGCAATGGCAATGTCATCAGCGTATGCAATCACTTTGAATCCCTCTTCTTCTAGGCTTCCGCTACCTAGTTCCGCATTTTATCATGAAATTAATCAGGTCACCAAGTGAGATTCTGCAGCGCTGTCGACATTGTTGAAAGAGCATTCTATATCCAAGAATGCAACTAAAGAACTAAAGTGTACTCTTTAGGGAGTATTCGATAGTGTGTACCAAGGAATGTAGTTTCTACCGATTTTCCCTTACAGTAAGCGTGTTGTGCTGTAGAAATAAGGTTTAGTTCTATAGCACTACGCAAATTAATATCAATCAATCGTTCCAGAGTTTTAAGAAGAAATGACGATAAACTGATTGGTCTAAGATGATTGGGTGTAACGTGGGAGCATTTACCAGCTTTGGGTATAAAGACTCCTTTAACTTCTCTCCATATTAGGGGAATATGAACTAGATTTAGACAACCGTTCAGTATCGTCTCTAGAGTGGGTAAGATAATATCTGAAGCAACCTGCAGTTCAGCTGGTATTAAATAAATGTGTAATCAAATCTTCTTAACGATTCTTCCCTTCTCCAATCTGACCTTTTCTTACTTGGTGCAATAAGAACTTCTTGAAACTAAATGCTTGTTTCTGGCGATCTCGAGAATGTGGTCATTCTAACGAAGATCGTCGTTGACACACATACCGAGTACTGAGAGCTTTTCGGTTTCTTCGATGCATGTGCCATTCAAGGACAATGACATTTCGCTTTAACGATAAAAGACAGTATTGAGTTTTCGAAGCAGTCAACTCCACACGATTTTTCCCCCCATTTAACAATCTTGTAAAGATCGGATTTTAATGAGCTTATCATAGGATACCATTGCAATTCCAATTCCGAAGAAGATTTACGTGAATTTGAGAACGAGTATGTGAAGCCACACTTCGGTGAGATATGCCATCAGATCACCAGTGGAACGATTGCTGCGAAAGCCGTACTGACGGTCATTAAGAAGCTATTCCATGACCTTAGAAGGAAGAGTAAGTAAGTGCAATTGGTCGATATGATAATGAAACAGGCTGAAAAAATATACTATTTTCCATCTTCTAGGTTTTGCCAGCGATACTGTCTACTGCCTTTCGAACATTGCACGATTGCTTACCTTAATTTCTGGGCATGTAAGAATTTTTTTTTATAATAGCGTTGCAATGGTTCCTGACTTGTCTATGCTCTTTCAGATTTTCTTCAGTTGGCTAGGCTATGTATGATTGGGAACCTACTTCTTTTAACTTGCAGCAGCTTGTATTGAATGCTGTTAGGAGTAAGAGTAAGAGTATGCATCCTAAGAAAAATCACTTCTTCACTTGCATCAACGTCACTATCGCAGAAAAATAGTGACCAGCTAAAGATTCGGAAAAAGTTATTCAGACCGGCTCAGTTGGCTATCTCGCATCGCCAGAAAGTCCTAGTGAAATGCTTCTCTTAAACTATATGAATGGGATATGAGAAACTGGCTAAGATTACACAATAGTTCGAAGTGCCGACTGGAGAGGGTATAGGCGGTTTGTCCAGCAACATCTGGTAATCGAGTGCACTTATTTATAAGCTGAGTAAGGTGGTGCATCTCAGCTAGTGTCTCAACGTATCTTCCTTCGGGTGTTGTCTGTCCTGATTATCGGAGCTAAGCTCGAGATTCTAGTTTTCGAAAACACGTCGGCGTCGTTTTCTATAGACATTAAGGCCCGGTGCACACAAGCGTTCTTTTGACGCGCGGTACCGCAGCCTGCGAGTCTTTTTACATGCAAAATAACTCGAGATGCCGCAGCGTCATCGCACTCGTGTGTGCACCACTCAATTCATTCATGAGTAGTGTAAGACGCAAATGCGGCGACGCTGCGGTACCGCGCGTCAAAAGAACGCTTGTGTGCACCGGGCCTAACTGTGAGCTCCTGGGTCAGTTGGAGTTTATAATGGTGTAGGCCCAACTCATGAAGAAAAATTCGCCAAGTTATGGTCTGCGAAAGCCAGAGTTCCTGCACACTTTCACAAACAGCGGCCATATTTGTTTAAGATCTTGCATTTGTTGGATTGTTGGATTGTTCACGAAACCGGTTGACTCGAATTTATCCACAATGTTGCGAATAGTGCTTTCGGAGGATGATTATATGAAGACCGTAAAATAGGCGAAGCTCGCGAAATATTGCAGCGAACGTAAGTCCATGATTATGCATGGCGTGGTGGCATGCCAGTCCGCGTACAGCATGCGTAATTCCACGATCATAATGGGTGGCGGCTAGCATAAGGCCATGGTTGTTGGATGGTGGTGAGGTTACAAATACATGGTTTATGGTCTTGACTTCGACGAGCTCGTCCACTTCGGTGGGCCGGTATTGCTACTATTCGACAATTCTGCACTCCAGGTTCCTATCGACCACCTCGTGGTGCCTGTGGATAGCTTACGTGAGTAACTGAACCAACTAGATGGGAACATCCTGGACGGTGGCCTTAAAGTAGGAATCCGCTAAGGAGTGTGTAACAACTCACCAGAGGGTTGCACATTCTTGGTTGATGGTTTCTACCTCGATCATAGCTGGGTGTGTGTATCAGGGATGTTGCGGATATTCGCATCCGCATCCGCAAATGCGGAGCTTCCGCATTGATTTAGACATCTGCATCCGCATCCGCATCCGCACTAGTCAATGCGGATTTTCATGCGGATGCGGATGCAAGACAAGTTGCGGCAAAGGTTAAGGATGCCCTAAATCTTTACATCAATGATAATGAGATTAACCCTATTCTGCCAGAATGGAAATTCATTGAAAGTCTTATTGAATTACTGAGACCTTTTGAGGAAGCTACAAGGGAACTCAGCAACTCTCACGCCCTTATTTCTTCTGCAATTCCAATTATTCAAATGCTTGACAAAAAAGTTGACGACTATTTAATAATATCGCACAAGTTTGATTTGATTCGACAGGCCGTCACGACTCTGAAAAGTGAACTTTGAACTAAGTTTTCCAGCTTGGGGGAGAACAATTTATAAGCACAAAATGGAACAACCAGGACCAGGGACTTCAGGTTTCGAGAGAAAGCGCATGTTTAAAGAACGCCCTTGCTATGATGTTAGATTCATCAAGTGAAGACGAGACACAAGAAATGCCTTAAAATTGTAGCACTGAAGCTGTACTCAAAAATGAATTACTTTCTTACCGCGCTAAAAAATGACTCAATGTGGATGGTAATGCTCATAAATGTTTTAGTGTTCATAGGGAAGATTTTAAGGTACGAGTATTATCACCGATAGCACGAAGATTTTTATCCACTCCACCAGGCAGTGTCCCTAGCGAACGATTATTTAGTAGCGCGGGTTTAATTTACGAACCTCTGCGTAACCGGCTTGAAGCAGAGAAGCTTGAAGTATAATGCACCTATTTTTAAGTTTATTTACTAATCATAACTAGTAAAAATATTAACACTTATCTACTACAACATTATTTTAATTCATTATTTATATGTGCTTTTTATATAAGATCTTAAACATTCGCATCCGCATCCGCATCCGCGGATGTGAGGCTTCAAAAATCCGCATCCGCATTCGCATCCGCGGATGTGAAAAAATTGGCATCCGCAACATCCCTGGTGTGTATATCTTGGGCTGACAGGCCCTGAAGTTTGGCAGGAACTATATATGTATGTAAGTAACCTTATGGTGACGAAGCTGGACCGGATGCTATATTCTTGTTCCACGGGAGATAGTGCCCAGGAGTCTGGGGGCAATAGCGTACGTCTTCGGGCTCTCCTATTCTATCTTCGGATAGAAAGGTGCAACTGTCGCGTGCGTGCTCTCTTTCTCAGACTATCTATGAGGTACGCCCCCTGGTGAGAGTATCGTGGTGGCTTGGTTTATTCCGAATGCGGAGACATATATGGTTTTCAGGCGTGCCTGGATTCAAGAGGTGTTAGATAGACCTTGCCTCCTAAGCATGAGGTGTGCACATGCTGCAACATGTCACACCTTTGCTACTGAGTTGGCTTCGGCTGACTCGGGCTTAATGGTAGGCCTTCCGTGGAATTAAGTCGTAGAGACAGGTGTTCACGTTAAACGAAACCTAGGTTCTCCATGGTTTGGCAAAAAAGACTCAATTATTGATATCCAACCTGACAGTAGCGCCGCAATGAACTGTCAACTATTTGAAATCCCTATTTGGAAAATCGTTTCCAAGAATGGAATAATTTGAATTACAAAGCCTTAGGTCTTTCATTCAGGAGGTTGAAATATTGCAATAAATGATTAATCAACTTTTTTTGTATACTTTAACTCTTCAAACTTCTCCATACCTCAAATCAAACAATTTCCAACAACTCTTCCCGCCAAGCTGCATGGTGAGTCATGTGAATTGCCAGTAAAGTGCCTGCATCACGTCCCAAAATCGCTACAACATGAAACCTACCTAATAACATCACAACAAATACTTTACCTGGTATACTCGTAGTAATAAAAATCCATCGGCGAATTATTTATTGAATCCTTATGTATGCTTAAGCTATTTATCCTTCATATAAACCTAGATGAAGTCAAAGGGCCGGGGCGGCTGCTGGCCGAAAGTTTCGAAACGTCTCAAAAAACCATCATCATCTATACGTCTTGAAGTCGGGCGTGGTGCGCCCATCACCCACTCTATTGCTGATCCTTGGAAAAACTTCCTGTGTGTCTCTGCATCCTTTTATTTCTCGAATATCCTTGAAGCATAATCCTCACACTGCCTGTATAAGCTTCTTTCACAAAATGTTCAATGAACCAGACTCACACCACCACCACCCCCACCTCCGTCGATGTCGATGAAGTGAATTTATATTTTATCTGAGCTGCTCGGACAGGATATTCCTACTATCGAGATGTTGTTATGATATCGTTATAAAAATTCGGCAACATTTTTTTTATTTATTTATGACCACAAATTTGTTCGCTTTTGGCAAAGTGGATTTCTATCTAGGACATTCCAGTTTGTATCTTCTCTCGAAAGCATATGGCTTATGGCATATCCTTGCTGCTTGAATACACATCGTTCGTTTCGTATCGCACACATCCTGGACATTCACAGAAGTCCGCACGTCCCTGGCGTTCGACGCAAACGAGTGAGTATCTATCTGAACGAGAAGCATTCACATTTCGTGTGTACCTATTCCCATATATGAGGAAAGATATTTGTGATGTTTTATTAATGTTTACACAGGAACACATCTATAGGATTTTATTCTTGCTTCGTTTTGGCAAACAAAATCTGCAGAGTAATACGGGATATTTATCCTTGAGTGGATTTATAGTCACTGTATACAGCTTATCGAAATAAAAATCAATTTTTGATTTTACAAAAAAAAAGAATAAGTAGGAAAATTTGAGGCATTATGGAAGGGTGTGGGCTGGTGCCCTGGTGGGTGTGGAATTTGGGATCCTTGGCATCAGGAATATGAAAGGAGCATAAATAGGATTTTAGTTAAGTGGCTAAAAGGTTTTTGCATTTCTATTCTATCGCATCACAGAGCGTAAGGGAATATTTTTTTTTATTTTTGGGCGCAAAGTGAATTTATTGACCATAACCTCGAGTTGAGATGGAATTGGATTGAGTTGGGATGTGTTTGGTTTATGAATGATTAAAATATGTGGGATTTTTGAGTATTTTTACCTTTTATGTGTGTGAAATTGAGGTTAAGTATGAGATCGTATCCTTCAAATGCAACCACTTTGTTTTATTTATGGCAGTTCTTAAGAATATTATTGGATTTTTTGTTTAATATTTAAAGTGAGTAAGGAATATCTCATTGAAAAGTGAAATCAATATTCTTACCTTTGTGTTGGTTTATGTGGGTGTCCGTTCAGCTGATTTTGAAAAATCATCACTTTATTAAATAGACCTTCTCAGGGAGGTTTAAAGTTTCATGGTATACCTTATCTTTAGTAAAGAGAAGTTGCACTCGGCAGGGTTGTACTCTATCACCGCTTCTTTTTCTGGTAATAATAGAATCAAAAATATCTGCTTTCAAAAAGTTTTGAACCTGTGTGCATTCCCAGATGTGTCATATCAAGGAAGCTGAAGTCAGCAGCAGGGTTGCAAGTGAATGCAATCTTTTTTGAAGGCAAATCAATTTGATAAAAACTTCCAAATAACTATCCATTCTAGAGAAATCTGGGAAGGCATGACATGGCATGGAACAAAAACTGATGAAGGGGTTGGTGGAGTTGTATACTCAGACCAGACTAAATGTAATTATCTCTTTTCGTCTTCCCAATCACTCCAGGCAGAACTTTGGCAAAAGTTGTGACAAAGAAATCCACATCTTCTCGGACAGCCAAGCAGCTATTAAATCTCTTGATTCTGTCTCTACCAGCTCAAGAGCAGCCCTTAACTGCCGAACGTCTGAGATCCCGCAGTAGCTTGACATTCACCTCTGGTGGGTGCCGGCCCACAGGGACATTTCAGGAAATTGTAGAGAGAAAGAGAGAAGTGTGTTCTACACGTAGGATAGCTAACAAGTGCTCTAGTTTTTTCTTAATAAATATAATATTCAAAGTTTTAAAAAAAAAAGTCAAATTCATGGTGCTGTATTTTTTAATTTAAACTCTAACTTAAAAAAAGTTAAAAAATAGTGGACAGTAGAAATAAGGTAGGATTAATTTAAGTTTTAGAATACCATCAAGAAGACGGATATTTTTTTAGTGGACCGCTATATGCAACCCAAGAGAAAATCACGGAAATATCTCCAATAAGCACACTAAAAAGTAAAAAAGCTTTAAGTCAATTGAAAATGAATTTTAGTACTTTAAATCCTTAAAGTTTTAAGTCCATTGTGGTTCAAGGTTTGAGCGAACATCTTAAAAATATTGCAACAAAAGATGACGTCTCCGCTGTTTCGAAGGATATACAGCTACTTCGCATACAAATTCTCACTTGGCAGAACCCCTTTCTGTCTTTGAGAACTACTGCGAGACCCTGGAGAAACAACTAGAAATTGTGACACAAAAAAACAAATGAAAACACAGAACTTACGGCACCACTAAGAAAAATGAAGAATAATAAAGCTTCGGGCTCTGATGGAATTCCAGTAGAGTTTTATAAACAAGCCACCCCTGAGTTTTTAGAGTACATCTTAGATTTCTTAAATAAAATTTTCAGTGAAGAGATAATTCCCAAAAATTTTCAGCTGTCCAAAATTCGACAATTTTTGAAAAAGGTAACCGCATACTTCCTGTAAACTATAGGGGTATTGCAGTATTAAACCCTTTAAGAAAAGTTTTTACACAAATACTTTATGCAAGACTACTAAACTGGATCGAACTCAATAATATCATTAGCTGTTTCCAAGCTGGCTTTCGAGCCAACCTCTCCACTATTGATCAAATTTTCGTACTTAGCACTTGCACAAGACATTTTATTGACAAAAAGTAGTGTTTGTACACCTTTTTCGTTGACTGGAAAGCGGCTTTCGATAGATCAACAGAAGTTCCCTGCTTTATAAGCTCTCAATGATTGGTTTGTCAATGAAATTTATACGAGTCTACGGAAAAATCCCAGAAAACATGACTGCATCTGTTCAAAACGGCTCCAAAAAGTCAAAGAAATTTAGATGTGACACAGGTGTCCCTCAAGGATGTGTTTTAAGTCCTCTCATTTTTGCTTTATTTATTAACGACGTAGAAAACCACATACCTGGATGAATCCACTTTGGAGATGTTTCTGTCAAAGTTTTGCTCTACGCAGATGATTTAGTGATTTTGTCAGATAGCCCGCTTACCCTACTGTAGTTTGTGTGATCTTAAGATAACTAATACTACCAACTCAAAAATAATGGTTTTCAGGTCTAGAAACAGATCTATTGGGAATGCACGGAACTGGACCCTATAGATGGTGAGGTTATTAAAGTGGTTAATGAATTTATTCCTGAAAAATCTAAAGGCAAATGAGGATTATATTGTTAAGGTATTAAAACGATCAAATCGAAACCTGCAGAAACGGATTCCTATGATTTTTTACTTGCGACTTATAGGTAGATACTATAAGGCAAGTTATGCATTCGTAAAAAAATCGAACTCGAGTTGACATTACGATGATAGCGAAGACTAAAAAAGTGAGCCTCGCAATTCTGTCTGTTTGTCTGTCTCTATGTCGGTTCGACTACAGCCTAAACGGCTCGGCCGATTTTCTTCAAACTTAGTAGATATGATTTTTAATTTTTTCCGCCCACAGGTTTTTTCTTTTTTTTTAAGACCAAAAATAGCGGTACCTGCCATACGATTTTTTTTTTTTCGAAATTTTATAAATATTTTTTTTTCTCAAAAACTGTTTGACAGATTTATAAAATAAAAATACAAACAAAATTCATTTGGTTAAAGATAGGTAATGGCTGAAAAAAATGTTCCGAAAAATGGTTATTGAGGGTACCCGCCATGGAACAGAAATTGTGTATCCAATTTTCAATTTTTTTTTTTTTTTGATTTTTTAAAAAAAACTTCAAATTTTTTTTTTTTTCAAAACCCAATATTTCGAAATCCCCATGCTTGATTTTTTTAAACTTGATAAATAAAAGTTTCGTAATATAATCTACAAGATGTGAGACAAAAAATTGTATTTTACCTAAAAATAAAGGTACCCACCACACAAATGTTAAAAAATTAAAAAAAATGGTTTTCAAAAATCGTATTTTTCTCGAAAACAGCGCCTAGAATTTTGATAAGTTTTTTTTTTTCAATTAATTTTAATGATCTTTAATTTAATAAAAAAAAAATTTTGAAATTAAGATTTTACAGCTTGTACCTACCATAGAACAATTTTTTCGAATTTTGAATTTCTCATTATCCACATAACGGATCTTAATAAATTTTTTTATAGAGAAGTTTCTAAAAAGTCTAAAATACATTGCATTTCAAAACGTTAAATTGAATATTTTTTGAATTGTTGGAAAAAAATCTATTTTTTCTTTTTTTGAAAATTCGATATCTCAGAAACGGCTCAATAGTTTTTTTGTAAATTTAATTTTTATTCGAACAAAAATAAAAACTTTAAATTAGCGTACCAAAATTCTTTCTTAAAAATCTTTTAAAAAGTTTGTATATGAAAGCTTTTTTTTAAGAAACCACTACAACGACTTATAATTTTTATTCTTGCATAAATTCATATTTGCATAGCATTCTGTTTTTATCTCTTACTATTAAATGAATTTAAAAAAATAATTTTGTCCCTATGAACAGTTTTCTCTAATAACATTCGTTTTTAAAATACCATGTCTATTACATAGGCGCAAGTTCGTGCGACCCAGTCGTGCATTTTATTTAAGATGCGGTTGCAGTCCAATCAAAAATTGGTACGACCTTATCATTGACAGTGGACAATTTAGAAGATTTAAAAAATTCATTATACGAATGTATATCTGTAATAGATGATACAATTTACGAGCTGTGTGTTTTGCGAGGGACAGAATCAGCATCAAGGAGTACATACAGACAGCCTTAATCTCAAACTGGGAGAAAGCAACTATTTTACAGAAGAGTTTACCGAGTTTAATTTTCAAGATTAAAACCGAAATGCTGGATTAAATTTTAGGCCTCATAGAACAGATTTAAACCCTGTTGGCTCCCATTGCAACCTTAATCAGAACGAAGATGTTTTTCATTTCTTAGCGCTCCGTCCAGTTCTACAGGAAATCCATACTTTATTTTTGTTCTAGTTTTCTTTTGCTAGCGGAATGATGTCAAGGTTCTTAATGGACCTTGGTTGGAAGCCTCTTATACGCTATGTTTCACACGCAAGAAACTTTTGAAATGAATATTTGAATATGTTTTGAGATATAATTATAATTGATTTTTATTTTGTTTTAGCCAAACTAAAAGTCACATTATTATGAAATTGTATTTTGAAAAATAAATTTTCTACTTTTTTGAATTCAAACTTAAACTTGCTTGTATACATACATAATATAATATCTTTTGAACTTCTTATAAAGAATAATAAGACTGTTGAAGTATTTTTTTTCTTAGGTGAAACAATATTACTACCTGCTTGACGACAAAAAATATTAGGTCACTGCTCGATCTGAATCGCTCCAAGGAGTTTAATTTTTAAGCGAATCGCACATATGCTCCGTAAAAGTTTTTATAATAGAACAACATTAGAACTTCACGATTCCCAACAAAAAAAAGTCCAAAGAGGTCAAATCGCAGCTCCCAGGCGGCCAATTGACACCGCCAAGACAGCTGATATCACGATTTGGAAATCTGGTGCGTTGGACTGTCATTCGGAAGGTCTCGAGTTCGATTCTCAGCCGCTACTACAAGAAAGTTTTTTTCAGAGGTGTACTGCCTCTGCCTCTTGCGAGGAATTGACAAATCCTCCAAGAGTATCTCTTGTCATGGAAAGTGCTGCTCATTATCCGTTCGGAATCGGCAGAAAATTGTAGGTCCCCTCCGTTCCTGGTAACACAGGAATGGTTGAGAGTTGTAAGTCACTAGGTCCTGGTTCAATTCGGGCGGCTGCACCACCAAATTTAATTTATTTAACTTTTAAAGATCTATTGTGGCATGGCACGCCATTCTGCATGAACCAGAGGCTACTCTCTCGACTAGAGCAGCCAAATTCTCGTCTGTGCGCCAGTTACGACGACAAGGATGATGAGTGTTGTCCACTAGCATTCCAGTCTCACGAACTTTTTACAAAAACTTGGGTCCAGCAGGCGCGGTAGGTGCTTCATTTCGCCCAAAAGTTCTTTTCATAAATTGCACTGTTTGGGCTACGCAGCATTCACTTAGGAAATAAGTTTTCAATGTTTCCCAACGTTGTTCAAGCGTAAAGCGACTCATTCCTAGAGCTTTGTAAATCACTAATTTCAATTGATCGAATCGTTCAATACTCGATTACGAAAATGATTCGATCATTCGATTCATTTCACTCAAATGATTCAATACTGTTGCGATTCGAGATTTTAGTTGTTGCTCCGGAAAAGATCAATTTTATGGCTTTCGAGTGATATTTAGAACTAAATACTCTATGTACGTCATAACTAAATTCGTAATCTAGTTTCCAAGTCATTAAATGTCAAATTCCATCAAAGGATGGCTACTATGTCGATGGATTAAGAAGCGTCCGAAGTGTAAAAAAAAAAAGATTTTACTTATTGCTCCGGAAAGAGCAATTTTAGGATTAATATTTACTGAATGACTGGGTACTATCGAATAAACTAACTTTTAGCTATTATCGCATATGTAAGTCGGTAGTTTTTATTCGATAATTCCCATTACTAGTGAATATTTAACGAGCTAGGTACACGCTGGGTTCAATTCCCACAGTAAACATATCGGATCTTGAAACTTTAAATAACACCAGTTCAGCCCAACAATTGTTTTTACGGCCCACAACATCAACAACCAACTCGAGCAATCATGTTCTTCAATGCCAAGTTCAACTCAGAAATTCCAGTCCACCGTCCGTTAGGCTTTCATAGTCCACATTGATTCAATCGGAACAAATGAAATCGAGTAAAAATCATGGTTAATCGAATTAACTGACATCGAAAATCGAGACTCTTTGAAATGATTGAGATTGAAATAGAAAATCGAGAATCGAGAATAATTGAAATAATCGGGATTGGAATCGATTAAAATGAAAATTTGTGATTTCGATCATCAATAGTTTTCGATGATCGGATCAAAAAAATCGAATCGATCCTGATTGACACAGCTCTTCTCATTCCGTTCCGTGGAAGTATGATACTGACTTTCTGATAAGATTTCGAGCGGGAAACATCTGTCAGCGTCAAAATAAACTTTGTATTAAGAAGAAACCACTAGATGGCCCACCCTGTATAAAAAAAAGAATAGTTGTCCAGCTATGGGCTGGTTGATGGTTCTTTGGTCAAAAGATCTCCGAATGTTGTAATCTGGGAACCGTGTACTACTTATACCTGCCTTCAAGCTATACTAAAGCCTGATCTGACTTGGTGTCCACTGATTGTCCGGCTGCAACTAAGACCAATTATAGTTACCAACAGATATTTACACATCTGATATCATCAGCATTAAGTTTTCCGTTATAAGCATAACAAATTGCCTCCTATAAAATAACCTGCACGAATTTATTGTTGCTAATTTGGTCCTTCTACCAGCCCTATACCCGGCGTTAAAAAAAAGAAGATACCCCATTACGATGTTCAAAAACACTCACAATGCACTCACTCAACCATTCATAACATCGCCCATTGTCATCTGACCCACAAAGGACAAATGTAAAGAAATGAATCCTTGAGCATTCATAAAACGACAGATTGTTTAAGTTTCTGTGTGTGTTATTGAAATTTAATGCAACCAAAACATTTCCTCTCTCTAATATTGACTGATATCCCTACAACAGCAAAAAAAAAAAAAACAAATAATAATAATAAAAAAATAAAGGACAACGCAAAACCATCAGGAAACCTTATAGTCGCTTCGGGCTTCGAGCAATTGTCATCAATTTCCAATTCCACCACCCTGTCGATTTGTCGACAAAATGCCCTCAAGGAGTTTGTCCTCTTGGCGCAATGTCACCAGCACTCTCTTATGTTCAATTCATGACGGTAATAGTGCATCCTCTATGTAAACATATGTCCATTATAGCAATCATTATTTGTCGCGCAATAATTTAACGACCATAAAAAAAAATAAATAGGCAGACAGTCAGAGACACTCAATAAAAAGGACCCTTAACAAAAATTGGATTCTCCTCCGATCGATTGCACTTCCTGCACTGTGGAGAGTCTCCGTCTCCGACAAGGAAATGCTTAGCGGCTCAGTCGTGGATAGGACAAAAAAAAAATAAAAAAAACCTCCCGGCGGATTCCAATTGCTAAATACGGAAACGAACTCTGACAGACCGACAGACACACAGCCCAAGGTGAGTCGTAAATTATATCCGAAATTGTAACAAATAAATATTCTTCCGTCCATTTTTGCGGATCACTATCAGCGGATCTCTGTTCACACACCGGTCTTTCCGCCGGGGTTTTGATGTTTTCAATTTGTTGCTGTTTCGAAACCTCTGAGCACCGAACGCAGCTCTAATTCACTTTTGAATTTTATGATTTTTTTGAGTGAAGTTTGAGTTATGAATGCTGACTTCAAAAAAGCGCGCCCAACAACTGTGCCATCTTTGGTCCCGCCGCCGACTTCCACAATACGATGAACCCATTAAACAATGCGGACGGACGCACGGGGCGAGTTCAAAAATGCCTACTTCCTTATGAGCATTTAATTTTTATTTTTTTTTTGTGTCTGTTTTGTTTTTGTATCTTTGCGTGCGTTTATGGATCAACCCAAATTAGTCATGATGGCTTTTTAATAATTTGGTTGCGTTACTCGTTTGTATGGGTTTTTGAACAATTCGGGAAGACCTCAAGAATAAAACGATAAAAATTGGTAGTTTATGATTATTACCAACAAAAGTATTGGAAATTTATTTTCCGATATTGCTGATGATGTGTGATGGTTCATCATTCGGGTATCGTCGTCGTCAGTATCGTCGACAGTTGTTGTTGGCTGTGGGGTGATATGACGACTTTGCGGCAATAATGGTGATTGACTTTCGATAGGTTTTTTATTGTTTGGCAGATGGTTGGCGGTGCGTTATAAGTTAATTGGTTTCAATTATACTTGGAAAGCATATAACATGAACCAGTGGAGTTAAAGTATAATTTATTTCGAATGGATTATTTCAAATGGATATTTTCAAAAAAAAAAAAAAAAAACGGAACAAATATAACGAATTTACCTACTTTTGCCATCAACAAGAAGAAGGTTCAAAAGTCTCCCTAAAAATGCCACTTGAACGACCAATACTTGGGATAGATGATAATGGACATGTTCTTATTGGAGTTTAACCAACCCGTTTACGAGGGAGTTCAGTTTTATGAAACATTGACTTAAAATGAATACAAAATTATTAAAACAAAACAACACTAATTACTGAACTTGCAATATGTATCTATTATTCCTGGAATCCTGAAATGCAGAAAGTAGCCAATTTTATTTCGGTATCTCCTCCTAAATCCCGCGGTGTATGTTTTACATTTTAAAGATGGTTGCAACTTGCAACCCTTTTAAGGCGCGCAAATTATTTATAAAATTAAATTAAAAAAGGCCTTGGTACGAGCATTACAATCATTTCTCATAACCCTGTCTTCAATCCTATAAATATATAAGAAATTATTCAAAATGTCCCCCTTAGCCTTAAAACACTTTCTTAAACGATCCGGCCACTTGTCTATCGCCGCCGCATGCACGACTTCCAGTGAAAACGAAGCTACTGTCTTCAACAAATCAGCTTTGAGAGACTCAATATTTCGATGAGGCTTACAGCAAGCCTTCTTCTCCGAAATGTTCCATAACCGGTAGTCCAGCGGATTAAGATACGGGCTGGCCGAGGGCCAATCTTCTGCGGCGATAAACTCTGGTAAATTGTCCTTAAGCTATAGTTGTGTTGTTTTTTCTTCGTGGGCTGGCGCAGAATCTTGTTGAAATATTCAGTGCTTGCCCACATATAAGGTGTTGCTCAAAGGCTTCACAACCTTCTCCAAAATGTCACTTTGGTAGTTGGAAGCACGTTTTTTAATTCCTTGTTCACAAAAATGCAAGCTTGAAACACCATCATACGACACCAAACCATCACCGAAGTTGGATGATGACCTTTTTCGACTTTTCCAACCTTTTCAGCAGCTTCCCTGGAGCTATGGGCATTGTTTCTGTCATTTTGAGGTTTACATTTCTTTTTAACTGTAAAAATTTTCTCATCAGTGAAAAGAATTTTTCTGTGTCGGGCGTTTGCGTATTTTGCTAGCAATCTTTTTGATCTCGTCGCTCAGCCTAAGATCTTCTTTAATAATGCGTTACATCGTTCTTGGAGGCACTTTCATTTCATGAGTCATAATTTTTTGTTTGCGAAGTAGATTCCTCGGGATTCTGTCAGCAACTGCTTTGACCACTGCTGGTGTCCTAATTTGACGAGGTCGGCCACTTCGGGATCTGTTATCTACAAAGGAGATCTCGTTGTACTGTTTTAAAGCACGACAGATATTTTTTTCGATATTTTCAATGGTTTAAAGAGATCGAAAACCTCTATAGGAATTTTACTACATTTTTGTAGCGCGATGACAGCGACACGGTACCCCACTCCATGTTTATCGTTTCGCGTATCAGGTTCAACTGACTCATTAATGTTAATTATGGTGTCAACTTGATCGTTATACAGTCTAAGAACGTCTTAAACATTAGGGACAGAACTTATGGCACGACTACGTATATTCAAAGAATACATGAATTAAGATTGAAATAAATAGGTTAGGTTGGTAAGGTTGACGTAGTGTGGCTGTCAGCGGGAGTGCCGATACACTTATACCATGAGTTGGTTTATTGTGATTGAAGCTCCTTATGAAACAAGCGAGATTTCCTATATCTAATGGGTCTAGTGGTAGTTTTTAAATCATAGATTATTTGGACAATGACAGCTGTTCTCCCAATCAGTGTGTTTTGTGAAAAAAAGTTTTGACCGAAATGAAGCATCCACAGCACCTGCTTTACGCAAGTTTGTGCAAAACGTTCATGAGACAGGTATGATAGTAGACAAGATTCATGGTCCCTATCATTGTACGGCGTGCAGAGACGAGAATATAGCTGTTGTAGCCGAGAACTCAATTCACGAACCTTAACTCGCTCCATCGAACTCGAGGAGAATTCTTAACTAGGATCGGATTATTCGCTTATAACGTCCAATTCACTCAGTACAATTTCCAGATAACAACACTAGGAGATCTCTTGACCAATTAACCGTCAACCAGATTGTCCACAGTTAGGTAGACAAGATCCATAAACACGTTCAAGTCAATGTTCTATATCAATCAGATAACCACCAGAACTGAATCTCCACTCTTTTCTAGTCCCTTTGGTTCCGATCGGTCACAGTCTTACTTAACCTAAGGCGATCTGCTTCACCTTGTATGAGAACCTAAAAATAAATGAAATTTGGTGGTGCAACGGCTCGGAGAGATCCACGACCTAGCGACGCACAACTCTCCAAGTAAAGGAATTCATTAAACCTGAATGAATGACTGAACGTTCGGGGGACATTGACTCGGATCTCTGCCTCGTTGAAGTTGAGGTACCTGCAGCTGCAGGTATCTGAATCAGCCAATATGAGTAAGTACTAGGAGAAATACATTGTCAGATCTTTCCCGATTATTGAGTCTATGTATGATACGAGTATCCTCTTGAGAAGTGAAAACCAGTGGCAGCATTGCCAAAGAAGCTATTAGAGATGCCATCTCAGCTACGAGTTTAACTGTGAATAAATGAAGAAGTAATTTTCGGGGTATAAATGCACTGCTAGCTTAAGATCTATTATTATTGTACCCTAGAATAGAACTGTGTATGCTCACTCATGCTATTCCTCCAGACCTGCTTCCTTGGGAAACTTATAAGTATATGTATGGAGTATTATCAGAGATTTTAGTTCAATCTCTTCTATCTGGTGATGTCCCAGATACCTTTTTATATGATCCACAAGTGTATCTCATCTACCTTACACATGAGCGAGTGATTCCTCGTGAGCATTACATAATCTTTATGCAGCACTGGTCTCTAAGTCGAGAATACTGAGGTGTCTTCTCGTTCTCAGATTGCAGTGACCAGTGAGGAAATCGTTTATTATTCTGAGGATTTTCCTGCTGTCCGATTCAGCACGATGTAAAGCGTTCTTGGTTGTAGCTCCCAAGAATAATTTTGGATTGTCCCAATTTTGGGATTTATGACCCTATTTTGATCTTATGGCCTCCTCTTTCGTTTTAATTCTATTTTTAGTCACATTCTCCCTTCTACCACAGTATAACTCAGGCCCTATTAGAGGGGTCATTTCTCCTTTTTTCGATAGAGAGACTGCCTCTAGATTTCCAATGACACTTACTTTCCCGGTGTAGGAAGTAAGTGTTAACCTATTATTCTCGGCGAGGTCGAATAATCTGCCCACACAGTCCCATACCAGTTCAGAATGAACGGCATAGGAGTTGATAGATTTGAGAGATTTGAGTGCAGCTTAGCTGTCGGACATGATGGCAATGTCTTGTTTGCGGTAATTTCTTTCAAGATTTCGTTCGTCACATTTTCCTATGGTATTTGCTTCCGCCTGGAAATTTCTTGTGAACTGTAACATCGATAGAGAAAGTTTGGATCTGGGCCCATAATTCTTGCACCTGTCCCTTGAGTCGTTCTCGATCCATGAGTAATCTATTTTTTTTTTTTTTTTTTTTTTTTTTTTTTTTTATAATCTACACGCGCTCAAGGGATTATGATTGCCTTTTAAATGTTTGAACACAGCGCGGGCGTGAAGTTAAGGAAGAGAAAGAAGGATAGGAAAGATGTGTGGCACGATGTTCTGAGACTGAAGGTTGTTGTCTCAGATATTTTATCTCCAGGGATGGCGGCTGAACTAAAGCGGAGAATGCCGTGTCTTATTTCTATGTCGCTTATTATTCACACTATTTTATTCGTGTTCATCCTTGTTGGGCATACTAGTTTAACTCAATTACATGTTGTTAGTGTTATGCCTGAACAACATGTAATGAGTAAACCAGCAGCCCATTGATGACAATTTTAGAAGGTTTTTAATGGAATTAAAACGACATAGACGACGGCAGGGATCGAACCTGTGATCATGAGGTTCACAGGCGAGCACACATCCATCGCGCCACGGCCATCCCTCAAATTTGATGGCATTTGCACTGGTAGAGTAGTTCACTGCTTTGACTACCCATACTTTTTTGCTATTTACTCCGTTTTGAAGTTTTTCTCCAAGTGCTATCTCTTGGATTGTCTAATAAACTCGATACGCAATAAATGGAGACGTTGATATGGGGTCGTTTTCTACAGTTCATGCATTTACCCCACCCAGTACTTTCGTTGGTGAATTTTGCAATAGCTCCATTAACAACGCTGCCTATTATTACTTGTAGTGGTTATAGGTGAAGGATAACCTCCAATGATGCCGGAGGGCAAGTTCCCATTGCTCCAGTAATGTATATGCATGAGAGCTTTTGAACTTTTTCTAGTGATTTCCTAGTGATTGCTAGTTCTCCTTGATGCTTCCATCAGGTTTCCGGAGGGTTAACGAAGCTAATGTCTTCTCTTCGACTAGAGCTTTGTGCTGAGGAAATGTCCTCATAGAAAGCTATTACTTTTGGCTTTCCTTATTTTCCCGTTTCTTTTTTATTTTTAGCTCTATAGGGTTATTATTCCACTTTCTAGTTCTTTCTGTCGCATTGAAAGTTCTCTTATCTTGGATCTTAGTTTGGGCAAATTTTTGGCCCACCATTGACTTTGCTTTTTAACTATTTTAAACTCATTATCAAAATATTCTAGTTCAAGGTGTCTTTTTGTCGGGTCTTCTGGACCTATTTGTTCGAGGTTTTGTCCGAGAACGATTTTAAATAGGTCATTGAAGACTCTGTAACTCCTTATTAAGCCGATTAATTTCGAAGCTTCGAACGTTAAGTCTAAGACTTCTTTTCTATTTCTAGTAACAGAAGAAGGAATATTCTCTACATAAATTATATCTAGATCGTTCTCAAAAAAGATATATAAAAGTTCTCACCCCTTTGATTAGTATCTGTATGACCCTTTGTATGGTCGGTGTTTTCTTTCCATCCCACCATCAATAGTATTCTTTTCCTGTAGCAATAGTCCCATTACTTCCGCTGGTGGTATGTTGGCAACATCACCAGCGAAATAGGCTGCTGCTATGACCATTGCAAATTTGTACCTGTATACAATACAGTGTATAGACACCAGGTCATAAACTAATATTTCTTATATTTATATACGTTTGGGGCGAGTCTTGTCTAGTATTCCATACTGGTTTAGAGTTCTTACTTGTTACGTCTCTTACTTGACCCCCGTGAATCATGGATTCTTGGATCCACACTAGCAATTGGTGTTCAACTATGTATTTTCGCACTATAAAGGCTGATACTCCCATAGCGTGGTGGAGATTTATTTGGGGTAGCCTGGTGCTGGTCTCGCGTCCAGTATGTTGCCAGAACCTCTTCTTGATCTTCCCGGGTTGGAGAGAGGTTCATTCCCTCTGAATCTCCATCCGTTCGATTCAAGTTCTCCAGGGTACATCCTGTTTGCTCAGCTGTAGATGAGAAATGGAAGACACGGGTTGATTGCATTATTGATTTGGGATGTTAGGTTAATAATATGGGTTCTGAAGCAACTATGAGTTCCGGAGTGGAATATTTTTGTTTGCCTCCCCTGCATTTGCTTGGCTCCGAAGTGAACCCTGGCGGTGGCATCCTGAGATTGGACAATTCAATTGTGCCAAATTTATAGTGAAGTATGTAGTCTACCTTCACTATACCATCTATACCGACCGCGGATCAACGTTGATCACTAAAAATTCGGTCTTGCTCGTATTTAGTTCTTCGCTCTGGGCCTGGATCAGATCTAAGGATTTTTTGTCATCTCCCATCAAGCATGCCACCATTTCCTAGCACTTCAAGTGCTCAGTTTCGATGCCCTCTGCTTCAGCCAATCTGCCGTTTGTTGATCAGCACCATCAACGTTCTTGGTTTTAAGTCATAAAATTTACTATTTCTTTTGGTTGTCCCAAATGGCGTCAGATCAGATGAATCTTTGAAACCTAAGCCTCCACACTAAGCGCCGCATATGTGAATATTATAGGTATCTCAAGTAAAATTCTCCCTCTTGTCTCATTTTGGGACCTATTTGACTTTTATTACCGACCCAATGATCTCCTGTATTTACATTTTGGTGATTATGTCTTTTCCCTACATAGGTATGCGTTTTAATCTTTAACACTGCGTAACTCTACTACTCCCAGCCCAGCTGCTTTAATTGTTCAGCAATGAAAAATCTCATTAAACTCCCGAATCATAAATTCTCAACAGCTCGTCTAGGATGATGATTTAAGTGGACCTTCTTCTCTCATTTATATATCTCATAAATTGAATGTCCACCCACAATAATTTATCACTTATGGCTAACAATCAACATCCAAACCCAACAATAACAAGGAACCACTCAAGTAACTCTCTCAACCGCGTGCCTCATTTTAAAATCATTCCATCCTTCTTCCACCCACACTTCATCCACACATTCACACACACGAGCAGATGGTGACATTTTTCATAACGGTACATAAATTCTCAAAAATGTTAAATTAGTTTTTCTTTGTTTCTAAATATAGAGTTGGTGGTATCGCCCTCATTGTCATTCCGAAAAGAGATGGTATATATTTTTTTTTTTTTTTTTTGAACATCCTTTTGCTATTTTCCATTTATAATGTCATAATGAATCCTTGTGCGGATGATGGCACGTTCCATAACAGATAATGCAAAAGGATACAACTTGATGTGGAATCCATTCAGACTGCTGCTGAGTTGTAGTTCCATAAAGGTCAGTCATGAATCCCCAGAATTTAGAGTCCAGCGCGCATCACCCTTCATTGGACTCAAACAGGATATCTGCCGTTATAGTGAGTGTGATGTCCATTAAGGGTAATTTAAAATTTTTATGAGAATCCCTTTCATTCAATTTAATTTTTGAAAACAAAAAAATTCAGACTACATCAATTGAATTAGGAGTCCGAGATGGCATTGTGTGTGGATATGAATGATGTCCTGACAGAAGCACTACCTATAAAGAAAGCAAGTCAAAAAGAACACAATGGTCCAACATGACTAAATGATGTGAATTTGAGAGTATGGTTGAGAAAGAGAAAGAGCAATAATGATTACAAAATCTTATAGTAACTGTTGTATAGGTCATATAACTTATAGTCTTGTTAAGATATGACCTTGGACGATATCTCAGATGGGAAGTGATTGCGGCCATTTTCTTGAAGCTACATCTGTCAAATTAGCTGTTAATTATTTGGTCTGTTTTGCCTAATCAGCATAGCGTTCAACAAAATGTGCAAAGTTTATGAAAGTGAATCCTCTGTCTGAGCAACATTTCGTTCTTCTGAGGGGAATATTCGCAATGTAGTGGATAAATTCGTGCCGACCGCTGCAGTGAATAATAATAAAAAAAAAGATCTTCTAAAAATATCGCCGGTGTCCGTGAGAGTGTGCAGAAAAATTCGAGGGAGTCTACTCAGCACCCAGCTCGTGCGTGCAAAAAAAAACTCGGCCTATAGCAAACCACTACTTGGCGAGTTTTGCGTCATGACTTGGACCTTCATCCTAATTAAAACTTCAAAAAACCCAGGAGCTCTGAGTTAACCATAGACAAATCAGATTAAGCGAAGAAACTCATTTCTGAATGAATATATGTTCGTCAACAACACGAGATCCAAAAAGTGCAATACATCCAGTAAAAGTCATGGTTTGGTATGGACTTAGGGCTGGTGGCATTATCGTTCCATGATTCTTTGAGTACGATGTTGGCAAGGTCATCACCGTAACTCGGAATGTGGTTTCTGATGAACTGCTTTTCGAGATTTTAGTCTGATGGCTTACTTAACTGGGATTCACTCCTGGTGTTCTGATATCTGGGAAACTAACTTCGGATAATTCTGGCAACGGTGGACAGGTACTACGTCACTGACGGCACTTCAGAACACCAATTTGGCAAGCTATACGCTTACTACGCCCCTGGTGGCTAACAACAGGCAAGAACGCTCTGGTAGATCAGCAGGTACAAAGCCTCTGGTGGCAATTAATTTATATTGACCAAGATGGAATCATTGCCGAACGACTAGTAGTGGAAGCATTTTTTACAACAAAGATTGTGAAGAGTTTAAGAACAGCATACTTTACGAGTACAATAAGCTTTGTCAGACAGTTAGCTGGATAACCCGTGAAATAAATTACATAATAAAAATAAAAATTCACAGTTGCAATAAATAGTGTTGGCATTCCAGTTTCCTTTATTTTTCCTGAACAGATTGTTCTCCAACGCTGGCAAAGTGTGATCTAAGCTCTTTCATCTATCATACTCTAGTGGTTTCTGTCCGAGATATCTTCTATTTTCCAATGTCATGACAACGCCAAAAATAAATCTTCACGAACATCAGTTTCTTCATAAGACACTCGCAAAAAATAAATATCTGATCAAGAGCATTTTTCGATGAGTTAAAAGATGATGTGTTACAAGCAACCAATGTAGTCTCGGGTAATAACAACGTAACGTCTTTTACTAAAAGTATTAAAGTAACTCGATTAAATGAATTTCTTTAAAACAAACAACTAAGATTGTTAAATCAATTCAAAAACTAGGGTATAATTCGCAATTCTAAGATTGTTAATTTTAACATGTGATTCAAATAATTATGCTTGATAAGATTATCACATTTCTTATTTAATTTTTAACAATCTTCTTGGTTAAACTAATCTAATCTATTTATGTTCTTTGATTCAATATTTTTCCGTTTGATTTACCCAATTGGAGATGAAAAAACAACACATCCAACTCCTTATTTAAGCTAACGGAAGAGTGTTGAAATTGTAAAACCATTTGTTAAAAATATCAATAAGATTTTTTAATTATGACGGTGTTCACATTGGACTTACTTAACCGATTTATTTTGACATAAAGCCGCCCTGTCGTGTTCAGGCACAAAAGTAGTGTGAACACTCCAGACTCACTTTGACGTCTTGTATAACTGTCATAATTGACAATGTTTACAAAATTTTATAATATTTAAAATGAATTTCAACTCAAAACACAAACTAATAATAAATAAATAAATAAACAACGGTGTTGACTACCGTGTCATATGTCACCAAAAAAATGTCAAACCAAAATCCATTAATTTTCATTTTGTTTTAAAAATCCTGCCTCACTTTCTCGTCTCTTTCTTATCATGAAGTGCGAATCAGAAAAAACACAGAGACGTCAAAATAAGTCGGCGAAGTGAGTCCAATGTGAACACCGTCTAATGAACCGAGTTGAGTCGTTTAGTTTTAACCGGATATACATACTTGCTTTTTGTATACAGGGTGGGCCATCTAGTGGTTTCTTTTTAAATCAAAGGTCATTTTGACACTTACAGCTGTTTCCCGCTCGAAATCTTGACAGAAAGTCAGTATCGTACCTCCACTGAACGAAATTATAGTTGCTTTACGCTTGAACAACGTTGGAAAATATTGAAAACTTATTTCCAAAGTGAGTGCTGTTTAGTCCAAGCAGTGCGTTTTTTGAAAAGAAGTTTTGGCCGAAATAAAGCAAGCACCGCGCCTGCTGTACGTAAGTAAGACTGGTATGCTAGTGGACAACACTCATGGTTCCATCGTCATACGGTGCGCACTGACGACAATGTGGCTGCTGAGAGTGTGAGACTCAATTCAACATTTCACGCACTAGCCTGAGGAGAATTCTGCACAAAGATTTCGGATTATTCGCTTGGAGAAGCAAATGTGCTACTGCGAAGCCAGCCGAGGCAGCCACTTGAACGACCACTTGAACGACGAACGTTGTGTTCCATAGTCAATGGGAATGTTTGCTCTTACTAATAAAGCCATAACACATGAAATAAATTTGATTTTGTTCATTTTATTGCATTTAAAAAAAAAACTTGTATTCGGCCCACTCTTTATAAGCAGTCTTACTTATTTAATTTAACATTGGGGGTGGCCGTGGCGTGATGGATGTGTGCTCGCCTGTCAACCTCATGATGACAGGTTCGATCCCTGCCGTCGTCTATGTCGCTTTAATTCCATTAAAAACCTTCTAAAAATTGTCATCAATGGGTTGCTGGTTTACTCATTACATGTTGTTCAGGCATAACACTAACAACATGTAATTGAGTTGAACTAGTATGCCCAACAAGGATGAACACGAATAAAATAATGTGAATTATAAGCGACATAGAAATAAGACACGGCATTTCTCCGCTTTAGCTCAGCCGCCATCCCTGGAGATAAAAATATCTGAGACAACCACCAACAGTCTCAGAACATCGTGCCACACATCTTTCCTATCCCTCTTTCTCTTCATTAACTTCACGCCCGCGCTGTGTTGAAACATTTAAAGGGTAATCATAATCCCTTGAGCGCGGGTAGATTATAAAAAAAAAAAAAAAAAAAAAAAAAACACGAGATTTTCGTTGTTTTTAACCGAGAATTTTGCGGTGTACCATTGCATCATCAGTGGACCAAATGCAACGAAACGCCAGTTAAACCAAACTTTTAATCAATTCGAGGAAAGTAAAATTAATACAATTAATATTTCAAAAGCGTTTGGCATCAAGAGTTCTCTTATAAAAAATGTTTCCCTTTGGTATTGATGAATCTATTCTTCCTCATAAATTATAAATAAACTTTCGAATCGCTATAGCTCTATACAAGTTGTATTAGATAAGTTCAAGTCTAAGATTCACAAATAAAATGGTGTGCCCCAGGGCTCTATTTTGTATGCTACTCTTTTTCTTATTTTCAATATTGATCTCTTATCCAAAACAATACACTCGTTTTTAATATTAATTTTAAGGTTCACATTCTTGTTCCTGTGATGTGAAACTCCAATGGCAGTGTATGAAAGGCTCATTTAATTCTTATCATATATGCAACTCTTAGAAGAGATATGCCTTAATAATTCCTTTAGACACGTGGGAGTCCTTTTGGAGCTACGTCATATGAAATTGATAGTCCAGTACTTGCTTGATGATGTGATGCATGTACTCTAGCAAAATGTCGCCTCAGTTTCTCCCCTTTTACTCGCTTTACATGATGTCCATTTAGTAGCTGTTGGAACGCTTTTTCGACGATCTTGTGTTCCAATTTTTAAACCACCATGCAGGTGTTTTTTTTTTTTTTTTTTGTTTTTTCTGTTGTTTTTTTGTGATCAGTAGAATCTTCAAACTCCTTGCGCGTGAAAACTGCGTAAGCCGTCTCTTTTCTCCGAACGATTTTCCTTTCCTCTCTTTCCATTGCTCGATACTCTTCTTTTTTGTTTTGCGTTGCAGCACCTTCGGATGTCGATCTTCCCTCAATCTTTTTAGGTTCTTTCTCTACGGTGGTGATGGCTTCTGCTGCCTTTAATGATATCCCCATTCTGGGAACACTGATTGTTGACATTTGCGATAGATGAATTAACAGGAAAGAGCCTCTCGCTTCTTTTTTTTCGTTCGACAGCCGGCGACTTGACTCTAAATTTGGCCGCAAATAGAAATATTTAGCATCGACGTTTCCCCGAGTAATCCGAGTCTAGTAAGAGTAACCCACTACGGTCAATTGAGAGCTGCCTTTAGCTCGTAGCTGTTTCATCTACTGAATAAAATCGTGATTGTTTTCAGCTCTTAATAGGCGTTTTTCTTTTTACTTGCGACTTATAGGTACTATAAGGCAAGTTATGCATTCGTAAAAAAAATCGAACTCGAGATTTTGATCAAAGTTGACATTACGATGATAGCGAAGACTAAAAAAGTGGGTCTCGCAATTCTGTCTGTCTGTCTGTCTGTCTGTCTGTCTGTCTGTCTGTCTGTCTGTCTGTCTGTCTGTCTGTCTGTCTGTCTGTCTGTCTGTCTGTCTGTCTGTCTGTCTGTCTGTCTGTCTGTCTGTCTGTCTGTCTGTCTGTCTGTCTGTCTGTCTGTCTGTCTGTCTGTCTGTCTGTCTGTCTGTCTGTCTGTCTGTCTGTCTGTCTGTCTGTCTGTCTGTCTGTCTGTCTGTCTGTCTGTCTGTCTGTCTGTCTGTCTGTCTGTCTGTCTGTCTGTCTGTCTGTCTGTCTGTCTGTCTGTCTGTCTGTCTGTCTGTCTGTCTGTCTGTCTGTCTGTCTGTCTGTCTGTCTGTCTGTCTGTCTGTCTGTCTGTCTGTCTGTCTGTCTGTCTGTCTGTCTGTCTGTCTGTCTGTCTGTCTGTCTGTCTGTCTGTCTGTCTGTCTGTCTGTCTGTCTGTCTGTCTGTCTGTCTGTCTGTCTGTCTGTCTGTCTGTCTGTCTGTCTGTCTGTCTGTCTGTCTGTCTGTCTGTACAGGCTAAACGGCTCCGCCGATTTTCTTTAAACTTGGTAGATATCATTTTTAATTTTTTCCCGAAAAATGGTTATTGAGGGTACCCCCCCAAGGAACCATTTTTTTGTTTTTGATTTTCTCAAAAACGGTTCAACCGATTTTGATCATTTTTTTTTTGCTTAAGCTCCCCAAAAACATTAATAGAATTGTGTACTCAAATTTTCAAAACAAAATTTTTTGGATTTTTAAAAAAAACTTCAAAATTTTTTTTTTCAAAACTCAATATTTCGAAAGCCCCATGCTAGATTTTTTCTAAAATTGATAAATAAAAGTTTCTCAATATAATCTACAAAGTGTGAGAAAAAATTTTTTATTTTACTTAAAAATAAAGGTACCTACCATACAAATGCTAAAAATTTTAAAAAAATGGTTTTCAAAAATCGTATTTTTCTCGAAAACGGCACCTAGAATTTTGATAAAATTTTTTTTCTTTCAATTAATTTTTATGATCTTTAATTTAATAAAAAAAAATTTGAAATTAAGATATTACAGCTTGTACCTACCATAGAACCATTTTTTTCGAATTATGAATTTCTCTTATCCACATAACGGATCTTAATCAAAATTTGTATAGAGAAGCTTCTAAAAAGTCTAAAACACATTGCATTTCAAAACTTTAAAATAAATATTTTTTGAATTTTTGAAAAAAAAAATCTATTTTTTCTTTTTTTGAAAATTCGATATCTCCGAAACGGCTCAAGATTTCTTTTCGTAAATTTAATTTTTATTCGAACAATAATAAAAATTTTTAATTGGCGTACCTAAATTTTTTCTTAAAAAGCTTTAAAAAGTTTGTATATAAAAGCTTTTTTTTAAGAAACCACTACAACGACTTATAATTTTTGTTCTTGCATAAATTCATAGTTGGATAGCATTCTGTTTTTTTCTCTTACTACTAAAAGAATTTAAAAATTAATTTTATCCTTATGAACAGTTTTCTCTAATAACATTTGTTTTTAAAATTCCTAGTCGATTACATAGGAGCAAGTTCGTGCGACCCAGTCGTGCATTTTATTTAAATGACCAACACAACTCATTTAGACCCCAACTTAAAGTTTTTATTTTTGTACGAATAAAAATTTAATTTCCAAAAAATATATTGAGCAGTTTTTGAGATATGGAATTTAAAAAAAAATTGATTTTTTTTTTAAATTCAAAAAATATTTATTTTTTATTTTTTTTTATCTTTTTAGAAGCTTCTCTTTCATTAAATCCGTTATGTCGATAATGAGAAATTCTAAATTTGAAAAAATGGTTATATGGTAGGTACACTCAGTAATACCTTGATTTCAATTTTTTTTTTATTAAATTATATGTAGGTCGTAAGAATCATCATCATCATAAATCAAAAGAAAAAAAATTCAAGCAAAATTCTCGGAACCGTTTTCGAGAAAAATACGATTTTCGAAAACCATTTTTAACATTTGTATTGAGAGTACCGTTATTTTTAGGAAAAATAATTTTTTTTCTTACACCTTGTAATTTACATTAAGAAACTTTTATTTATCAAGTTTTAAAAAAATGCAGCATGGGGTTTTTGAAATATTGAAAATTTTTTTAAAAATCCAAAACAAAAAATTATTTTTGGAAAATTTGAAAACACAATAATATTTAAACTGTTAAGGAGCTTTAGCATAAAAAAATGATCAAATCGGTTGTACCGTTTTTGAGAAAATCTAAAACCAAAAAAATGGTTCCAAGGGGTACCAAAAATAACCATTTTTTGGAATTTTTTTCAACTATTTCCTAGCTTTAACTAAATGAATTTTTTTATTTTTTTTTAAATCTGTAGGACAGTTTTTGAGAAAAACAATATTTATAAAATTTCGAAAAAAATCATTTGGCAGGTACCGTTATTTTTGGTCTTAAAAAAAAAACGTGTGGGGACAAAAATTAAAAACGATATCTACTAAGTTTAATGAAAATCGGCCGACTCACTTAGGCTGTAGTCGAACAGACAGACCAAATTTCGAGACTCTGCTTGCATTTTGTCAGCAGGAATGGAGGGGACCTAAAATGTTCTGCATAGTCCAAAGAACTAGGATTAAAATCACTTTTCACGACAAGAGATATTTTTGAAGGATTTGTCACTTCCTAGCAATAGGCAATATCCATGAGAAAAATTCGTTTTCTTTTATTTTGAGATCCTTGTTGAGACAGTCCAAAGCAGTCACCATTACGTAACAATGGGCTACAAGAGTAGGTCAACTCAAAATTTACTCAGAAATAATTCAGTACTGAAATACTGGGCCTAACTAAGAACCATGAATTTTTTTTTTCAAAAAGAGTTTTCAAACTGATTTCAAAAATAAATCAAATCCCTGACATAAATAAATGAAGAATGAACATCTTTTCTTCAGGATGTGTTAACTCCTCCAAGGACTTACAGCTGTAAACATAGATTCTCTTCAAAGATCTATATGGCGCTAAATAGCGGAAATGTATAATAATAACTCAAAGACTCAAATCGTCCTTTTCCCTTCATTCGATGGTATTAAATTTCATTTGTCAACCACAAAAATCATAATCATTAGCACAAATGAAAACAAAGCTGTGCTCGCTGTGGATCGTAAAAGACCAGCAAAAAATAAAAATGAAATATTCTCCGAGAAATTATATATTATGAAATTGAATACAAGGATATATCTATAACATTCAATATGCGGAGCATTATTTGGGATTAATAAATCCCTATATATGTTCACGACAAAATTTGTTGTTATGTGTTTTTATGAATTTTTGTTTTGTCAATTGAACAAAAGGATAATTGAATTGTAAAATAATATTTTGTTACAGGATAAGATGTCATACGAAAATCTTCATTCCGCATATACCTCCCGTCTTTCGGAAATGTGTCACAGCATCTGAGAGGACATTTTTTTGTGTTCTAATACATTTTGAAAGGGATTTTTTTTATGTAATTATAATAATAATATAATAAATCCTTAATAATTTTACCTCATCAAAGTCGAGCGCTGAACGAGGCTGGCGGCATCCCTAAAAGCGAGAGAGATAAAGATAAAAATCAAGTTGGTTGACAGGAGGGAATTCTCGTCCCATTGTGCCGTTCGTTGTTCCAGTTTCCTTAAATAATAATAAGAAAGCATTTAGTCCTCTTGCGGATGAATGAGTAAAATGATGATGCCGTTGCATGGGGTCTCTTCACAATGAGACAAGTCCCATTGAAATTCCTTAATGCATAAGGATAATAAATTGTCAACAAATATAATACAGGTAAGGTACCTCGTCTACACCTATACCTAGATAGATTGATCGATGGAAGAAAAAACTACATGCGTGACAAAAAAGGAATCCTTCCTAATATGACAAGGAAAAACTAAAAATTTCATGCTCTTGATTTTTTGAAAATGATCCTATATTGTGATCGCTTAAGGACATTTTTTTTCAATACATACAATGTGTGTTTTAGAATCTCTTGTGTGTGTTGATTGTCCTCTCTGGTTTGCTAATGATAATATTAAAAATTTTGTTGTCAGTCAGTGATACAATGTTTGGCCTTTGTGTGTGGAAAAAGGATCTTTCCGGGTAAGTTAGGTAGACACTCGGTTAAATCTTGTGTGTTGCTTTGACAATGGTTTGATGTTTCTTTTTTGTTGGATAGATTTAATGGTCTTTAATTTTATGAAGCTGTATACCTATTGGTGCCTACCGACCTACAGCTACTGTTGGCATGGGGGATATTATAGGTTTTGTTGGTTAATTTTTCTTTTCATTTTTATTAATGAAATTAATTAGAGAACGTTTATGGAATTATTTTGCAATAGCTGGAAATCGGAAAAATTATGAGATTTTGTATGGGTAAATGATTTCTAAATTTAGTGAAATTAAAATAAGATTAGTACTCGGAAGAGAGACTTAAATCACCTTTAGAATACAAGTTGTTCTTAGAGGAACCTTTTTGGTCAACGATCGAAACGATCAGTTGAGTTAGATGGTCTGGAGAAGGTTTTCCATAGAGCGCTGGATAATCAAAAGGGGTTAAGAAAGTCAATAGATAGAGACCGTCGTGTTTTTCAGTATCTATAGACACTGAATGCATGTTATAGAGCAGTTAAGAAAACGGTAGTAAACAAAGCCAAACAGGAACTGCTTGATGCAACATCAATGTTTGGGAACTCCATCAAAAACCACAACAAAATTCAGTTTCAGATGAGACTACAAGCTTTTTAGCCAATAGCTTATGTTTTTAAGGAAATCGACAGAATAATTGGAAACAAACCAATCAAAAATCATTGTTACCCAACAGCTTAGAAGCAACGGGACAAAAATCAAGTGTTCTTAGAAGGGAAATTTCACACCAAGCCCACCAACAGATCTAGAATTCCTGGACGAATTTGAGGTATCCGTTCAGCAGACACCAGCTGAACATATAAGAAGTGAGATTCGAAAAATGAGTCTGCTAAACTTGGTTTTCCACTACAGGCCTATATCACTCTTCAACAATATCAGTTAAATATTGGAGCAAGTGAATCAAGAAAGTAGTATGCTCCTTGGTATAAATGGTTAATGTGTTAATTGTCAAGCCGGAGGTCTGGGCTCGTTTCCCAGCCTCTGTCACCTACAAACATAAAAATATATGCTCAGAGGTAATACCTCTTGGGAAGAAATGACAAATCCTCTAGTAGTTTATCTTTTGATATGAAAAGTGCTTCTCATCCAAGCCGTTCGGACCCAGCAGAAAACGGTAGGTTGAGATCGGTTGAGAGTTGTAAATCACTTGTTACAAGCTCTCTGTGAGCTGTTGTGCCTCAAATTTATTTGGTTCAATTTGGTTTTTGGGGGAAAAGACTTGACCCTGCCTCCACTGCCGAAATTTTAACACGACATCGTCATAGTACTCAACGGTCGTTGTTTAATATACAAGTATGTACTTTCTTGATGCTGAGAAAGTATTTAACAGTGTAAAAACAATTGTTTTCTAAATGATTTTTTTTTTTCAAAAATTTAAAATTATTTGTTTTAAAGTGTGATTTTTTAAGAATTAAAGAATGAGTGATTTTTATTGTGGGAAATCTTGTAAAACTTCTGTCTTCAAATATTCTTCCATTTCAAATTGAAATTTAGCTCGAAAATAAATATGCCAGACAATTATTTCGTGCGCTAAATTTTGACAGATAAGTTATATGTACTTACAGTTCAAAGAGAAATTTTGATTTTTAAGCTGGAGCAGCGTACCTCTCGGCTAAAATGCTTGACATAATTTTAGCTTTACTCATGGGCATGGGGTTGAAGTTTTTGAAGCATTAAATTCTACGTGGCTTATGGTTCCCCATTTTAAAATGCTACCGAGATCAAAATTTAATGAGGTTATGAGTATACATACGAAGAACAAGGACATACATCTGGAAACGAATATGGTAAGCTAAGAGTACTGCAGTAGCAGAACAATTTATTAGGTTTGAAGTTTCAGACAAAACCCCATTGCTGTATATGAAAGAAAGTCGTAGATGATACGGAACCTTGTGGCACACTTCCCATTGACTTTAAATAAAACTGGCGATGGCGGTAAATTGGATTCTGCGGCTAACAACATATTTGTATTATCAATTAAAGACTTAAACCGTAAAATACAACTTTTTTTTAGCTGTCCAAACGGTAGTTTCTAATCAAACGAAGAAGAGATTGATCATTACCAACTGCATGCATTTACGGTAAGAGAACTTGATGCCAAGCTACATAATATCAAATGCTTTTTAAATATCAAGTGCAATAATATTATACTTTCTCCAAAACGATATAAAAATTTTTGCCACGGTTAGATCACCATGTGAATCTATTGCTACGAAAGCCGTATTGTCGGTCATTGAGAAGCTTGCTATCTTTAAAATATTTCTTGAGCTGATAATTTATAAGCGTTTTCATAACCTTGGAAGCAAGGGACGTAAGTCTAATTGGACGATAGTAAGAGGGGGAACAGGGTTATATAAATGCTTTTTTATCTCTACTCGAAAAGAGACCAGTAGAATAGGAGAGATGTAAAACCGTACGAAGCTCCGTTAAAGAACACATCTTCAGAACAATTGGGGTATACCTATTTTATAGGTCACCGAATTTATGTACATCGAGGTATGTATTGCAAATGTACGAGTGCGAAATGAGATTTGTACCACAAAACGTTGGCGCTTTCTATAACAGGTAATGATTCCGACACTTTCTGGCAGCATCGAGTTAACAGCAAATGCTAGTTGTAAGTAAATCTGCTTTACCTATAGTGAGCTGACAGAAGAAGTACTTCCTTCGATGATACGAGCGTAGGAACCGAAGACGTAGTATTATATCGGAAGTGTTTTACAAATGGCCAAACATTTTTACAACTTTTGGGATATTGTTATATTTTAACTTACGATATAGGTAGGGGAGAATGGCGCTAAAAGTAACACCAATAGTCCTCCTTAGATCTTAAAAATAATTCAGTCGGACCTTATTTTTGATGTGAAAATCATGTACTTATCAGTTATAAAACCAACTTAAAAAGTGCAGTTAAGCTAGCATAGAAGATAATATCAAGATTAAGAATTCGAAAAAGGTCTCGCTTTTTCAACCAACCCCTACAAATGCGGCACATGCATACAAAACGAAACAACAAATTTTTGAATATGAGCGGGAACACTTCCGAAAATGTAAAACTTGGTCTAATTGAATCCACTACAAGCTGAATTTATATATAGGATCTAAAGATAGAGTTGGGTGAGATTTTGTTCGTCACTTGGAACTGAAATTCTAAGAAAGTCGGATGGAGCTGAACGAAGCTAACTTTACAAATTTATTACTGATTGATATGATACATAAGGAATAAGGAAATCTCCGTTGGTGCCCCCTATCGTTGGGGCACCGAAGAATTTTCCCGGTTTCCTCAATGTACATTTCCCTTGTTAGTGTTCAGCCTCGAAAAAAAAAAATAAATCTGAAAGAAAGACAGACAACAAAAAACGATTAGATTTGTTAACAAAACGATAAGTTCACGAAAAAAAAAATCAATTGGGTTAAGTTAAAAATGTTACAACTTACCCCAGAAAAATGTTACTACTAGCCCCGCGATGAAATTTAACAAGAAGAACTCAATTTCAAACATACCAAAGGTCACACATGTACCTACACAAAAATCAAAGCCCAACTGAAAGTTCTCAAAAAACAATCGACACTCAATCCCTTTCGTGTAAGGAGGAAGACCAAAAAGACAACAAAAAAAAAAGTTACTAGGCTACCCGCATTACTTCCTTCAAGCCTCCAATTAACAGGTGAAGTAGATAATTGGGTAGCTATAGAGAAGGTGAACATCTTTCTTTTCCACGCTTATGTTGATTTTCCGGCGAAACCCAGATTTTTTTTGTTTGACGATTACTTCCTACCCCTGTTCTTTTTAGCCCCGTGCTTATTTACTTCAGGGTAAGCTTCGCTATCAAACTCGAGATATTGATCAAACTTGACCTTACGGTGTCTGTGTATTATCATCTCGATCGACAGCCTAGCTTAACTGGCGGCATCATCGATTCATATTTCTTTGAGAAACACGTTAGTCAGGACATCACCGTCAACGGCAAGCGCTATCGGTCGACGATAACCACTTTCTTTTGGCCCGAAATGGATGATATGGACATTACGACATCTGGTTTGAACAGGACAACAGGTCGGTGCTAAGTGCCACACAGCCCGTGGCACAATGAGGATTTTATGTCCGTCAAGTTAGCACTACCACTTCAAAATTTTAAAAATGTAATGATTGGATTAACTGTCGTGAATTTGTCGTAAATTTGTCGTGAAACGAAAAAAATTGTCGCGCTTGGTTTTAAAAAAATAACCCCTGGTAATGCTAGCTTGACAGTCAAGTTAGCACTAGCACCCCTCAAAATAGGGTAAAATGAACTCAAAAAAGAAAAAGGACAGTGTAAATAATTGTTGTGAATTTGTCGTATATATGTTGTAAAATCGAAAATTTTGTAGCGCTAGTTTTTTAAAAAATAACCCCTGGTAATGCTGGTAATGCTACCCTTCGCGAAAAAGAAAATGTACAGTGTAAATAACTGTCGTAAACTTGTCGTAAATATGCCGTAGGCCTTAAAATTTTGTCGCGGTACGCCTGCGGCAACGAACGTTAATTTTATTTAAAAATGACCCCTGGTAATGCTAACTTGACAGTCAAGTAAGTACTACAACATCCCAAAATACGGTAAAATAAACCCGAAAAGGAAAATGGACGGTGCAAATAATTGTCGTAAATTTGTCGTAAATATATCGTAAAAGAAAATAAATTTCGCATCATTCTTTCTCAAAAAAATTCCATGAAAATGCGAAAGTCCATAAAATAGCACTTTTTCATAAAGCCTAGCACTACCATACCAAAAGTATCTCTTATAACTAATTTTTTGCTCTATAATTTGTTTAAACAACTGTCGTAAGACGTCTTTGAATAACTTCCGTCATGAAATAATTTGTCGCGCCCTTCTTGCCAAAAATATGCCCTAAATATGAAAAAACCCCTTAAAATAGCATGGCATTTTTTTGAGAAAAAATGATGCGAACATTTTTTTCTTTTACGATATATTACGACAAATTTACGACAATTATTTACGCTGTCCTTTTTCTTTTGCGAGTTCATTTTACCTTATTTTGGAGGGTGGTAGTGCTAACTTGACTGTCAAGTTAGCATTACAAGGGGTTATTTTTTTTAAAAAACAAGCGCGACAAATTTTTTCGTTTCATGACAAATTTACTACAATTAATCCAATTATTATTACATTTTTAAAATTTTGAAGTGGTAGTGCTAACTTGACGGACTTGAGAATTTTGCACCAGCGATTTCCCAAAGTGGTTATCTCATGCGGAGGTTATGTGAATTGGTCACCGATATCGTGCGATTTGACCCCGTTAGACTTCTTCTTGTGAAGTTTTCTTAAATCACAAGTCTTTGCCAGTTAAAAACAAAACACTATTACTTTGAAAGCCAACATACATATACTTAGTAAAGGGTTCTTCAACAGGGACGCTACAAAAGTAGAGCGACAGGGACAGCAAACGACGCCATATTTCTTGCCGCTCTTTTGACATTTCTCTTCAGTAAGGTTTTCCATTCCATGATGGAAAGATATTCGAGCCAACAACGAGTCGAAATTATTAAAATTTACTACCGAAATTCGGAGTCAGTGGCCTCAATGTAAAGAGCGCTACGTCCAATTTATGGTCGTCATAATCGTCCTAGCAGATCAACAATTGGGCGTCTAGTGGAAAAATTTGAATCCACAGGCACAGTACAAAATGTTCCCGTGCCAGTGAGACAAAGAAGTGCCCGTAGTGTCGAGAATATTGCTGCCGCTGAGGCTTCAGTTGCAGAAAGCCCAAATGTGTCCCTCACACGTCGTTGGCCTACATCATTACAAGATTAAATTGACGCAAGAACTGAAGCCGCTTGACCACCAGAAGCGCCGTATGTTCGTGAATTGGGCTGAGCAACAACTTGAAAATGATTCGGATTTTCATCGAAAAATCATCTTCAGCGATGAGGCTCATTTCTGGCTGAATGGCTTCGTCAATAAAAAAAATATGCGGTATTGGTCAGGCAGCAATGCACATTTACTCCATGAGTCATCATTGCATCCCGAAAAAATTACGGTTTGGTGTGGGTTATGGGCCGGCGGCGTCATTGGACCGTACTTCTTCCGTGATGATCAAGACCGGCACGTTACTGTGAATGGGGATCGCTACCGTTCAATGATAACCGAATATTTTTGGCCCCAATTGGAAGATATGGACTTGGAGGACATGTGAATCCAACAGGATGGCGCCACACGCCACACAGCGAATGTCACAATCAATTTATTGGAAACCAAGTTTGGAGATCGTGTTATCTCACGAAATGGTCCAGTCGCTTGGCCGCCTCGGTTAGACTATTTCCTGTGGGGCTACGTCAATTCTATGGTCTATGCCAACAAGCCAGCGACGATTGATGAACTTCGTACGAATATCGCCGATTTATGCTTGAAAACCGTTTTTGTTTTATTTAAAAAAACTTTTGTAGCGCTCTTATTGAAAAACCCGATACTACTGGTCAAATTTAGAAAAAATTTAAGAAATTTATAGAATTGGACGCTTCGTATGCGCGTCATTAAGCTAGACGTGACGGACATTTGAATAATATTATATTTCATACATAATGGCATACAGAAGCCTTCTAATGATACCCCTACCCCACTAACACTTTGATTTATTCAAATCTAAAAATAAATAAGGCTTAATAAAAATCCCTTCTATTATACATTTTCAAAAAGTTTTTCTTTAATCATCTTTTTGAAAAGCTTAAATTCAAGAAAATAGTTGAATAAGTCTTAGGTATTTTCCCTCGAATAAGTTTCTTGAATCTGTGTGCTTTAAATAGGTCCCTCATAGAACCTTCTTTCCTCTTGCAGCTTAGCTGTCAAAATCCAGGGACTTATTAACGATATTACCATCTCGACTTTGTGCCCCAATCTCAACAATTCACCGAAAACCTGTCGCTTTCTAACTACTAACGAGCTTTTAATTTTCGAAGTCGTTGTTGATTTATTTTGTTTCACTGTGATTTATTAAAAAATAGCTTCTCACTTACGTACCGTGTATTTCAAAAGACAACCAAATTTCTGCATCGTCAAAATAAATTCAAAGAAATACAAAATAAACCCCAAAATTATAACTGCTTCTGCTTATTATTCTGGAGGCATGTGTCTCCACTTATTATAACATCCATCCCGAAACGATGGCCGTGAAAAATGGTCTTTGAATTATATTCATAAATTTCCCTGAATTCTTAGGGAATTCACATAAATTCATACCTAAGCAGCAAGTAGGTACTAACAAATTACAAAAATAAGGCTAGTTTGTTTAAAAGGTTAAGGTGGCTACCTCGCGTCGGGAGATGTTCAGACATCAGAGAAGCCTTAAAAACCATTTGGGGTACCTCGCAACCCGTCCGTCGGTCGGCGGCGAAAAGATCACGCACCTTATCAAAATGCACAATGAATATGATGAAAAATTAAAATTATTTTAAGTTTTATTAAGTGCGTAAGCAATGAGTGTTCGAAACGGGCATAATACGTTTTGGACTGTTAACGACATTTTGATGGTGTGAACAAACATATTGCCGCGTTCACATTCAAGCCTGCTTGCGGAATGGATCATCCAAATGAAAAGTGAAGAGGCAGAGTCTTAAAGGTGGCAGCACATCAGGGTCGAATGGCATTGATTGGGATTTATGACATTTGCGGAAGACACTTGTTTTTCAAGTGTCTCTCGTCTCTGATCTCCGATTAATATTCAAAATGAGATCTGTTTTTTGTTTTGTGTTCTTTTATTATAATGTGGAGCAGGCTGCTTAAGACTTTTGAGGGCATATGGAGGATTCTGTATCACGTTGGATTTTATGACATTTTAATAGCGAACCCTTTTTTATTTTAATGCAAACAGAAAAAAAACTTAAATATTGTATGCAGGCGATGCATCAGTATCAGTCATCAGTCGTCTTAAAGGTTTTAACATTTTGAATTAAAAAAAGATAAGATTTTTGGGTGGCGGTATGGTTCAAATACAAGATGGTTTTGACTCTTTTGGGTTTGGTCTTTTTTTTTTTTTAATGACGAATGCGTGGGCTTAGCTTTGTTTTTTAACTTGTAATTGGATTTTGAAGACCGAACATTAAACTGGGCACGATTTATGAGTGGATGTACATGATGCATTCAGAAATGGTTGTTATTTTTGGAGATTTTCTTGGAAAAGGGTTATTCAAATACAATTAAAGAAGCATTCTAGGGCCTTTATAGATACAAATACCCCAAAAGACGTGAACAAGAACATAACTATCGCTTGAGTGTCATATGCTCTCTGGAATGTTTTTGATGAGGGATCAAAGGTCTTTTTCTTGATTACTTAGTGGTTATACTATTATAAAATAGAGGATAATCATACTTTTGGTTTGCTCTAGCATTCTTCAGGTGCAGGTCGAAATGAAGTCCGATGCCGATCCTTAGTATTTTCATTTTGAAAACTTGAAGCCCCTTTATGGTTGTCTTCGTGGTAGTGTGCTGAATTGAAAAGCTGCGGCTGATTACCAGCCTTAGGACTTGCTAATTGATAAAAATCTTAGTCTTTTGGCTAAGGCCAGCCCTTCTTATCATAAAAATATATAAAAAAATGTAGTGCCCAGGAGGCAGGATATTGAACCGTAGCAAATCGCTTAAGGGTATCCTGAGATACATTTGTCTCCTATTGTAGAACCGACAAGGAGGTTAAGACCTAGTTTTCTTATATGCGACTACATCTGTTAGTTGTGATTCTCCTAAAGCAGACAAGTTCCTATTTAGCGGTGTTAATTCGAATACCCTATTTTGTGTAGAACTCCATGAGTTTCAACTTCTTTCGTTCCCTACAGTACCTTCAGCTTTTTCATATTCATTCCCAGAATAACGTCTTTGTCCTTAAGATGTAGAAATTAAAAGCTAGTGCATGATGAACTCATTAAATACTGATATCCCCTACGTAGAATTTAATACTTCAAATCGGTACTCATAGGTAGGTACATAACTATTAATGGAAAAAAAATTTTATCCCAAAAAGGAGTAAGAGTATTCTCGGTACGATTACGGTTGTAAACAGGTTATTAGCTTGAGAGAGTTAACTGAGGAAAACCGGAAAAAGGACATACAAGCCAAAAACACCGGCAATGCTCTTATTCGAGGAACATATATGGTTTTTACATAACCAAAATCTACGGCAAAAAAAAAATACTACAATGTTCGAAAGGTAGTAATATTTTTAGTCTTTTGTAAAAAATTATTTAAAACACTTCTAAAATCATTGGTTGCAACACTCCTTCACAATTACTCTCCTTTCGTCAGCTCGAAATAAAAAGTAAATCTTTTTGGAGGGCAGTTTGCTGCAATTTCAACTTTGCCACATAGTGTTGTGAGTCCTCCTGTACTTTAGAGGGTACATGGATCTATGGGACAACTCTTCTTTCGCACAGGTACAGTCGCAAGAGGTCTTAAAGATCTTGACATACATAAATCCGCAGATCGAGATTGAATATTCCATGCAGTTCTGAAGAGGTGTTCTTCTACACTTGCAAAACCATTGCGTTAGCTTTTCCATCTGTCCTACTTTTCAGGGCTCTTTCCAAGTAGATGGAAAACGGAATTTGTCCAGCCGGTGGATCTTCTTCTCCCTTCAATTATGGATCAATTGCACTAACGTTCCTTCTTTCCAATATCATGAAAGCGCTGATCAACAATGAGCTTAATAAATATCTCGAAGAACGAAAGCTGTTAAACGACCGACAGTACGGCTTTCGTAGCAATAGATCCATATGGTGATCTGATGCATTTCTCACCAAAAAGTATAATTAATCCTTACATCGTTTTGGAGAAAGTAAGATTATTAAACTTGATATTTCAAAAGCATTTGATAGAGTTTGGCATCAAGCTCTCTTATCGAAAATGTGTGCATTTGGCATCGAACAGTCTCTTCTTCGTTGGATTAGAAATTACCTTTACTTTACGGTTTCAAGTCTGATATTCATAATATAAATGCTAATGTGCCTCAAGGCGCCATTTTGCCTCCAATACTCTTCCTTACCATCATAAATGATCATTCACCTGAAACTTGTAATCCACTTTACTGTTTCGCTGACAACAGCGCCCTCAACTTTTCATATTCGTTTCCAGGTTCACAACCCTGCTGTTTGCTTGTGTACAGTGTATGCTAAGCCCATTAGATCCTTATCTCAGCAGCATCATAAAATAGGAAAATAAAATCCGTGTTTAATTTAATTCTGTGGCCTGAGCGACATAATTATACCACCCTTGCCATTATCCATGAAAAGCACTTGTATTACAGAAACCGAAAAGCTTTCTATTGTTGGTATGTACAGTCTTGGCCAAAATTGTTAGGCACCCTATATTTTATGCTCTATTCTCTTGGAGAATGAATTGTTCGCGTTGTGCCGTGCAAAATGCCTTAGCTCGGTTTCGGAAAACTGGATCCCATCTAAATCGTAAAAAATCCGGCTGGAAAAAAGTAACCACGGTAAGAGAAGATCGGTTTTCAATACAAACCTCTATAAAAAAAACATAAAAAAAAAATCAATGGACCAAGTTGCTGACATAACACAACGTTGTGGGAAACAGATTTCGGCTAGAACCGTTAGAAGGAGACTCGGAAAAGTTGGATTGAAAGGTTGCAAGGCGAGGAAAAAGCCATGGCTCTCAAAAAAAAAAAAACAGAAAGTTGCGGCTAGAATGGGCAAAAAAATACCAAAACTTTACTGAAGAAGATTGGAGTAACGTTTTGTGGTCAGATGAATCAAACTTTGAAGTAAGCATTATAATGAAGCCCCGAACTCGGAAACTTTAAAAACTGTTTTAAATTGCCATCCACTTAGTTATTTTGAGCTTTTGCAAAAGGTTATTTTTTTTTATTTTTACAGGTGTTTGGAAAACCTGGTGTAACCTTTGTGAGACGGCGAGTTGGTGAGGAATACAACCCAGAATGTGTAGTTCCGACCGTTAAACACGGAGGAGGAAGCGTTATGATCTGGGGTTGCATGGCTGCGGACGGAGTGGGCAAAATGTTCATTTGTTAGGGTCGCATGGACTCAAAAAAATACATTAATTTGATGGTAAACACGCTGATGCCATCCTTCTAGCATATTTTTGGTGATACAAATATGCGGGGCGTGTTGTTCCAGCAAGACAATGCACCCTGTCACAAGTCCCCCCTCTCAATGAAGTGGTTTGCTGAAAATGCCATTGACCGGCTTCTATGGCCTGCCCAGTCCCCAGATCTGAACCCAATTGATATATGGGGAATTTTAAAGCGTTAAGTCCGACCATACCCAACAATATCAAAAGAGATGCTCAAAAAGGTTCTTGAGCAAGAATTGCTCAAAATAAGTTCTGACGAATGCCTTGAGCTCGTAAGCTCTATGCGCAAACGAATACCAGCAGTCATAAAAGCGAGGGGTGGCCATATAAAATATTAAATTTTCTTTAATAAAAAAAAATTTACAATATTTCTGCATACTCGTTTTTTTTTTAATTTTACTTGGTTTTAAAATTATGGCATCTTTTTGGGGCGCCTAATACATTTGGCCAAGACTGTATGTGACTGACCATCTCTTACGGAACGATTATTATGTTCGACGACCCACGTAGCCAAAAACGCAGCGAAATAGTTAGGTTTTCTTAGAAGATGCAAGAAACTTGTTTCCCTTTCTGTCATATCTGGCTGATGCCCACATCACTTATTGAAACCTGTTTGATATAATCCAAAAGAGAGCCAAGAAACTTGTTTCCAGTCTTTCATTATTTTATCGCTTTTTCTATTAGCAATGCTCAACTGAAATAGCAAGTTGCATTCCTGCCCTCAAATAATTCCGCCGTAATACTTGTCTAGATATGAATGCACATCAGTTTACCCTTGAGGCTTACTTCGGAAGTACTGTCAAATATAGAGGTTCTTTCTTTTGTAGTTGTGTCGCAGTACTTCATTACGACGGCATGCACCAGTCCTTTCTTAATCGGAACATAATCTTTTGGAATCAACTCTGTAAAATTGCTGTGGTAATAAGGCTTGGTAATCCAAGACTTTGACTCCCTACAAGATATTAGATATAGTTAATGTGTAAGTCCAGTGGTAAAAGGTACAGAAAAACGCTTAAAGCATCAATTGGGCAAGATCTCAAGCCCCTGTGTTGCCAACTCTAGCAGTTCCGTGTACCTTCTTCATTTTGTCGACGTTATATGCTTTGGTAAACGTGGGCCACTATATCTATGTATTTACAATAGAACTATGTATGTGTGTCCAAACTTATCTTAGATTGAAGACCTCAATTCTTACTCCAGGTTTTACTCCATGCAGGCCTTCTTAACCCTTTCTTTAATATTCAGTCTCCAATTCAACTTAATGTCTAGAATAACACGTAGATGTTTTGCACTGGAAGAGAGGAAGAGGCATTGGCCGTTGGGTTAGGGTAGAGTGAAGGGCAGTGTCTTAGTTTTGGTAGTAAATAGTATCAGTTCAGTTTTGCTTTGGTTAACAGTAACAGTAACACCTAGTCCAAAACTCTTGTCCCAGTTACTAAATTTCCTTAAAGCATGTGCATCACACACCACATCTGTAGTTGAATGGCCACATATTCGACATCATCGACTGCGACTGCTTAGATTTCCTTCGATATGGCAAGAAATTTGTTTTGATAGAAATAGAGCAGAAACATTTGTAATTCTCAAGCACTGTCTCAGTTTTTCTAGTCTTTTAATATTTTACAGTTATTTTTATAAACAGTGAAATAGCCAGTTTCCGAAATACTCGCGCTTCAAGGAATGTCCATCGGTTTACCCTTGCCTTGAGTCTGAATTCGGACATACATTTGTTTTGTTGTCGAATGTTGAACGCTTACTTTTTTTTATGTAAATGTCTTCAAGATATAACAGTGATGTAAAATATAAACAATAACATTGTTTATATACAATGCTAGTACTAACCACACACAATGATGCTTGATTTCGTTGATCGATGGGAAGCGATGTTTTCATCACAGCCTTGGCCGTTGACCAAATGTCTATAACTGACAGTGTCGATAGGAAAGTTCATAAATGATAAGGTAATTTTATGAATCGTCAATAAATTTCATCCGGCGAATTTTATAATTAAGTTTTACAGCGGATTCGAAAAGTCAATGGATCGAGTTGACTCACCGGGAGTAAAATTCTTCGAATTCTCTAATCGACATGATTAAATTTTTAAAGAAAAATTTATTTTTGTTTTTTCAAAAATCCAAAAAATATTTTTTTCGGAATTTTGTGTATGCAATATTATTTAAAATTTGAAAACGCTGTCGTATAAAAATTTCGATTGAAATCGGTAGAGCCGTTAATGAGAAAATCAAAAATAATAAAAACGGTTCTATGACAAGTACCGTTAATAAATTTTTTTAAAAATTGTATGGACCAAAATGACAACCATAATGCACATATGTAGGTTTCTCTTACCCGTTTAGCCGTTTCTTAAGATAAATAAGACTTTTCAAAATGGCTGAATGGCAGGTAGGTAGGTACCGTTAATTTTTGAGCCGAAACAAAATATAAATTTCTCCTCTAGAGAACCAGACCTTTAGATATAAAAGTTTGGAGAAAATCGCTTTAGAGGTTAAGGCTGTAGGTCGGGATATACACATACCAACTTCCAGACTTACAGACAGGCAGATGAAATTGCGGCCCTACGTTTTTTATGTTTTCTGTAAGTGCATTATCAACTTTGATCAACATCTCGGATTCAAATTTTGTATCAAATGCAAAACTAGCCCCATAGTACCTATCTTCATATATCGCAAGCAAAAATGGGAGATAAAACAGAAATTATCCATCCATTCAAGGTTAGAGGGAGATTAAAAATTATTGAAAGTGGTCAGCAATCGTAGTTGTATACTTTTTTAAGAGTATAGGTAGTAGGAATCAGAACATTCCTTTTTAATATCCAAATAAAGCGTCCTCTATTTCCATACAACTCCTAGCAATTGCACCCTCCAAACGAGTGGGCATCTCCTAGATGGTAGGTATATAGGAGCGTCTAAGGAAAATACCAATTGGATGATACTGCTATATTTTTAGAAGTCTCAAAGAAAATATCAAAATTGTCTCGAAACAAGGCTCTAAATATTTATCTATTTTAAGTGATATACTAACCTTAAGCTTTATGAACAAGAAAACTACCATTTCCCATTAATCGCAGCTTACTGCAAATTTTGTAGTACGAGTATTTAAACCTAAACCCTATGACATATAGGCATGCACAACGATCACGTAGAGGCAAGGACTGACAATAAATAGAATTCTCCGAGAAATTAATTTGATAAATGAAAGCCGGCGGCAAGTCGCCATCGTGTCTTACAGTTACTTTAAAAATAATTTGAATGTCCAAACCTTAATAGAATTCATAACCTTGAAATAAAAAAGGTTTTCAAACCAAAAATACATCAATGCTTAAATTCCTCAATTTCTCCTTCAATTGCATGGATAAGTAGGCGTAAAACCTTGAATCTATTCGAAAACTTTAAACAGGATAAAATGCGACTTTAACCCTCCAGCACATCAGCTCTAAGTACTAACTATACAAAATTTATGAGCATTTCAGTTCTGAAAGAAAAAACCTTAAATTTTAGGACAAGTCGTTCAGCAGGCCATCGCCATGAATATACCTTAGATTAAGGTAGGTACATTCCTATAAATAAGTTTCGCAGACAGTCAAATGTGTAAATTTTAACTAAAAGTTGATGTCTGATGATGATGATTACCCACCTACTCCGACAGTGACGACGACCGGCGGCGCGGCGGCGGAAGCGGTTTCGGCAAAGTCAGAGACAGAGACAGCTTCAGCGGCATTGAAAGCGACAACAATGTTGGAAACAAAGTCGATGAATGTCATTGACCTGATTAACATAATACACCCTTCGAGCCTTTCCAGACACTCTTGATACCGATACCAGACCAGTGTGACATCGACTTTCAAAGCCCTACTCGTATACCTATAGAGAGTTCCAATTTCGAGTTCGGCTGCTCTATTTTCTTAGCAGGTATTTAGTGATGGCCAAATAATGTGAAGGCAGAGACGCAAGCCAAATCTATCGATTTTCAACATCAGCACAAGTGCAACAATTGCCCAAAAAACGACAAAAGGACCAAAATAAGAAAAACCCCGATTTTCACACACAAATGAAATCAACCAGCAAAAAGGACGAAATAGCACAAGAACGACAAGAAACAACTCTCGCTCTCATCTATACTACGAGTATCTCTGTGCTCGGTCGGTCGGTGGCTCTGCCTGGGTTTTCGGTGTTGTTGTCCTTATTTTGTATTTTTTTTTTAAGAATTTGTATGTTATGTGCTGAATGACATGGTTCGGTATGTGTGAATGTGGATCCGCATTGTCCTTTTTATTAACCGTACAACTAAATGTTTCGTTCTTCTTCCCTAAAGCATTTGAATTCGTTCGATGCTGATGTTGGGGTATTTAAAAACAGGTTGCTAACCTTCGCTTCCCTCCCATCATATCGCCCAGACTTTCCGTTAATTCTATACAGTCGTATATCTATGTGCGTATATGTTAGATATTGGAGAGATGGGTTGCTCACACAACAACAGACAATAATACAAGAAACAACGAATGCCACCAGAAAACCCGGAAATGGAGAGAGCTCCAGCACAACTTGAAACGTTCTTTTTCCTGTGTTTTTATTTTGTCAGAGTTGCTGTTAGCCTAATCGATTTTCTTGTAACTCAATGTCAGCCTATGTACATTAAGTTGGTATATAGCACTTGTATTTGTGTGTTAATATGTGCAATGAGGCGTTTTGTAGACAAGACAGCAGAGAACACACAAAAAAAAGGCCAAAGGATCAACCGGAACAATTTCGGTCACAGACTTGCGTTATTTGACACTACCTATACCTACCTTCATTTAGTTACATCAGTGACGTCGACGACACACACAAGTGTTATTGATTTTTACGCCTCACATACGTATATATCCGTTGAGTCTATTTAAAAGGGAAAATTAAAGTTCAGCGGAAAGTAATGCAATTCCGATGGAAAAAAGGCTTTTGACAACGAATACAAATTAAAGAATATTCCGAGGCTCATTTTAAATCGAAACGAGTTATGTTTAAGAAAGGCTTCTAAAAGGTTTATGCATCGGACAAAATCCTGTCGTATTTTTAACTTCAGGACTTTTTGGGAGAGCTCGAGAATTATTCTTTATGTTGTTCTTTTGTATTTAGAAATCTTCTAACTAGAGAGTGTGTCGCAGCATAACTTTCTTCTTACTGAACAAAAATCTCTTTCAAAGAAGTCCCCGACGGGAAACGTTTAAGCCCCGCGTGTTAGAATCAAATCACTCCCGCCCAGCTAAATTCATAGCCTGCAAGAAAACCCTTCCCGAAAAGGAAATTATAATGACTCACCATGTATTATTGAATTTCGTGAGTTGATATTCCTGAAATGAAGCTGATGGATGGACAAAAAGAAGCGGGCGTTCTTTTAATGGAACTTTCTAAAAGTACCTCGGAAACAAACAAAGAGAAATTTGAATTTTTTTTCTAGAAGCCCTTAGTATCGTGAAACGTACGTGTTATTCTTGAGCGCCTACAAAATATGGAACCAGAAGATACGCTCGCTCGCTCGAAAAGGCTCTGTCAATTGGTTTTACAAAAGGCCGTTCTACTAATGGAATCGGCTGAAAATTGTATCGGCTCATTTAAAAATAAAAGACACGTTTATTTTGTATCCTTAAAGACTTCAGTAAAGCCTTCGCCGAACTCTCACATAAAAATAAATAAAAAGGAGGCCATAACGGCTTGTAGTAACATACAGCTCAAACCTGAGTAACATACAACTCTCAACCATTCCTCTATGCGTGTTACCAGGACTGGAACGGAACTACAATTTTCTGCCGATTCCGAACGGCTAATGAGCACTTTTCATGACAGGAGATACTCTTAGAAGATTTGTCAATTCTTCGCAAGAGGTGACACTTGTCAGATATGTTGTTTATGATTCAGTTACTGATGTCAAATCACCATGGCAAGTGACACGATTGAACAGCACGTCTAAATGATAAGACCATATCACCAAAATTATTGTTCGTTAGTGCAAACGAGGCGCCCATTTTACGGGAGATATAGTGTCCCTTCACAGTCAACTCTTCCACGTTTGGAGGTCAAGTTTGAGACGACCGGCTCGGTAATCAATAAGCCAATATTCGTACGTCAAAGGAATACAAGGCCAGCAGTGGAAGTGTACAGCAGAACGCGAGGCAGTCGATTCCTCGCCGTCCACAAGAACTCGGCTATAGCAGGCTTCAACTGCGAATTTCGTGTCGAGACTTGAACCTAGACCCGTATTAGATCCAAATGACCCTGGCGCTCAAAGTTCAACCCTTTTTGCCATTTGCCAATTAATTTAATCTATCTTTCTAATCTGTCTATCCTTCATAACATATAATGGGGACTCATCGTCTGATCCTTCCGTGATAACCAAATTTCCTTACAAACTTTTTCAAACAATCGTTTACTGATTGCAACATAGAACCAGATGACCAATATTTTCGCTGTTTAAAGAACTCTTCTCGAACTGCATGTACAGCTCCGAATATCCTATTGAAAAACTTAAAGATGAATTCTCCACAGAACGAGATGGAGTATACCAATCCTTAAAAAATGCATAAATGCCTTTATTCAGCCCTATTTATACTATCCATTTTCCAATGCACCTTTTCTCATTCGTGGAAAGTTTCTTACAATTTTCTTATGCACAAAAAGGGACCAAAAAACAATGTGTCAAAATTATTGTCCTATAGCAAAATTATCATGCATTCCAAGAATATTCGAAAGCACTGTAAGTCAACTCTTTCCCCCGTACAACATGGTCTTATATCGGCTAGATGAACATCAACAACAACGAACTCAGTCCAATTTGTTTGAAGTCGATGTAATTGCTACCGACTTAAGCAAAGCATTCGACAAAGTATCACATAATAATGATCATCTTAAAATTAAGTTCCATGGGTTTTCCTACACCCTTTATCTTGTGGTTGAATTCATATTTGACTGATAACAAATATGTTGTCCGTTTTAGATCATCTCTTACCCTTCCTTTAAATGCAACTTCTGGAGTACCACAAGGTAGTCATCTTGGTCCAATGCTGTTCATCTTAGCTATCAACGATATTGCTCAAGTTCTCAACTGTGGTTTATCAATATTTATGCGAATGACATGAAAATCTTCGAACGTATTTCAACTGCTGCTGATATTTTGTTCTTTACAAACAAAATGTTGAAAAATTCTCCCTAAAGTAACAAAAAAACCTAATTGTCACAGCTTGACGTTTTTGAGTTAATTGTCAGTAAATATCATATAAACGGTGACCCGTATAAAATTTCTGTCACGATTTAGGAGTAATTTGTACTTAACTTTCGATGAAACATTGACAACATTGACATAATAAAGCTAATTCGACACTTGACTTTATCAAACGCTGGCCCGTACATTACCAAATCTCTTTTCATTTCATTTGTCCGACCTATCGCGGCTCAGGTTTGGTCCTTATATCAAATTATCCAAATTAGGAGAAATACTATATCTAATAATAAAAACAAAAACTGAGACCTAACTTATAGAGAACGTTTTTGATTGCGCTTGGCAACATTATCATACGAAGAGTCGGTACGAACTGCAATTATTACAAATGGTAATATAGCTATTTCCGACAGTTTTAAGTTATGCTTTACTCAATAGACGTATAAAGCAACATGCCATTTAATCGTTTGCATAAAAACATGTACGAATTTGTTATTATATCTTTAGCATTATTGATTGCAAATAGCCATTGTAAGTTTGTTGCACCCGCGACATAAAAAATATAAAAGTTTACTTTTTTGGCAGAAATAAAGTGCTAGCGTTTTGAAACTTTCTAAAAGTAAGAAGAAAACAAAACTAAAATTAAATCAGTCGTTATTAGGAATATATTGTACGTTGAACGACAAAAAACGTTGATTTAAATTGTCTACTAACATTATAACGTGATTTATTATATTTCATTAATAAATATGCTTTGAATAATAATTTCTACTGTTCAAGTTATTTTTTTTTAATTATATAATATAATAAAATTTGTTCTTTTTTATATAAAAATATATGGTTAAATGGAAGTGAAACAAGAAAAAGAGACTGCTTTACAGAAAATTGACAAAAAATTAACAAATATGCTGAGCTTCATGCAGAAAAAGGACGTAGAAATTAAATGTGGAGAGATGTATTGAAAAGGAAAATGAAGGCAGATACAAATTTTAAAATTCTGGCCAGAATCAGACAAAACAAAAAAATGCAGGCAACACAAAAAAGGCAGGCACTCATTACATCAGTCCCTGTAGACTGAAAAAGTCGCACAAGTGAAACGTAATCGCCCAAGGAGTCCCACTAACGTAGTTGAAGTGTTAAAAAATGTATTTAAAAAAAAAAAACGATTTCACCAAAGCAATGCCTAAAAAACTAAAGGATGACAGGTGATTTCTATAAAAGGGATAATATTAGCAGACAAGTACCGGGTATAAAAGATGTGAAATCGATTAAGTCGGAACTTAAGAATCGGGAAGAGTACAATGACCATGAGCATTCGTGAAGTTAAGTTTTCGATGTTTTAATTGAGTCAGAAGACGAAGCATTAAATTCTAAATCTCCAACAGGGTCTTTTGAGCCCCCTATATTAGTAGATCCATGCTCTAAAATACCGTTCTGTTTTTACAGCAGCAGTATTTCCAAAAGTTATTTCCGCAGGTTTGTACGTTCTTGCACCGGTAGGCTGCAATATCACAATATCGTTATCCTTAATCGATATCGATGAAGATGGAGTACTTCTAACATACATACATATATGTATTTTCGAAAAAATATTGAAGTATTTAAAAAAAACAAAATTATAATTAATAGAGAAGGGTACTGACTTGGTACATATGTGCCTTATTTTATATTTTTTCCAGTTTTTTAAATCAGTTTACTAATTTAAGTTATATAGACACGTTGCACCCGCGATAATTTGATGTTGCACCCGCGATTGAATTAAAAGTTAATATTTCGTTGCTTACTTTTGTTTTCTATCTTTATTTTTATTTATTTAGTTAATTGAATCAACGTCGTTCAATATATGTAAGAAGTTTCACAATTAACAGAATTTGTGTTTTTTGTACTATGATCTAGAAAAGTCGGGCCGATTCTGTTGCACCCGCGATCGCACTTTGAAACCATTCTTCAGCCAAATTATTTATTATATTTTAGAATTCTAAATGGATTAAAAATAAATAGATGGAAATGTATCCCTTCAAGTAATAATGTCATTAAATATTTTGCTTATTTTATTATTAAATGTACTTCAAATGAGTCTAAATGTTGCACCCGCTATAATGGAATCGCGCCGAAGCTGTCTAGCAGCTTAATGCTAATGGACCTTCACCTTCAGTATCTTGAAAAACGACTTGAAGCCGCAGATGTGGTTTTTAGTCACGACATGCTAACTGGTCATATTGACTTTCCCGGTCTAATAAGTTTGATTTCCATTAATACCAACCGGAGTTATGTCAGATCAGTACCCCTTTTCCGCATTCCTTTTCACCATACTACCTATGTATAGCTTTTAGTATGGTGAGTAATTCCAACAACTCGTCAAATATTTTTGATTTCAAAACATATACCTAAATCAGTCCTCCGAAATTCTCTCCTCTTCAACCCACCAAAATAAATTTCTCACCCGCCCACTACTTTTATTGTTAGTTGCATTAGTATCATTATAATGTATATAATGTATAGGTAAAAATGGGGCCGGAAGTGGCCATTAACATTTGCCAAACCTATACTTGAAAAAGCTTGTTCGATCAGGGAGTTTTGTATATGTAATTTTTAGGAGTATCAAAAAGGCTTCACATATTGGTTAGTGTTCTGGACAGAGCGATATTCAGTGACCCCGTTGACAGACCAAACCTGAGAATCCCAGAAGAAATAGCTGAAATAATCAGTAGCTGCAGGTCTAAGAAGTCAACCGGACCAGATGGAATATCTAACTTTATAATTAAGAGGATGCCAGAGACTTTTCTGTTCTTCTATCTATCATCTTGAACAACTGCGTCAACAACAACTACTTCCCTCAAAAATAAAAAACAGCAAACATCGTAGCGATCGCGAAGAAAGGTGTCAGGAACATGATCTCTAACTACAGACTAGTATCACTCCTCAGCAAGCTTTTGGAAGAACTGATACTAAAGTAAACTTAAGAAGTTTTGCAGAGAGAAGAACTTAATACTTGACATGCTTTGGCTTAAGGAAGAAGCACTCAACACTACACAGTACACACTCTCCTGAAGTTCCACGATGACATCATCATAGCCTTCAACATCAGCCATCGTGGAATCGTCGGATGCTTTCTGAATGTTTAGAAAGCATTCGATAACGTCTAGAAGAACATTAAAGCTCCAGACGCACGGTGTTCAACACTTGGCACAGCCTGATGGCATCAGACCAACCCATACTAACCGTTTGTGAAAACCTGCTATAGATATGCTGATGACTCGCTTAAGTATGAATCTCAATGTCACCACTAGTCGCTGTCCGGAAAGTAGAAGCTCATATCAACAGAATGTTCGATTTTTACAAGAAATGGGGTATCCAAATCAATAGAGAAAAATCGGAGTTTGTCTGCTTCAAGAAGCCTCGTGATGACAGATGCCGCTCAGCAACCACCTCCAGAAACTTAAATCTGAAACTTTCAGATAGATCCACCATTGCAGTCAAAAGAAACGTCAAATACCTGAATATCACCTTCAACGAGTTGCTAAGGTTCAACCTGCACTCAAAAAGTGCACTCAGAAAAGCCAACTGGCCATTCCACTGACTGAATCCCTTGATGAGGAGAAGATCAGGACTTGGCCAACAGGAAAAGGTACTCATGTACAAACAACTCCTGCGGCCAGTTATCAGTTATTTTGTCCCAGTCTGATTCACAATCTCAAAAACAGCAATGAAGGAACTTCAAATATTCGAGAGGAAGATGCTAAGAATCTGCACCGGACTCCACTTCGACCGGCAGTGAGCAAAACATTACGGGAACGAGGATCTATTCAGAGAAGCAAAGATAATTCTGCTGGACAAATATCCACTTAGATCGGCAAAAAAGCTGCTGCAAAACACCGTCAATCACCCTAATCACCTAATGAGAAGGATTTCCACCGAGCAACGACATCCCGAGCAGCGTTGTGCTAAAGTGCCCAATTGGGCCATTTGGCCCCAAGATTCTTATTTTGGCCCCGTGCCCCGGGCCATCACGAAATGGCCCCAAAATTGTAAAATTTGCAAAATAAAGCAACCCATTTTGCACAGCATTAAAAAACAAAATTTTATTTTAGAAATCGATAATATCCAAGTAATTGATATTTACTCTCATCTACATATATGCTAATTTGGCTGAACGCATTCATTGAAAAATTCAACACATCACATCGACTGACAGTAGCACATACCGGCTGTCCTTCTCTTTTTCTCTGTCTCATATTTAAGTTCTTCACTTTTTCAGAATCAAATTCGTTACAGCCTGTGCAGAACAGGGTTCGGACTTCATAAATCGCAGATCGCAGTAAATAGGCCAAGAAATCGCAGTAAAACCAAAATTTTCGCAGTAGAAATACATATATTTTTTTTGAGTAGGTAACAAAAAATTATAAGCAAGGAAACCAAGGTTAAAACACATTTAAATTATCGTTGCTTGTTAAAACAACATAAGTGATATTTTATTTTTTTACGGAAGAGAAAAAAAAACATGTTAAAAAATCCTTAATGGCTTAAAAGTCGAAACACTCTTATAAGATTTTTGGGTTAAAAAAATGACAATGGGCCTTACCAATAATCAAATTTAGAGATGACTTTAATATTTGCGCAAAATTAACCATTATTTAATGGACTCTATATAACTGACCATACATGTTACATTTTAATTTTTAAGTTCCGTACAATAAATGGTTCATAACTTAGAGTCCACTTGAATATTAAGTTCGTAACATATATGGCTAACTATATAGAGCTCATTACATATTGGTTCATTTCACTCAAATATTAAAGTCGTCTCTAAATTTGATTATTGGTAAGGCCCAATGAGTACACGTCCAAAAATGTATGATTTTTTGTATCTCATGTGAAAAAAAAATAAAATTTCAGTTATGTTGTCTAAACAATCACCGATTCATTTACATAGAATGTGTGAACAAATATACTCTTACTCGATAATGAAAATGTATAGTTTAAGCAAAAATATATGAAGCTAGGTAATCAAAATAAATTTACAATCTACAAATTTGTACTTTTTGAAACAAGAACAAATTAAAGAGTAGTAGAACTAAAAACGTATATAGCTGACAAGACTTGCACTAAAGAGACGAGAATCTTTTTAAATTTTGACATTTTGTTATGAGCACATTTATTTCTATGATCAGTGCTGCTATTCAAAAAAAATCTGGAAAATCGCAGTAGATTGTAGGAAAAGCGCAGTGGTGCAGTAGACTTAAAAAATAAGAAAAAAGTGCAGTAGATCTACTGCTTTCGCAATAAAGTCCGAACGCTGGTGCAGAACGTGTTTTTTAGCTCTTAATAATAGGTGTGTTTTATTCATTGCTGCATAGTAGGGTGTGTCACTTTTGTATGGCCGCAAAAAAGTACTCTTATTTTTAAATGTAATAGTGTTCAAAAGTTGTATTAGGGTCTGAGGTTTAAGAACATGTAAGAAAAATTAAGATATCGTTCGTCTTTGGCTCGCTCAAATCGATTGAAGTCGAAAAAAAAATTTTAATTTACAGTAACATTTTTTTTACGTATACTAAAAAAAAATCTAAACAAAATACAGAAAGAATTTTTGTCTTTACAAAAAGATATACCACGATATTGTAGGTGGTTCCGTTGATTTTTAAGAATTAAAAAAAAAAAAAAAAAAAACGATTTTACATAAAAAAATGATTTTTCTTCCTTCTTTTATTATTTCATAGCTTCTTTATCAAGTGGTCAATTTAAACAAATATAAGCTTAAAAGTATTTCCTTGCAATTATCTTTGACTTGAAAGCCTAAAAATATTTTATATAATTTTTTTGTATCCACACGATGCAATTTAAAACAACATAATATTTCAAAAATCTCGAAAAATCAAAATTTTTTGGATTTTATCCTATTTTAGAGCTAGCCAAAGATATTAATTAAAATGAAAATTGTAAACGCAGGACTTCATTTTGATAAGCAATGCAACTTTTAAAAGCTATTACATTTGAAAATACCATAGTTGAGCACTTTGACACACCCTTCTGCATAGCCTGCGCAGGTTCAAGTGCGAATAAAACGATCAAACTCACACCATATGTCAATTTCAATTTATATTTCAATGTTGCCCATTATTATAGAAAATATCAAAATCTGATGTCAAAACATGTACATATGTACATAAGTTTAATTCAATAAGTTTTCATTTCAATAATTTACAGTTCTATCACCAGCACAACTGTCACTTTTTTTACTGGCTTCTTTTTCTCCAGCAATCAAATTGTTGTTGTTTGTCGAGGGAAATTTTGCTGCGCTAGCTATGCAGCAGTGAATAAAACACACCTAATATTAAAACCGAAAATTGCAATAGATTTAGCTATGAAGTTATAAATTCGCTTATGAGCTTTAAGGGGTTTCTGAAAAATAATACTTGTGGTAATTTTATTCCGCCTCCAGAATTGATAAAAAAATGTCTAACATAGATTTTAAGTTGTTTAAAAAAATGGAATAAAATGCAAAAATACAAATAAAATAATATCTTCTGTTTTATTATTTAATTATTTTATCGAATATGGAAAAACGAAGTGGCCCCAAAAAAGTTGAAATGGCCCCAAAAATGGCCCCAACATTTTGCTTCCCAGGAACAACGCTGATCCCGAGCCGAGGTACTTACCTCAGTGTTATGGAAATTCTGGACAACACTATTTTCACCAATGTAAAAGGTTAGGCCCCTATGTGCCATAAGATTTATAATTTTTCAATTTATTTTTTGTTGTACGATAATACAAATTGTATATACTCGTAAATGTTCAATCTTTAAAAATCATTGGTTAGTGTCCCGTTTTTTTCAGAAGCCATAAGAAATATGTTAATCTTAAATATTCGCCTTCGGAACTATCAAAAATTGTTTTCGTTAATCGTCTCATCCATAAGAAAATTCAATAATAATAAAGTTAACCACGTTTTCGACTTACTAATTTCTTATTTCACATCAAAAGAACTCAAAAACGGTTCCCACAGGAACCTACCAACACAAAAATGCAAATTATATCCAAGTGATTGCATCTCCATAATCCAAATAGAAAATTACATCAAAATTTAAGAAATAATAAAAAATATTTCCACCATTTCAAAAAATCAAAAATTGTGTCCTTTTCCTTTTACTATAGGACTCACTGGCACTTCCTGCAAAACCTATGCGACAAACCTAAACAAATAAAAATCGCATCCTTATTTTCTGGATGGATGGGGCGCGTCACATCAAATGCGAAATTAAGAAGATCAAAGATCAGCTTAGATACGCAGATGAAAAAATAATAACAAGGACATTTTGTTCGTCCTGTGTCGTAGGTAATATTCTTTTTTAATTTCTTTTCTCTCCGTTTTTTTTTGTCAACTTAACTAACATATTTTTTGATCGAAATTCATCAGAGCGAAAGTAATTTTGTGGATTTGTCCAATTGTATGAATGTGATGTGATGATATTAGGGACTGTTACTGCCATACAAAAAAATAACGGTTGCAAAACGATTAATCCTCCCTATAGCTAATTATTAGTTTTTTGTATTTGCCTACAGAAGGATGTGAAAAGTCCACATACAAATGAACTCAGGATGTTTTTTTTTATCCAACCCCTTTTATCGGCTTTTTATTTATACCAATGGCGGTGTAAGCCTTATGTATGTTTGTCCTACCTGCAAAGATTCATATTGGGCTGAGGGTTATGAATGATAGAAATAGAATTTAAAAAAACTGGATTTTTTGTTGTCTGTCTGCGAGTACGTCAATTTGATGATGCTGATCAACCATATACCGCTGGGAGGGATTCTGATTTTGAATTGAATTATTAATAAGAATAAAGCAGAAATATATGTAATATTGTGAGGGCAAGCGAGGCCGGGGGATGATTTTATTCAAACATGAAGATAATCACAGGGACAATAGATGATCCGATGTTGTGTACGTGATGACGATAGATGACGAAAACATGGAAAATCGTTTTATATTAGAAATGATGCGTTTATTATTGGATATGTGAAGAGCGACATGAAAAAATGGAATATCTGATAATGAAAAGGGGTTTGAAATAAATGCTGCCATTTTGAATCGGAACTAAACAGGAATATACTCGTATGTATAGGCACAAAAAAACTAACATGGACGACGAATTATGAAACAATTTTGATTTAGGTCGTGCTGTGCCACTGCACGGAACCGATTTAAGAGGAATACATTTTCGACTGACTCCTACCACTGTGTTCATGTTCGTCTTCATACTCTAACGATGACAATCGAATGTTGTTTAGATACGACAAAGTCGGACGATCTAGATCTTCTGCATCAGAAACGAAATCCGTGGCTGTTGGATTTGTGGCTCAAATTTGCTCTGTATTTTAAAAATGAATGTTAATAGAAAAAAATATTCACATCTATAAAATTTATTTTTTAAATGACTTAATCAAAACTAAGGTGGGCGCGGGTAGTAAGGCCTAGCTAAGGGAGATTTCAAATTAAACAAAAACTATTTATCAGAATGGACACATTTTATTGTTAATTAATGTATTAGATATATTACTATATATAAAAAAATGAACAAAACATGGCAACTTCTGCCTTAAACAAAAACAAAATTCAACATTTTTAAAAACTTTGTCAATAGACTTTATTAAACTATAGTCGGGAAATAAGGCCTAAGTTTTAAAAATTACATAGAAAATCAAAATTGAGATAAAAAAAATATAAATAAATTAATATGGCTTAAAGCTTTAAAAACAAGACATTGTTTCTTTCTCTAACAGCCATTAGGACAGTCAAAATTGTCTTAATCATCCGCTGACAAGCCAACGCACTTTTCATGATCCAACCTAGGGCATTTATAACACTGCCTTATATCAGCAATTTTATCTACCTCACAGCCGTGGCAGTACTAACTAACCTGGATTTTTTAACCACCACTTTTGACTTTGGGTGTTGCGGTATCTTTAATTGCATTCTTAACTTTCTCAAACAGATCTTTGTTGACTGGAGTTTCTCTGTAATTAATGGCTTTTCTTCTGATTGTTGTGGGTAAGGAGGATAATAAGGCCTGCCGTCAAATTTGGTAGGCCTTAATTACCCCATACACTATTTATATAGGAAAATTAAATAAATCACTATTGAAACTATAATACATTTTTGAAACATAAAAAATAAACAAAACAATAAATAACGGAAAACATAAGCTCAAATTTACAAACATTAGTGTAATTTTAGAAAAACTACTTACGATTCAATAGGATTATTATTTCTTATTATTTGGACCGCACAATCACCTCTCATAATACATTTCACAAAACTGATAACGAGTCATTTATGACTGTTAGCTACATAGCAGACTCGCCGTTAGTGCCTACTACTATCATAACTTCCTTGTTTGAAATTTAGGCCTTATAAGCCGACAGGCCTTATTACCAGGGGCGTATTTACCCTAGGGCTAAAAGGGCTACAGCCCGGGGCGGCAAGGCTGCTAGGGGCGGCGGCGCAAGCTGAAGCGATTGAACTTTCAAAACATACAAGCAGAAGGACGCAAACCGCCCCTAGCAATTAGCCAATTAATAATATTTTTTTTGAAGCAATTGAACTTATAAAATATACAAGCAAAAGGCGCAAGCCACCCCTAGCAATTGCCCAATTTATAATGTTTTTTTGAAGCGATTGAACTTTCAAAAAATACAAGGAAAATTGGGCAAGCCGCCCCTAACAATTGTTTAATTTACAAAATTTTTGAAGGATAAATAAAATAATAAAATAATAATAAATAAATAAAACGAGGAATGGCGGTGAAAGAAGCTAAAACTGTTTCATAGGAGGTTTAAGGCCGTTTTAGTATCTAAATGTCATTTTGAGATGACATCTTGTGAAATTTACAAAAAGGAGTATAAGCAATTTTTTTTCGTTTGTTACTAAGACAAAAAGAATAGATATTTTGCATAAATAAACTATTTATATATTTCAAACGCTCAAACAGTTGTACGCTGTACGGTATTGGGGACGCAATGTGGTTCGAACATTCATTTAGAGGATTTGAACTTTATACAATCCAATTTTAAATGTATCCAATTTCCAAAATGAATAAAATGAATACTAATGGCAATCAGCTGGTTTTTTTACGTTTATAATAACCAGAGTTTTAGATTGGTAACTTAATTTGGTAGTATATTTGACATAGGTAAGGCGTAGCTAAAACGGCTAAGAAAATAATATAAATAACGATTTGTTTGACGTGGCGTAAGCCCGAAGTAAGTTCTTCGGCTCGGTTTAACTATTCCGAGGTTGAACCCAGTATTAGTGAAAAATAATAAATAAGGCTGTCATTGTTTTTGGTGTGTTCAGAAGCAATTTAAACAAACTGTAAATGTGCACACATCGACAAACCGGCCGACACCAAAAATCAAAACATTTTGATTTTGCTCGCACAGAGCCTCACATAAAAAATCTGTGCACACACCAGCCCACAAACACAGCACACATTTCAATACACCGTCACCGGTGATACGAGTACGTTGACAAAGCGATTAATTGAAAAAACAGGATGTAGATATAAATGTAATTTGCCATTGGAGCGTATGTTATGTTCTAGACAGGCTGAGTGATCAGTGGTCTGTCTGAATTTGGTTCGGTAAACATATTTAGTTTAGACCAGTTTTTCTGTTCCAAAGTTTATCCAAGTTATTGTCATATCGCTCCTAAAAAAGTTTTACTTCAAAAAATTGTTTTAGGCAGCGTGAAAAGGAGAATAATTCGACTCCTACGTTACAATAGAAATTTTATATATTACCTACAAATTATTTTTTTTGTTGGACACCCTGTTCCTCGTTTTAAAAAGGTCTTCTTTTCTTGTAGTTTTTTCACATAACTTTTTTGTCTTCCATCTACATATTTATCGTGAACAGTGACATAACGGTATCCTCAAATTATATGTTGAGAATACTGAATTAATTTTGGATTACTTATACATTATTGGCAATGCTGGCTCCCACTTACATTTTGTACTAAAATATATTGAATTTATTTAACTTACTTTTACTTATATACATATAATAAAGTCAGTCGCTTTTTATACTTCATAGAAGTCGTTTTTGTCTCTTTCTTTATAAAATATAACAGGTTATGGGCCCAGAACACGCCAGAAATTAAATTTTGATAAAGTTAAAGTTAAAGGTTACCTTGGTTATTAAATTTTTTTTTTGTACGGTTTTTTTTTTTGGGAAAACCTTAAGTAACGATATAACGATCGTTGGTACATTTAAAATAAGAAAAGAGAAAATGGAGAGTGAGCTCTTTAAAGTGGAAAAATTGCAAAATTCTGAGCAATACGCAGTATGGAAGTTCCAAGTGACGATTTTGTTAAACGCATCAGGTCTTTTTGATCATGTGAATGGGTTGAGCACTTTTCCTGTCCGGGCACAAAAGGAGGAAGAGGAAGCGTTTAACGATCGTGCAAGTGCGTGGATGCGATCGGATAGCAAGGCTCAAAGGATCATTGCTACAAGCATTGGTTCAACTCCACTTAGGCATATTGTTAATTGCACAAATGCAAGGGAAATGTGGACAAAGCTGGGGGCGGTGTATGAACAATCATCGAAAGCTAATGTCCACATGTTACTTCAAAGATTCTACAGCTTCACAAAAGATCAGAGTGATGACGTCGCAACACACATTTCAAAGTTGGAGAACATCGTTCGGCAACTAAGAGATGTTGGAGAGAAAGTATCAGAGAGTATGGTTATAACAAAAATACTAATGACTCTTCCAGACAGTTTCAAACATTTTTTTTGTGCGTGGGAGTCGTCGGCCAAAGAAGAGCAAACTCTTGAAAATTTGACGTCACGACTAGTAATGGAAGAAGCGCGAATGTCATCTCATACATCTCATACTCTTAATACAACCAATACAACCGCATTAATCGCCAAGAAAAAGGGGCAAAGGCATAGAGACAAAAATTCTAAGCCTGGTAAGTGTTTTACTTGCAATGAGTATGGACATTGGAAAAGAGACTGTCCAAAAAAGTTTGCAGAGCAGAGAAAAGGTGGTAGTGGTGGAAGTAGTGTGGTAAGGGGAAACGCATTGGTTTCTAGCTCTTCGAGTATCGCTGATAAAGGTATGACTGGAAGTAGAAATGTGGAGCAGCGAGGAAGCGTGTATAATAATGTGTGGACTGGAAGTAGAAGTGAAGTGCTAAGGGGTGACGCACTTATTAGCAATTGTTTGAAGATCGTGGGTGAAGTGAAGACTGGAACTGGCGGTGAGCTGCAAAGGGTAAATGCTAATGACAGACAAACATGGACTGGAACTAGAAGTGAGGAACAGAGGGTAGGCGAATCGAACTCAAACGCACTAATGCTCAACGATGGGAAAATTTATAATCGATGGTATCTTGATTCAGGGGCGAGCGATCATATGACTTATGAAAAGAAGTGGTTCGTAAACTATCGAAGTTTTTCTGATCCTATTGGGATAAGGATAGGAAGTGGAGAGCAAATTTATGCGATGGGCATCGGCGATATTAATATCCTGGCTTCAGATGGTAAAATTTGGAACGAAAAACATCTTTTGAATGTTCTTTATGTGCCAAAGATATCTGTTCATTTGTTTTCACAAAGCCGTGCATTGGACAAAGGTTTGAAGTTTACTTCAGATAGTATGCGATGTGAATTTGTGGCTAAAGATGGTACTGTTGCAGCAGTGGGAGAACGAAAAAATCAATTATTCGAAATGTGTATTAAAGTGCAAGGTGAAGCTGGCAAAATGGTTAATATGGCAGTTAATCAAGCTTTGTCACTTAAATTGTGGCATGAACGGATGGCTCATCAAAATGAAGGCCATATACGTAGTCAGTTAAAAAAGGAAGGGATAGTTTTTGAGGACGATGCAAACTTCTCATGTGATTCCTGCATTTTCGGTAAACAACATAGGTTGCCCTTTCCAAAGAGTGATTTTGTAGCAAATCAACCAGGACAGCTTGTCCATATTGATGTATGTGGTCCTATGGAGGAAACTTCTTTAGGTGGAGCTAAATACTACGTTCTATTCAAGGACCATTTTTCGCATTATAAGATGGTATTCTTTTTAAAGCATAAGTCGGAAGTTTGCAACTCGATTGAGCAGTTTATTGATCGGGCAAGATGTGAAATTCGGTGTCCAATAAAGAAAATTCGAACGGACAATGGCTGTGAGTTTATAAATGAAGGTGTAAAGTCTCTCTTAGCGAGGCACGGCATTCTTCACGAGACTACTGTTCCTTATACTCCAGAACAAAATGGTTCTGCTGAAAGGGAAAACAGAACTGTAGTCGAAGCAGCAAGGACGATGTTGCATGGAAAGAATTTAGAAAAGAAATTCTGGGCGGAAGCAGTTAATACAGCCGTGTATGTGCTTAATCGGACAGGCACTAGTTCTGTGAAAGGTAAAAATCCCTATGAATTGTGGTGGGAAAGAAAACCTAGAATTCAAGATTTTAAAGTGTTTGGCATCGAAGCGTTTGTACATGTACCCAAACAAAAACGAAGAAAGTGGGATAAAAAGGCAGAAAAGGGTATATTTATGGGCTATGCTGAGAACACCAAAGGATACAGAGTATGGTTACCTTCGGCTAGGAAAGTAGATATTGTAAGGGATGTGACGTTCAGAGAAAGGGAAGAGAACGATCCTCAGGTCATGTTGAAACAGAATGACATACATGAAGAAACAGAAGTAGCAGCGGTTTTACCAATTTCGGATGTCGATTCGAAGAATGACGAAACCCATAGAAGTGAATGTATTCCAGATTTCGAAGATGAAGGTGCATGTGGAAGTGATGATGCTTTTCGATCTGCAGGTGAAGATGATGATGATGAGGATGGTGGTAATCGTACCCTTCCGTTGAAAGAACGTTTGCGTACCTTGGACGTTGTAGACTATTCAGGTATGTGTAATATTTTACAAAGACATGCTTTTCTTGTGCAGGGGGAACCAAACAGCTATCGTCATGCAATTGCCTGTGATGATGCAGCTCATTGGCAGGAAGCAATGGCAGATGAGATGGATAGTCTCTACAAAAATCGCACATGGGATTTGGTCAAGTGTCCAGAAAAAAGGAAACCCATTGACAATAAGTGGGTATATAAGCTCAAAAGCATAGGCTTGAATGGAGCACGAAAATATAAGGCCAGATTGGTAATCAGGGGCTTTTGTCAAGAAGAGGGTGTTGACTACGGGGAGACGTTCAGTCCTGTGGCCAAATTTACATCAATTCGCATCATTTTTGCTATTGCAGCTAACGAAGGACTAAGCCTTACGCAATTTGATGTGAAGACAGCTTTTTTAAACGGAGAACTAAGTGAGGAGATTTATATGGAGCAACCTCAAGGCTTCAATGACGGATCTGGGAGGGTTTGTAGGCTTCGAAAGAGCTTATATGGCTTAAAACAAGCCTCTCGGTGCTGGAACAAGAAGTTCACTGACGTTTTGAAAAACTTCAATCTTAAACCTAGTGAAATGGATCCGTGTGTTTTCATCTCAGGGGATGTAAGAAAGCGCATAATACTTGCGATATACATTGACGATGGATTGATTGCGGCGAGAGATAAACAAGATGCTATGAAGTTGGTTAATTTTTTAAAGAAGCAGTTTGAAATAACATTGTTAGATGCAGAGGTGTTCTTAGGTATGGAACTGGCAAAGAAAACAGATGGTAGTTTTTTTGTCAGTCAAGAAAGATATGCTAAAAGTGTTCTTAAAAGATTCAGTATGGAATTTAGCAAACCAGTATCAACTCCAGCTGAAACTTGTTCGCATGCAGAACGTTTGTCTTTAGGAGGCGTCAAATTTCCATACAGAGAGGCTGTGGGGTGCCTCATGTATCTGGCAATCGCTACTCGTCCGGACATTGCATATGCAGTGGGAGTTGTGTCTCGGTACTTGGATTCACCAACCCAGATGCATATAAATGCAGTGAAACGAATCTTAAAGTACATAAACGGAACTAGGACTATGGGTATAACTTTTAAAAAAGGCAACAATTTTGATTTAGTCTGTTTCAGTGATGCTGATTATGCAGGCGATCCTGTAACTCGACGTTCGACAACTGGCTTCATTTTTATCATCGCTAATGGTCCCGTGTCTTGGTCATCACAAAGACAAAAGTGTGTTTCTCTGTCCACTACGGAGTCTGAGTACGTCGCGGCTTCACAGGCAGTGAAAGAAATGGTTTGGCTTCAACAACTAATTTTGGAATTGGTTCCAGGTGGTGTGGGCGAAACAAGTTTGAACATGGATAATCAGGGAGCTATCAGACTTGTTAAAAATCCGGAATTTCATAAACGAACCAAACATATCGACGTCCGTTACCATTTTATCCGAGAGCGTTATGAAAAAGGAGATTTTAAAATTAATTATGTACCTTCTGAATTTCAAAAAGCAGATATATTTACTAAAGCACTAAGTAAAGATAAATTTGAAAATTTTCGTTCTCTGATTGGAGTTTCAAGTAAATGAATAATGCTTATTATGTTTTGAATTATTAATTAATTGAAAAGTGGGAGTGTTGAGAATACTGAATTAATTTTGGATTACTTATACATTATTGGCAATGCTGGCTCCCACTTACATTTTGTACTAAAATATATTGAATTTATTTAACTTACTTTTACTTATATACATATAATAAAGTCAGTCGCTTTTTATACTTCATAGAAGTCGTTTTTGTCTCTTTCTTTATAAAATATAACATTATAAATTCTGCTTTTACATAAAGTTCAAAGATGGAAAAAGTGTTTTGGTATTGGTATTAAATATACTCGTAAACATAGCTGGGCACCGTTAATCAAACAGTTAACTTCGTTAATCGTTAATCCGCTACTAAAAAAGTTAGCTTCGTTAAACGTAAAAGCGTTAAATTTCGGAAGAATTAACGCAAGTTAACGTTAATCGTTAATCCGTTAACATGTGATAAAAATTGCATTTTTTATATTTTTTTTTACTCTGAGCCGCGGCGCTAAGTAATGGCGGTCGTCCACTAGGCGATCAACGCACAAATTTCGAATTCAACGCATTCAACTCTAATGTACGGTGCCTTCTGTTCTGTTCACCCAACGGGTTGGGAATTGGCTCAGTCTCAAATTTCCTCGAAAATGCAATTGCCTAAACTTTGAATTCGAATTCACGGGCGCGGTGGGATAAATCGATTTTAATTTCTCATATATTTCATTGAAAAAACAATTTTCTTCGCGACTCAAGAAAAAATCGTCTACCCAGAATCGTCTTGACTGTTTTTTCTTTGTTTGTCGTTCATTTTCTAAAATTATTAATGCGACAGCCACTGTTTTTTTCTTAGAGGAAATCATACTCATACGGAACAAATTTAAGAATATTTTAAAGCGAAGGCGTGCGTCGACAATAAATGTATGTACCAAACTGAAGTCAAAATTATTTCAGGTTTGACGTTTGAGTTTTTTGTTTATCGTGGTGCGTTTAACGCGTGCCCCAACGAGTGATCCTTGGTTAAGTGTACGAAGGTATCAACTCGTTCATCAACTGGTTGAGCAACAATATCGATTCGAAAAAATTTTTTTCTGTCAAAATCGACAAGTTTATCAACTAGTGTACCAGGTTATTCAACTAGGTGTACGAAGCTATTCAACACTAGAATAAGTTTTAAGAGTTGATCAACTAGGTGTGCGGGGTTAATCAATATATGGGAAAGTTGGTCAATTATGTGTACGGGGTTCCAAACGTATTTTGTTCAACTTTAGTTGCTCAACGTGAATTACGTAAGTTGCTGCACTAGTGTAAGAGGTTGTAAGTTCGTTTATCCAACGAAAGAGTTGAATAAAAAGTTGAACGAAGTTGGTTGAACATAGTGGACGACCGGCATAATGAAATGATCAAATGAAACGAATCTCTTCGCAGTTTTCTCACTCGCACGCGCCGTCAAAATATAATACGTACCTACCTAGCTGTTTTTGTTTCACCCGCGGCACGCACCGCACGGCACTTATCTCATACCTGTCTAAACCTGTTTTTTTCGCGCCGCGCGATAAATAGTAGGCATTGGATTAACGATTAGCGGACTTAACGTGGATTAACGGATTTAACGTGTCCGTTAACATTTTTAAAAGTTAACTTTAAAGTTAATCCGTTAATCAAAATTTTAACTTCGTTAATTAACGATTAACGGATTAACGAGTTAATGCCCAGCTATGCTCGTAAATGTTAACTCTTTTTACCGTAAGTTACTGAAGCGTGTAATCACTTAAGTATTTCTCAAAATCGATGCCAAAGAACAAATTTAGGTTTATTTTCATTATTTTAAGAGGCGGCAAAATTTATCAGCCCGGGGCGCCAAATCCCAAAATACGCCTCTGCTTATTACCCACACCTACCTTATGTATTTATTTTAATAGTTGGAGCTAAAAACAGGATACCATCTGATTTCTCAAGCAAATATTAGCGTTTCTTAATATTTTAATAATACACAATTTAAAACTTTGAAACGCCTACTTTGAATTTTTATTATTGTACGAATAAAAATTAAATTAAAAAAAAAATATTCGCCCGTTTTTGAGATATCGAAAATATTTTTTTTTAAGTTTTGAAATGCATATCGTATTCTAACTTAATACGACTCTTTGACATTTATAAATGTCAAAACGAGTCTGCTTACTTAGTTCTTTGAACGAAAAAAACAAAAATAAAAACGGACCTTGTACAAATCCTTGGGGGCACCTAAGTTACTAAATTTTATATTAGATACTTAATTTATTTCCAATTTTAACATATTGGCCGTACCAACAATCAAATTAAGAGACGACTTTAATATTTTAGCGAAATGGACCATTATTTAAAGAGCTCTATAAAGTTAACCATACATGCTATGAACTTAATATTTATGTGAACTCTAAATTATGAACCATTTATTGTACGGAACCTAAAAAATAAAATGCAGCATATATGGTCAGTTATATAGAGTCCATTAAATAATGCTTCATTTCGCTCAAATATTAAAGTCGTCTCTTAATTTGATTGTTGGTAAGGCCCACTGTCTATAAGATATGACTTCAACCAGTTATGATTTCGAAATCCCATTTTGTTTTCTAAATGTATTCTAGAAAGAGAAAGAAATTAGATAGAAAGAAATAGATAGAAAAATTATTAAAAAATTAAAAAAACAAAACACATAAATCGCATATAATATTGGCTTTCAATATGGGATATAGAAACCGTAGTTCAAAAAATCAAGTCATTAATACAGAAGGCAAAAAAGTACTAAATTTTTGAAACGATTTTGGTCTAGTCATTTCAAAAGGAAGCGTTGACGGTGATATTAAAGGGGAGTTAACTTTCTACGGTAAACAGGGATGCTCAATCATCTTCCTATTTTAGTACAATATGGAATTGACAGCATCCATAGTAATTCCGAACTACAAAATGTATCAGATATACCCAAATTTAATATGGATGGCTCGCGGCGAAAGAAGTTATAAAACCAGTTTAAATGAGACAGCTACAAAATCAATTTTTAAGAGAATACTTCGATTCGTTGCTGTGTTCATATTATGTATGACCAATTATCATGGAGCTATGCAAAACCAGATACCTATACGAATATCGAATTTAATTCCTATTTTCGAAAAGGCTCTTCGACAGTAAGTTGATAACATTTTTGTACTAGGAAATCTAGCCCGTTAAAATCTTAGCTAAAATAAAAAAACTATGCGCTTTTTTCGTTGACTTTAAAGCTGCCTTTGATAAAGTAGACAAAAGACTTTATAATCTTAAAACTTGGTGAGGGGGGCGCTGTAAAAATTTTATCAACTAGGTAACAACTGGACGCGTATTTAATGAGAGAGGAACATGAAAAACATTAAAATGAATTTCGGAGTACCGCAGGGATGCAAACTTAGTCCGTTGTTCTTCTGTTGAGTGTCTTCTGTGTGGTGTTGAATATAGAAGCACCAAAATAAAAGTTATAATGTAATTATGTTATGTATGCGGATGATATCTTAATTTCGGCAGAATCGCAAACTTCGCTTCAACTAAATATAAACAGACATTTTGACTAAAGCAAAAAGATGGTGCTTGGAAAGAGAAATTAAAAGTAAAGATATTCCAGAATGGGGCAGGAAGAGCTTCTAAAGAAGAATATTGGAGATATGGCGAAACCAAATTTGAAATTGGGAATGACGATAACGTATGAATATGGAAAACTATCTCGAAATAAAGGCTAACGTGGCTAGGACAGCAATTTGTGCAAATCGGAAAAAAAAAACTTTCAGCAGTACCTAAGCTTATTTCAACAAATGCTCGAAATTTGAAGTTTTCATTGCAACTGTTAAAGCTATACTTGTATACGGGGCACAAAACTAGGGAATTCAAAAGTTGCGTTTCTTCTTAAGAAAAATAATTTTTTTACCGGTAAACACCAGTGACGATTCCTCTCAGTTAGCAGGTTTATCGCCGCTTAACCAAGAATTTAAATGAATATGAATAAATACTATGATTAACATTTTATATTGAAAACGCAACTTTCGAATCATACTTTCCTAAACACAACACAAAACTATACCATACAAAAAGTATACCTTAGCGGTAAAATTTGCGCAACCAAATTCCCTACAATTTTGGCTACGTTTGACTACAACATGTCCTAAGCAAAGCTCAGCTGAATAATATGAAAGCGTTAGCGCAAAAACATGCGATAAAACAAAAGACACATCAGGTTGAATGAAAGAGGAGTAGGTATAGTAAGCAGGTAAATGTTGTGTGCGTTTTCTTTTTTGTTTACTTGTATGCAGTAGAAAGAACAAGGAATGCGTCTGCTTACTTGCGTTGTTATTTGATTGGGATTTAATATCTAATATTTAGTAAGATATTAAATCCCAAAAGTTAAGTGCGAAATAAACATAAACATTTAAGCATTTAACATTGATATCGAGTCCTAAGAAATAAGATCAATGTGAAATTGATTAAGTATTTTTTATTTGCGTGGATTTTTAATGCGAATAAATATAGATACGAAGTACGAGAGTGTGATCTAGGATGGTCCTTATATTTATTTTTTAAATTTTAATGCTTTCCATTTAGAGGCCAAAATTAATCTATTTCGTCTTTAAACCGAGGAAACTACATTGAGTTTTTAAATATATTGAAACAATACGAAACGGCAACGGGTATTAAAGGTACCTCAATGGCGAGATGATTTGATTAAAGCGGTTCCTGAGCTTTTAAACAGTCATACATCAACAAAAATTAAACAGTCAGATTTTGTTGCGATTATGCTTGATGAGTGGTTTGAAATTCAAATTATCCGTTGTTTCGGTATTACTTAAATAAGAAAATCCATAAAACTTTCGTTTGATTTATTGATGTAAGGCGAACAGCAGATGATTTGTTTCAATTAGTTACAGCTCTATTATAATTATAATTATATTATATATAAAATATGACATTAAATACCTATAAAGTTATAGCCCAGACTTACTTGTAAATAGTATACCCAATACAACAAAATTGAATTGAATTGATATTTTGTCAAAAAAAAAAAAACAGTAGGTATAAGGCTGGTTTTCGGGGGTTAATTTTAAAATGGTTTAGATCTTACCTGACTAATAGGATTCAAAGAGTAAAAACATTTAGATGAAATTAGGAGTGGTGTAAAATGTATGGCCATAGGTGTGCCACAGGAATCTGGGTTAGGGCCTAAACTATTCCTAATTTATATAAATCCCTTTTTCAGACATATCTAGTTTTAAATGTGTACTTAAAGCTTTCGCTGACAATATAGGTTGTATATACGGCCAAGTTAGTTTTTCGGAGTTAGTTTTGGATATTAACTCGGATCTAAATTTTTGTAGAGTATATAATATAAATTAGCTATTATAGGTGTTAACTGCAAGTTTTTTCATTCAAAGTTGCAATATATCAGCTGCTGGAGTGGTTCATACTATAATAAGATTCAACCGCTTTTGATCCTCCAAAAATAGGTAGGTACCTACCTAGGTACATTGTAGAAAAATCTGCAATAAACATATCGTCTGCATCAAAGTTTTCTTTTGTTTCGAGATTTAAAATTTTTTCCAATTCGTCATCTTTATTGTTTTAAAGTTCTTAAGTTTTTTTTTTTGTTAGATTTGGTAATATACACTTTAGGGTTCTGGGCAATCATAATCGCGGCAATTCCTTAAATTTAGTTACGGTACCCATCTTTCGAACTACATAGGGTAGAGTAGCCTAATTGCGGCCTCCCCCAGTGGCCGGCCACTTATAAGAAAAATCGTTGTAACTATACTCTGTCCAACAAAAATTGTCAGTACAGGGAAGATAGGTAGTTTGTCTCTCATTCGGGTTGCATTGCCATGCATAAGTGCGTCGCCTTTTAAAGCTCTCACAGGGATTCCGTAGTTTAAATTATAAATCGCCGCAAATGAGAGTAAAAAAACGCGTAGGGCTACCGTCTGCCGATTCAAAACGACTGAAAACAATATTCAATCTACCTTTTCCCACAACGCCAAGCGGTAAGATAATAGGCGCGTTTTTTTTTTTTAAGTTGAAAAGCAATACGACAACACTCAACATACTCATCTTCTTAAAATGTGTTCTCAAAAGCTTCAAATCCCAAAAGCTCCTTAATAAAAACCACTGAAAAAGCTCCTTGCTTGCAATTGAGAATGATAATGGTAACTCTGTTTTGATGTAGATAAAGAGCGCACGATCGTATTGTGAGTGACACTTGACAGTTGACACTCTTGATCTTGACAGTATCTCATGTCTCATCAGCAGTGGCATACGACGATCGTGTTGGGGTGTACAACTTTTTGCAAAGAATTACAACAACAATTTCTTAAGAAAAGTCAGTGGCTTGCTCTTTTTTTAGTGGCATTTTTCCTAACGCATTGTAGTGAGGGTGCATCAGGCGCCACTGCTTTAGAAAAAGCTCTCCCATAAGGCCTGTACTGACAATTTTTGTTGGACAGAGTATAGTGAATTCTATACGAATCTTTCTGATTTTTTGGTTTTAAATTGTTCTCTTAAGCTTCTCTCTTAATCTGTCAAAATTCTTGTTCCGTGTGCACTGCACAGTCGCCTTGGCCTTCGAGAAATTAACACATTTGTGTCGGGTTGTACCTATGTCGGGAAGGTTTTTTTGTGAATTTATCTACTGTCAAAATTGTTAGTGAACATTACTGTTGGAATTAGTGTTTAGAGTGCAAATTTTGTGGGTAAGTGTTTTCAAATATTATTTTTTTTTTTATAAAATATATTATTTTTCATTAAAATAAGCTTTTAAATGTAAAAAACTTTTGTATTTATTCGTGATTTTAAGGGCCGGAGATAGGACACAAGAAAACTCGCGGTTGCCTATTGTCGGCCACCCCCGGCCGGAGATACGCAACTGTATAGGACACACGTGTCCTAACTCCGGCCCCTTGTTTTATCTTAGGTTTAAAACACATGTTTATAAGGTTCCAATTTTTTGATTCCAAAGTAGATAAATTCAAATTCTTGTCTTCAGCGGCTTAAATATGACCCGCACAAATGAGAAACATGCCAAGGATAAAAAAAACCGTGTCATTCCATATAAACACACAGATTTAGAACAAGCCTTATTTGAGATCCGTGAAAATAAACTGCCAATCAGAGCAGCCCAACTTTTACCAGGGCTGAAAGAGGTCCAAAATAAGAAGCCGGACTGGGTTTTTGGAAAGACGGAAAGTGGATGGATGCGGGGAGAGAAATATGTGAAAGAAGGTCTTAATGTGTGGATTTTCAGCAATGATGTTAAACGTCCAGTTCTATTTTTTCTATTAGAAGTCTGATTATAAAAATATTTTGAACGAATGGCGAAAACTTTCGGGTAACCACGGCAGCACAATGAACAAAGAAAATTTGTGTGATGTTTAAGATGAGCTCCTGAATTACAAGGATAGGAAACCCATCATACAAAATGCTTTAAAAAAAATGTGGACTATTTCCATTTGATCCAAATGCCGTGGACTAGGACTAGGACGTCGACTAGGAACTTGTCTTTTTAATATTAGATTTTTTTTATAAGTTATCATGGAAATGGAAGCTCAAAAAGCTAAAAGTTTGTAAGGTCTTTAACGAATTTAAAATATTATTCGTAACACTTTACAGAACCGCATTCTTCAAAAAGCCCAAAGCTTTTTGAGAAATATCTAAAATATCCGAAGCCAATACGAAATTCCGTGCGACGATTTGTTAGCAATCCTAAAACCAACTATGTCAATATAATCGCAGGCCTGGAAAACTTTTCAACAAAATAAAAAAGATGAGAAAAAACTTAAAGTTGCCGGAGTGGAAAAAAGGAAGCTTGATCATGCAATGAAGATGGCCTCACGGACGTAGAAGAAGAAGGGCTCAAAAATTTAGGATGTGATAGATGCGGAAACTGGTTTCATCTAAAATGTACCAATTTGTCAACCATGTCCTTTTTAGATGCTGAGCTCGAAGTATTTTTTTGTCCAAAATGTGATATTTTGTTTCTCAAAATCAAAATGTGATACAAAAGATTCTAGTGAATTTTTTTCAGTTAAGCATTTGTTATTTATACATTCTTGAAAATGTACTATGTATACCTATTAAAAAAATAATAAATAATAATAAATTAAAAGATTTTTTATTTGTTTTTTTATTGTTTAAGCCTGAAAATGGAAAAACTAAAATATTTGTTTCCTTTTGTATTTTTATTTTAATTATTTTTGTTTAAATAAATAATTTTTTCTTAACTTTTCAAAAATAAAAATGTTTAAAAAATTTAAGCCCTTTATTTACCGGGTGGCTGAAGATAGGACATCGGCTGGCCGGAAATAGGAAACAAGGGGCGGCCACTGGAAAAAATGATTTTTTTTACAAAAATCTAAACACAAAATTTTATGGTAAGATTATACCTACTGTTGATGATTTTCGATGGAACTTTCTGGTAAGGAAAAACTATGACCGGTGGTAATGTTTCACCACTGGCACTGAAAACTAGAAGTACTGTTATATTTTCTTTTTCGTTAGAGAATTTAATTTGGAACAAGTTGCGGTATCCTCTTGGACCGATGACATATCCAGTTTTAGGTGCCAGGCTGAATGAAGTTTCGTCTCCGTTAAAAATGCGTGTAGGATCATCCAAAAGGTCACGACAATTTTCATCTTTCAAATGTTCCTCCAGTTCTCTGAACCATTTTCTTAAGGTTTCTTCTTTGACAACAGCTCTGGCTTTTGTTATAGTCTCGGGGGTTCGCAAGCTCAATAAATCATTATGTCGCTTCAGAAAACTGTAGAACCATTTTTTACCTGGCCTATCATTCTTAAAAGGACTCTTTCGTTTTTCGTCCTTTATAATTTTTTGCACAACATCGAGAAGTTCATTAGGTTTTTGTGGAAAACCACATTTTGCGATGTTTGTAAGCCATTCCACAATTTTACACTCCTCAGCTTCAGTTAACACGCTTGGTGGGCCAGGTTTCTGTATTTTATCCATAGCTCTACCTTTGATTCTGTCATGCAGAGTTGTAAGAGGGACTCCGAACACCCTGCTTGCTGCTCGAATACCCATTGACTTGTTTCGAATCTCTCGTAAGGCTTCGGCTAATGATTCCGCTGTATATTTTATCATCTTTAAAACGAAAAGTCGTTTAATTCTAGGTGTTCGAAAAAAGGAAACCTTTAGACTTTTAAGTTCCCGTTCTCGAACACTAAAGAAAAAGGTGTTCGAAAATAGGATTTTATCTTTTTTTCACTGTTTATGAAATAATAAAGTAAAAAAGATTTATTTCCCGATCAATTTCGGAAGTAAAAACGTATAACACAAATGTTGGTCAGTTTCCTATTTCCGAACAGACGTGTTCAAGTAAGGCAACTTGGTAAAATTTGGTTTCCTTTTCTCGAACAGTAAAAAAATATAAAATAATTTCACTTTTTTTCAATAAAACTTTTAAAATAACAACAAACTAATACACTTATTTGATTAAAAACACTGGTAAAAGTATTTACGTGATTAGTTTTCCTTCCAAACAACTTTTCTGGAAACCTTTTTCTAATTTTTTTTTCCCCAAAACCTGGGACAAACGAATCCACTGAAACCGACCACCGAACTAAAAATTTTGCTTGCTTAAGATGGATTTGTATTGGTGAGATACTTTACCTCAGCGTTAAGAGAGTATGCCTACATATGTCTGTAAAGTTTTCAAGGGAAAAAACGGTAAAATAACGAAAATACAGGCAATTTTCTTAAAAGTGTTCGGTAACTAGAGATGTTCGGGAACAGGTGCCACTACCCTATAATTTTTTTTTCTTTTACCGAAGAAGAAATCAATAAACAATAATTTATTTCAAGAATTATTTGAAAATGTTACTCGTAATATTTGTTGTTACTGTGCTATATTTTATGGGGAAAAATCCTAGGGGCCGGCCACTGGCGACTCTACCCTATTAAGTCCTTCAGACTGTCATGGACTTTTTACAAATTGCCTTAAAATATTAATTTGAAACTTTGAGCTGCCTGTTTCAATTCATATAGTTGCGAGAAGTAGCGATTGTTGAGCTAAATCTCACCATGCTTATCGGCTTTTTTTTAAATTTTTTGCTACACATTTCTGTTCATGATGGAGGACTTAAAGCTCCAAACCATTCCCGTATCCGTCTTGTCGATAGGAAAAAAAAGGGATATTTAAGTCAGCACGGCTAAGATGTGTGAAGTACTTTTTTCATTAATCATTAAAAGACCATCTTAAAGAACTTTCATCTAAGTCACTACGTGGAGGTAGGTAGGTACCTATACCCCCGAAAAACATTTTTTGTCTCAAGATGGCAGCTGGGAACCGACACCAGTCCTTAAGCGTAATAGCCCAACAATCTAATCTTTATATAGGTATCTACGTCATGGGTTAATAGGTAAATAATAACTTAGGTACCTATCTACTTTACTTAATTAGGTATAGGTAGGCACCTGAGAGGTTTAAAGAACGATATCTTTATTAAAACTAACTATATGTAGGTAGGTAGGTACTTCAATTGGAAGTTGCCTATTCAAACTTGTGAAGTTGGGTGGTTATGTAGGTAAGGTAAGTAGATATGTATATTCAATATAGATATACATATATAAACAAATTTGATTAGGTTATAAGGTATCTAAATGCTTTCCTAGATACCTACTTACCTTATAAGATATAAAAGACTCCGCCTTTTCACAAAACATCATTAATATTTCTCTCATAACAACCAGTTATAGGTAGGGTGATGGCACCAGTAGTCGGCCAGTTAACTTTTTTTTTATCTTTGATTAGCGTTTAAAAATCACTTATTTAAGTTTTTGATAGAGTTATCAGTTTTAATGATTAATTGAAATGTGTAGATTGGGAAATTCTAGACGAATTAAGTATATTTACTACATGAAACAAATTATTTACCTTTATGGAGATGAAAGTGTGATTCTTGAGTAGTCGGCCCTTTCAGTTTCAGTAGTCGGCCGCATAGGTATCTAGTAGTCGGCCTCTATTCGACAATTCATATTTTCATACTATTTGCAATAGTAAAAAGTATCTAAGAAGCATTTTAGCATTTAATAACTATCAAAACACAACAGGAACATGTTCGGCAACAATGACCAGCACTCTTTAGTGATTTTTTCACAACACAAACCCACCTTTCCCAGAACACCCTCAACGCTGGAATTCTTCCTGGCTTCCTCGAACCTAGTACACACTGTTCATGAATTATATGTGTACATTATTGCACAGTGACACGGATCATGAAGCTGTTCAACTGTCGATCAATCTCAACCAACCCGTAAACTTTACAACAGAAGTTCTTGAGAATTTCAGACGGATGGATATTGATAGACTTCACAGGGACATCGAAGACATCTTAACTCTTATACCTTCAGACAGGAATCTTCTGGCTACCCAAATCGATGCAGCGATTGTCAATTTTAACATGCCTTATCTAATGCCTTGGACAAGCAAAAACAGTCTAGAACGTCAAAGGATAGGTACCAGCACCTTCCCGAGTACTTTCAGAGTCTCTATGCTCACTGCCAGCTTCTAAGAAAACGAATCAATTAAAAAATCGAGTGACCACAACTCCAAGGCGAAACGCACCTTAAATTCAATCACTCCACTTAAACCGAAATAATTTTCATATCTTCATTGGTATAAGAAAACATCTCTAGCGGATCCATCAAAGTGAACTGAATACAACCAACAGAAACTTACAAATAGTTTGTAATGATCTACCGCAAGCCAACATCATGTTCCGGAACTCTATTCAATACCACAATAATATCCAATACCAGAAAAGATTGTAAATCAGGACGTGATGCTTTTAAAACATCAATAGGATCCATAGGAAAACAGCCATAAATACAGGAAACCATCATCAGCAGTGATACTGAAGCTACCTCTCCCCCAAACAAGGTGAAAGCGTTAGCCGACTACTTTGAAGGAAACTTCACTCCGTATCCACCTACTGACTCAACTTTATTACAAGAAGTTGAGGCAACAGTTCAACAAACAATTCGAACGATCAATTTTAATATCATAAATCCAGCAAATGATTCCACCGATGTTTCAAATTTATCCAATCTAGAGAAGATGTCGAAATCATCGGTAATTCTAGGCCAAAAAAGTCTAATGGGCCAGATGGTGTCTCCTACTACATCCTGAAAAGGTTGCTCATGCAGTAATCGTAATGACTTTCCTCACAAACAGTTTAAACAGCTGCTTGAATTACTGTTACTTCTCCCAGAAGAGAAAACAGCAAAGATTGTTCAAATTCCGAAGGAAGGTGCTTCCAACCTAGTTTCCAAGTACAGGCTGATATCAATTCTCGAAAACATCAGCAATTTACTGGAAGAAGTAGTCCTCCGAAGACTGAAGAAATTCTGCTGTGAAAATTCCATCATCCCTGATATGCAAATCGGCTTTCGAGAAAAACACTCAACCTCGCAACAATTTGCAGAAATCTGGTCCTGAGACTCCCGAGGGATCTACTACTAGCGGCAAGAAATATACTGTTAATAACTTAAACTATTAATTCAAGTTTTTTGTCAAGAATTTAATAACACTAGTAAGTTATTTAAGTAAATCTTACATGTGTAATCCTATAGCCTTACATACAAATCGTAATAGGCCGACCTAAGAATATTGGTTGTCTATAGTCGGCCACCCCTTCTCCCTTTACGTTAACAGGCGGCCGACTAATGAAACCATGCAATATTTGTTCAAAGTGTTTGTGGGAATTAAAAGAGAATACAATTTCCCTTCACTTTGCATACTCAGTTGAAAAAAAACTAAATATGAGTAGTTTTCAGTAGTCGGCCGGGGGGGGCCGAGTTAAGAAGAATCGAAAAAAAAGTGTCTTCTGAGGCCGGCCCCCCTTGTAGTTAATAACAACAAAATATTTTTTAAGTTTTTTAGCGAAAATACTCAAATATAAACTATAAACAAATAAAAAATGAACACATAGTGCACCTACCTTCAATATCTTGCCAATTAAACCTGTTTTAAAAACTTACTTCCACTAATTTTTTTTGTTCGAAAAAGCATAAAAACACAACGAACGAAATCTCGACGCAAACTTTTATTTTCTACAAGAAAACCAGCAGCTGCAATTGAATGAAATTTTGCACCCAGGAAGAAAAACCGTTAGCCTATTAGAAAATATTTTTTGCCTAGAAGTTGAACGAAGGCCTTAACTATTACGCTGTACTTTACGACGAAGTGGCCGACTACTGGAGGTGGCCGACCTTAGGTGCCATCACCCTATCTACATCAATTTCCAACAAATCATAAAGTCACCCACGGTATAAATATTAAAAGAAATATGTAATTTTTTATATAAGATACACATCTATCTATGTATCTACCAACCAACCTAATATAGGTGTGTCATAAATTTATACCTAAGCTTCCACCCCAGTCATAACCCACGCCAAACCAACCGAACGAACAACCACTCAAAATGCTTCCTCATAATAATTTTGATATATCTGCTCAGCCTAGGTAGAGTTAAATATGTAGATAGATAGATCTATATCTTCATATAGATACTTTTCTTTTCATATTCAGTTTTGCCGTCGCTATACTCGCACTCTCTTCGATGGAAGATTGATACCTATAAAATTATGAAAGTATCCCTATGTAGATGAAGGAATTAATTTTTCATCAAAACGAACTTGTTCCAAAGTATATAGAAAGAAACACAAACACGCACACAAAGTTAAAAAAAAAAAATATTTCCGAAAAATTATGATAACCTGCCAGGAAAGTAAAGGGCGGCAAGTGTTGAGCACTGAAAAAATAAAAATAAAAAAAGGCCAACAAAACAGAGAGAATACAAAAAAAATTCGCTCCGCCTAACCTTGTCATAATTTTTTCAAGAATATGAAAACTGACTGCGAAGCAAAAGCCAGAGTCAGGCGACTTATACAAGTGAAAGATACTTTTTGATTGTGTTTGAGATACTTTTTTTTTCTTTGATTTCTTATTTCTTTTGCTCTTTTTTTCTATTTGCTTTGAGAAAGATGAAAAAACTGGTGGGGATGGGGAAAAAGAGATGTCTAGAAAAAATCCACTCAAATGAAAAAGAAGATAAGATGAAAGAGAGAAAAGTAGTTTGAGAGAGCTGAGTTATTTATCGAACTTCGAATTTCGAAAAAAACTCTTATACTGTATGAATTTCAAACTCACCACACTCTCTTTGTCTTGTGAATGGTTGCTTGTTCTCTTTAAAAGAAATTCGAATATTTTTATCTCAAAGATACGCCATTGGATATATGTGTGACTTCTTGTTCGAATTTCAGAACTAAATTGATATGTAAATGGTAAGATGCTTAATTCCATCTGCTGGAGCTGCATTTAGGTTCCCACCACACAACTTTATGAGAGATGAAAATGCAGGCACTTGGTAGGCAAACAAACTATCTATAAATGTATCTGCGACAATAAAAGCGACTTTTGTCACGCGATAATAGATGGACACATCTACCTGTTAGCTGAACTGTTGCCGGTGTGGATGGAATGACACCACACCACTGCAACAATGAAACTTATATCTTCCCGTTTGTCGATAGAAATGACAACAAATTTCTTAGCCCCCATGCTGTTTTGGGCTGCACTTGCAGATTCCCCCCGAAGCACAGACAACAACGACAACAACCACGACGACATTTATCTTGAAGGTGGTAGGTAGGATTGTTTGTTTGTTTTGTCTTATTTGCAGAAAAGAGGGAAACTAACAGAAAAGAAGAAAAAAAAAATGAATGAAAATCCTTGGCCGCTCGGCTGGCTGCCGCTAATACGAGAAGAGCACACATCAGACTTGCGCGCGTTTAGGTTAGTTGTGTGTGCAAAGTACGGTTGGAGAGAGAATATGAGCATGAGAATACTCGTGGCCGCCGCTTTGTGTTGTCGTCATCGTGTATCCTCGTTGCGAACGCGAACGCGCATCCTTTGACTGCCTAGTGCCTCTGGATCTCCTCGGAACGGAACCCGCTATGTAACTGTGTGTTGTTGTTGTTTTTTTTTTTCATCTGTGTTTATATAAGTGGCGTATGTGTGTAGATACAGTTTAATTCTCGACAGTCACTCAAAAAGAGTGTCTCGCTCGATTCTCGGATTCGGCCGCGGCGACGGCGACGGCGGATAGGTATTATACTACGAATGCGCTGGCTCTAGTGTGTGTAGAGACGAGCGACGACGTTCTCATCCTGCTCCACCTGCCAGTTGCGACGCGGCACAGTGTCTGCCGCCTCGAACTCTGTCCCTACCCAATTCTCTCCCAAGCCGAAGGAGTAAATTTTGAATCCCCGTTATAGAAAAAGCAACCCCCAAACAAAGTCTGAATCTGAACTATCTATCCTCCACATCAGCGGACTCCAGAAAGCTCCCTCATTCGAAATAGAAAATCTTTTCCTATTCGGGGGTTACACGATAGCTACCTATAGGTAGATCTATCTTTTCCGTTTGGTCTGCTCTCGCTCTCATCATCATCATCATCGTCATGTTGTTGTTGCAGCTGGAATGGGTGGCTTCGGCTTGACATAACACCGAGCGTGTGCGTGTATTGGTGTTTGAAATAGCGAATTCCATATATCCATCCATATCTCGAAATCCATCGCCTCGCATCGCAAACTACTCAATAAAGCACAATAAAGGAGACTCTGGTCGTTGGTGTGTATGGTGTTCTATGGTGCGCTCTTTCTCATTTACAGCACGAGTACCTCTATAGCGAACAATGTTTCACTGGTTTAAGTGTATCTATCTTTACCAAGCAGTTTCAGGATATTTTGGTATTTTCGCAAAGAGGAAATTTTAGTATTTTTTTATATCCAAATAAGGATGACTATAGAAGGTGGTGACTTTTTTAACTACTTGTCCGTTTGATGTTATAATGCAGATGCAGAACACATAATAATAACTGCTATTGTGCTAAAATTCTCTTTTGTCTCGTGTTCAGTTTTAAGGCTGTAGGTGGACGAGAGTTTTTTTTTTATTTATCTATTTGTTGTTGTTGTAGATGTGAAATCGGTTATTAGTTTAATGAATAGATTTTAACTATTTAACGGTTGTTTTTTTGAAAATGTGTGAATTAGAATCGGTTTTGACACTGTTTTCTCTCCGCGAACGATGATTGGTTAGATTCGTTTTGATATGGCTTTTGCGATGTGATTGTTTAAATATTTATTAATAAATTACCTAAGTGCAATGCGAGATGTTGTTTGGTATATCTAACACCTACCTAGTTGATTATTTGAAATTTTAGAAGAAAAAAAAAAATTGCCATCACCATAAAGTGCCGACGGTAAAAACGAATGAACTCTACTCTGTGCGAATGTGAATTTTAATTTAACGAAAATCGACTGTTTAGATAGAAGTCTTAAATTTGGAAGACGAAAGATACAAATTCAATACAGTTTAATGGATAGTAGCTGAGATTATTCGGAAGGTTCGTATTATAATGTGTTACAAGTAGAGTTAGGTATACTTATATTAGGTCCTTTTCTAATTTTTTAAATAAAAATTTGACATCTTACGGGTATCTAATTGTTGCCAGGTTTCTGGTGACAGTATTTCCCAATTAAATTTTCTTTTTAAACAAGAATACAATTATTTGTGGCAGTTACCCTCAGTTTTATAAGTAGTTTAAGTTTGAACTCCACTTCATTTCAACAATTAATTCAGTTTCGTAATTTTATTTAAACCTTAAACTCAGTTTTTTTTTTGTAGTTTAAGTTAAACCGCCGTTTCAATCTCTGTTCAACGTTTGACAATACAGTGACATTTTAATTTGACAGATGCTATTTATACATAAACAAATATGGAATTCATTTATGAAGCTGTAAGGTATAATCAGGTAGATATACTCGTATAAGAGCTATCTACAGGAGAAAACCAGTAGGTATCTTCTGCGAGATCTTTTTGTCGAAATATTTATATATCCAAAGTGATGTGATTCTTATGAAATTCAAGGATACAAATATGTATGATTTACAACCTATTTATTTATTCATACAATTAAGTTAAAATACGTTCAATTGAACTGAAGTTCAGATTACACTGTGTTCAACCGGGAGAGTTAAACTTCAAAAATGAATCCAATTTCACGTTCAGTTGAACCTAAGCTTGAATACAATAGAAGTGGAACTGGAGCTGTAGCTGGAATAGCTGTCAAAAAGTCTCCTTTGTGATATAGGTTTTTTGAACACAATGCTTCTGAACAGAAATCTAACAAATAGGTCAGCTTATGTTATTTAAATCTTTTGTGAATTTTCATAAAGTCAAAGTCACTATATGAAGAATGGAAAACTGCTAAGTGAGCTTCACTTCAACCCTATGTTAACCTGTATCGAGTTAATTGCTCTGAAACGCGTCGCCAAACCAATTACATAATAATAAAATATAACAGTTGTGAAAATTTAGACAAAAGTGCAAACATTTTGTATTTTATTTGTATATTTACCATTATAAATCGAGTGGTTTGATATTGGTTGGATTTTAAAACGTGACAAGTGCTGCCCGAAAAAGTTAAAAGTTGGTCAAATTTTTTGCAGCTATGACGTTCTATTCGTAGTATTGAATTTGTAATACAAAGTGTCAAAATATTGGATGCATACAAATTTTGTATGCATCAAATATTTTGGCACCTATTTCAGCTTCAACTTCAATCGCAGCTCCATTTCCATTGTGTTCAGCCAGGAAACTGAGAAGCTGGAGCTTAAAAATATTCATCTGCCAAAGGGCCAATAGTACAAAGATGGTTCATCCTGTGTTCAAGATTTAAACGCTCCCTACCTTACCAAAGTTCAACACAAATTCAAGTAATTTTTGATTCTAAGCTGAGTTCAAACCGTTTAATTGATCGGCTATTCAAGATTCGTACAACTGGCCCTGTGAGTTGAATATTTATACTAAAGATTCATTGAAAGATTAAGGTGACACGATAATGAGAACGATATTTCAAAAAACAAAATAAAAATAAAAAAAAAAAAATAAAAAAATTAAAGGCACAACAGCCCAAAAAAAAACCTGAAACTACTGACTTACAACTTTTAACCATTCCTGTATGCTTATTTCGGCAGAAATGTATAGGGGACTTACAATGTTCTGCCAAGTCCGGATGGCTTTAGATTAGAAGCCCTTTTCAGAAAAAGAGCTGCTCTTGGAGGAAAAACTGTTTCAAAAAACCTTCGAATCGACCATATACGCTGTTATACAGCAATGCATGTGCCTAGATCCAATTGAAATATTTCCAGTAAGATTTTTTCTCATGAATTTTATGATACATTATAGGTAGTCGTACATTAAACTCACACATATTTTCTGTAGCCGAAAAATTTTGTGCACAAGTATCAATAGATTCTCTTTTAAACAAACATTATAGGTACCTATGATGAATGAAATTTTCACCATCAAATCAAATCAAATCTTTTAGCTGTCAGTTTCATCCTTCATTTGATATTTTTTTTCTTTCATATTTATTGATTTCATGGACCAATATAAAATTACAATATCGAAAAAAAATGTGTTACAAGATATAACAATTTTTTAAATTCAACATAAAACTAAACTGTAATTGTTTTTAACGCAGTTTCTCGAGAGATTTAAATCCATATTTAAAACAACTTTATTAAAAGTTAAAATTTCTTTAGATATTGGCTTATTTTTAGACAGTTAGTAGTACTATCAGACAGGTTCGAAAAATCGAGTGAAATCGAAATGAAATCGAGTCAATTTGTTTTCGTTAAATCGTTGTTCTAGATTTCATTCGCTTTCATAATTTCGAAATCCATTCAAAATCACTTTCGTGCAATTAAAAACAGCTGTTCTCTGTCACTTCTCAGTTGGCAATTACGAACTATTTTGCTTGTGAATTTTTGTGACTGCTTTTAAAATTTTGTGTGTAAATTTTGATAAAACTAATTGTATAAAATATTTTATGAGCGCCTAATTGCTTGCAGTAGGATTACAACGTACCAAGCGTGAATATGCAGAAGGACAAAAAAAAATTAATAGAATTTTGGGAGATCAGTCAAACCCAATAGGAATTGATGACGCTTCGAATGTGGTTCAAACATTTGTTAAAAGATTTGTATAACACTATCGACATATGATAAACGTGCCTTTCCCTCAGTGCTTCCAAATTAGTAGAACTTCTATTCCTGCATCATTGCAGCTGGCCGCGGTCTTACGTTTTATTGCTGAAGGAAATTTTGCAAAAGATTAGTTGGAAAAGATTTTGAAAATTTCACACTAAATAATAAATTCACATACCTAACTAGATCTGATGGAATTTAAATTATCTGAAAATCGAGAAAATCAAAAATCCGGAAAACGGAAATTCACTTCGGAAAAAATGAAATCGATATCGGTAAAAGTAAATTGTAGAACACCAAATTTTATTTTGTATCGATTTTAATTTTATTTCGAATGAAAGTGAAAAATGTAGAACATGGCTGTTATGGACAATTTTCTGTTTTAGCTCTTAGGTGAGCATGACCACTGAACACACAACCCGGGCAAGCAAGTTGAGTAATCTCTGAACAGAATACAATCGGAGTTCTCTAATTTAATAAATGAAACACACTTGAACTGTCAAACGAAAAAGTTAGTCACCTATTAGGCGGAAAGTTTTTCATATAATTTATTAAAATTTAAAATAGATAATGCAATAGGTAGCTAATTTTGTTGCGAGAAGCATTCAATTTATTCCCTTTCTTTCATCCACTTAAATTCTTTAATAAAAAAGAAAATAAAAAATATTGTAATTTTTGAGTGGACAGCGAGGACATTAATGAACGACTTAAATATACGTATAAAGGGTTTTGCAATTGGGGTTGGACAACTTTGCACTTTCACTGTAAAGGCACTCTAAAACATAATGACTAAATTTAAACGTTTACAAATAGTTAAAATTCGACTGAATGCATTTGTTCATGCGTTATTGGTCAAGGAAAACCATCATCATGTGCTTGAAGAAACATCACTTCATTCATAAACGATAACTGTATGGTGTGTTTTTCACTGTATGGTGTGGTGTCGTTGGGACGTTATTTTTTTTTCGTTGATGAAAATGAACGTCACATTACAGTCATCGGAGATCCCTACAGACAAATGTTACAACGTTATTCATTGACTACAAGCCACACAGCGGTTTTAACAATCTGCTTATCGAAAACTCAATTCGATGAACGTGTTATTTCGATTGACCGCCTAGAACGAGTGATTACCACCTCTATACCGCTACGTAAAATTACTGATTTATGCCAAAAAGCCGGCGTATAGTTAGAAGAGCTCGGAGCCAACATTCAACGAGACTTACCATGTGGCCGAGTCATAGTCGAATCCCAATACATAAATAATTTGATACTACTTCAAACCAATAATACAGTTTTCGAGATATCTCAAATGGCTCGCGTTTTGTTTAAAAAAAAAGTTGTCAAGTCCTAATTGAAAAATCCAATTTCTAAGTAAATTATAAATCTTGAAACAGATGCAAGAAAATCCAATCTTATCTAAAACCTAGAATAATTTAGTATTATTTATTTACCTCTAGTGTAGAGAGTAAGCAATTCCGAACGTCATCTTAAATTGTTCGTTTTATTTTTCAAATATCTGACAATATTGTGAAAAGAAGGTAGTTGGCCACGCTCAACATTTCAGGTCCACCCCTATCGGATCTGTAATTTCTGTCTGAACTTAAAGAGCGCGTTCTTTGACTAAACAATTTTTTTTTAAATGAATAAAAACGTCTAATGGTGTTTTCCACAAACTATATCAATTTCATCCACCTCTTATTTGTTCACAAAAGTGATCACCTTCATACGTAGAATCTGTCCCTACTCCAATAAAAGAAGATGCCACTGAGAATATATCCATCGAAGCAGTAGACATCTCTTAAACAACTCAATACAACGTTTCGGTGTAACTTGGACCCTCGATGATTGGACCAAACGAATTCAAAAATTTAGTAGGTATGTAATACCAGATAAGTTGAACAGAATGTCGGTGGTGCAGGGATTGTTACCGACATTCGTTCAACTTTATTTCGTCGCATTCAGTAATAGCAAAAGTTTGGAAATTAATTGAAACTGTCACTTTAGCTCATTTGCCGAATTCTGTAATAGGGGTGTTTCAGAAATGTTAAATAGGTTGGCCATCTTTAACAAAGCGTATAACAATACTCAATTGATCCACATGTGACAAATCTGTGGTAGAATCTACAGACAAGCTAAAATATCCAGAAACATTTATTTGTTGAACGATTTCTTTGCGAACTCTTTTGGCCATTATCTTTATCAATTCTTCATACATAGTTGCTCCTGAACCAGGATGTCCGAATTTCAAAATATGAGTGGCCAAGAAAGGATCAAACTTTGCTGTTAATTCGAGAAGACCCATAAAGTTGCCATTATTTGATGAACCAAATTTTTTTTTAAGAGCCTCTAAATGCTATAACACGTTCAGATAATGTGCAAATAACAGCAACCACCCTCCTAAGTACATGTTTCCAGTATGAACAGGACTCTTGCATTTGTTTTTCGAAATCTTTCTGAATTCCGAAGAGGGATCTACTTGTAGTGTAATCCATCATAGCCTCTTTACGACTTAGATTTTTCATGATTATCTATTGAACAAGTTTATTTTTGTGGTGCTCCCTCTGTCGTGATGCCCTAGGCCTGGGCCTTAAATGGGCGTAAGATCCCATCGCCGTTCTCCGTGAAAAATTTACAGCAGAACCCGAGGCAGTCGATTACTCACCTTTCGCACACTTCAACTTGGCGAATTTTGCGTCGAAACTCGTATAAGACCCAACTGACCCAGGAGCTTCATGACCATAGACAATACCGTTTGTTTGCTGACTATAGACTTCGGAGCATTTACTTATTATTATCTGACTGACGGCCGGTTGAATGGGCCGCCTCACAAGTATTAACAAAATAATTACAAATATCTACATATAACTTGTTATGTTGAATAAACCTAAATTTTGTAGAGTTGCTTCTGGAAAACTAAAATATTTGTCTAGCTTTCTTTTAATTCCAATAAATAATAAAATTTTTCATTTGACTCTGCATACAAATTTTTGAATCAGGTTTGCATCTTATTAAGGGTGACTGCACTTTTAACATACTCACGATGTGGTCCTTATTTTACACACCTAAATGTATAGGTATGTGTAGTGAAGGTACAATATTTCATATACTAAACCATAACATAAGCCGGAGGCAGTAAATCCCTCTGGAGTATATCTGGTTATGTCTCGATGCACGACATTAGGGATATAATCGCGTTGTTTCTCTTTTAATATATTTTTTTTTTAAGTTCCTTTTTACCTTTGGAGTTGTTTCTCATTCTCGTTTGGATGCATAATTAATGCTAAAAATAATGCACGCAAATGCGACGTAAATCGTTTTGATAAGAAAACGACCCGAAAATGTTCATATTAATTAATGTTTGCGCAAAACAGAGATAGTGTTGCATATAAGGAGATAGGTAAAGGTTATAGGTACTCGTATATTATTTGCTCCACGATTAATGACCAACATAAATAATCGAGAAATAATATTTATTTAAAAGAAAGAGTTTTGCCTGAGTAAAATAATAATCAATTTGTGGATATTTTATTCACTTACCCTAATAGTCTAAGAACTGACAGAACATTTTTGGTTTGGAGGTCTGACGAAAATATGAGTATAAACGTTATAGGTGCATGCGTCGTAATATCGAATATCATTTATTCGCCATTTGTGTCGGCGAAGTTTAAAAATACCGATATTTGTTTTAGAGGAATAACGACTTCATTTCCTTTATTAAAACGGGAAATGATGCTTTGTCATTTTTCCTAAGTTTTTACACCTTAAAGCCTAGTATGCAGATCGGGAAAAATTTTGTCTCCCATACATTTTTTTTTCCTGAGACAAATTTTGCCTTGGGTATTTTTCCGAGCAGTACGCAGTTCGCGCGCAAAAGTTTTGGAAAAGTTTTGTAGAGATAAAATTTTTCTTGTCTCGTTCTGCGTACTAGGCTTTAATATTGATGAATATTATATTTTGCAATATACTTGGTAACTGAAACAATTCTCCAAAAATTATAAAAAAAAATTTCTCTACAACAACTTTTTTTGAAGCATTTAATAATGTCTACAAAATAATGTCAATTATGATAGCCAAAAGATCTAACTACTATTAAATAAATATGATTTTTCCGGGTTGGGGTCAAAATACTGTATGGGTCATAATACTTTATTTAAAATACTGTATGTCAAAATACTGTATTTCAAAATACTGTATGTTCAAAATACTGTATGTTCAAAATACTGTATGATCGAAATACTGTAAGTCAAAATTCTGTATTTTAAAATTGTGGTTGGTCAAAATTCTGCATTTCAAAATTTTGTAACTCGAAATTCTGTATTTGAAAATGCTGTAAATAGGTTGAAAAATAAAAATCTTATAATCCCATTTTTTATAATCCCGTTTCTTATTACGACACGTATAAACAGTGAGGTAACCAACCCCCTTGCTTTGGCACACTATAGGATTTGGGATAGGTGCGAGGTTGGGTGTATGCAAAGTTTCTTTAGCATTTAAAGAATTTTGAAAATAACCAACATAAAATCAATACTTCCACGTGTTCATGCGTTTTGTTGATGTTTAAAAGCTTGTGTTTTAGTCATACTCATACAGTATTTTGAAATTCAGTGTTTTGCTCATACAGCATTTTGAGGTACAGTATTATGAGATACAGTATTTTGTACATACAGTATTTGGTACATACAGTATTTTGAAATACAGTATTTTGAAATGCGGAATATTAACCATACAGCATTATGACCATACAGTATCATACAGTATTTTACAGAATTTTGACCATACAGTATTTTAAAATACAGCATTTTGACCCGCTCCCGATTTTTCCAAATTTCTTTCTAAATTGAACAGTTAATACATTAAAACTGACATATTTTCAGTCGATTGTATAAATGTTCAGTATCGTCATTCAAAAGATCTTATGATGATTGGTTGCGACATTATCTCTCCAAAAATTTACCAACCTCATATGAAATTTTCGAGAATTTTTAATAATTCATACAAATTAGAAGTTGAAAACTGATAGATATATGTAAATACACTATTAAATATTTTCTCGCTAAAAACCTTACGTTGCTTGGTTATCAGAAAATCTTTGCGAAAATGTTTTAAGCTCGAATACAAAATAATAAATGTATAAGTACCTGCTTATCTATTCCTTTTTCTGATGGGTTGTTGCTCAAAAAGCGTGGCTTTCGATTCCCAACCGATGCCACCTAAGAACTTGGGTATACCGCTCCTTTCGACGAAGTAAGAGATCCGCCAAGTTTATTTTTTCAAACTAAGCACTTCAGGGTCCTCAGTGATTCTCTAGAGAGGAAATTGAATTTTTTTTCTAGCTCCAAAGCTATCGGTTCAATGACCGACAGTATGGCTTTCGTAGCAATAGGTCCTCCGGTGATCTTATGGTACATATATGATCTCACCGAACCGTGGCACAAATCTTTACATCATATTTGAAAAAGTAAGATTATTGCACTTTAAAATTTCTTAAGTCTGAAATTTATAAAATAAAAGCTGGTGTGCCACAGGGCTCCGTTTTGTCTCCGACACTCTTCCTTATGTCTATAAATGATCTTTTGTCTGAAACTTCTAACCCATTACATTGTTACGCTGACGACAGTATTCTCAGCTTCTCATATTCGTGTTCAGATTCACGCCCTTGTCCTTCCAATGTGGATTTAGAATGGAATCGTATGATAAAGCTCATCAAATTAACATTTTTTCATGTGGGGGGGGGAACTAGAAACTGCGTTCAATTTAACGCTTCAAAATATCCATGCTGCCTTCTGTCGTTAACCCACCCCCTATGCCGCCATTTATGACCACCACTTACATTGAGGAAACCGAACAGCTCACAGTTCTCGGTATGTGCAGTGCATCACAGACAACCTTGTGTGGAATGACCAAGTATTCGACGTGGCTCAAAACGCTGCTAAGTGCTTAGGTTTCCTCCGACGATGAAAAAAATATTTCACTTCATCTGATCTGGCTGTAATCTTTAAAGAATGTGGAATGTAAACTTACATTGCTCATGAAGAACTTAATTTTTTGATCACGTGAGGAACAGGATGATGAACATGATTTGATGTCGGACAAAATTTGTATGTGAATAAATAAATTATGATGAGACCACAGAGATAAAAATCAATGAGGAAAGCTCGAAATCCACTAACTACTTTGTGTACCAGGCTCAGTATTAAATTGTTCATTTACACATTCAAACAAAATTGCAAGTTCAGTTCCTTCTAAGTGTCTAATAGATCCTAGTTACAGTTCTTAAATAATACAATTTCGACATCTTTTCTATCCCCCAATGACCTTCTCATCCTCGAATAAATTTCAAACTTTATATTCTCTCTCATCAAAACAGTTCAAATTTGAAAAAATAGTAATAATTTATAAGATTATACAGACATTTCTCCATAAATGTACAACTTATTTTTCAAGCGTAGAGCTTGCATCTATAATTTAATGTATCCACAAATTTCCTAAAGTTCTTATTCCGAAGATGAATGGGCTATCAATTTCAATCAATCCTTCTCGATTCTATAAACCAATTAATTAAACATTCTTAATCAATTGATGAAAAATCAAAGGAACATTCAATTCAATACAATTTACAACAACAACAGCAACATTTTTGAAAATTCATTTATCTACAGAAAATAATCCGTAATCCACTAAAAACGCAATTTAATTGAAAACCAACTCGCGTGGATTGTGTTGTGAATTAATCAGCCAAAAATAAAATTTAATAAACGAGAAAAATGCTTGTTTTCCCAACAACAATCGCAAGACCGATCATAAACTTAACGAAAAAAAAAGACTGCCATGGCGATGGCTATGGCGGGTGGGAAATACATTTCATAGCGCCGAGAAGGGATTGCTTTATGAATACACGTCTTCATGCCAATTATTTGAATTTATGCATCGCACAGATGTAGATGTATGGATGAATGAGATACATAAGCGTATGCCTAGCCAACTTGCTGACGTGATATGTGCAAGAACCAAGCAGCCTTATTAGAGGCTATATTGCGGCGGCGTTGAAGATTTACCAGACGTGTTTGAGTTTTTCCCACCCGAAAACCCCCGGCAGAAACAACAAGAAGTCCAATCGGTATCAAAAGTAAAGGAAAATATCTAATGGAGTAAGAATCACCCCCAATGGTTTTCGGCTCGTTCAGAGATTTCCAACTCACTATAGATCCATGTTTCCGAAAGGTGATTGCCGAGATTCTTCTGAAAAACACCGCGCACACTTGTTTACATACACCCATTCACCGTTAGTTATGGATCTTCTTGCATTCCATTTGACTTTGGTAATTCATGTGTGAATGTGCGATATAGAAATTCTTAGAGATAGATTGCAGGGATTAATTTGATTTGAAGTTCTGGATGTGATGGACATAATGGGAGGGCGATATGGACAAACGATGAGTTGATTAAACTTTTTGACGGATCGCAGGTTTTATTTTGATTAACTGGCCAGTTGAGAACTAGTTTTGCTCTTTCAAAAAGTATGCACAAGCGGATGGAAAATTTGATTTTCTCAGCATTTGACAGCAAAGAGGAAGTTTTGCTGAGGAATTCTGCTAATGTTTCCCGAAATTGCTAAGATCACTTTGAAATTTTGTTGCAATACCCCTATTTATTGGGCTTAATACAAGCTAGTTCTTCATCTAACTAAATATAAATCTAAGATTGGAATGAATTGGAAGGGTTTGGACAGAGTTTCAGGCAGTGTAAACGGTCAACTGAGGTTTAAGTCAAAACAGTTAATGTTTCAAACGATCCTCTGAAGCATGTGAGTATCTAATAGGTTCGTTGGAGGTACGGTGGGAGGTCGGAAAGAAGAGTCGAGGATTTCTTATATTACGGTATTAAGTGTTGAATGAGATAGAATTGTAGAGAGTTATGAATTCAACAGATCCTGAATGTATTCGATGAATGAAAAGAAATTCGCTTATTGGTCTTCTTTCTTTCAGCGCCAGCGTGTGTATTAAGTAAAGTTGATTAATAATTGTCGGTCGGTAGCCTCAAAGTGTTATTCCAAGACAATACACGAAAGGCGAAACGTAGAAATCGACGTTGAATGTTCTCGATTCTGGATATTATGTATTTGTTGATAAGGGGACCATACCTAACAGGTGTATTCAAAAAAGGGCGAACAAAGGTACTGGATATATTTCAGTTAAATATTTATAATAAATTTTATGTCACTGGAACAGTTGGGGCAGATTTGAACAAGCGTGTTGGGGCACTTTTGAACATGCTCAAAACTGCCCTGATTAGTTTTTTTAACATATTTAAGACATTTAAGAGAAAATTTAATCAGCTTCAAGCAATTAATCAAGCAATTTGTTATCTGTTCTATAGGGCAAGTACTGGTTTCAGGTAAAAAATGTTTTTGTCATATCGACCGTCAGTCTCTGCGTCTATACGTTCTGTCTCATTTTTGAGCTATTGAACACTGAAAATAAGGCCTAGTTAAAGCTTTCTAGGTCGAAAAAAATCTTAAAATTTTTTTAGCTTTAACTAAAATATTCTAGTTTAAGCTTTTTTTATTCACACAAATTGAAGCTTAGGCTTAGAAAACAAGATAAAACTAAATGAACTTAGCGTTGGCTATTTTAAAATAGCTATTACTAGAAAACATCTTTTACTAGCTAGCTTATTCTTATACACTAAAAATCCAGCTTTTACTTAAAAATCCAAGTTTTAGATTTAGCTTCTTTTTTTTCTACACATATGTACATGATTATGATACAATAAAAATATTAATTTTGAGTTTTGTTGATAAGTTCTTATTCAAAAATTAATATAAAAATAAAATTTAAAAGTTCTTTTATTCAGTAAAAAAAAGTTATATCACTGTTCAAAACTGCCCCATACATGGGGCACTTTTGAACATAAAAACCTATATTGGTTGGAGATAAAAATTCAATATAAATATTTCGTTAAATGGACCAAATATTTTTCTTAATTGAACGTCAATACCACTGTTGAATGTGAGTAAAATATCAGGCCAATTGCTCGAATATTTTAGGTTTTATAAGTCTGGAAAGCAAAAAGTCCCACTCTCCCCTAATTTTTGGAGATGTCTTCCGGTAGAAAAATGTAATATTGATATCGTATTGTATATGTAATTTAATGTATTAATATAATGTATTAATAAGTTCTTCAACATTTTTACTTGCGACTTATAGGTACTATAAGGCAAGTTATGCATTCGTAAAAAAAATCGAACTCGAGATTTAGATCAAAGTTGACATTACGATGATAGCGAAGACGAAAAAAATGGGTCTGGCAATTCTGGCTGTCTGTCTGTCTGTTCGATTACAGCTAAACGGCTCGGCCGATTTTCTTCAAACTTGGTAGATATGGGTTTTAATTTTTTACCCCCGGATGTTTTCTGATTTGATTTTTTAAGACCAAAAATAACGGTAACTGCTATACGATTTTTTTCTCGAAATTTTATAAATACTTTTTTTTTTCAAAAACTGTCCCAACGATTTAAAAACAAAAAATTCAAAAAATTTAATTTAGTTAAACTTAGGTAATGGTTGAAAAAAATATTCCAAAAAATGAGTAGTTTTGGTACCCCCCTTGGGATCATTTTTTTTTGTTTTTGATTTTATCAAAAACGGTACCACCGATTTTGATCATTTTGATTATGCTAAGGCTGCCCATCAGTTTGAATATTATTGTGTATTCAAATTTTCCTCAATATTTCGAAAACCCCATGCTCGATTTTTTCAAAACACGATAAATAAAAGTTTGGAAAAATAATCTACAATATATAAGAAAAATAAATTCATTTTACCTAAAAATAACGGTATCCTCCATACAAATGTTAAAAAATGGCTTTGGAAAATCGTATTTTTCTCGAAAACGGTTCCGAGAATTTTGCCTAATTTTTTTTTTCTTTCTATTATTTTTTAATATCTATAATTTGATAAAAAAAACTGAAAACAAGATATTACTGACTGTACCTACCATAGAACGATTTTTTAAAATTTTGAATTTCTCATTATCACCACAACGGATTTTAATGAAATTTCATAGAGAGAAGTTTCTAAAAAGTTTAAAAAACATTGCATTTCAAAACTTTAAGAAATTTTTTTTTTTGAATTTTGAAAAAAAAAAAAATCAATTTTTTGTTTTTTGAAAATTCAATATCTCGAAAACGGCTCAATACTTTTTTTGTAAATTTAATTTTTATTCATACAATAAGATTTTTAGATTAGATTAGATTTAGATTTATTGTTTCTTTTCTTGTTTATGTACATAAATAATATTTACAAAAATCGATAAGCATGGCTTTGCCGTCTGCCTGAAAAATAATAATAATAATAATAATAATAAAAACTTCAAATTGGCGTACCAACATTTTTTCTGATTTTTTTTTTTTAAATTTTCTTATATAAAACCTTAATTTTTAAGAAACCACTACAAAGACTTATAATTTTTGTTCTTGCATAAATCTATATTTGCTTGAATCACATGGCATTCAATTCTTACCTTTAACTACTAAAGAACTACTTATGAACAGTTTCTCTAATAACATTCATTTTTGAAATTCTTAGTCTTTTACATAGGAGCAAGTTCGTCGACCCAGTCGTGCATTTTATTTAATTTGAAGTACGGCGTTTTTTGATAAACTTTAGGCAATCAAGACTCGCAGGAATTTTTGTAATGATGAATAGCAGATAAAAAGATCTCAATTGTATTTATTTTTCAAAATAGAATTTTTTCCATTTCGGATTAAAATTTTTTGGAGAAATTTTTTCGACAACCAAATATAGGTATTTGGATCATTTGAGTGACAGTGAACATTAGATGAATATAGCTCTTCTTAAACGCATAAGCCATCAGGTGATTTTGTAAGTACTTCGTAAATCCTGATTATTTCATTTGAGTTAAAAAATATTATTTGAAGTGATTTTTTGCTAACCAAAAATTTAAAGGTATTTTGAATGACTGTGCGGAAAAAAAATTAACAGATTTCAATAATAATGTAGGACAGTACGATTTTAAACTGAAGGACTAATTTTAAACATCTTAAGAAATCCAGTTTATTTGCGGTAAATTTTTTGTAGAGTATTTTTAATAACTATGCATCGTTGTGTGTTTTGGGTGACAGTGTTGAAAAGTAGATGAATAGATATCCATTTTACTGTTTATTAACTATTTTGTAAACCCCCATTTCTTTCATGTGACTTACGACGTATATGTTATGTATGTTTTGGAGAGATGTTTTGCGTTCCAAGTATAAGAAGGATCTTTTGAATAACAGTACTAAATAACAAATTATTAAATACGCATATATTTGAATTCAATCCTTTGGAAATTAAGAAAAATGAAAAAAAAAAAAACAATAAAATTGGTGATGTGTCAGATCGTGGGGAGTAAGGCCCGAGTACCTTACACCTCTCAAATCCAGTGTGCGTGATATTACTCGTAGCAAGTTTTTGTCGAGTCCGAAAGAATAAGATGAGAAGCCGTGGCTTATGACAAGTTCCCGATATACACAGATCCGCTGGCCCGAATAGTATCCCTCTTATTGTTCTAAAGAAGTGCTTTTCAACGCTGCACAGTGGCCCATTTAGGCAAAAGTGCTTGCGAAATTCATTTTTCGGGTGGGTTTATAATGCAAAACTTTTACATTTTCTGAATTAACAAATGTTTGGAGCTCTAGTAATCGAAAAAATTATTTCATTTCTATTAACGGTTCGGCTTGTAGAGCCAGTCAAAGTTGACAAATATTTAAGGTGAGAAAAAAACATTTTTTTTTAATTTTTTTTTAACTTTCAGTGTAAAAACTAGGAAAAGAGTATAAGTTAAACTTTTTTTTGTTATTTTTACTTGATATATGTGTTAATTGCTATGATCTGAAATAAAAAAAAAAAAATTATAAATTTTTTAAAGTACTAAATTTAATGTTTTTTTGAAACACCACTTTTTAGACAGTTTTTCAACTTTACATTGAGTAGAAAAAAAGTTTTTAAAAGTTGTCAAGCTAAACTGGACGGATAATGAATCCTTATATATCTCTTTATCTACAACCAAAAACTCAGCTGCATAAAGTTGCATAACACTGAGCTAGAGAGATTTGATTTGAAAAAGTCAGTAATTTTTTCTGAGTTTTTTTTTCAAGTGCAAAAAAAAAATCATGGAAAATATTATTTCTTTGTTTTGCAGGTATGAGTCTTAGTTTTAAATAAAATGGTTTTGTAATTTAGAAGGGAAGCATATTTTATGATTAGCTTTTTAAAACGGTCTTATAGCTTATTTAGTGAACCCCTAATAAAACATTTTTAAGCATAAATGTTTTTGATTTCGAGTATGATTAATTATTATTGTCAGGTAGTTTGATGGATAAGGGTTCTTAACTGGATTAGAATATTTTTAGGTAAACGGATTACCTTATTGGGATGTCATAAAATTGAATATTTTTAGTGCAGGTATTAATCTTAAGGTATAAAAAAATAAAACATTGGGATGGAATTATCATTTGAAACTTGAACGGGCGATCGAGCAGTTGTATAAGGGAAAATAATTTAAAATGGATATACCGTACAATATTTTGTTTGAACTTTTTTTAAAAGTTAATGACACTGACGAGTTTATTTCTGCCGTAATGAGTGAACACCACCTATCCGCTGAAAATTTACTGGAAAATGAAGCAAAATTAAGACACTTTCATTGCGCTACTAAGAAAAAATGGGTCGCAGCATAGATCGAGTAAATTTTATAAACAAAAATGAGCAATGGTTATCTTCATCTCTACATATCACCGGACAAACAGAAGTAATGTGTGATCTCCTAACTACATCAAGGTCATGAAGAGGAAGGCCAAGGAAGTCAATCAATGAGTGCGCTATATTCACGAAAAAGCAAAAACTAATCAATGCAACAGAGGAGATAAGTACTGCAAATCTCTCTGATGCATTAGTAATAAGTTATAATAAAGACCATGAAAAGGCGAAGAGTGATGTGATTAAGGCAATTTCTACTGCAAGTCCACTTCGAGTCAAAAGAGTCAAGGAAAGCATTCACTCCACAAAAGAATCCCATAAAATATACTAATGAGAATGCATTAGCTTTGTTTATAGATTTGGGTCTATCAAAAGATAAATATAAAATACTGAGAACTTCGTTGAGGAAACACAATATAGATGTTCTGCCATCCTACAACACAATTACAGCTACGAAAAAAGAAGCAGTTCCAGAAAACAGCGAAGTCACGGAAATATCAGCTGTTGTGAAACTTCAAGACATGATGGATCATACTGCAAGGCGGCTTTTAAAAAGCAAAACAGAGGAACAAATAATTGCACGCCCAAGAAGTTTGTCCTTACAGAGTAAATGGGGCTGCGATGGATCATCTGGACAAGGTGCAAAAAATTAATACATCAGATGGCGAAACAGACGCAAATATGTTCATGGCATCAGTTGTTCCACTCAGGCTCAATAGTGCAGATTGCGAACATTGAGGGAACTCTCGCCAATCATCAACTCATTTCTGCCGACCCATAATGTTCCAATATGCTAAAGAAACTAGTGACCTCATAAATACATCAGTCAACGATATAAAAAGGCAAATAGCAGATATTCAACCAACAATGTATAAAGTTAATGAAGATATAACAAACTGTATTGGTGAAACACGAGTTCTTTTTAACTATATGATTGACGGAAAAGTTTTAAACGAATTAACAGAAACAAAGTCTACGCTGTCATGTCCGATATGTAAAAGAACCCAAAAAACTTCAATAACCAGGATGAATTAAATAACGACGAACATAATTACGAATATGGAATCTGTCCATTGCATACTAGAATCAGGTCCATGGAATTTATTTTGAAACTTGCTTATACACTACGACAAGAGGGAGAAGAATTTGATGAATCTATTGGGATCACGGAGGCAGAAATAAGAAGAAAACGAGAGATTCAAAGGCGTTTTCACGATGAGCTTGGACTTGATGTGGATAAACCAAAGCAAGGATTTGGAAATAGCAATGATGGAAACACTTAAAGGAGATTTTTTGAAATATCGGAGGCAACCGCTCGAATAACTGGGGTCAATGAAGAGGTTATAACTAGGATCAAAATAATACTTAATGTTTTGAATTGCAGGGAAGAAGTGAATACAGTTAAATTTGGAGACTACACCAAAAAAACCGCAGAGTTATTGAAACAAAAGTACCCTGAAAAACTACTAACACCTACTCTTCATAAAATTTTTGTTCATAGTCGAAATATAATCGAATACCAATCTCTACCACTAAGAGAATTGTCAGAAGAAACCCAAGAGTCCAAATATAAAGACTACAAGAAATACAGATATCAAAATACGTGCAAAGTTTCAAGAATTTGGCAGAATGAAGACTTATTATTTAACATGCTAGCAATCTCATCCGATCAACTTATTTCTTCCTTGAGGCATGTAAGAACCCAAAAAGATCTGAAAGCCCAATACTCACCAGAAATGATAAGTTTGTTACGCATTTCCCCCGACTTAGATGATAGTTTCCAAGAAATTCAATGTTTCTATGTAAATTTATGTTCCTTTTATTTTAGTTTTCTACTTTTTGAATTGTAATCTATTAATAAAATATTTTATAAATACTTATAAGTACTCTTTTATAAGAAAAATAAAAAATAAAATAAAAAAAATCAGTTGATAAAAAAAAGATTTTTTTTCGCCACATTTGTACTCAATTTGGGTTGTTTTCTTTTTTTCCCCACTGTTTTACTTAAATTAAACTCAAATTACTTCATAAATTGACATTCAACCTTTTTAAAATTAAATACCAACTATGTTAACCACCTTAACTAAAACTTCTTATTTCAGCAGCAGATTCTGAAACACCCTGTAAATATTTTTTCTTTAAATTCTCAAACCTTATAGCCTTGGAAATTACCTTTAAGATAAAAAAAAAAATTGTGGTGATATCTTTATTCGTTTAAGAGATATGATTTTTGCAACCAAAAAAGTCAATTCGGGCCACTGTGCGCTGGCGCAAAAGCAACGCGTAAGCCTTTTCATCTGTCCTCCCCTACTGGTTTCCTTTCGAATAGATGGAAAACAGCATTTGTTCAGACTGTCCCTTCAATAGACGAATCTTCTTCCTGTCTTACTATAGTCCAATTGTACCTACTTACGTCCCTTCTTACCAAGATCATGGAAACCTTGACAAATGAATAAATATCTTGAAGATCAAAAGCTTCTCAATGACCGACAGTATGGCTTTCGCAGGAATACGTCCACTCGTGATCGGATGGTTGATCTCACCGACCACAAGTCTTTACATCTTTTTGGAAAAACTAAGATTATTGCACTTGATATTTCAAAAGCATTTGATAGAGTTTCGTATCAAGCTCTCTTATCAAAAATGCGTGCATTTGATATTGATAAATCTCTTCTTCGTTCGATATGATTAATTTACCGGACCGAAAAATACAAGTCGTATTGGATAAACTCAAGTCGGAAATACGTAAATAAATGCTGGGGTACCACAGGGCTCCGTTTTGTCTTCGACTCTCTCTCATCAATAATGCCGATGCACATTGGTGTTGAAAGTCTACAAATTGCAATCACTGAGAAATATTGAGCCGGGTAAAGCATTCCACATTCGTGTAGTGCGGCTGAAAAAAGAATACAATTGTGTCTTTAATGTTTGCTATTAGAAAAAGTATTTCCAAGTCATAATCGACTTCTATACTAAATTTTACTAAACTCCCTTCAGCAATTTGAGTAGAGCTGGTCACAAAACGAGAGTTTTATAAAAGTATCGACTCGGCCTCTTGAAAATTTGCTACACCGTCTCGGTTCATAATGTCTCGTTCCAGTTTATATCCTTTCTGTGGAAGAAATATAGATGCTCCAAAATATTTGCACCGAAATTGACAATATACCCATATCAGCAGTTTAGGTTACACATGAACTTGAAGTTAAGACAATCTGCAAAAACATTTTGAAATATTGAAAACTTATTTTCAAAGTCGATACAGCGTTCCTCAAAGAGAGAAAAATTTTGAATATGACATTTCGATAAATCATAGAAGTTTACACCTTCAATATTCTGATAACCTTTTCCATTGATGTTTCAGATATTTTTATCCCTGACATTCAATTCATGTATTTTAGACAAAACTTAAGTGTTGCTGACAACCTACTAATGTAGCTCGTCTCCTTTCAATTAAAAAAACATTTTTGTTCTGACTCTTCAACTGCAGCATCATCAGAACAAAAAACACACAAGACACTCCTCACATTAATGATAAAGACCCAAAAGAAAAATCTCTGAACTAAATGAGCTACTAATTGAGAACTTTACCGTGAAAACACTCGAAAGTCGAAAGACCCAAACATAGCTTCTATTTTTGGTGTGAACTTTACATTTCATCGGTATTTATAAACTTTGAACATTTCAAAACATAAGCAGAAATAGGACAATGCATCCATGTCACACATTCAGTTTAAACAGGGAAACCCATCAAGACAGAGGGGCAATCCCAAAAGGAAAAAAGCCTGTTGCCGCTCTGCTGTTAGTGTGATGGAAATATTTAAAATAATCATTTAAAAGAAAGACGAACAAAAAATTGACTTTGGCACATGCTTTCAGAGCTCAATTCAAGTGTGTTCCAAGATGACACCTGTCATCGTAATTGTACCCGGGGGAGAGAAATAATTTTGACTAAGAAATGTCAAACATGACAACGCACACATCACTTGAAAGCCAGCGAGTAGGTATAGGTATAGGTAGGTAGAAGTCATTTGCGAGATCGTTTCGAAATGGAGTGCTTCCGGTTAGGTTATTAGGTAAAAATACTTTGAGATAATTCATTTCAAAGTTGCGCCCTTAGGGTGGATGCACAATAATTTGTATGTATGGGCCATATACCGAAGTTTTGTACCTTCAAAAAGAGCACAGGCTATACACATGTGTTATTTGTGAATGCTGGTAGATGTCTGCCTTGTGATGATGAAGGATTTGGTAAAGGAAAGTAAGAGTCAAAATAAGAAAGTATAGGTACTTGAAAATTAAGTTACTATGATTATTTGAATCATGTTTCTGAGAGGCCAACAGGTGGGTTAAAGTGAAGTTTTATGACATTTGGTTAATTGGAATCGTATGGTGTGGTGTAAGAGTAATCCCAGAGCAAGGACAAAACTTATAAGTCGTTGTAGCGGTTTCTTAAAAAAAATAAGTTTTTATATACAAAATTCTTAAAACATTTTTAAGAAAAAATTTTGGTAGGCCAGCATAAAGTTTTTATTACTGTACAAGTAAAAATTAAATTTCAAAAAATAATACTGACCTGTTTTTGAGACAACGAATTTTCAAAAAAAAAAATGATTTTTGTTTTCAAGAATTGCAATGCATTTCAAACTTTTTAAGAGCTTCTTTATAAAAATTTCAATTCAATCTTTTATGCCAATAATGAGAAACTGAAAGTTCGAAAAAATGGTTCTATATATGGTAGGAATAGAACCTATATGTGTTTTACGTGGACATCTGATGTCTTTACGACTTTATTCCACGGTAGGCCTACCCACATAGGAGTCAGATTGAGTCCTGACCATTAACTCTGAGATAGCCGAAGCCATATCAGTAGCAAAGCTGTGACATGTTGCAGTATGTGCACAACTCTGGCTATGAGGCGAGGTCTATCTAACCACCTCTTGAATTCAAGCACGCTTGAAAACCATATGTCTCCGTATTTGGAATAAACCACAACCAACATATGATACTACCACTAGGGGGCCTACCTCATAGATAGCTTAAGTAGAGACACTTAAAACGATCTCTACTTTTCATAGGGCACTATCTCCCATGGTACCAGAATATAGCTTCCGGTGGAGCTTCGCAACCGTGAGGTCACTTACAGATGAGTTATTGCAAAACTTAGGGCCTGTCAACTCTAGCATACACACACCCAGCAATCGATCGAAGTAGTAACCAACCACTAGGAGTGTGCATCCTTTTATTAGTCTTTATTCGCCTTACAGCAAAATAGAAACGATAGTCCTAAGCAATCTTCTTAATCTTAACGATTGTTTATTTTTAACACACATATCCAAGATTGCTAAAACCAAAACATCGAGCAAAGGAGAACCCTATTTCAATTACTTTACTTTACGTTTTGGCCGTGACCTCCCTGATCACATCGCTCAAGATTTGTATAAATAGAGCCAGGGGTCCGTTGCTCAGATACCTGAGATAGGATGTAGCTTGAGCTACAACTAGTACCCTTAATTTTTCGACTAGTCTTTGTTCACACTAAACTAGGAACGATAGTTCTAAGCAATCTTACTTTACCATCATAAAACCAATTCCATAGATTGCTAGGCCAAAACATCATAGCAAAAGAGAACACTATCTCAATCGCTTTTCTTCATGTTTGGCCATGACTCTTCTGGTCACTTTTGAGTTTTCTTAGTTGTCTAAATCCCCAGCTATGGATTGCGGGAGAAATAGACTTAAGCCTTCTCACCACGACAAGACGAAAACGAATAAAGTGGGTCCGGCAATTCCGTCTGTCTGCCTGTGTGTCTGTATGCCTGTACCTCGATATACAGCCTAAGCAAGTGGAACTATTTTCTTCAAACTCGGTACTTAAAGGTCTTAGGTGATTCACTAGAGGGGAAATAAAAGTTTTTTAAACTCCAAAACTAACGGTACCCCCCATACACCCGTAATACAAAATCTTATTTATTTCGAAAACGGCTCTAACGATTTTCATACAAAAAAATTGGTGTGATATTATGGACATGGACTACATTCTGGTCATTTTGGAACAAATGTTATTAACGGTACCGGTCATAGAACCTTTTTTGATTTTCGACTTTCTCATTAGCGGCTCTAACGGTTTTAACCAAAAATTTTCAGCAGGAGACCCCTTAAGTTTAAAATAATATAGTATATAAAAATATTCGAAAAAATATTTTTTAGGTTTTTGAAAAAAAAAAAAAAAAAAAAAAAAAGAATTCCAAGTTTTTTTTTAGCAAAATCAATATCTCGAAAACGTGTGGAAGATTATTTTTTGAAATTATTAAAATTTATATTAAAATCTACACAACTAAATATTTAAAATTGGCATCCCAAATTTTGTCCTCGGAAAATTTTAAAGAAATTTGTTATATGAAAAATTACTTTAACTAGCCGACCCAGCTCTCGAAAATCGAGTGCCAATTTATTTATTATTTATATTATTGGCGGTGTTTTCAAGCAAATTTATTAAATTAAATTTTATTTTATGTAATATGCAAAGTGTTCGACAGTGCAAAAACAAAAATGACCCACAGTGTGTAAATGCGTGTCTCAAGTATATTCTGCACATCTCCGTAACTGTGGCTTTCCAACCATATAACATTTATCGAAATCGGTTAAATACTTTTGGAGAAAAGTGTACCACAAAAAACATGTTTGCCGTTTTATTATATGATAATAAAATGGTTTTTAAACTTTGTTTGCGTAAATTCAAAAAATTGATGTAAAGAAACAAAAATTTATCAAAGTGCTAGGAGTTGTTTTTCAGCAAAATACGATTTTCGAAGACCATTTTTTTAGGATTTGTATTGTGGGTACCGTCATTTTAACATAAAATAATTTTTTTTTCTCACATCTTGTAGATTGTGTTAAAAAACCTTTTAATCGCCAAGTCCATAAAAATTTTTACTTGCGACTTATTTTGTAAGAGTTTAGCACACAATCTAAACTTTTGCGTAGCCTTAGCATAAACAAAAATGTTCAAAATCGATTCAAACATGAACATAGTACCTAAATAAAGATAACCCCATGTGCATGAAAATAAATAAAGATAACACGGATCATCGTGAACATGCACTGACGGTTATATTAGATAAGCATAAAAACTAGATAAGAATACTCATAGAGACAACAATAATGTAAATTCATCTGTAAATAGTATTTAAGGAAGATTACGTTGTAAAATAAATTCAGTATTCATTTCGACTTACAACCGAGTTTACTCAACATTTGGTCCTTCGAGCAATATTAAAAATGTTCCCCCACCAGTGGTAAGAGATTTTTAATAAACGAACAAGTGTCAATTTAGCGTTATCAGAGCTACAAATACTGATAAAGTGTAAATTTAGCGTTATCAGAGCTACAAATACTGATAAAGTGAAAATTAGCGTTGTCAGAGCTAAAATACTGACAAGTGAAAAAAAAACATACATATACAGTGAAAAAGCGTTGTCAGAGCTTAAATACTGACAAGTGAAAAAAAAAAAAACAGATAAACATAATCCAAACAAAAAAAAAAAAACAAAAACAAATTCAAAATGTCATCAGATCATCTAAAAATAATTGAAAAACAGGTTGAAATCTTAAAAAACCTTGAAAAATTATTAAAAGAAGGAGAAGGTGTAACAACGCGGAGCAAAAATCAAGAAACTATTGTCTATGCTGAAAAGAATCTTCAAGCATTCAAGGAAAATGACAAGCTACTTCATAAGCTTGGTGTTATTGATGTTCCCTATTTTAAGGAACAATGGATGAAAGGAGCAGAGAACTACTTTCAGAAAATTCAAAATTTGCTGAAAAACAAAGATCTGGACAGTGTAGAACAAGGCATAAGCGAAGCAGCGTTATCCAGCAAATTAGCAGAATTAAAAACTGTTAATCAGCAGCTAGCCACTGGACTAGACTTGCAGCAAAAACAAATGAATGAGATGATGATGAAAACAATAGCAAATCACGAAACTCATATAGAGTTAACGAAAATACCTACAATAATGGGGAGCTTAAAGAAAACAATAGACGAGGCGAAATTAGAGGCCATTTCCCATCCTCATAATAAAAACATATGGATTGGAAAAGTGAAACGATGGAATGAACGATTGCAGGTTGAGCTGTCCAAGATGAATCCAATACAAGAAGAGGCATTCAGAGAAGACAATTATATAATCGAGTTAGAAGAAGATGTGAAATTACTTCTTGACAAGTTGGAAGGAAAACATGAGGGCATACAATCTGATCCAGGTGCAAATGTATCAACAAGAACTCCAAAAATTGAACTGCCTAGATTCGATGGAAAAATTGAAGAATGGAAGATATTCTCCGACCTGTTCATAGATTTGGTTCACAATAACAATGATGTGCCAGATTCTGTGAAATTAAATCACTTGCGATCATGTATAGCCGGCGAAGCTCGAACTTCAATTGCTAGCCTCATACAAGGATCTTCGGCAAATTACAAAGAAGCATGGAAGACTCTCATCAGAAGATACGAAAATAAAAGAATCAATTTCTCCACACAATTAAATTACTTGCTGGACATGCCAATGATGAACGCTACATCACCTTCTAATGTTAAAAAACTTCACGATGCAGCAAATGAATGTATTTACATAATCAAAACGACAATAGGCAAAGAAAAGAATGAAAACGATGAAATATTTGCTCACCTACTCCTTCGAAAATTTGACAAGGAGGGCTTACAATTATATGAGCAACACATCAAAAAACCAAGCCAAATACAAAAACTGGAGGATGTTATGGACTTTCTTGAGCAATTATTTCAAACCCTTGAGTCTCAACAACAAACAATGATTCGAAGCAAAGAATACAAAAAACAAGGTGGAAACTTCCAATCAGACAGAAGGGAGTGGAACTGTGAATTCTGTAAGCAGAGTGGTCATCGAATTTATCACTGTGAGCAATTCTTAAACACCGAGATACCCAATCGATTAACATACATACGCAATAAGCAAATATGCAGTATATGTCTTAAGCACAGTGCAGAAACCAAATGCTTCTCTCAAACAAAATGTAAGAAGTGTAATAAATCGCATAACACTCTACTACACAACGACAACTACCAAACGAAGAAAAGGGTCGAGGGAAACCAATACAAAAAATGGAGTCCTTCAGACAACAACAATAAAAAGGAAAAGTCATTATCTTCCCTTATGGTAAAGAAGATAAGCAGTCCAATGGTAATATTAGCTACAGCACAAATATCAGCCAAATCGTCAAAAGGTGAAACATGTCTGTTACGGGCATTGATTGATCAGGGCTCTCAAATATCAATGATATCTGAGGAAGCAGCGCAGATCCTCTCCTTGCCAAGGAAAAGAATAAGTACAGAATTAACTGGACTCTCAGATGCAGCAGTGGGTACATCAAAATCAAGAGTGTGTTTAGAGATAAGACCAAGATTTATGAGCAACAACAAAATGCAAGCAGAGTTTTTGGTACTACCCACCCTCATAAAACCACTACCTGACGAATCATTTGAATTTAATAGAAATGAGTGGGAAAACTATATTCTGGCAGATCCAAGCTTAAATACAAAAGATCGTATTGACATTATCATCGGTAGTGACTTGTATCCAAAGTTAATTGAAGAAGGAGTTAGGAAGCACAATGGCATCGTGGGACAAAATACTATTTTTGGGTGGATAGTTTCCGGCTCACTACACGAGAAACGACAATGTGGCAAAGTCATGTCAGCGGTTACGTCATCGATGGAGAAATTCTGGGAGATAGAAGAAATAGAAAAAGATTTTGAAATATCAGAAAACGACATCTGCATGCAAGCATTTGCAGAAACAACAACAAGAGATACGAATGGCAAATATGTAGTTATGTTGCCATTAAGAACAGATATAGAGCTTGGAGAATCTAGAAAACAAGCATTAGCTAGATTCTTACAGCTTGAGAAAAAAATGAGTAACAAAATAAAAACCGACTACATACAGTTTATGCGAGAATATGAAAACCTGGGCCACATGGTCAAGGTAGACAAACAACACGAAAATATGGGCAAATACTATCTACCGCACCATGCAGTTGTGAAAGATACAAGCTTAACAACAAAAACAAGAGTTGTATTCGATGCCTTAGCGAAGACTTCCAACGGATACAGCCTCAATGACGCAATGATGATTGGGCCAAGACTACAAAACAATATCTTTGACATCATCATCAAATGGAGGCAATGGAAATATGTAGTTACGGCAGACAACATAGCTGAAGAACATCAAGAGTATCATCGAATATTCTGGAGAGTACAACCAGCAGACAAATTAAAAGAATATACAAGCAACTATAATAAACAGCAAGCATGAACTACTGAAGATTCAAAGGGACCTAGAACAGTTCAAGGAAGAAAACATTCACCATAAAGGGTTGGACTTTCACCACATAAGCGGTCACTGCGGATTTATGTTAAGTAGCATATTGCTTGTTATTGTAGCAATTTGTATCGTAAGGGGCATTATATTCAAAAAAATTATTTTAGCACTTTCTGTTGGCCCGCAGAATGTTCAAACATGAACATAGTACCTAAATAAAGATAACCCCATGTGCATGAAAATAAATAAAGATAACACGGATCATCGTGAACATGCACTGACGGTTATATTAGATAAGCATAAAAACTAGATAAGAATACTCATAGAGACAACAATAATGTAAATTCATCTGTAAATAGCATTTAAGGAAGATTACGTTGTAAAATAAATTTAGTATTCATTTCGACTTACAACCGAGTTTACTCAACAACCGTTTTTGAAAAATTAAATTCAAAAAAATATGGTTAATGGAGTATCATTAAAAACCATTTTTCGGATATTAGTTTTCAAGCATTACCTAGCTTTCACTTAATGAAATTTGGTGATTTTTTTTTCTAAACAAAGCCGTGGAACACTTTTTGAGAAAAAGTATGTTTTATAGAATTAAAAAAAAAAAATAGTATGGTAGGTACCGTTATTTTTGGTGTGAAAAAAAAAAGAAAAAAACCGGAATGTCAACTTTGATAAGAATCTCGAGTTCTATGATTTTTCCGAATGCATAACTTGCCATAATAGTACCTTTATGCTGCAAGTAAAAATTAGATGTGCTATTAAAAGCATGAACTACATATTGGTAACAAAAATTTAAGGACAAATTTTATAAACTGTACCTGTCATAGAACGGATTTTCTTATTTCCAACTTTCTTACTACTCGTATCACCTTTTACCATTTTGACCGAAATCCATTGAAATTTTAAAAATTTAAAAAAAAAATATTTTTTAAGATTTAAAAAAAAAATTATTAATATCAATATCTTGAAAACGATTGAATGATTAGTTTTTGAAATTATAAAGTAAGTATGTAACTACTTAAAATTGACATCCAAAATTTTTTCTTAGAAAATATTTAAACAAATTTCATAAATTTATTTAATGATAAAACGATTTTCAACTTTGTCTATATTTATAAACAATTTTGAAATTTCAAAGATGTTTTATATAAGAGCAAGTACGTGCGATCGGGTCGTGCATTATATTTTTTCGAAGTGGCAACGCTGCTAAGCATTATAAAGCTTAAGTTTAAAATCTCAACTCGTGTTCTAAACATATAGGCGCAAAATTTTAAACAGCCTATTAATTAAGGTATTAGTATGATCCTACATAACAATTTGCTAACTTTATAGTAGTTTACTAACTCATTCTTAATTTTAAACATTTTCTCACTAGTATCGTACTAAAAGAATTTCATTAATAAATTGCTTCTGAACACACCTAAAACAATGACATTTCGTGTTAAAAAGTAAGTACACGAACCTTTTTTGATGTTTGCAAATGTCAAAGAGTCATATGAAGCTAGCACGATACTAAAAAAATAAAGTAGGTGTTCGATGATTTTAACTTTAATAAAAGGGTAGAGAAAGTATGATGCTATATCCGATTAAAATTTGCAAATTCGTTGTTTCAACCTAGTATCATACTAAAACAGCTTTAGCATCGTACTAATTCAACTAAAATTTTGCGCCATAGCTTTTAAGCTTCCGATGCCAATTATTGTTGATTAAGGTTCCTGTAAATGTTTCTGGATGTTGTTGAGTATGCTTTCGATAAATTTTGAGTATAAATAAGCTTGTTAATTTTGTTTAGCAATTACAATTACATCTGGAAGCATAGGCCGCCATTCCTATACTTTTGAATCCTGTTGGAAAGAGCTAGCTGGTACCATTCCTTTAATGAGGAAGCATTGGAATTTAGTTGTCTTAGCATGAAAGATTTGTGAAAACTTCCTTCGTTTCGGTTCATCATATCAGCGCTACACCTGACTCTAAATAGATTACATAATAAGGTGTTGAGTTTGGTAATCTGAAGTAACGCTATAGATCGTCAGCTTACAATAACATTTTATGTATTCCTCCTGGAAGTACATTATTAAAATCATCAATGTCCAAAACGAAGAGTATTGGGCTTAAAATACATCCCTGGGGAGCACCAGAGGTAGTTTCGAACCATTCTGAAAGCTCTATCCCATCCAATACCATTGCAGTAGATGAGTACAGAAGGTTGAAATACATACACATAAACTTGCGAAAAACTCCCATTGATGGATGATAGTTTGTACATCGAAGCATGTCTATTTACATTATCAAAGGCAGCTTTAAAGTGCACGAAGCAAGCGTACAATTTTTTCCTTTCAACAATGAAATTCTTGGCATTGGTAGTAAGGGCAAATATATGATTCATTGTAGAGAAAACTAGCTTGAAACTTACTGAGAAGATTAGTGTCCTCGATCCATTTTGTGAGCTTTTCATAAAATATTGAGTTCAAAATCTTTCTCAGCGAGCTAAGGTCAGAAATTCCTCTGTAATTTTCTGGTTGGTTAGAATTTCCTTTCTTGAAAATTGGAAAAATAACTGCTTCATTAAAATTACTTGGAACATTTGAATAACCATTTTAATATAGCATATTGAAGTAAAATTGTTCGGTGGTATTTTTGAAAAATTCAACTGGGATGCCATCTATTCCTGAAGGATTGTTAATTTTTATCGTGTGCAGAGCTGTTTCCAATTTACAATTATGAAGATATTGGCTTATTCAAATTTTGGAGAACGGTGTTGGGTAGAGTGGAACAGAAAGTAAGTTAATTCTCGTTAGCCGAAAAAAATTTTAAAGTGAGCTTTTAGTGTCTAAACTCCGAGGGTGTTTATCAAACTTCAATTACGGGTCCCTTTTTTTCGAACATTGCTCTAGAACTTTTTAGAGTTCTTGGAACTGGTTAGTTTTTTCGCGATGATGTCGAAATATTGGATTTTCTATAGTGCATATATTTTTTTTTAAATTCCTTATGTACGAGTACATACATATATGTTTAAGTAAAGGTTATTAAAAAGCACAGAATTAGATGATCCACCGTGTGAACCTCTTTTCAACTTTTATTTCGTAATGGATTTTAATATTGTCAAGGAGCACAAAAACTCGCAAGGAGGCAGCATCTGGTGACAGTAATTTTTGTTTGCGTGTTGTACAAAGGTATGGAGGGGACCTAAGAATAACCAAATATCTAAAATATCCTATCTCACCTTTCCGTCGCTTTAACAAAACCATGAAGGAGAGGGTAATGTAGATGTCAAAATAAATCGGTGAACATTTAAATATCTTCCATCTGACATTTAACGGTTTAAGTCACTAATTTAGACATAAAATTAATCCCATGGACACCCGGCGTTAGTACGATGTTTAATTGAAGTATGAATTGCTGACTTAGCTATAATTCCCCAAAAAAACATGGCTTTGGCCAATTGAAAAAAAAATTCTTCCTTTCCAATTTGAATAAAGTTGTTTCATCTTTCTTTTGATAAATATCTAATATCTTCGTTTGAAATAAAACTAACCCATAAAATTGACCACATTAATAAAAACTAAAATTAAAGTTCAAAACATGCAACCTCTTGACGAAATTTTAGTTATTGGCTTTTGATTATATTTATTTTTTTTTTGTCGAATATTTATGTATAGCTTTAGTTAAATAGTCATATGGTAACAGAAGGCATTTTGTATTTTTGGAAAGTTTTATTGATTTCAATTAAATTTTATTCAACCGGTTAATCCATATTGTTCATTAATATCCCACAATAAGTGTTTATTTAAATTTTGGAATTAAGTTTTGATTTTTATGGCATTTTTATGACGTGAGGTATGGTTTTGGCGGGTTTTATTTTATTTATTTATTTCTTTTTTTTTCTCCTTTTTAATAACACCAAATACATAGAGGCAAATATCTATATAGTGGCTTTGAACTGGCCTTTTCACACATTGTGACATAAATATCAGTTTTATGTTCTTCGGTTAGTCATAGAAGGGGCTATATGCATATGCATAAAAGGTGTTTTTATGTTGTGAGAAGAGGTACAAAATTATTATATGTAAATCTTTGAATTGATTATTTATTAACATAAGTTTCAGTTACTTTTTGTCAAAGTCATATAAGATATCTTAAATTTTGTATCTCAAACAACTTGCAAGATACAAAAATGTTGAAATAAATTTGATTGAAAATATCAATTTTTGAAGCAAACAATATTTAGATACTTAATGGTCTTAGGTCAAAATCGATATTAAGAGAAGCCTTTGTTCACATTATTAAAGCTAGTCAAATTTGAAATCTGTAACTTTATGCGTCATAAATGGAAGAAATAAAGAAACATATTTTCTTAAAATACTTTCTGGATATTCGTGAAATTCCTAATTATGTAGGGTAGGCGTATGAGGCATCTTAATTAACCAGACTTAAACAAGAAAAAAAAATTAAATATCTATCATTCGATAGATAAATGTCCTGAAAAGGAACATGAAAGAAACCGCATAAACAAAGGTCCTTTTGAAAAATGTACCCGCCTCTTATAAGTATACACAAAAACTCATTCCTTTTCTTTATTTGCCCCTAAGTTACGCAATATCCGCTTTGAGATTCCATTGCCTTCGAACAAGTGCCGGATAAAAGGCCACAAAAGAATACCTACACGGCTGCAAGGATTACTCATTTAGTTTTGATCGTTATCGCAATATAAAAGGTCGCAATCTGAATTCCTAAATTAAAATTATATTTATGAATCAATATTCTTATTCATCGGTTAAAGAAAGGTTAACATGTCATGTCGTGAAAAATAAAGTGAAGCAGTAGGTTTGCTAAGATCTCCCTACATCCGGAGATAACTCTTGAAATACATAAATTAAAAAAAAAAACGCAAGAAAGTCATTTTGAAAGTTAGACTTTTATTCGATACCAATGTATGTATGGATAATAAATTAATAACCAAAATAATATTTAAGATTTTACGAAAAAAAAAACACAATGGCATGAATTTTGCTTTAAACTTTTAGTGGAATATGACCAATCAAATGGGTTAACTATTTTTTAGTCTAAGAGTTTATTTATGCATTCTTCTAACAATAATAATAATTGTCCATAGAAACAATCGATATAAATTAATTTCAAAAAGTATTATTTCCCAAATTCAAATTTCAATCGTTAAATTCTTGATAAATACTCCGATTCTAGACATTTCAATAGCCTTTTGAGGCTTCTAACAGTTGAAGTGTTGATAAAGAAAAAATTCATTCAACTTTTGCGTAGATTGTTGGATTAATTTAGAGCCCTAAAGCAAATTTTTAAAAATAATTTTTGCAGCCATCTTGCTTTAGAGATTGTTTTTTCGAAATTTTATAAACAAGAAGAAGTAATATTTGATATCAAGCTTCAAGGAGTCAAACGATGACTCGACAGGCTTACAAGAATATTTCATAACTATGGTATTTCAAGAATATAGACAGCCAAAGTCTTGAACTGGTAAAAAGAAGAGTTAATTGGGAAAGAATGTACTTCAATTAACTACCTGACCAGCAAGTTGAGTTTATCCCGAGCAACTTTGAATGATGAACGTCCTTGGTTTAACCATGAAATCAGAATAAAATTATACCAAAGAAATCTTTTTTTTTTTTTCAAAAAAAATTAGGTGTTTTAGAATACCATAGGATGATCTGCTAGAATACAGCCTTTTACGTAACAAAAGATTAATATCATACGTTCAGAAAAAATTATGACGTATATGAGTCTTCATAGCCTCTCTCTAAACGGCGTAATCATCATCATCATCGGCTCGACAACCGGGTTTCGGTCCTGGCATCTTTCAACAAGTCTCTCCACCTATCCCGGTCTCGAGCCGACGCTATCCAGTTGCGCACCCCAAGGCTTCGGGCGTCCTGGTCTACGCCATCTCTCCAGCGCAAGCATGGTCTACCACGCTGTCGTCTACCATAGAATGTACCACAAAGAACTTTCCGAGCAGGTTCCTCTTCGCTCATGCGAGCTAGGTGCCCTGCCCATCGGAGTCTACCGAGCTTAATTTTTGTCACGATATCTGCTTCTAGGTAGATTGCGTACAGTTTATGATTGTACCGTCTCTGGAATAGAATATTTAAAGTAGAATAATATTGAAACAGCTACAATGTAATAGAGAAATTTTATTATTTAATGATTATTGACTAAAATTTGATGGGTTCACTTGTCAAGTTTTTAAAACCTTTCAAATTTGGGCATACAAAAAAACTTGCCAAGTAAGCCCATCAAATTTTAGTCAGTAATCATTAAATAATAAAATTTCTCTAATACATTGTAGCTGTTTCAATATTATTCTACTTTAAATATTCGGTATTCAACCTTCATGGAGTAGGAACTTGGCGTACTTTTAGATCTCAGTACTTTTCACGGCTGACTTGTAACACAAAGGTTTTTGTATAGAAGAACTTGGCTCCTTTTTTAACATTTATGTTTTTGGTCTGATCTCACTCCTTTTTGCAAAGATTTTAATATTTTGCCATGTCAAAATCTCGAAAGATACGGAAAGATAGAAGGATGTACTCAACTTAGTTTAAAGCTTCCTATTTCTTTTGGTATATTTTCTTTTTGTTATTGGTTGTTTTGATTTGCGCTTCAATTATTTCTTGTTGTCCTGGCAAGATACCTAACACTAACATACCTACCTTAATTACGGCAATCAGAAGTGCTCCATATAAATTAAACATTTTCTCAGAAAGTTGGTGGATACCACGCCCCTGAATGGAAAACCCCAATTTTTATTTTTGGTCCTTTATATGCAATTTGAGCCCTACCGTTCTACCAAATTCCATTGTTCTACTGCAATCGGAAGTGCGCCATGTATAATTTACATCAGTTCTGGGGAAGTGGGCGGATACCACGCCCCTGAATGGAAAACTTCAAATTTTATATTTTTTTCTTTGTATGCAATTTAAGTCCTACCACTTTACCAAATTTCATCGTTTTACAGCAGTCGGAAGTGCTCCATTCAACCAACACCAATTCGGAGAATGTGAGCGGATACCACGCCCCCTGAATGGAAAACCTCGAATTTTCGATTTTTTCCTCTACTTGCATGACAAGACCTACCGTTGTGCAAAATTACAAGATTCTGCGATGTCGGGAAGTGCTCCATAATTTTGATGATCTGTCAGTCAGTGAGTGAGTGAGTCAGTCAGTTACGGTTTTTGTGATTTTTGAGGCCTTATGTCTCAGGAACCGCTTATAATAGAAAACTGAAATTTGGTGAGGCGCCTGAGCTTGGCTAGCTTAGCAAATATTCGGAATTTCAAGTTTCTGACTTCATTGGTACTGAAGATAGAGAGGGGTCAAAAGTCGCCTGAGTTTGTTCCTGTAAAAAGGGTGTAGTGCCAGAACTTGGCTGGGCACTACCGTGCCCTTTGATCGTGTACAGCTTGTTCGGTTCTTCCGATGATGTCGATGTCGTCTGCGTAAACCAGTAACTGGCTAGACCTGTTGACGATGGTCTATCTTGTTGCCGTGCCGGAGTCACGGATTGCTTTCTCCAACGCCAGGTTGAAGAGGAGGCAGGCCATACCGTCCCCTTGTGGGAGTCCATTAAAGATGTTGACTGGTCTGGATAGCAATCCGGCTATTTTTACTTGGCTTGTTACGTTGGTCATGGTCAACCTACATAGTCGTGTCAATTTATTTGGGATGGCGGCCTTAAAGTCTATAAACAGATGGTATGTTGGGATGTTAAATTCTAGACATTTTTCCATCGCCTGCCTAAGTGTAAAGATCTGATCAGTTGTTGATTTGCCTGGAATGAAACCACACTGATATTGTCCGATGATGGATTTAGCGTATGGGGTTATCCGGTCTTGTAGGATAGAAGAGAGTATCTTATAGGCGGTACTTAACAACGTGATACCTCTATAATTGCTGCACGTTGTGACATCTCGTAAACGGCTTAAACTGTGGAAAAATCGCAATCAATAAACGAGTGATCTTAGGCATCAAAGATGTTAATTGTAATTAAATTAATTATAACCTTCATTCATCGCAACGTTATGTGTCACAAGCTAATGAAATCTTTCTCCAGAATCAGTAAAGCTCAATTTATCTTTTCTGTCCTGAAAGAGGACAAGAGAATTATGCTGTTGGTGAGCAGCTTTGTGATTCTCTACACTTATATGTATTATGGAGTTCCACAAGGATCAATAATGAAGCATCGAGATGTAGTCGTCACTGTGATGAGCACCTATTTGCTGACGATCTTCAATCAATGAAAAGCTGTCCAATTATAGTATTATCAAGATCAAGTAGTGGATAGTAAAAAATAAAATGCACGACTAGGTCGCACGAACTTGCTCCTATGTACGAGTAATAGACTAGGAATTTTAAAAACGAATGTTAGATATTAGAGAAAACTGTTCATAAGGATAAAATGAATTTTTTAAATTCTTTTAGTAGAAAGAGATAAAAACAGAATGCTATGCAAAAATGAATTTATGCAGGAGCAAAAAATATAAGTCGTTGTAGTGGTTCCTTAAAAAAATAAGTACAAAATTTGTAAAACATTTTTAAGAAAAAATGTTGGTACGCCAACCTTAAGTTTTTATTATTCTACGAATAAAAGTCTAATTTCCAAAAAAAATACTAAGCCGTTCTTGAGATATCGAATTTTTCAAAAAAAAATTACTTTTTTTTTCTAAAAATTGAAAAAATATTTTTTCTTAAGTTTTTAAATGCAATGTTTTTTAAACTTTTTAGGAGCTTTCTTATATAAAATTTCATTAAAATCCGTTATGTCGATAATCAGAAATTCAAAATTCGAAAAAATCGTTCTATGGTAGGTACAGTCAGTAATATATAGATTTGAATTTTTTTTTATTAAATTATAGATCGTAAAGATTAATCAAAAGAATAAAAATTTTAGAAAAATTCTCGGAACCGTTTTCGAGAAAAATGCGATTTTCGAAAACCATTTTTTAAAATTTGTATGGAAGGTACCGTTACTTTTAGATAACACAAATTTTTTTTTCTCAAATCTTGTAGATTATGTTAAGAAACTTTGATTTGCCAAGTTTGAAAAAAAATCGAGCACAGGATTTTGGAAATATTGAGTTCCCAAAAAAAAATTTTAAAATCCAAAAAATTAAAAATTGAAAATTTGAATATGCAATAATATTCAAACTTTGGAGGAGCTTTGGCATAAAAAAAATTATTTGAATCGGCTGTACCGTTTTCGAGAAAATCAAAAACAAAAAAAATGAACCCAAGGGGGCTACCAAAAATAACAATTTTTTGTAAAATTTTGTTCAACCAGTAGCTAGTTTTAACCAAATGAAATTTTTCAAATTTTTTTTTAAAAAATTCTGTGGGATAGTTTTTGAGAAAAAAAAATATTTATAAAATTTCGAAAAAAAATCATATGGCAGGTACCGTTATTTTTGGTCTTAAAAAAAAAACGGAAAAACTAAAAAATTTCATCTCCTTATATAAATTGTTAGTGAAAACCCTCATAGTGGCGATTTTCACTTATGAGTGTGAATTTTTTTGCAAGCTCGATAGTGTAAGTCAAACAAAGTTGAACGGTGTGGATCGATATAAGTCGCTAATACCAAATATCATCTTTATCTAAAAATATATTTGGCACTTCTTTTAATATACCCTTCTGAAGCTCAAACCTACCATCCTTCGTATCCTTATGATAAAATTTAGTTCTCGTTTTTTAGAAGATCTAACAAATAAAAGTTCCCCGTTTTTCATGTCTAACATCAGAGCGGTGACAAAGCATCTCAATTATGGAATTCGTTACCATGCCTTATCCGAAACCCAAAAAATCGCAGATGCAATGTTTTCCAAACTTTATAGAACCTCCTCTACAAAAATTGTAAAATGGTTCTATGGTAGGTACAGTCGGTAATATCTCAATTTTAAAATTTTTTTAATTTAATTATATATAATTATATCGTATCAAAAAAATGTTATCAACGTTTTCGAGAAAAAAAAACGATTTTTTAACATTTGTATTGTAATACATTTAGATAAAATAAATTTTTATTTTCTCACATATTGTAAATTGTATTAAAAACTTTAAATGTCAAGTCTAAAAAAAAGTCGAGAATGGCGTTTTCGAAATATTGAGTTTTGAAAATAAAATATGGATTTTTTTTAAATCCTAAAAGTGTTTTTTTTTTTTTTAAATTCAAATAAGAAATGCACATAAAACTATCCAAACTTTTGAGGACCTTTATCTAATTCGGTTGTACAGTTTTTGAGGAAATCAAAACAAAAATAATGGTACTAAGGAGGGTTCCATTAATAAGCTTTTATCGGACATTTTTTACTTGCGACCTATAGGTACTATAAGGCAAGTTATGCATTCGTAAAAAAATCGAACTCGAGATTTTGATCAGAGTTGACATTACGATGATAGCGAAGACCAAAAAAGTGGGTCTGGCAATTCTGTCTGTCTGTCTGTCTGTTCGACTACAGCTAAACGGCTCGGCCGATTTTCTTCAAACTTGGTAGATATGGGTTTTAATTTTTCCCCCCGGAAAATAACGGTACCTATCATACGAATTTTTTTCGGAATTTTATAAATATTTTTTTTTCTCAAAAATAGTCCCACAGATTTAAAAAAAAAATCCTAAAATTTGATTTAGTTAAACCTAGGTAATGCTTGAAAAAAATTTTAAAGAAATTATTATATTTGGTACCCCTTTTGGAACCATTTTTTGTTTTTGACTTTTTATATTAAGGCTCCCCAGAAGTTTCAATATTATTTTGTATTCAAATTTTCCAAATTTTTTTTTTTTGGATTTTTGAAAAAAATTTCCCAGAATTTTGCTTAATTTTTTTTTCTTTCGATTAATTTTTAAGATCTATAATTTAATAGAAATTTTGATATTACTGACTGTATCTTCCATAGAACGATTTTTTAAAATTTTGAATTTCTCACTATCGGCTTAACGGATTTTAATGAAATTTTTTTAGAGAGAAGCTTCTAAAAAGTTTAAAAAAACATTGCATTTCAAAACTTTAAGAAAAATATTTTCTTTTTGAAAAATAAATAAATTTTTTTGGAAAATTCAATATCTCGAAAACGGCTCAATGTTTTTTTTGTAAATTAAATTTTTATTCAAACAATAATAAAAACTTTCAATTGGCGTACCAACATTTTTTTTAAAAAATGTTTTAAAAATTTTGTATATAAAAGCTTGTTTTTTTAAGAAACCGCTACAAAGACTTATAATTTTTGTTCTTACATAAACCTATATTCGCTTGAATCACATGGCTTCCTATTTTTACCTCCAACTACTAAAGAAGTTGTTTTAGTCATTTAAAAAATTCATTTTATGCTTGTGAACAGTTTTTCTCTAATAACATTCATTTTTGAAATTCTTAGACTATTACATAGAAGCAAGTTCGTGCGACCCAGTCGTGCATTTTATTTTCACCCATTACGTAACTTTAAATAAATGAAATTCTCTGATTTCATTTTTAAAACTCTGTAGAACAGTTTTTGGTAAAATAAAATATTTCATAAAAATTTAAAAAAAATCGTATGGCAGGTTTCGTTATTTTTGGTTTTTTTCTCAAAAAATGCTTTCAAATCGGCAGACCCGTTTAGGCTGTAGTCGAACAGACAGACAGAACAAATTTCGAGACCCACTTTTTCGTCTTGATATGGAATTTGATATAATTGAACTAAAGACTATTCTACATAATATTAAAAACAAAAAAGCCCCAGGACCTGATTGAATATGGAATTCATTTTTTTAAAAATGCCCCTATTTTAATTTTAAGAACGGGCGATATAACTCAGAAATTCAAAGACGTAATTGGGTACCCTATATACAAAAAAGGAGATCTTAATGTATACGCCAAGTAATTATAGTAGTTCTCCCATAGAACTATTTTTTTAATTTTCTCAAAAACGATACAACCGTTTTTTAACATTTCCGAAAATATTTTTTTTTTGCACTTTTAAACAAATTTTCAGAATTTTTTTTCCAAACTCAATATTTCGAAAAACCTATTCTTGATTTGTTTCCGAAAAGTTAAAAGTTAAAAGTTTTTTAATACAGCCAACTAGATGTGAGAAAAAGAGTTTTAGTTTCACTAAAAAAACTGCTACTCACCATAAAAATGTATAAAATGGTTTTTGAAAATCGTATTTTAATCGAAAACACTACATAGAATTTTGATAACATTTTTTTCTTTCAATAAAAAAATTTTGAAATTAAGAATTTATGGACAAGCTTTTAAAAAGTTTGAAAAATATTGCTTTCAAAAACCATATCAAAAACGGGCCAATACTTTTTTTGGAAATTCGTATTCGTACAGAAAATAAAGTTAGTAGGTATTCCAAAATGTCTTAAAATTTTTTACATAAAAGCTTATTTAAAAAAACTGCTGTAAGGATTTATAATTTAAGTTCTTGAATTAACGAATATTGGCTTGAGGAATCATATGGCATCCTGATTCCAGCTCCAACTTCTAAAAAAGTTCTAGTCATTTAAAAAATGAATTTTATGATCATGAAAATTTTTCTTTAGCAACATTAATTTTTAAAAATTTTTATATAAGAGGAAGTTCAAGTAAAAATTATTAACGTTACTTGTGATCGAACAGTTTTTTTGTATGCTCTTTGACTTTCTCTTTGACGACTTAGACGATTTTGATGAAAAATGTTAAACAGAAAAAAATATTTTTTGAAAATTCTTGAAAGTTTTTAGAAATTATTTTAAATTTTTTTATTATTAAATATTTAAAATTGGCATACCAGATTTTTTTTATCAAAATTTTAAAGAAATTTTTTAAGTCAAAAATTAATTTAATAATAAAACTGTTTTTTAAATTTTGTTTGGATAAATTTGCATTTTTTTCAGAATTTAAGCAATGAATTTTATGCATATGAAAATTATTCTCCAACTACACAGTTGTTCCTATATATTTTTTTTTATAATTAGCACACACTCAAGGGGTTATGAATACCCTTATAATGTTATAAATAACACAGCGCGAGCAGTTAGGAAATGAGGAGGGGATTTAAAAGGAGATGCCGATGCACATTGGTTTTAAATGCTTGTACATCACAATGAGGAGGGAAAATCGAGTGGGGTATAGTGTTCCATATTCTAGTAGTGCGGCTATATGTATATACTATTTATACAATTTTTAAATTCCAAAGATCTTTTACATAAGAGCAAGCAAGTGCGGTGCAGTTGTGGATTTTATTTTTTCTAGAGCGATAATTTTTGTATGGATTTTATGAGGATCTTTTTATGATATTCCTTAAAGAGAATTTGAGACCAATCATCTAGAAATAAATCTAAGCATACCCTCCTCGAAATAGGGAGTATCCCACAGACAATTTTTGTGTGGACGTTGCATAACAACTTTATTAGTTTCTAAATTTCAGTCTTTCTATTTTGTAATAATTTAAATGAAAGAAATAAAGTATCCAAAGCTAAATACCTTCCTAGTTTACACCTGACTAATTTGAATCTTTGTCAAATAGTCAACAAGATACAAATATTCATGTTAAACAATGTCCATCAATTAAATTTATTTGTTCCACGCGAGCATGGGACATTGAAATTTATCACGGTCCGCGGCCATGATTTGAGATGCGATAGTAGCTTTTAAAGAAGCTTCCCACACACAACTCTCTTAGGTAGCCCACTAAATTCATGTATCCCAAAATATAAATGTTGAACCCAAAAAAATTAAACCGAAGATATAAATAAAAATTAAAACTTTTAACTATATGACTTTTCATTTAAATACCTCGACTAATGATAACGATCGTGATTGCTCCTTTAAATTAAACTAAAACCCAATAACCGATCTAGCTTTTAGCCCCGAAGCTAATAAATAATCCCATAAACGTGGCACATTTTGTGGCGCGAATATTTTTGTGGGCTTGTGGAGAGTCTAAAGTATTCTACTATATCACCTATATGTATCCGTATCTGTCGCAACAGGTTTCGATCTTATTTTTGGAATAAATCACACGTGGGTGGATGATAAAATATTAAAATTGCCTTCAAAGTAGTGCGGGCTGTGTGTCTAATTTCCTTGGTCTTTCGATTTGTATCAGCGTGCTTAATTGCATAGGACGACATAATATACATTTTAAATTATGAGTCTGATTTATTAATGCCAATGGAAACGATATGTTTTTTTTTTTTTTTAAATAAAATTTAATTATATTTTTTTTTTGATTTAATTCGAAAATAACCTTGAATAGACCATGTCTTTTCGTGCAAGTTTTATTTAATTTTTGCAAATGATATTTCTGTAGAAAGTTATAGTTTACGAAAAACTGCAGATAAAATAGTTTTACATATTTTGTATTTTTTTTTTGGTGCGAAACTTAGTTTAATTATTATTTTATTTGTTTAAAACTTAGCAAATATTCGAAAACCCTTCTGCTAGAAACAAACAAGAAAATGTAATCAAGAAATTCCATCACGATTGTAAGAACCGTTCTCGATAAAATTTGTATAGTGATATAGAAATATAGTGAACATGTTATTTTTTAGTAGTTTTTATAAGAGCTGTTGTCTATACGATTATTATTGCTAGACGGTCAGTAGGTATGACAGTCTGTCACGTCGGGGGGCTGCAATTCTATTTTAACCAACCTAAAATAAAAACTTAAAACGTACTCATTTTGTGAGAAAGTGACAAATCCTCCTCCTCTTTTCATGAAAAAGTGCCTCTCATCTTATCGGATTCGGCTTGAAACTTCGTTTCTTCATTTTTTGACTTAAAAAATGACTAATTAAAATTTTCGGGCTATCTATCTTTGTATATGTTTATTTAGGAGGCTCAGATCCAGTGGCGCAGCTGGGATATTTGTCGCCCGGGTCAATTGCAACCCCTTTGGTCTAACCATTAGCAGAAATATTTGTTTTCAAACTAATTTGTTAGGTATTTAGTTACGTGATAGATACCTTTATGTCATCGGTCTTAAAGTTGCAGACTTCAGCCCCCCCCCCCTTCCTTAGCAACGACCCTCCTCGGATATATGAAAACTTTTGGTCCCATCATCTCATCAGAGATTTTAATCCGTGATACCGGCCGAAAATTCAACTTCTTGTTCACCTTTTTTTCAAATTTAATCGCAGGTATGTGAAAACTAAAATGCCCGACTGGATTGCACGAACTTGGCTTTAACAGTTAACACCTTAGAAAAATTAAACTCAATTGTACACAAACGTAAACAAAACTCAATTAACCATCACGACGAAGAAGGGCAAAGAGAAGGCAGATATGAAAATGCAACAAATAATGATGAAGATAATCAACCAGAGCTGTCAATTGTATGAATACAAAACTATTAGTACTATTTCAATTTTTTATCTCTTACTTTCTCTCAATTTTTTCTTTTACTTTAAATTTTTAAAATTTAACTTTTATTTATTTCACTTTAATCTTGCATTATTATATTTATTTATCTTTTTTTGCCTTTTTAGAAAATGTAAAATTATTTTAGCATCTTTTTTTTTTAGGCTTATAATTCTTATTTCTGTGGTTAATTTGTTTTACTCAGGCGGTGTCCTAAGTCACTTAGAAATTTTTATTGTAAACATGTCATTAATTGACAATAGGGGGGTTTCTCAGGCATACAGCACCACAAATTTTAATAAAACAAAAGCAATGTTGAATATTTACCGGAAACGTAACAGTGGGATATCTATCTGTCATATAAATGCTCAAAGCCTTCGAAAACATCTGGATGAGTTTAAGGGCACTTTCAGCGGCTCAACTGTAGATATTGTGTGTGTTTCTGAAACATGGCTGACGGAAAAAGTCGATAATAATATTTTAAAAACGGGCGATTATAAGGTGTATAGATCTGATCGTGTGGAGTCTAGGGGAGGTGGGGTGGCAATCTTCATCAGGAAAGATTTTAATAGTAGAGTTGTTAGGTTCTCTGACAGAGACAAATTACTGGTTGGGGTTATTTACAAGCCACCAAATATCGCTGATCCAAGTTTCATTTCAGATATTTTAGAAGACCTATCTGTAAACAGCAATCACATTTTCATTGCAGGAGATTTGAATGTGGACCTCTTAGATATTAATAATAGTAGCGTCAAAACTTTTAACGATAGCCTTGTCTCCCTTAACCTCTTCCCAATAAACCGGAAGCACCCAACACATTTTACTTCAACAAGATCAACCTTGTTAGACGTTTTTCTCGTTAACCAGCCTAATTATGTAAACTATTAGGGAAAGCTCGATGTGCCAGGTTTTTTGAAACATGACCTTATTTTAGCTTTTTATAATCTCGGTACTAACCCAAATTTAAACAAACAAACATTTTCGTTAAGAGATTTCACATCCTTAAACATGCAGGCCTTAGTATCAAATGTTTTGAATTCTAACCTTCAAAGCATATATCTTCTTTCAGATGTTAAAGATCAGGTTAATTTTTTCACCGACACAATCAACAACCTGTTCGATATTTTTGTACCAATCAAAACAATTCGAGCAAGAAATAGTGAGCTGGGATGGTATAACAACACCATTGAACAACTTATAGCAAAACGAAATGCAGCATATAAGCGTTGGAAACGATTTCGGGTCCAGGAATTCTTCGATTATTATAAAAGATTGCGAAATACTGTAGTTGCTGAGATAAAAAATTCTAAACGAAGATTCTATGCTTCAAAATTTAATAATCTAACCTCCAAAAAACTTTGGCAAAATATCAAATCACTTGGTATCTCAACTCAGGAAAAGAGTACTGATGAAGAATGCGACGTTAATGAGCTGAACAAAATATTTGCGGCTTCCTGCTCCTACACCAATGATGATGCGGAAGTGGATATAGTTTTAAATAGTAATAGTGATATCTCGACAGGTTTTAGTTTCAGAAGAGTTAATGAAATGGAAATGTTCAAAGCTATATCTATTATCAAATTGGAAGCTATTGGCCTTGATAACATGAATCCCAAATTTGTTAAAATAATTCTTCCGTTTATTTCGTAATAATTCATAACCCATATTTTTAACACTATTTTAACCAGTTCCCGTTTCCCTAACTTTGGAAAGCTTCTAAAATCATTGCAATTCCTAAAAAATCAAACTCAAACACTAAAGAATATCGACCAATTTCTATTCTGCCGTTCCTTTCAAAGGCGTTTGAGAAGGTAATAAGTCGACAGATCACTACCTTTCTCGATACTTACCAGTTGCTTACTCCTATCCAATCAGGGTTTAGACCAAATCACAGTTGTATCACAGCGCTTTTGAAAATTGTGGATGACATACGGTTGCAAATGGATAAAAACTTAGCAACAACGTTGATTTTATTAGACTTTTCTAAAGCTTTTGATACTGTCTCTCACAGAATACTTTTAAGAAAGTTAAAGCATTACTTTTGCTTCGAAAGCTCGGCCGTATCTCTCATTGAGGATTATCTTACAGAAAGAACTCAAGCGGTTTTTGCAAATTCCAAGTTATCCGATTTCGTTTCAACTCACGCTGGTGTACCCCAGGGATCAATTTTAGGCCCTCTCTTTTTCATGCTGTTCAACAATGACTAACCCTCGGTCCTAAGCAATTGCGAAATTCATATGTACGCTGACGATGTACAAATTTATTTGAGTTACCCTATTGGAATGGTTGAGGATGCAACTTCTCGAATTAATGAAGATCTGATGCGTATATTGCAATGGTCACATAAAAATCTTTTGAAACTGAACGCAAAAAAATGTCAGGCTATTGTTATAAGCAATACTGCTATTGACACTACATGCTTACCTTGCGTTGAGCTTGATGGTTCAATGTTGAACTACGAAAGCACAGTAAAAAAATTTAGGCATAACTTTTAATCAAACCCTGACATGGGATAGTAACTTAGCATGTGCTCTTGGAAGAACATATGCCACTCTTCGGATATTACACCTGTCTGGTGGCTGTCTTCCAATTGCAACAAAAATGACGATTGCCAAAACCCTTGTCTTTCCCGCTTTGTTCTATGGTAGCCTTATTTTCTGCAGTGTGGATCATGTGAGTAGAAGAAAGCTTCAAGTTGCATTTAACAACACCGTCCGATTTGTATATGGCTTGCGTCGCTTTGACCGTGTTTCTATGTATGCTAAAAATGTCCTTGATATGCCCTTAAAGAAACATCTATAGATTTTCTAGTACTGACTTTTCTTTTTAAACTAATGCATAGCAAAAATCCTGCATACTTATTTTTCCTGTATTACAAAGAAGTAAAGTTCTTATTTTACCTATTTTTAAATACAGAAACTCTAAGCAACAATATTTTGTGCATGCGGCTGGCCTTTGGAACTCCCTACCAGCCGACCTGAGAGGACTAAACAGCTATAAGACTTTTGAAACTCTTTTGAAAAATCACTTCAGATGCTAAAATTTTTCTAAACTTTTCTTTAATTCTTTAACTTATCGTAATTCTCATTTATGTACATATTTCTCTTATATCTGAAAATCTATTTTATTTATATTTTTTTTTTTTTAATACTATACATTTTTTTAATTAAATATTTCTTAACCGAATGTACTAAGCATAACAAAAAAGACACCATGTCTTAATATGTCTATGATTTGATACCAATAAATACAAATAAAAATACAAAACTTGGTCTTATGTTTAAGATAGTTCGAATTTAAAAAAAAAATGGCTATTAATTCTTAAAAATGTTCAGAAGTGGTGCTAAAACGAGTATAAATTTATGGAAGTATAACAATTTAAAATCGTAAAAATAAATTTTTATAAATTAAAAAAAAAAATAAATATTTTGGAAAGCTTATTCAAAGTATTTTTCATTCTGCAAATAAAATTTAAATATCAAAAAGTATTTAATGATCCGTTTTTGAGATATCGAATTTTCAAAAAATCAAACATAGTTTTTTAAAAGTTTTATATTGCAATAATTTTGTACACTTGTAAATTTAAGACTTTTTTTTAGTGGTACTGGGACATGTTTAAATAAACGAATACTTACCGAACTTATCGAGATTAATATTTATTTTAATCAAAATTATATTTTAAAATTTATTTCCCGATGCTTTCAAAGGATTTTTAAAGATTTTGTGCACTCTTAAAAAGCTTTTATATCAACAAACTATCATTAAAATCTGTTATGTCGATAATGACAAAGCCAAAAATCAAAAAAAAAAAATGCCTATTGTAGTTACTGTCACTAATATCTTAATTTCAATTTTTTGTATTGAATTAAAAAAATTATCGTAAAATTTAGCCGAAACAGAAGAAACATTTTCAAAATTCTTATGGCCTCTTTCGAGAAAAATATTATTTTCGAAAACCATTTTTTCTCATTTGTACGGTGGCTAGCGATGTTTTAATATAAAATTATTTTTTTTCTACATCTTGAAGAAATGTAGTGTTAAAAAGCTGTTCATTATTATTGAGTTTCAAAAATTTGTACATTTCAAAATATTAAGAAATATTAAGTTTTCAATTTTTTTTAATTTCCTTAAAAATAAAAAAAAAATAGAAAATTGAAAACAAATTCTATTCACACTTTTTAGGATCTTAACCCTAGAAAGGTAATCATATTTTTTAGTACGTTAAAGGTAATCATTCGTCGAATCGACGAAGTAAAATTTAAATGCAATTTTTTCGAAAAGTTATTAACAAATTCTTGTAGATGTTAATAATTTATTTTTATCAAACTTTTCTTTTAATAAAAACACACTTTTCACTTTATTTTTTTAGATTAGTGACTTTTTATTCTCTTTAAAGATCTATGAAGAATCTATGAGAAATTATAAAAAGAAAAAATGATGTTCGTCTAATCGACGAAGATTACCTTTCTAGGGTTAAGAATACTTATTTAAATAAGTACAGAAAACAGTTTTTGAAAAAACTTAAACACAAATAATATGGCTCTATGGGAGGTGACATTAATAAACATTTTTCAGAAATTCTTTAGCTTTTACTAAATAAATTTTTCAATTTTTTTTTCTTAGATCCGTGTTATATGTGTGTCTTAAACAGTTTTGAGAAAAAAAAATGTTCGAGAAAAAGTTTTATGGCAGGTACCATTACTTTTGGAAACATTTAAAAATGATACATATATTATGTAGGTATATGTACCTACCTACCTAGTAAAAATGAAAGTAGACAGACAGAATTGCAAAACCCACTTTTTCGTCTTCCTTCTCATAGTGGTGTCAAGTCTGGTAAAAATATAAACAACTTGAGGTCGATTGTCGCAAGTAAAAATATTAGCACAAAATTTTAAATAGCCTATTATTAAGGAACGATAATACTTAACAATTTGCTAACTTTAGAGTAGTTTACTAACTCATTCTTAATTTTAAAAGTTTTCTAACTAGTATCGTACTAAAGAAATTTTCTTAATAAATTGCTTCTGAACACACCTAGAACAATGTTAGTTCGTGCAAAAAACTAAGTGAACAGATCTTCTGTGTCGTTTGTAAATAGCACGATACTAAAAAAATAAAATAGGTATTCGATAATTTTAACTTTAATAAAAGGGCAGAGAAAGTACGATCAAAATTTGCAAAATCATTGTTTTAACCTAGTTTCATACTAAAACAGCTTAAACATCGTACTAATTCAACTTAAATTATGCGCCATTTATTTTATCACATCAAAACTAAAATTATTAAAACTTTACAAATAATTTTTTGCAAACCTCCTGCTAATCGTTGAAGCCAAGTTTACCAATTAATTTCGAATTCACTTCCAAGTAGAGGAGAGCGGGGCTAGAAGTAGAAGTGGTAGGAAAAAACCTCTAAAAAACAGGGTTCCCCTGAAAAATAGAACAGCTTAAAAGAGAAAGATTTTCATCGGCGCGGCGCCATAACTATATTTATCTACTTCAATTTTTAATTTGTGGCCATTGAAGGAAGTTGTTTGGGGGATCCCAAAAATTAGCAATTTTGTAACTCTTTTGTTTGGTTTTCCTCTTCACACGAAAGAGATAAAGCGCCAGTGGTTTTCTCGTGGAAATGCATTTTGGTTTTGGTTAAGTATAATATATGATACATGCAGGGGCGAACGCAGGTAGGGGTTTTAGGGGTTAACCCCTCGAAAACAGTACAACCGATTTTAATCATTATGAAGCTCATCCAAATTTTAAATATTGGGCGTTTTTCTTTTTTAGTTCAGAGTAGTACCTGAACTGTCAAACAAAATATAGTGTTTCTTTTTTAGCTCAGAGTGTATAACAGTTCAAAGATTGTGTTTCTTTTTTCGTTGAGAGCGTGTTCAGAGATTGTTACGAGCGCACTCTATGAGCTCGGTATAAAATAGCTGAGTAAGCAGAGTTAAATACTGAAATCATTTTGACAGACAGAAAAAAAACTCAAAAACTTACGTGCGTTTATAAAATAATTCAAAGCTCTTAGAACACACTCGATTCGGAGAAAGTTCAGAGCATGTTTGACATGCTCATGCTCTGTTCAGTGCTCTACTCTGAACGAAAAAAGAAAAACGCCAATTATATTTTGGAAACTCAATATTCCGAAAACCCCTGCTCGATTTTTTAAACTTGAATAAATAAAAGTTTCTTAATATAACCTACAAGATCTGAGGGAAAAAATTTTTTAAACTAAAAATTAAGGTACCCACCATGCAAGTATTAAAGAATCTTTTTCGAAAATCGTATTTTTCTCAAAAATGGCTCCGAGAATTTTTATAAATTTTAATTTTAATTTAATAAGAAAAAATTAAATTAAGACATTACTGAGAGTACCTACCATAAAACCAGTTTTTCGAATTTTGAATTTGTCATTATAGGCAGAACGGATTTCTGTGAAATTTTGTATAGAGAAACTTCCAGTTAAAATTGGCGTACCATATTTTTTTCTTAAATACCTATGTTTTAAAAATCTTTTATAAAACATATTGTGCGTTTAGCTCTAACTACTAAACTACTATTTATAAAATAATAACTTAAGGAGTTGTTTTAATTATTTAAAAAATTAATTTTTTGCTTATCAACATTTTTTCTCTAGAAATATAAATTTTTGAACTTTTTACATAAAAGCAAGTTCGTGCGACTCAGTCGTGCATTTTATTTTATGTGTCTTCGTATTTTAACGAAACTGTCCTATTATAAATTGATTATTAACAAATAGACACACGAAGCCAGCAGCAATTGCGTTTTTGATGATTACCATTATGTGTTTAAGTATATGGGCAGTAACGGAGCAAGTTTGAGTTTTTGATGGCGCCAAGGTCGGAGTGTCTTGTATTGCAGCAAAAAAAAAAAAACTAACTCATTTCGTTTGTTCGAAAGTTACTGTTACTGATGAGTAGCACATAGCACCTTCTGGAAGCGTTGTGGTTATAATTATGTAGTATAGTAGTTAACGTAGGTACCAGTTGAGTGCCCTTATGTTTTCGGATAACTGTTTTTCGTATGATCGCAAAAGTACAACAAGATATGATTTCACGTATTAATAAATTCCGGAAATAATTTATTTATGAAAATCTCATATTTTTTTTAACCCCCCCCCCCCCCCCCCCCCGAAATTTTTTTCTGCGTCCGCCCCTGGATACATGTGTGAACTTTGTTTTGTTTCAAGTTCTATAAACTTTCATGGCAGCGCTAGTTGAACCATTTTTTTTTGGGGTAGGTTGTAACATGTTAAAATAATTCCGATATTTTTTTTTTCAACTGGTTGTTGTATAAAAAAACGATAAAGTACGAGTATCTACAGTTTCGCCAGTTTGTGTTTCGTTTTGATTTACCTTTTTTTAGATGACACTTCTGGAGAAAAGGTTCGCGCATGTGTATTCTTATCTTCTTCTTGCTCGGTACCAAATTCAGCTTGTACAGAAGATGTCTTATGTGTTATTCATTGTGTAAATCTCTGTCGGAACGTTGATGAAAATGATGATGATGAAAATCGTTCAAGCCTTTTTCGAATTTATATTTCTTTAACTTTTATCAGGTTTCAAAACTCTCTGTTTCTATAATTTTTTCAAAAATTAAAAATAAGGCTCTTCACAATGTTTATTTCTTCGATACATTACCATCACGGCGAGCTTGTTTTTCGGAGATCCTTGCAACTAATTTTCCACCGCGCTTTCACATTATATCGGCCACGATGTGCGGCGGCGGCGTTGACAATTTCAAATTTGATATTGTTTCACTGGCTTAAAGTAAGCGATCGCCATTAAATCGACCAGACCAAATCTCCAGATTAATCTATAACTCAACTTTCCCTTTAATAAATCCATTTTTTGACCAACTGAGTGGAATTTGTCATCATCTTGCTCCAAGTACTGTTGTTAGTGTTTCAAAATGGCTGTAACATGGCGATCATTTTCATTGACGAAAAAACACAGTCACATCATACTTCCGCTCAACATTTGTGCATGGAATGGGCTTTTTTAAAACCATGTGCGTTTGTTTCTATCCAATAAATCATATTTTGCTCTTTGACGAAACAAAATTTTCCGAGAAAAACAGGATTTTCTTAAATCTTTTGCAGAACCCAATCGGAGAGGTTTCTGGCTCTTCAAATATACAAGAGGCTCCAGATCTTTTACGATATGGAGGGATAAGTTTAAATATATTTCAAAGATTAAAGGATTTTTTCTTTAACAGATTTAAAATCTGTATTTCAAAAAACTCAAAATGAGTTTTTAAAAGGAAAGTTAGTTACTTGAGATTGTGTAACATTTTATTTGGAGAAAATTATTTTGTAATAACTCAATCCGAAACAGAAAACGTATTTTTGAACTTTAAGGTCATCTTATAAACCTGACATATCGGATTCGGATTCAGGGCATCAAATACATTCGGAAAAAAAATCTAGTTCCATCAGATAAAATAAAATGCATGACCCTGCAACATGAAATTGCTCTTATATCCAAGCAGCTTAGAATTTTAAAAATTTCCCTATGAAAACATGGATGTTATAATCAAGAAATATTTTTTTTTTAATTTCCTTAAACAATTCCCTTAATAGTTTGAGAAATAAGAAAAGAATTCCATATGATTTCTTAAAATAATATGGATTCGTGTTTAAAACGTTGGACTGGTTTCTAAAGAAATATTTTTTTCTCATTAATAAATATAAAATAAATAAATATTTTGAAATATCTTTAAGAAAAAAAAATTGGTATCCAATATTAAATATTTTTTTTGTACAAATACAAGCTAAATTTAAAAAATAAAATCAACAAGCCCATTTTTAAAAGTATTGAATTTTGAAAAAAAAAAATTCGTTTACCTTTGTTTAAAAAATACAAAAATTTTCATTTTTCAAAATTTTTAAGGACTTTATGAAAAAATATTTAATTTCAATCGATAACGCTTTAATATGATACAGACGACATTCTTCCTAAATTCGTGAAGCCGTTTTCGAGAAAAATTTGATTTTCTGTAACGGTTTCTTTAACATTTGTTAGTCTTATATAAAAGAATATTCATGTTCTAAGTTCTTTTAAATAGTGCCGAAAAATCACAAGCTCTAAAAAAATTAAGCATCAGGTTTTCGAGATATTAAGTTTTGAAAAAATAATATTAATTTTTTTTTTAAGGTCAACAAAATATTTTTGAAAATTTTTTTTTTTCAAATGCTTCTGGATACGCAATTTGATCAAAATCAGTTCGAAGGGAGGTGCCATTAGTAACTACTTTTCAGAATTTTTTTTATTTTTAAACTAGATCTTACACAAAAAAAATGGTCTTAATTTTGTTAAGAAAATGTGTGAAATTAATTTATTTAAAAAAAAAATATATAGTCGCAAAAAATGAAACAAGAACATGTCATGGAAATCATCAAAAATTTTAAGCTACTAAAAATCGATCTTGTCTTTATAGACTAAGAACCAACAGCAATTTTTGGATGTGATTGATAACAAAAAATAATTAGCATAATTAGATAGGTCTTTAGTACTCTCTCTTTTCAAACAACAACCGCCATCTATACGTCAGGTTGCGTACTTCTGGGACTACCCTCGTAGTCATTTACAAATGTGAACATCTTGCATGCTCTAGTGGGAGCAATAGTGCATAAGAGTACATCAGATATGCAGTTCTTTCCAAAATCTAAAAAATTGTGATACAAAATTTGCCATAAGTTCAAAATGAAGAGCTAAGTGCCCTGATTGCAAATATCGAGGTCCAAGACGTTTTGAAGGCAGTCTTCTTCGTGCAAGAAGTACGCTATTCTTATCGCGTCTTGCAGGCAGAAGCCTGTCTGCAAAAGGTCTAAGAATTCAATACTTTCAATCAGGGGGCTTAACTCTACATTTTGGCAAAGTTGTTATCACGATTATTTTGACTTGGAAAGAACTGCTTATGTATATGATGTACTTTAATGCACTATAGCTCCCACTAAAGCATGCAAGACGCTGGCGTTTGTAAATAACTACTAAAGGCCTATCTAATTATGCTTATTATTTTTTGTTATCAATCACACCTAAAAATTGCTGTGGGCTCTCGGTCTATTAAGATTGTAGCCGAACAGACAAGCCAGATAGACTGATTATTTTCCATGTTCCTATTAATTTTTGAAGAAATTCAATGAAGTTTAGTAAACATATTAGTATTTTCTTGTTTAAAATATGGACTTTAAAATTTTGGTCAGAATGGTACAAAATTTCAAAATTTAATACGAAAAAAATTTTTAATTTTTAAGAGAACAATCCAAAATGTTGAAATAATCTAAGATAATAGTTTTGAAAACAATATATTTGTTGGTTACTTTATTTGAATTCTGTCATCAGAGTAAGAATTCTGACAGTTGGCATTTGTATAAGTGACATCTAACACTGCGTTTAATGCCCCCAAATCCTTAAATATACTAATTTATTCAGTGGAGGCTAAGACATGTTCTAAGATGATTGTTTTTCCAAACTTTTACAAACTATACCAATCATTATATTCCCTTGTTCATAACAGCGTGCAACGTTCAATATAAAACATTTATTCAATTATTCCTTTGCCCGACTCTGTATTCTGTATTATTCAGAAAACAACATAAAGAACTACATTATCCTATAAGTCAATTATTCTAACAATAAAATAAATACATACTGTTGTTGGATGCAGCTATGCTGCAATGGTAAATAGCATTTTCCTGATTTATATAAATAAACTAAGAAAAATTTCAAATGACCTTATTTAGTCGTGCTCGCGATCAGTAAGCGGTTAAAATATTCAAAAACAAAATATAATAACATTAGTAACCTAATAATATGCGACACCGTTTATCGATAACTTATTCATAGGCACCCTATTCATATATTCAAAAAGTATTTTGTCATAACACTGCGTAATTCTTGTGAAATTGGGACCTATGAGTCCCAATAGCTTGCCCATTTGCCGTTACCCAATTTAATTTTACGAATAAATGCATCCATGGTTAAACGATTTCCTTTTTCTTTTCCAATTACAGACTTGCGAGGTAGCAGCAGCAGCGATAGGAAGATGTGTTCCATTTTTCACAACCGAATTAATTACCGAGGTCCTAGGGGTGGCAATGGTGCTGTAGGCAACGCCACGGAGCCATCGTCCATCAAAGATGACCCAGATCGGAACAACAACAGTGGCAGCGATGGTCCAGACTCGCGTCTTCTACACCTACACCCAAGCGACGAGGAAGAGGATGAAGGCGATGGCGTCGTGGAGGAGGCGTTGGATCTATCGGTTATGTCGCGATTCCCGGCCACCGGCCATGTTGCCCTCGAAGCCCTCCAACACACAAAGGTGGCTGTGGCACAATTTGCCGCCACAGCCATAGCCAACTCTCAGAACTATGACGAGGCAGTGAGTGATCTGGCGGTGGTGCAATCGACGATATTCAACGTGCAGCGCCAGCAGCTTATGCAGATGCAGCTGATACAGCACCTGCAGTCGCAGCTAAAGCACCAAACGGTGGAGGATATGGACAACGACGATGACGATGATGACGGTGGTGACGAGGATGAAAGACTTACGATAAAGGAGGAGGAGGATGATGGGGACATAACTTGTCAGAGCACTGATCAAATCCCAGAGAAAGAAAAGACTGAAATTAAGGAGGAACAGGCGAAGCCGAGTGAGAGGGAGAGGGAGAGCGAGAAGCAGGAGTGCACTGAAGCATTTCAGCCGCACCTATGCGATATAAGTTCATCATTTGCCTCGAGCATCATCACCAATCATGATCCGCCGCCGCCGCCCAACGAACCCAATTGTCTGGAAATGCTGCAGCGACGGACGGAAGAGGTCCTAGACTCAGCCTCGCAGAGCGTGCATTCGAATCATTTAAATGACGAGTATGACTATTCGAGGAAGGACGGCCAAGGCAGAGGGGAAATCTTCAAGCATCGGTGCAAATACTGTGGGAAAATATTTGGCTCCTATTCAGCTTTGCAGATTCACCTGCGATCACACACCGGCGAGAGACCCTTTCAGTGCAATGTTTGCGGTAGCAAATTCACGACAAAGGGCAACTTGAAGGTGCACTATCAGCGACACACTCAGATATTTCCGCCAATGATGATGCCACCGTCTGGGACTCCGGAGCAATATCCTCCTCCGCCGTATCCAGTTCCAGGTGGGAATCCATCGATTCGCCTGCCATTTCCCCCATTCGTCCAAATGCCTCCATTCCATGTGAATTCGTCTCCGAGTCGGGAAAAGGAGCCGCAACCCATAGAAAAGAAGCCACAGTCTCAACAGCAAACCGAAGCGCAAGACCTCCGAAAGCCTTTGAAGGAAGACGACGAAGAACCTGTGCTTCCTGTCGATGAGAAACCAAAGAAAGAAATAGCCATTCCTATCCCTCTACCCAATCATCGTCGAAAACGACCATCAAGTCCCAGAGAGCCACGAGATTCACATCCTCCACCAGCTCCGCCAGCTCCTCCAAAGCCACTTGTAGAAGAAAATGTAGCCGAAAATCTGTCCAAGACATCACGGCGATCTTCATTAAGTCGAAGCTCAGCTACAAGTCTCGAACAGATACCCTCGGAGTATTCCCTCGCCCAGATGGAACGACTTATAGACAAATCCTGGGAAGACCTTATCGAAATCGACAAAACCTCTGAAACATCAAAGCTCCAGCAACTGGTGGACAATATCGAGAACAAACTCTCCGACCCCAATCAGTGTATATTCTGCCAGAAGGTAATGTCCTGTCGAAGTTCCTTGCAGATGCACATTCGAACACACACCGGCGAGAGGCCTTTTCGATGTCGAATTTGTGGTCGAGCTTTTGCCACCAAGGGCAATCTCAAGGCGCACATGAGCATACACAAAATCAAACCGCCAATGCGAAGCCAATTCAAGTGTCCGGTGTGTCACCAGAAGTTCTCGAATGGCATAATTCTGCAGCAGCACATAAGGATACACACACTCGATGACGGAGATGGCGGTGTGGACAGGGCGAAGTACATTGAGATGGCGAATGCGGCCGAGGACCAAAGTTCCACCCGATCGATATGCACTTCGGATAATATGGACTTTTCCCAGTCCGAGTATTCCGGTCAGAGGTCGGAATCGTCACAGGGTGACTTCGATGACTTCACCATGGCCAGCGAGGAAGAGTCTCCGTCGAATGAAGTGAATAGTGATGAGAGGCGAGATGAAAAGGAGCGCCATGATGAATCGGAGGCAGGTAGTTATTCGGATGAGAACGGTGTAATGGATTTGTCAGCGAAGTCGGCGGACAGTGAGAAGAGTTCGGAAAATACTGGCGTCAGTTTGGTACCGAATTTTCTGCTAATGGCCGGAGAAAATCGAAGTCCACCGAAATTTCCGATGTTGCCGTTCGGTCCGTTAGGGATTATTGGTGAGTTCATCGTTTTAATATATTTTTTTTTTGTGATTAATGTTTATAATATTTGATAAGAGGTTTTGGTTTTGAAATGAAACTTATCAATATTCAAGCAGCTTCTAGAAAAATGTCATGTCGAAATCTATATAATACTAAATGGCGCCCGGGAAAAGATGCCATATCCATTCCTTCAAATGTTCTGAGTTTTATTTGATTTAGGTTTTGGAAATATTTAATTTAATTCAAGATCTATTTTGAGTATTAGATAGTTAAGGGAAAGTACCTTTATTTATGAAGCTTGCTGTCAAATAAGACTCCTAGACATGGAATCCAAAAGCGATACTTAAGCTTGTTCAATAAGTTTTATTAGCCTTTGGAAAGAGCCATGAATGTCTAACAAAAGGTAGTAGTAGCACTTAGTTTCATTGTTTGAGTAGTAATCCGCCAAATATTATAGTCATGAATGAATGGCGCCCGGGACGGGATTCAAGATCTCTTTAAAATAATGTTTTAAGCTATGTTTTTGATATTATTAGACTTCGGACATACTGTTAAATTCACATATTCTTCCTTTACCTGACTCTATATTTCCTTCTCATATTATCATATTAAGACATTAAAACCAATGTGTATCGGTATCTCATTTTAAATCCCCTCCATCTTTCCTAAGACGCTCGCTCTGTGCTCCCTTTTCCTTTGGTGCGCGCAAAACTATAAAAAAAGTACCATTTTATCAGAGTTAGCTGGGTATGTTAGAAGCCACTGTTGGTCACTTTCTATGAATTTATTTTGTCTTGGAAAAGAATTCAACTCATATCCCAGGAATTTTTATAGTTTAATATGAGTTTTGGCTATGGGATTTAATTTTTGATTAAATGGCGCCCGGGAGCAAACTTGAAATTCCCGTATATATTTAGTTTATAGATTGAATTTGTATTTATATTTGTTGTCTTTTATATTATTATTGTCCGTAGAACGCCCCCCGACGGGTTTCACCTTGTCGTGGTGGGGGGGCTTACGTCTATTCTCTCGCTGCTCGTTCAGCTAAGAGATTTAGACAACTAAGAAAACCCAAGGGAGTAGTAGGGTCAAAACGGGTGTGTGTTGGTGAAATCTCCGGCTACTTACGTGGCTGGATATTTTTAAGGTATTCTCCAGGTTTTGAAGGGTCTACTGAGGTGTCTAGGGTAAAATTGGTAAGGTCTTTGGTTGCTCGTGTTCGGGCTCTGGGAGGATTGACTATTGGAAGTGTATTGCTATTGAACCACACATCGGACCATGGCAGCAAGCGTAAGTCCAAGATCATTGGTTGTGGTGGCATACCTGTCCGAGTGCAGCTTGCGTAGTTCCCACGAACATAATGGGTGGCAGGGAGCATAAGGCCATGGTTGTTGGAAGGTGGTGCGGGTGGTTAATGCTCGTCCACTTGTGGCTGGAGACTTTTTGATGGATCTTGGTTGGTGGTGGAGGTAGGGCTGGTGAGGTCTTCGGCTAGGTGCCTAGCTGGAGATTTCTAAGGTCTTATTGGGTTGTGACGGGTTAAATTGGTAAGGTCTCCGGCTGCTTGCGCGGCTGGGGACTTTTAAGGTTTAATTGGGTTATAACGAGGAGTTAACTGGTGAGGTCTCCGGCTGCTTACGTGGCTGGAGACTTTTAAGGTTATTTAAGGAAAAAAAAGGGTTTCCTATTTGTAGTAGCAAATAATAGGGGGATCGTCGTCCTCGTTCTTTACAACAAGACTAGGAGTGTATCTTCTAGCTTGCCGTAAGGTGAGCAAAGACTAGGAGTGTCTTTCCCAGTTTGCCGTAAGGTAAATAAAAGATAGGACCGTCTTTCCTTGTTTGCCATAAGGTAAACTAAAGACTAGGAGGGTCTTTCCTAATTTGCCGTAAGGTGAGCAAAAGACTAGGATGCACATTGAGTTGTTGGTTTCTACCCTGGCCGACTTCTTGGTGTGTATCCTAATGGTTGACAGGTCCAGGGTTTTGCAGGAGCCCATCTGGAAGTGACGGGTTCAGATCTGGAAATTCCGAAGCTTGAGACAAGAACTTGGACTAAGTCCGGGTTCGGATCGCCTAGGAAGCTCCATGAAATGACGAAGTTGCGCAGCTCCACCGGAAGCTATATTCTGGTACCATGGGAGATAGTTGCCCATTTGAGTCGGAGGTTGAGTTTTGCCCTCGGCTCGAACCCTATGTATGAGATGGGCTCCCTAGTGGGAGCATCATGGTGGCTTGGGTTATTCCGAATGCGGAGACACATGGTTTTCAAGATTCTTTTCTTGAGTTCAAGAGGTGTTAGATAGACCTCGCCTCCAAAGCAAGAGGTGTGCTGCAACATATCACAACTTTGCGACCGAGATAACTTGCTATATATGTCGGGGTTAATGGTCAGGACAGGACCCAATCTGACCCTGATGGAGGTAGGCCTCGCGTGGGATTGAGCCATAATAGGCAGGTGCTCACGTTAAACCAAAAGACGATCTTGTCCGTAGAACGACGTGAGCTATAATCTTTCTATTGAAGGAGTAATGTAAGTGTAAAGCCTTAATTTAGTTGTAGTTTAGTTAGTCTTATTTTAAAAATCTAAATAATTCATCATCATCATCGGCTCGACAACCGGGTTCCGGTCCTGGCCTCTTTCAACAAGTCTCTCCACCTATCCCGGTCTCTAGCCGACGCCATCCAGTTGCGCACCCCAAGGCTTCGGGCGTCCTGGTCTACGCCATCTCTCCAGCGCAAGCATGGTCTACCACGCTGTCGTCTACCATAGAATGTACCACAAAGAACTTTCCGAGCAGGTTCCTCTTCGCTCATGCGAGCTAGGTGCCCTGCCCACCGGAGTCTACCGAGCTTAATTTTTGTCACGATATCTGCTTCTAGGTAGATTGCGTACAATTCATGATTGTACCGTCTCCGGAATCGTCCTTCCTCACATACGGGGCCAACAATTCTCCTTAAGACTTTTCTCTCGAACGCAGCTAAGAGGTCGGAGTGCCTTTTGCTAAGCACCCAAGTCTCGGATCCATATGTGAGTACTGGCAGGACCATGGTCCTGTACAGCAGCAGTTTTGAAGTTATGGTGAGATTTCTGGATTTGAAGAGCTTTGACAGACTATAGTAGGCTCTGTTGGATTTGAGAAGCCGCCCGCGTATTTCTTCTTCTATATTGTTATCGGCTGCTACTATTGACCCAAGGTATTCTAAATAATTAGGCTGTAAATAAAATTTAATTTTAAATGGCGCCCGGGCCAGGATCTTAAATCTCCAATTGTTTCCATATTTTGATAAAATTGTCACTTATTTCTATAAGGGTTTCTTCAACATGGATATTGAATAATCAATGAGAACATTTTAACATAAACATCAAGAAGTTCAAGCTTTTAATCACCGAGTTTACACTGATCGTTTCAGTAGTTCTGTAAATTTTATTTAAAATTCAAATTTCGATTAAATTTTAAATCTTTTTATTTCAATTAGAAATGGAAAATTCTAAGATTAGCACAGAAAAAAGTCACAAGTCAAAAAACTGCTCCGCCAAAAGACCACGAGTGTAGCAAAAGATTATTTCTGTTATTCCAATCATTTCCGATAGCCTCAGTCAACACCCAACAAACTCTGAAAACTCTGATGAAGTATTTAGCAAAAGACTCTTCTGCAAAAGATTCCATCTGTCATTTTCTCAATCACCATGACATAATGCAGTGTCTATAAAAAGCTATAAATCTATATTCGCCCATATAAACGTTGCTAAATGCTTTGAGATGGAAATCTTCCCCGCCACATCAGAACTTCCAGAAATGCCCATGGATATTCATCGTGAGTATCTTCATACATATCTATATATAAAAGAGGTTCCTCTTCTTAACTTAACCATTTCCCATTGAGTAAGCCATAAATTCATGTCATTCAAAAGAAATTAAAAACGCTTCGTGCTCTGCCAAGACGAGCCAGCAGCAAGCACACACATTTGATTTTGATTTAATTTGGGAAATTCGAATCTTTTTCTTTAGTATCATGATCATTGTCGGTCGGGTCTTTGTTCGCGATCGGTCCAATTGAATTATGGTATCCAACAACATTTTTATATCACTGTTAATGCTTGCACACTTGGTGCGCTAATTTGGTATCTTTACGCTCTCTAGGTCAAAGGTAACAGACAAAAAGAGTTCATCATTAATTTCGTTCATTGGCATGCGCGTTTACACACACGGACGCACGGATGGAAATGGAACTGCTGCGTTGTCGTGCGTAGTTGGAGTCTTAGACTCTTGCTCGTGATCATGCTGTCTTGTTTGAGAATCTATTACAACATGCTGTTGGTCTTGACAGGCGTCATCGGAGAGTGTATGTGATGTGTGTCAGAGAACTTTTAGCGAGTTCAAAATTTATCGTTTATTTCCAGAACATGGGAATGGGGAGGTATTATCGGATAATTTTATCGTGGGGTTTTTGAGTTCATGTTTTTTTTTTTTTTTTCTAAAATTTTAATATCTTTTGATGATTTGACGATCAATTTTTTGGCTGTTACATATATTTAAAAAAATTTTATTCGAAATGGTCCTCCTTAAAAAAGAGACAACAAATATACTTACGCCTTAAATGCTCCAATTTTTAGACGAACTAGGATATATTCAAAAATTGTTCTTTTTTGTCATTCGTAAAAAACCAAAGCTTAAAAAAAATTTAAATATATATTTTTGTGAAAAATTGTATATAAGTATGTATAAAATAATGTAGAGTACTGTACAGACGATTTTCAATGATCTGTCAATGTCTTTTATATAGTGCTCAATACTGTCAACTCACAAGGTTTTCAGTTTTTGTCCTAAAGTCCGATAATTTTATTCACATGTCAGGTAGTTGGCTTGACATTTTTTTTTTTTATAATCTACACGCGCTAAAGGGATTATGATAACCCTTTAAATGTTTCAACACAGCGCGAGCGTGAAGTTAAGGAAGAGAAAGAAGGATAGGAAAGATGTGTGGCACGATGTTCTGAGACTGAAGGTGGTTGTCACAGATTTTTATCTCCAGGGATGGCGGCAGAACTAATGCGGAGAAATGCCGTGTCTTATTTGTATGTCCCTTATAATTCGCATTATTTTATTCTTATTCATATTTGTTAGGCATACTAGTTTTAACTCAATCACATGTTGTTAATGTTATGCCTGAACAACATGTAATGAGTAAACCACTAACCCATTGATGACAATTTTTTAGAAGGTTTTAATGGAATTAAGACGACATAGACGACAGCAGGGATCGGATCTGTGATCATGAGGTTAACAGGGCAGCACACAGACATCGCGCCACGGCCACCCCCTAAGCTGGCTTGACAATGATGGTTTCCCACCTTTTTTGTTACTGAAAGGTTATAATTAAGTTGGGAACAATCAAAATATAAAAATAAATTAGAGGGCAATGACTCGCAAAGAATCTAAGCCTAGTGACTTAACTCGTTACCATTTCTGTGTTATCAACAGTTTTTTTCGGAATTAGAATGGATAATATGGGAAATCTGTTGGAGAGTTTTTTCCTTCTTCGCAAGAGGGAGTTCCCCTGAAAACATTTTTTTCTGAGATAACATATCATGTATCATGATACTTATATATATCTACACATGAATTCTAATTTTTGCCGGTGGTAGATACAAATTTGGAAAAAAATATGGGAGAGGAAGGAGGGGGGGGGGCTTCCTGTGCATTAATATGAATTTAGACTTCGTTGTAATCTGGCTTGTCGAACTGCTTTAAAGGTCCAGTACATATACTGTATAGTGATGCACACTTTCGAATAAATTTAACTATCGATATAATTAGTAACAAACTGATTTGAACTATCAAACGAGTTCATTAATTTATTAAGTGGAAGTAGAATTTATATTTAAAAGCTATTTTTTTAAAAAGACCAATTGGATCTGGTCAAATTTTTTCGATGGATTAAAAAAACATCAAAAAATTGCTAAACAATTTGCTTTTGCCTATTTATGTAGGTCCTATGGGTTACATTTAAAACGACATATTATTCTGTGCACGGAACAGATATTAAGAGAAAGAGAGAGAGAGAGAGCATGGGAAGAAAAGAAAATTAATAATGACATGAAACAAAGCAGCGACCTCGCCATTGTGATGAAATCTAATTCCTGTATAAAATTAATTCAAAAAGATTATAATTTTATAATTTGTTGTTATTTATTTCTCAGGTTGTATGTGTAACTAAGAAGTGATTGTGGGCTTAAAATTTGCGCAACAATATTAACTTTATGAAACAATGCTAATCTTTGTCGATTATTGTGTATATAACTTTAAGATATAAGTGGTTGTATAAGTCAATAAATGAAAAAAATGGACAAAACATGTAATATTAATAATATTTAAGTTTGACAAATAATTAATGAAAAAAAATTAAAGCCACGAACCCTCTTATAACAATATAGAAAATAATAAAATGTATTTCAAATAAATCGGTTGACTACTTTCTGAGATCATTAAACCCAAACTTTAAAATGGTTTCGCTTCTATATAGAATAGATTAATAATGATATAATCGTGGAGTATCAATATAGGAACTATAAAATTGATATAAATTCTTAAGCCCTAATTATAGCTAAATCAATTTTTTTGTTTTCTTGACTTTTCTGGCTTATGAGGTATAAGAACTATAACGACAAATATTGGTGCCAGTCATACGAAATTTTTTGCAACGAAAGGAAATATTTTTTTCATCTCAAAAAGTGTTTTACTTAAATTCCGAAAAATAATTATTAATGTTATCTCTCATAAAAAAATATTTTTTCTGTTTCGATTTTCTCAAAACCCTTAAAACCGATTTATGCAGAAACTTTTAACAAATTTTAGCAGCATTTATTAAAAAAATATTTTCAAAACTCTTTTTGAAAAATCTATACTTGAAAAACCAAATGATTGATTTTTTCTATACTTGACACACACTATCTAAAAAATATTCTGAAACTAACGGCCTCTAAATTAAAAATGTTAAAAAAACAGTAGAAAACTGGCTCCAAGTATTATGAAAATATTTGTCGTTATTTAATTTATTTTTTTTTTTTGGTATACAGAAAAAAACATGCAAAAAAACATTCCACAGCTCAATTTTGGATTTATAAAAAATCAGTTTTCTTTTTTGAATTCGAAACGGGTTGATATTTTTTTTGGACTTTTTTTTTGGCACAATAATAAAAATTTAGAATTAACGTACAAAATTGTAGTTATATTTTATATTAAAATGTTGCGGATAGACAAAAACATGAACAAAACATTAACTCAAAATTGCTTTTCTGGCCTTTCATTTCGTTCGGGCGATCTAACTTACATATATTTCAGTAGGAGTATAGAGTTAATTTTATAAAAAAAACCTCCATACAAAAACTTTAACAATAGATCAGTATCATACCGTGGGTTTTTTGCTGTCCCAAGCATTTTTTTGTGTCCTCATATTTTGTTTCCGGCAAAAAAAAAATAATGTCCAGTACTACGGCAACGAAATGATTTTAATGTGTTTTTGGTTCAATAAAAAAAATGCATGTTAAAATATGAAATTTCAGGTATTACATTTTTGGAATAAATCAAAGCAACATTTCTAGAAGGATTCAATCAGAGTTCAATAATCTCACTTGCCCCTCACAGTTAAATCTATTCCTTAGATCTTCGAGCATTAGATCTTCGAGCTACAACGTCTTCTACCCGTATCAATCCAATTGGGCGATTGATGTAGATCAAAACTTCAATTGCATACTTGAACAATCTTTAACAAGATCATGATAAAAAGTGATAACAGAAGTTGTCCCAAAACATAACCCTGTGGTTCTTCTGAGTCTACAACAAAGTGTGCAGATATTTTACTTTCAATTTCTTTATATGATTTTTTAAAATAATTTCGAAGAAGACGAAAGGCATTGTTAGAGAATTTGAAAATGTTATGATTATAGAACGATCAATACAATCAAAAGCCTTTGAGAAGTTTAATAGTACCAGAATCAAAAAAACCAGAAGAAAAAAAAAATGACATAAGAAAAATCCACGAAGTTTTGCCATTTTCTGAGGTATCGCAAACTAAGAAAGGAAAAGAGAAGTCTAGGAAAGAAAGGGTTTTTCAATATAGGCGGGTAGATGTTCAAACGGAATATAACAAAAATTATTAACAAAATTTTTTTTCACTTGAAAGGTACATGTGGCACGGATCCGTGCGGTCCAAGTGATCACTGACTCTTTCGCTAATATCCCTCTGAATTTGAACGATAACCTGAAAAAAAAAATCGCATGACTCTGGTTGCCAATTCACATAACCTTTGCAAGAGATAACCTTACCATCAAATCGTTAATGCAGAATATCAATCGTGGCTTCCATTGGTGTGATAAGTAGCGCTGTCCTGCGGAGACGTCGTTCTTTAGTCCTTGCCATTCACGGTGTCCACCTCACCAACGTCGTTTTCAAAAAAAAAAAAAAATCATGGGCCAATGACGCTGCCGATCCAAAATCCACACCAAACGGTAGCTTTTTGAGGATGCATTTTTATTTGGCGTGTCGTCCGGTATACGAAAATGTAGCTTGATAACACAGCCATTCATCCAAAAATGCGACTCGTTGCTAAAGATGATTTTTCGGCTAAAATTGAGGTACTCTTTCAAACGCTCCGAAGCCCAGCTAGCTAGCTAGAATAAATGACACTGTCGATGGTCATGAACTATAAGCTTTTGGGTCAGTTGGATACGGTGCATGAGTGTTGGCTCAAGTATCCACGCAAAAATTCGCCAAGTTGAAGGTAGAGTTCATGGGCACGGCGAGGAATCGACTGTCGCTGTTCTTTTTCACGGACCGCGGCAATATTCTCGGCTGAATGTTTGCCTCCTCAGATTTGGCCACCAAACGTCGAAGTGTCGACTGTGGAGGGCCACCACGTTTAACATAAAATGGTCAACGGCCTAGGCTTTGATAAAAGCATCGCTTCCCATCGATGTGCAAAATCAAGCATCATTGTGCGTGGTTACCCAAGCAACAATTTTTAGCCCTGGCTCCAGAAAAACCGAGGTTACAAAAAAGCTTAAAATAACTCTGGTCATAGTGGGGCTAGAAATGAGATACTTTATTTCCCTAGTATGATATGCGGTAGAAACAAACCAAAAAATTATCTTCAGGCTGATTTCGGTAAAATTTTCTCTCTTGCACAACTTTTTGGTCATATATTGGTTTGAAAAATTCTATTTTTAAACTGGTGATAATATTTGGATATTTTTTAACTCTTTCAAAACCAATTTGTCATTTTTCTGGTTCTAAAATAACTATTTTTAAATCTAGGTTAAATTTGAACGGTTCTGGAACGGTTTTGGAACGGCTTTTTAGCCAAATTGTAAAACCTTGGTTTGGAAAACTTGAGCTCAAAGCCGGTTAATAAGCCGCTTCCAAACCACAAATTGTTGATTGGGTAGTACTTGGACCGTTCAATACCAACCGTGTGCTGTTGTCATGTGTTTCTTCTATTGTTCTTTCTTTCTGTGTGTCTCTCTCTCTCTGTTGTAATTTCCAAGCCAATGGTCTCAGTTGCCAGTGCTTTCAGTGTCTCTACTTCGTAGATTTATCTACGAGGTAGTGTAATATATTATGTGCCATAAAATGGCAGCATAGGAGGAATACATGAAGCTAACGCCTAAAGAAATCGCTCAAATTGGCTTTGGCGAACGTTCATTGTGGCAGAAGCTGTGTGGCACTCAGTAACATCTTAATGTTATCATCCAATTTTTGCTAAAAGAAATTAGATATAATCAACTCTTTACTTATAATAATGCCATCGTTGCTTTCAGTGAAAGGACGATCCAATGATGGGCCCAACAAAGAGTGAATTTCTCCAAATACATTGCCACTTGGTGAACTTTTTGTGTATTGGCATCGTCATAAATTCGATACTTTTTTTGTTGATGCTCTTTCGAAAAACATCCTCATCGCTGAAGATGATTTTTTGGCTGAAATCGGGGCCGGTTTCAACTGCTCCACATTCCGGTCAGCGAACAAACGGCATTATCTTTTGTCGTTATTACTTACTATGGTGACGTCAATCGAGCATCTAAAAACAATAATTAATAATAGATTAGGTAAACAACATGGCCGCCATGAAATATCAAAATCAACCCATTCTTAATGGATAATCTTCCATGTATATCAATGCTTTGGTATTTTTCTGTTAATAAAATATTTCAAAAACGGTTCATTGAACTTTTTATATTCTGTTTAGAGTGCAAAGCTATCACTTAATATTTAATACTGCTAAAACCTTTAATTATTTCATTTAAACAACTTTTTTTCTTTGTATACTTTTCATTTCAGCTGGCCTTCGTGGTGCAGCAAATATATGCAACATTTGTTTTCTCATCTTCCCGAGTGCATCTGAACTAGAACTTCACATTCGAACTCATAATACCAAAGAGGATAACTTCAAGTGCTCCATCTGTGATAAAGGCTGTGCAACAAAAGTAAGTTTATTTGTTTTTTTTTTGTTTGTATAAATATTTTGCAAAAATTAATTACTTGGAAAATAAACATCAAAAACTTGTTGATACAAACAAACAAACGCTTGTAGCATGTCAATCAATTGTTGCTGATTCGCTTGCCGCCACTGCTGCCGCCCTTCCCAAGGGATGTCTAATTAATCCTGAAAGGAATTTACTTGTTGCCCATATAATCTAGTCGCCTTTTCTCCTCTTACAAATGCGAGTAGTCCGCGTATATCCCCCCCCCCCACCATCCATCCATAGTGCGTTATTATTTTGAAATTGCTCTATGTGAGTAAGTATTGTATTAATTAAAATTGTCGGCATTGCTGTGTGAGTCCATAATGGGAACCATTTTGCACCATGTACAACAAATTATGAGCCCAGATTATTAATTACCACAAAGAGTATATACGAGGAAGACGTTTTTGTTGTATCAGTGATGCCACTTTTTATAATGAAATTGCTATAAGTAATTGTGGGTAAATTTAGTTGAGTACATGAACTTCTAGTCGAAATGGACTTATGGCACAAATCATGTTATGGATAAGGATACATCAAAATTCCTATAAAAGTGATAAATATTATCCACTCCAGAAATTGGTTGCACAAAACTATTTGGTGACCAAGGGTAGAACTGCATCGAATGTACTCACAGTCACAACCAGAGATCGAACTTAACTACTCGACTCATGTACTCACCGAACCGCATTGCTATATTTCTGCTAGTGGCACCCACCACACTGCCATACCCACATACTAACTCACACATACTTACGTGCGCAGCCTCCTTCTTTGGAGCTGCTCCTGCGGGACCAAAACATAACCAACCACTTTACCAGAATTGTAACAATAATTATTGTGAATTCCCTGTTGATTGAGTAACTTGTATGCCTTGATGGACGTGATTAGTAAGGCCGTTAATTAAAAATGTATTCCACGGGGGCATTGGATTTTCAAGAACTTCACTTTGGTATTTGTGTACAAGATTATGCGAATGTACTGAATAGTGAAATAGTGTTTAGTATAATATTAAAGTTGGAGTGTTGCGGTTGACTTAAAATTAAAAAAAAAATAAATAATTATTTTTCTTCTTATACGTCAATTGACAACATTGTATTGAATGATATTTGTAATACGTACCTTAACGTACCTTATTGTTAACAGGTTGTTTAAAATATACAGACCTTATTCAATGCTTATAAGTTCCGGAATTTTTTGCTACACAAAAGATTAAAAGACATTTTTCATAAAATTAATCGTTAGTGAGATATGTACATCGATGTTGCATTTTATTGAGTACTTTATGGTATATGTACGTATTGAGTTGTTCAAGTACATTGAACATGGAACATTCCAATGAGTGACATTATTTTTAATTATTTTTCTGAATTAAAATTGTAAAGGAAACAATTTTTTCTTGTTGATAATATAAAGTATTTACCCACGCGGTCTATATATTCTGGTACTGAATGAAATTGAAATACAAATTTAATTATGTACTCATTTTTTCTAATAATTACAAAAATAGTTATGCGAAAAAAAATAAACCAAGAACTTTAATGTAAATAATTTGTTCTCACACTATTCCGTACCGCTGCTTGATAAAAATAAAAAAAATGTTTTTTTAGGGGGTACTTCCTCTTATCGGGAAGTGACAAATCCTCCAAAAGTATTTCTTGCCATGAAAATTGTTTCCTTTCTTATTTTTAGCGATGTTCAAGTTCATTCTTTCTTTATAATAAAGTACGAGTATCAACATTATATCCTGTGGTTTACTTTTTTTTTTTATTCTGATTTTGATGAGGGCATCACTCTCATTTATTAGCCTTAATAACGGGTGATTTTTTAAGAGCTTGAGAACTTTTTTTTAAAAAAAAACGCATAAAATTTGCAAAATCTCATCGATTCTTTATTTGAAACGTTAGATTGGTCCATGACATTTACTTTTTGAAGATAATTTCATTTAAATGTTGACCGCGGCTGCGTCTTAGGTGGTCCATTCGGAAAGTCCAATTTTGGGTAACTTTTTCGAGCATTTCGGCCGGAATAGCCCGAATTTCTTCGGAAATGTTGTCTTCCAAAGCTGGAATAGTTGCTGGCTTATTTGTGTAGACTTTAGACTTGACGTAGCCCCACAAAAAATAGTCTAAAGGCGTCAAATCGCATGATCTTGGTGGCCAACTTACCGGTCCATTCCTTGAGATGAATTGTTCTCCGAAGTTTTCCCTCAAAATGGCTATAGAATCGCGAGCTGTGTGGCATGTAGCGCCATCTTGTTGAAACCACATGTCAACCAAGTTCAGTTCTTCCATTTTTGGCAACAAAAAGTTTGTTAGCATTGAACGATAGCGATCGCCATTCACCGTAACGTTGCGTCCAACAGCATCTTTGAAAAAATACGGTCCAATGATTCCACCAGCGTACAAACCACACCAAACAGTGCATTTTTCGGGATGCATGGGCAGTTCTTGAACGGCTTCTGGTTGCTCTTCACTCCAAATGCGGCAATTTTGCTTATTTACGTAGCCATTCAACCAGAAATGAGCCTCATCGCTGAACAAAATTTGTCGATAAAAAAGCGGATTTTCTGCCAACTTTTCTAGGGCCCATTCACTGAAAATTCGACGTTGTGGCAGATCGTTCGGCTTCAGTTCTTGCACGAGCTGTATTTTATACGGTTTTACACCAAGATCTTTGCGTAAAATCTTCCATGTGGTCGAATAACACAAACCCAATTGCTGCGAACGGCGACGAATCGACATTTCACGGTCTTCAGCAACACTCTCAGAAACAGACGCAATATTCTCTTCTGTACGCACTGTACGCATTCGTGTAGTTAGTTTAATGTCCAATAAAGTAAACTGAGTGCGAAACTTGGTCACAATCGCATTAATTGTTTGCTCAATTGGTCGATTATGTAGACCATAAATCGGACGTAAAGCGCGAAACACATTTCGAACCGAACACTGATTTTGGTAATAAAATTCAATGATTTGCAAGCGTTGCTCGTTAGTAAGTCTATTCATGATGAAATGTCAAAGCATACTGAGCACCTTTCTCTTTGACACCATGTCTGAAATCCCGCGTGATCTGTCAAATACTAATGCATGAAAATCCTAACCTCAAAAAAATCACCCGTTACAAGCCAATTCTTTATCTAATTAAAAAATAGCTCTTATTATCTCTTAAAACTAATGGGATGACTTAGAAGGATGATTAAGAAGAGTCTTAGACAGGGTGAATTGAGGTTAAGATTGAAACAATTTATGTTACAAGGGACAGGGATTTCTTATATAACGGGAAATGGTGTTGAAAGAGATGGAGTTCCAAAGAATTGTACTGTCAACTGATCCTAAAGGTATTCCATGAATGAAGAGAAAATCGCTTATTTCTCTTCGTTCTTCCATATTCCTAAATTTAAATTTTCTACGTAAGAAAGCTCAGGAACGCAGACCAAAGGGTTATTTCAAGAGAGGGCAAATCTTATGAAACGATATTGATTGGTCTCGATTAAAAAGATTAAGCAAATTTGATAGACATATTACAGGGGCGAATAAAGGTTATGCAAAGAAATCGAGTCGCAAAGAGGTGAGAGAATTCTTTAGGCCATCGTTTCGTAAGGCCAAGCAGCACAGAATTTGTTTCATAAATAATCTCGTCAATATGCCTGAAACTGTTGAGCTCTCTAACACCAAAGTCGGAAAACTACTTAGCGGTAGACATCGATTGATAATGCAAAAATGAAGAGGGAATTTGGTGCGTTTTTGAAAAAAATTATTGATTTGCATTTGAAAAAATTTAGCTCCGAACAATATTTGAGGCACCAGACAGAGACACTCTCAAGATCAAGTTAAAAATAAGCAGAATTATGTGTCGAATAAATGGTTTTTGAAAAACTTGGTATTGTCAAGCAAGAATGAGATTGGAAATATTTTATGACCATTTCAATATCGTTAATAGTATAAGAATAAAAAGGAGAGGACCTAAGTGGTTGCCTTGTGTGAATGCTAAGGTAGCTAAGAAATCATTGGAGAACGGTAATCCAAAATGAGTTTTGTAGTAATGTTTTTTTTTCCATGTCAAGAAGATCTGTTAAAAGCTAACGGTGGACAGTTTGAAATGAATAAGTCTATGGAAATTTTATTAAAGGGCTTACTAAAATCGGTTAATATAATACCGACTCCCTTTCCGTTTCCTAGGGCTGAGAGGCTAAAGGATGGGAATTAAATAAGGTTAGGTTACTTGTATACCAAGCATTGAGAAAGTCGTGTTGATAAGGAGAAATGAGTGTCTTAAAATATGTGAAAGTTAAGTTTGGGATAGTAGTTTGTAAAGTCACACTTTGAGCGCTTTTAATGTAGTTATAAGGGTTATGAAAAAGTCTTTCATATTAAATTGAAAGAAGATATACTTAGTGTGGAAAAAAGTTTTTTTTTTTTTGAGAAACATGACCAGAAGACCATGTGGGGAATAAAGTCATCATTAAGTTGATTTAAAGTATCTTCGATGAGAAATGAGTCAACAATATGAGGAAGAAATAGGCCGAGGGAAAAGTTCGGCGAATAATTGAAGTGGTTAGAATAACGTACAAAGAAGGCGTCGTCGGTATACAAAAAAGTACCAAAAAATTGGTGATATTTTCTGGTTCGGTATAAGTTTCGGTGAAGGTAAAACAAAGTACACGGTGGCGTCGATTGCGAGAGGAACAGTTGGTCAAACAATCAAGGTAGCGGAGCACGAATTTGAAGTGGTGCAATCCTTTAAATACCTTGGGTCAATAGTAGCAGCCGATAACAATATATAAGAAGAAATACGCGGGCGGCTTCTCAAATCAAACAGAGCCTAATATAGTCTGTCAAAGCTCTTCAAATCCAGAAATCTTGCCATAACTTCAAAACTGCTGCTGTACAAGACCATGGTTCTGCCAGTACCCACATATGGATCCGAGACTTGGGTGCTTAGCAAAAGGCACTCCGACCTCTTAGCTGCGTTCGAGAGAAAACTCTTAAGGAGAATTGTTGGCCCCATATGTGAGGAAGGACAATTCCGGAGACGGTACAATCATGAACTGTACGCAATCTACCTAGAAGCAGATATCTTGACAAAAATTAAGCTCGGTAGACTCCGGTGGGCAGGGCACCTAGCTCGCATGAGCGAAGAGGAACTTGCTCGGAAAGGGTTCTTGTGGTACATTCTATGGTAGACGACAGCGTGGTAGACCATGCTTGCGCTGGAGAGATGGCGTAGACCAGGACGCCCGAAGCATTGGGGTGCGCAACTGGATACTGGATGGCGTCGGCTAGGATAGGTGGAGAGACTTGTTGAAAGAGGCCAGGACCGGAACTCGGTTGTCGAGCCGATGATGATGATGATAAGTTTCGGTAATGAAAGTGGTAGAGATTTTCGTCTTAAATTGATATAAACAAGGGTTTTCGGTCTTAAGTAAGATTGCTCTGAATTTGGATTTGAGAGATGTAATTTCGACACTGTTTATTGATCTAAACAATAGTAGCTTGGGCGATCTTTTTGGCGATACTAGAAAGACTAACGCGGTATAGTTCGGAGGGTCTCTTTTCCTGAGGATCGGACATGGTTTTCTCTAAGCATAGCTTGTAGATAAACATCTTATTCCTAACCAGTCATCTTCAACGAAGCCGCTTACTCCAGCAGCTTTATTGGACTGATGATAAGATAAAGCTTCCTTCACTTTGTTGAGATTGGTTGAAGGTAATTATTGGTCTGTACGCTCGTCGTCGTCTACTGATAGCGGAATTAGTATTATCATCTCAATCAAATAAATACCTAATTTATCCATATCCTCAGTACTAACTGGGATTCTACAACGATATTTCCTTGATCATTCTTGCAGTCTTCAGTTCGGACCTTTTCTTTTTTCTTTTTTGTAAAAGTTCCGATCTTCATTCGAGCTCTGAAATTCGTCTATTTCGTCGATCACACTTATTCTTTTTGCTTCAGGGAAGCCGGTACTTCTCGCTCCTTGCTCTTCGTAGAACTATGTTCGTCTTTGGTTTTGACGAATTTCTTTTGTTGTTGTAAAGCTCAGTCCAAGCGGCATCTCTGAAGGATTCTTGGCAATATTTATATTGATTTTCAATATTTGATGGTGGTGGTATAGGACTTCTTAAGAGGCTATTAGCGACTCAATCAAAAAAGAAGCTTACAATCTCTTGCAATTGTAGCTGCCTGGCTCTGAATTTCTTCATGGTATTTCCTTGTTTTGACTTTGGTCGGAATATTCCTAGCAATTTCTTCATTACAAAGTGACAGTGGTTCAATTCAGTCTTGGCCCTTCCGAGCGCTTCAACATCATGGAAAGTGTAGAATGGTTGATTGATCATCAGAAAATCTCTATTTTCCCTTGTGATTGTTGTTATGTAGGAATTCCATTCTATCTACCCCAATGTTTCGTGGAGGTGTTCCTGTTCAGGTGGTGGTGCAGGTTCTATTTTGCGATTGTGTCACCAAAGAATTCTGCTATTTCCAAATTGGGGCTAAAATCTCCCAAGACAATCCGATATACATAGATAGAGAACTGTTCATATGTCTTGTCCAGGAGCTCATAAGACATATATTTGGGTTGATCCTACGACTTCTGCTTTGTTGGGACGTTGCCGTTGATGAATTTAGACTTGATGAGGATTGTCATGAGAAACTCATTTAGTCATTCAAACTGTTCAAGCTCAGGACATTTTGCCTGATACTTTCTCGAAAGGCAAATACATAGTAGCCGTTTTTAAATATTTCTTCTGCCTATTTCATCCTATCTGCTTTCTGCTTTACACTCAGTCTAGATCTTAAGCAAGTTGTTCGCCTCGCGATTCCTATTAAGTAACCTAAAACTCCTTCTTCAAATTATAAAGTCCTATTACCTATCCCTTAGTAAAATTGGGGTATGTTTGGTAGAATTGGCATTCGGTGAAGATCTGACACACTTAGACCAAATACTGGCCATTTATGTTGCCACATGGGTATAAGAAAGCTTTTGCCTACGAAGCTTGTATGACTAGTTAATTCAGTTTTTGCCTAATAAATCACAGCGTTGGAGTATGTGGAAGTCTATCAAAAGGAGCCTAATTGTGAGGAATTCTTTTTTCATCCTCTTAATCCACACTACCTCTGCAGAAATCGTTGGAGTAGACGCCAAGTTTAAAGATGGAGACTGTCCATCAGCATTAACCCCAAAGATAGCTCCAAAACGCGACGCTTTCTTTAACTGTTTAATGAACAGCTCCATTGACATATACGAAAGACAAGTCCAACAATGGTTATCGGTTTATTGGATTTAGTTCAATACACCAAAAAATATCGAATTTGACCGAAATCTCAATCCGGTAATGTTTCTGACCCGTTTTAAGTTTTGGAAGCAATCATTCAATTTTCATCTTTGAAAATTAAAATATTTGTATTTTTTTAAAAAACAAGCTTCATCCAAAGGCACATCTACTCGTATATCTGCTTGGCAAGAGCATGACGCGACACTAAGCGACGACGACCAGCACGCAGATTGAACATGTCCCATCTAGGTATCTACACTAATCCCACCATGTTCATGATTTTTCTGTCCTGAGATGTGTAAGACCAAAACGTCATAAAACATTGTCTGCACGCGTTGTGATCTTGGTAATTATTTAAAATTTTCGATTCATTAAAAATTTCTATCGAATATGTCGAGCTATAGGCCTGGGCTCACACCCGACCAGCAAACGTCGAGACGCACGCTCCGAAGATCCAAAATCCCATTATAACAATAATATCATGATGCCTCTCCCCGCTCCACCTTCCGCATCGGTGTACAGATATTCCAACAAGTGCAGAGTGCAACCATTAGTAAAGTCCCAGAGTGGCGAATATCACTGCTAGGACATTTAGGCTTAAACAATGCGATGCAGATGTAGGTACAAATCTCCAACAAGCAGTCCCAAGGTGGTGAGGACGGGTTGGCGGGCGGTTGGCTATATGGCCATAGCATGTGTGCCGCCGTGCGTCGGAATGAATTGTGTCTGCGCAACACAAAGAATTTGGACCATTTCCAAGGAATCTCTCTCATTTTTGTGTTATTCGACTTGAAAATAATGAACATTGTCATTAGTCATAGATACCAGAGATGATGGGATATTTCATATTGTAGACGGCATTAACAATACATCAAAAAAATATTGTGGGGTGCCAAGTCCAGTTGTTGTTTGTTGGGGCCTTAGCATGGGGATGGGGATGGGGAGGATGGCTAGCGGGTTGCCTGCACAGGGGTGTCGCATGCATCTTGCAGATGAAAAACGTTTTATTGTGTTCCTCGTCGTCCTCGTACACAAGAGAGTGTGTTCCCTTGCGGATTATTTTTATGTTTTTAAGATGCAGACAGACGACAATGCGGCGGATCTTAATCGAAATTTAAATGGAAAATAATATTGTGGAATGAAAAGTATTTAATGTGCGAGGTTATAGAATAAACAGAATTATGTTTAGGATACTTTTTTTTTTGTTGTCAAGACAATAGGCACCTCGTGAATCACTTGTCGTGCAAAATAAGAAAATTAAAACGAAATTATAAAATTTTAATTGTAAAAGTAGAGAAAAAACCTTCAACAGTCTAATGGTTTTGATTTTGAAACCGATTAAGATATTGTAAATAATATTTTATTTCACTGCCCAAAGTATAAAGTGTTCAGGTTCATTTGGTGTTTTGTGCCGAAATTATTTGTAGTTTTGGGTGCGCTTCTCTTGCGAGAAAGCGACAAATTTTCAAAGAATTTCTCGAGGTCGTGAAAATCGACGTTCGGAATCGGTAGGTAGCTAACACGCACACATGGCGTATGCTGACCATCTAATAGCGTACAGAACACCTACAAAATTCGAGGTTGTCATAATTCTTTTGCGGCGTGACTTCGGCAAGATTCGGCAATATTGCCATGCCTATAGAAGTTGAAAATCAATTTTCAGAAATCTGAAACAATTCGAGCTGGTACATGGCTGAAATTGTTGGTAGAAACTCAGGTTTCTAGAAAGTAATTTTGGGGCGTTCCAACTCAAATTGAGAAAATTAAAAGTCGAACTTGAAAATCAGTCGGAAGTCGATATGAGAAGATAGAAAACTACGTTGGCTATTTGACACATACTCGTTTAGTAGATAGAGGTTAGCATCTCATCTCATAAACATTACTAAAGATATTGATAAGGTAATATTCACTGTTTAATGTACGCAATAAAAACAATTATGAAAAATAATTATGATTTCAATCCCTGCAGAAGATTTTGCTAAGAGCAAACGATAGACGAAAGAAGCGTCTTTCCACTTAGGGAAATCTATTTTTACTAGGGATGCAAAGCCAGAATTTCCCAGATGAAATCAACGTTGCCGTATACTAATCCAGTCAGACTAAACTTCATATTGAAGACATGATATGAGCTTCTATGGACATATTCGGAGCTTAGGCCTGTGAGGAGTGGTTTGTCCAGTTCCTCATCTTTGGTGTCTAAGAGCCTATTTGCGAGCTCAGAAATAAGATAGGTTTTATAGTGAGCACCTGTCAGCTAAGACTTTAACTGACTACTTGGCCTATCAAGCACTGCGGGTTCAATTATCAGCTATTGAACAAAGCTCCCAGGACATTCCCAGTTGCATTTTATCTTTGGAAAAAAGGTTGTGCCAATCCTTTCCAGCACGTGCGAGATCTTGATTCTTTGACAAACCAACTCGACATTACCACCAATCAATGTCTTGTACAGTCAAATTTGTACTGTGTAGGCGGTACCACCCTTGGTCCGTGTTTTTCCATCTAACTATTGTTGGTGACAATAGCCAACCGTGCGACTTGGTTGGTATAACCACCACCACCTCGTGCTCTCTTTACAGAGGGCCTACCCAATTAATAATGAGTCCAAGGTTTTTACACCCTGGGGGCTCTAATTAGCGGGGAAAAATTCATTAAATCTCATTATTCCTGAGGTACCCAATTTGGGTTATTTTGTTTTTTATAAATTTATAAATTAATTTGAATTACATTAATATTATGGAGTTATTTTAAAAATATCTCCAATAATATATCATGCGCTTAAACAATTAAGCAAGTAAGTTATGGAGTAGAAACTCCATGGTGCAGACCATAGCTGACCGAAGCCAACCACAATCTGCACCAATATTTTCGATTAGTCTTTTTCGCCCTACAACAAATTAGGAACGATAGTCCTAAGCAATCTTTCTTAATCTTCTGGCACTGAGTAGAACCATCGATTATCCGGATTACTGAAACCAAAACATCGAGCAAAAGAGAATAACTGTCTCAATTACTTTTCTTTATGTTTTGGCAGCCGATGGCATACCAGCCAAATTATTCCATCACGGTGGGCCAGCCTTACGTCAAGCAATTCATGACGTTATAGTACAGGTATGGGAGCAGGAAGAAATGCCAGAAGACTGGCGAAAAGGTTTAATATGCCCCATACATAAGAAGGGAGATATCACAACGTGCAGCAATTATAGAGTTATCACGTTGTTGAGTACCGCCTATAAGATACTCTTCTCTATCCTACAAGACCGGATAACCCCATACGCTAAAACCGTCATCGGACAATATCAGTGTGGTTTCATTCCAGGCAAATCAACAACTGATCAGATCTTTACACTAAGGCAGGCGATGGAAAAATGTCTTGAATTTAACATCCCAACATACCATCTGTTTATAGACTTTAAGGCCGCCTATGATAGCATAGCCAGGGTAGAACTTTATAAAGCCATGAGAGAATTCGGCATCCCAAATAAATTGACACGACTATGTAGGTTGACCATGACCAACGTAACAAGCCAAGTAAAAATAGCCGGATTGCTATCCAAACCAATCAACATCTTTAATGGACTCCGACAAGGGGACGGCTTGGCCTGCCTCCTCTTCAACCTGGCTTTGGAGAAAGCAATCCGTGACTCTGGCACGGCAACAAGATAGACTATCGTCAACAGGTCCAGCCAGTAACTGGCTTACGCAGACGACATCGACATCATCGGAAGAACCGAACAAGCTGTACACGATTCCTTCATCCAGATCGAGCAGGCGGCACAAAATCTGGGGCTGCACATTAGTGAAGGTAAAACAAAGTATATGGTGGCATCGAATGCGAGAGGAACAGTTGGTCAAACAATCAAGGTAGCGGAGCACGAATTTGAAGTGGTGCAATCCTTTAAATACCTTGGGTCAATAGTAGCAGCCGATAACAATATAGAAGAAGAAATACGCGGGCGGCTTCTCAAATCCAACAGAGCCTACTATAGTCTGTCAAAGCTCTTCAAATCCAGAAATCTCACCATAACTTCAAAACTGCTGCTGTACAGGACCATGGTCCTGCCAGTACTCACATATGGATCCGAGACTTGGGTGCTTAGCAAAAGGCACTCCGACCTCTTAGCTGCGTTCGAGAGAAAAGTCTTAAGGAGAATTGTTGGCCCCATATGTGAGGAATCACTTTATTTGTCTTGGTTCGCCTTAAAACGAACTAAGAACGATAATCCTAAGCAATCTTCTGATCACTAATTTTGGGTTTTCTTAGTTGTCTAAATCCCCAGCTAGGCTGTATAGTCGGAGAAATAGACTTAAGCCTCCCCACCACGACAAGGTAAGACCCGTCGGGAAGGAGTTGCGAGATCAGTATAAAAGGGATAATGCGATCTTGTGATCAGTCAACAATATTGACTACATTCCCGTTGAAACAAGACTCGCACGTTCCAAGGAGCCAAGATTGACACGAATTACTAGCCAAGGTTTTTGGAGCCAAATCAATGAAATAGTGTGAACAAATTTGACTACAGAAGGTTAAAACAGATCTTGGAAAAAACCCATAGGCTTCAAATTGACACCCAATACCTCTGCAACGATTCCTAAGATGAGCAAACATACATACGAGCATCTATATACCTTCAGATAAAGCAATGTGTAATTTTTGCGCTCGTGCCCAGTTCGTCCGTTTGTATGAAGGATGATGATAGTGAATGAACGCTACTCCATCAAGATCGAAAAAGACCTATCCAATTGTTTTTGATGTAAAAAAATACTTTTAAACGGTGGTGCATTGTTTTTGGAATTCTTCAACGTAATCATAATATATCTCTATATCTCTATCACCCCGGTCAAAGGCTAAGAGCAAAGCCGACGAACGACGCATTAGAATATGTCACGTTAAGGAGGTAGCTGATAGCGTATCTTATACCTTTTTTGACATCTTTACGGGCTTAGCTTTGCTCTCGCCGAACTTGTATATAGGAGCAAAATATTTCTAAAATATTACTACACATCAAACTTGTTTGGCTGAAAAATTTATACAGATGTGTTTTGAAGGCCTCTTCAACTAAACTCTTAACTTAATTATTAGTGCTTTGAACTGTCACCCTCTAGGTCTGGTATCGATTCCCAGCTTTTCTCATCATCTTAAACAAAATGTGTTTTCAGTTTAGCTATATTTTCCGAGGAAGTCAAATCCTCCGAAAGTATCTCTGGTCTGCACTAGCTCTACGGGCTGTTGCGGCTCAGATTTGTTGTTTTTACTTACGATTAAGAAAGTTATGCCATTGTTAAAAAAATATAACTCGAGATTTTGATCAGACTTGACATAGGGAAGACGAAAAAATTGAGCTTCGACAAGATTTTTTTAAGGCTAAATATAACAGTAGGTACCTGACATACAATTTCTTTTTGCAATTTTAGAAAATATTTTCTTCTTTGAAAACAGTTCCATAAATATCTTTAAAACAAATTAAAATAAAATGCACGACTGGGTCGCATGAACTTGCTCCTATGTAATAGACTAGGAATTTTAAAAACGAATGTTATTAAAGAAAACTGTTCATAAGGATAAAATGAAATTTTTTAAATTCTTTTCGCAGTAAGAGATAAAAACGAAATGCTATACAAATATGAATTTATGCAAGAACAAGAATTATAAGTAGTTGTAGTGGTTTCTTAAGAAAATAAGCTTTCATGCACAAAAGTTTTAAAACATTTTTAAGAAAAAATTCTGGTACGCCAACCTTAAGTTTTTATTATTGTATCTACGAATGAGAATTATATTTTCAAGAAATATACTAAGCTGTTTTTGAGGTATCGAATTTTCCAAAAAAAAAATGACTTTTTTCGAAAAATTGAAAAAATATTTTTCTTTAAGTTCTGAAATGCAATAATTTTTAAATTCTTTAGAAGCTATTTTACAACAAATTTCATTAAAATCCATTATGTCGATAATGAGAAATTAAAAATTAGAAAAAATCGTTCTATGGTAGGTACAGTCAGTAATATATTGTTTTCAGATTTTTTTATTAAATTATAGATCGTAAGAATTAATCGAAAGAAAAAAAATTTTATCAAAATTCTCAGAACCGTTTTTGAGGAAAATACGATTTTGGAAAAACATTTTTTAACATTTGTATGGAGGGTACCAGTTTTTTTAGGTAAAATACTTCCTTTTTTCTCATATCTTGTAGATTGTATTAAGAAACTTTTATTTATCAAGTCTTAAAAAAATCGAGCATAGGGTTTTTGAAATATTGAGTTTTCAAAATAAAATTTTGAAAATTTTTTTTTTAAATCCAAACAATTTTTTTATTAAATTTGAATACACAATAATATTGAAACTGCTGAGGAGCCTTAACGTTAAAAAAATGATCAAAATCGGTCGTACCGTTTTCGAGAAAATCAAAAACAAAAAATAATTGTTCGAAGGGGGGTTCCAAAAATAATAATTTTTTTTTTCAACCATTACCTAGCTTTAATTAAATGATTTTTTTTTTTGATTTTTTTTTAATCTGTGGGACATTTTTTGAAAAGAAAAAAATATTTATAAAATTTCGAAAAAAATTCGTATGGCAGGTATCGTTATTTTTGGTCTTAAAAAAAAAGAAAAAAACATGTGGGGGAAAAAAATTAAAACCCATATCTACCAAGTTTGCCGTTTAGCTGTAGTCCAACAGACATACAGAATTGAGAAAACGACTTACTCGACCTTACAAATGGTTTTTGAAAGACGTGTTTTTTACTCGGCACGTAGAATTTTTTAAAAAAAAATTTCTATTTCCCTTAATTTTTACGAACTTTAATTTTACGAATTAAATAAAAAAATTAAAATTATGTATGACTTTACTGAGAGTATCTATAGGTATAACCATTTATTTAAATTTGACTTTCTCACATCGGTCTAACGGATTTTTAAGCAAAAAATTGTATAAAAGCATCTACAAAATTTAAAAACATTGTACATTACAAAAAAAAAGAAACATATTTTTGAGATTTTGAAAAAAGGCAATCATTTATTTTGAAAATTAGATATGTAAAAAATGGGTCAATATTTTGTTGTTTCGCTACTTAAATAATGAATTTTATTTTTTTCTTATGGCTAATATTTTTAAAGTTTTAGTTCTCTTAAACATAAGACTAAGCTCGCGCTACCAGGTCGTTCATTTTCTTCCCTTTTTTGCTAATCGCTTAACTTATTTCTTGTTGCTCAGCTGAACGGAAGGAGGATTTTTCTCCACTTTATAGTAAAAGTGTTTATTCAAGATCCTCACCACCGGGTAACGGAAATTCTGTTACAGCGTTAGCCCTTTCCCACATTTATAATATTATCCCCCTCTTTCATTTTCTTTCAAGAAACCGAAATTCCTATCTTGTTCTTCATCCAAAGAGATATTAAGCTTTTCGAATTTCCACGAACAGTTGGGATCTGTTCGTTTTAATCAAATAAATTTATTATTTTTTTCCAGGAGGAATTCCATCACCATATTTTGGCCCACAGACTGCGTCGAGATTCTGAGGATTCTATGCTTAATCAAAATTCAAATAATTTCCATCACGAAGAGGCTCACCTAGAAATAAGTCAGAATCAGAAACCACCATCGGAAATGTCCACAATTAATGATAATCAAATTCCATCGTCGTCTCCTACAGGAAGAGAATCATCTTCGACTATGACCTCGGATAATAATGTAGGAGGTGATGCTGAGCATTCTTTGATGAAAATGCAACTCCGTAAGGATATTCCAGACGGACCCATCAAATAACAATTCAAACTTTTTGTCACTTTCCAGTGTCTTCACTTCCAACTGAGTCACACCACAGGCAGTCTTCGTCGGATTCGTCACAATTCACTCCCAACACTCTAATCAAGCAACAAGAACTCCAGCAAAACGCCCAGGAACCACCTGCGAACAATAAGCACTTCTGTACAGTTTGTCGAAGAAATTTCAGCTCGAGTTCTGCATTGCAGATTCATATGAGAACTCACACCGGGGACAAGCCGTTCCAGTGTAATGTCTGTCAGAAGGCTTTCACGACCAAGGGCAATCTTAAGGTGAGTTTAAAAAGTGAAGCTTCTGCTATCGCAGTTACCCTTAACCTTCTAATCGGCAAAATGTAAATTTCACACAGATGACAAGTGTTTCTTGTTCTTTATGTCTTTAAGGTTCATATGGGTACTCATATGTGGACGAACCCTGCATCGAGACGAGGCCGGCGCATGTCATTGGAGCTTCCGATGCATAGGCCTAATCTTCCCCCCTTGGGGACACATCAAGATTCTGAACTTATGTCGCGGAGGCCAGAAATATTTTTCCCTTATTTACCACCATTTTTCAATGGTCTACAACCAAAGGTACTTACTCTTCTTTGAGGGTTCTCCTTTGATGAGCTTAAAATACGAGTATCTATTTTGTTCATACAGCCTGTTGATCTACCACCTGGATCATTCCCCGGTCTCCCACCGCCTCCATTCCCAAATGGAAGCGCCCAAAAGTACTCCGATCTTATGGGATTCGCACCGTTCCTAGGCGCACCATATAACTTCCCACCACTACCGAACATGGATCGTCAAGCTAGCAAATCACCCTTAGATGAGAAGAACTCAAGAAGTCCTCAGGAAAGTCCCACAAACAATGGGCCTCCATCGCACCGTCATCAGCAATTTAACAATCAACAACAATCTTTATCAGTGAAAAAGAACTTCCATCATGATGAGTTTGTCAAAGGCTGAAGCTTCAAACAAAAAAATCAAAAAAGCTCCGCTGATCAAAGATTATAAAAAAAACAAAAACACATATCCTTTCTTTATAAATATAAATAAAAAGATATCGAAGGAAGATATCCTAGCAATACGTTGGCATTTATTGAAGGAATAAAAAGAATTGCATTAAGTTTTGTAAAAATAAAATAAAAGTAAAGTAATTAGATTTATTAGGTAGTAGTGGTATTTATGCTGTATGTATATTTAATCTAGGCTTTTAAGACTAAAAACTAGAAATATGAATAAAGAAATATGAGAAATTAAAAAAAGGTTTTGTTTGGCTTATTTAATTTTTAAAGGAATTTCAGTAAACGGGGAATGGTTGCTAAACCCATGAAACAGCGTAAGTTTTACCGAATTACTATTTTACTAAATAAAAAATTTGAGTGACGGAAATCTTCATTTGGACCTTTACAAGTTTTTCTGTTAAGTTTGGAGTGATGATATCCATCAAGTGGCTGCCGTCAGTGTTGGTATACATTTGTGCCCTCTTTATTGCATTTTCATGACTTTACGCAAGATTCCCGGAGTTCGCATTACTGTCGAATATTCTCCTTAAGTGCTGCGATTGTCTGAGGCTTGTTGGCATAAGCCACGACTTTAAGTAGCCCCAAGGAAAGAAGTCTGGGATGGTTAAATTGTCGGATCTTGCTGACCATGTCAAATCGCCAAAACGGGAGATTACGCGACCAGGAAACGCCTCCTTCACAATATATATTGTTACTCGTGCTGTGTGTGTGGTTGAACCGTCTTGTTCACCAAGCCCCGCTTATCCGATTCCGGCAGTAATAAGGAGTTTATCAGAGCCCTGTAGCATTCGCTAGTAACAGTGATCATATTGCCGATGGTTTCCTCGAAATAAAATGCACGACTGCGTCGCACGAACTTGCTCTTATGTAAAAGACTAAGCATTTCAAAAATTAATTTTTTAGGGAAAAACTGTTCATAAGCATTTAAATTTTTTTCATTTTTCAAATGACTAAAACAAAGCCTTAAGTAGTTGGAGCTAAAAACAGGATGCCATATGATACCGATTATGCAAGAACAAAAATTATAAGTCGTTGTAATGGTTTCTTAAAAAAATAAGCATTTGCATAATACAAAATTCTTAAAACATTTTTTAGAAAACAATTTGGTAAGCCAAGTTAAAGTTTTTATTATTGTACGAATAAAAAATTAATTTCTAAAAAAATATTGATGTTTTTGAGACATCGAATTTTTCAAAAAAAAGTGATTTTTCCCAAAAATTCAATAAATATTTTTATCAAAGTCTTGAAATGCAATGTTGTTTAAACTTCTCTCTATAAAAAATTTCATATGAAGGTTTTTATAATACAAACTCTATATACATACTACTGAAATAAATCAGCCAAGTAGAAGACTTAGCACTATTATTGGACTTGTTGAATTATTGATTCAAATTAGCTTTTTTGGCCTTTAGTCCACAAAAATTGGCGTTTCGTCCGGGTGATCTCACATGGACTCATCAGTTGACTTGTGAGGACCTTGTCAATACGCAATTTTTGTTAAGTTCAGTTCATCTTACATGAATTTTTTGACAAAAATCCAATGTGAACTATATCCAACAAAGATTAGGATTGTAATCATTAATGACGAAACGCCAATTTTTGTGGACTAAAGGCCAAAAAAGCTAATTTGAATCTATAAAAAATTTCATTAAAATCCGTAATGCTGATAATGAGAAATTAAAAAATCGAAAAAATGTTTCTATGGTAGGTACAGTCAGTAATATCTTAATTTCAAAATTATTTTTAGGTAAAATATTTTTTTTTTCTCACATCTTGTAGATTATATGGAGAAACTTTTTTTAATTAAGTTTTAAAAAAAATTAGCTGGGCTTTTCGAAATATTGCGTTAAGAAATCCTTTCCCAACATCTTATTCTTCTCGAAAAATGTGACATTATTTTATATTTATATTAAATTATATTTATATTTTTTTTCTATTTTGACTTTCTTATTATCAGTATAGGTATGGAATTAAAACTCAATTTTGTGCATAAAAGCTTTTGAAAACTTCAAAAAAAAATATTTTAGGTTAAGAAAATTGAGTCTTTTTTCGAAAATTTTTTGTGATGTTTTTTGTTTTAATTTAATTTTTATTTGAAAACTTAAATTCGGGGTACCATTATTTTTGATAATAAAAAATATTAAATTTGGTGGTACAACAGCTCGGAGTGAACCAGGACCTAGTGACTTACAACTCTCAACCATTCCTGTGTGCGTGTTACCAGGAACGGAGGGGACCTACAATTTTCTGCCGATTCCGAACGGTTAATGAGCAGCACTTTCCATGACAATAGATACTGTTGGAGAATTTGTCAATTTCTCGCAAGAGGCAGTACACCCCTGAAAAAAACTTTGTAGCGGCTGAGAATCGAACTCGAGACCTTCCGCATGACAGTCCAACGCACTAACCATTATGCCAAGTGTTAAAAATTTTAAATATAAAAATTATATGTTTTTAAAATTTTCTTTTGCATAACTTTATATTTGTTCAAGAAATTGCATTAATGTTTTTCTTAGATGGAAAATGAAATTATTATTGTGACTCATATGTAGGTACTATTACATACGTATGTATGTACATGCAAGTTATGGATTCATAAAAAAAATCTAACTCCGGATTTTGGTAAGACTTGAAATGACGAAAAAAGTAGGTCCCGAAATTCTGCATGTCGTGTCGACAATAGCGTAAATGGCTCGGCCGATTTTTCTTAAACATGGTTAATAGTATATTTGAAAGTTTCCCCCAACAGGATTTTGTTTTCTTTTTTAATCCAAAAATAACTGTGCCTGCCATTTTTTTTTAAATCTTATAAAATATATTTTTTCTCAAAAACTTCTCATAAAAAAATAAATTGAGTACGACCTAGCTAAAGCGGTTGAATAATATTCCCCCCATGGGACCATTTTTTTGTTTTTTATTTTCTCAAAAATGCCACAAATTATTTTGAAATTTTTTTATGTTCTAAGCCCACTTCGAATTTTGAAAAACTTTGTATATTCAAATTTTCAAAATTTTTGGATTCTTAAGAAAAATTAAAAATACAGTTTTTTTGGTTACTCATTTTACTTGCGACTTATAGGTACTATAAGCCAAGTTATGCATTCGTAAAAAAAATCGAACTCGAGATTTTGATCAAAGTTGACATTACGATGATGCGAAGACCAAAAAAGTGGGTCTCGCAATTCTGTCTGTCCGTCTGACAGTCTGTCGGTTCGACTACAGCCTAAACGGCTCGGCCGGTTTTTTTTAAACTTGGTAGACATGGGTTTTTATTTTTTCCCCCCGGACGTTTTTTTTGTTTTTTTTTTAGAACCAAAAATAACGGTACCTGCCATACGATTTCTTTTCAAAATTTTAAAAATATGTTTTTTTCTCAAAAACTGTCCCACAGAATTTTTTAAAAAAAATTTGAAAAATTTCATTTGATTAAAACTAGCTAATGGTTGAAAAAAATTTTACAAAAAATTTTTATTTTTGGTAGCCCCCCTGGGTCCATTTTTTTTGTTTTTGATTTTCTTGAAAACGGTACAGCCGATTTAAATAATTTTTTTATGCCAAAGCTCCTCCAAAGTTTGAATATTATTACATATTCAAATTTTCAATTTTTTATTTTTTGGATTTAAAAAAAAAATTTTTTTTGGAAACTCAATATCCTATCAAAACCCCATGCTCGTTTATTTTTTCAAACTTGATAAATAAAAGTTTCTTAACATAATCTACAAGATTTAAGAAAAAAATTTTGTTTTATCTAAAACTAAAGGTACCTTCCATACATATTTTAAAAAATGGTTTTCGAAAATAGTATTTTTCTTGAAAACGGTTCCGAGAATTTTGCTCAATTTTTTTTTCTTTTCATCAATCTTTACGATCTATAATTTAATAAGAAAAATATTGAAATCTAGATATTACTGACTGTACCTACCATAGAACGATTTTTTCGAATTTTGAATTACTCATTATCGGCACAACGGATTTAAAAAAAATTTTTTATAAAGAAGCTCCTAAAAAGTCTAAAAAACATTGCATTTAAAAACTTAAGAAAAAATATTTTTTCAATTTTTAGAAAAAAAAGTAATTTTTTTATTTTTGAAAAATTCGATATCTCAAGAACGGCTTAGTATTTTTTTTAGAAATTAGACTTTTATTCGTACAATAATAAAAACTTAAGGTTGGCGTACCAAAATTTTTTCTTAAAAATGTTTTAAAAATTTTGTACATAAAAGCTTATTTTTTTAAGATACCACTACAGCTACTTAAAATTTTTTTTCTTGCATAAATTCATATTTGCATAGCATTCTGTTTTTATCTCTTACTACTAAAAGAATTTAAAAAAATCATTTTATCCTTATGAACAGTTTTCTTTAATAACATCCGTTCTTAAAATTCCTAGTCTATTACATAGGAGCAAGTTCGTGCGACCCAGTCGTGCATTTTATTTTTTAACGCTTTCTAAAAGATGTTTGGACAAAAATTGTATTTTATCTGAAAATGCCTGCACCCAACATACAAATTTGGTTTTCTAAAACCGTATTTTACTTGCAAACGGTATCTAGAATTTTAACTTTTTTTCTTTCGTTTAATTTTGACAAAAAAAAATGAAACTAATACATTACGGGCTATACCTCCCATAGAGTTTTGACTTTCACTTTATTGCTATAACGGATTTAAATGAAATATCTTATACAGAAGTTTCTCAAAAGTTTCGAAATTATTGCATAATAAAATCTAAAAAAATGAAATATTTTTTTTGATTTTTTAATTAAAAAATAAAAGTTTAAAAATATCTTATTTACAATTTTTTTAAGGTGTATGGATGTATCTGCACAAAAAAATTTAATTTAAATTGAATAATATTATATTGGAATGATACAAAAAATGTATCAATATTCTCAAGAACGGATTTTTAATGTTTGTATGTTAATTTTTAATGAAAGAACAATTTTGTTCTGAATTGTGTAGAACGTTTTAAAAAACTGCCGGGTGACTTTTTTTTAATTCGAGCAAAAAAAAGTATTCTCGTCCTTAAAACAAGGAACAAATATTTATGAAACCCAAAAAATACTAAAAGAAGTTTTTAAAATATTTCTTAGAAAAATCTGTAAAACAAAAAAGACAGTATTATTAGTCTTAAAAATACAAAAAAAATGCATTGAGCCGTTTAGGCTGCAGCCAAACAGATTAACAGAACAGATTTTGTAAGACACTTCTTAGTCTTCTTATCAACGTAATGTCAGGTTTGATCAAATCACAGAACCGATGAGTGGGCATAGTGGCTTTATTTCCGTAAAACTAATTTACTAAAAAATGTAAGTCGCAGTATCTTGGAGAGTACCGACACCTTTAAATAATAGCTAGATATTTCATATTAAATTTTAACTTCAATTTAGTGATACAACAGCTAGAAGAAATAGGACCTTGTATTTTATAACTCTCAACCAATCTTATCTGCGTGTTAAGGGGAACCTATAATTTTCTGCCGATTTCGAACAGTTAATAATAAAAAATCCCCAAAATATTTATTTTATCGAAAAATCAAAAAAACAAAATGGTTTGTTATGCGATGTTTTTTTTTTAAGTTTTTAGAAGTTTCTGTTGAAAAAAAATTTCATTAAAATCCGTTAATACGAGGGCGGGTCAATAAGTCCGTGACTTTTGGAATAAAACACAGATTTTTTGAAAAAAAAAAAATAATTTTATTTTTCAACGTAGTCTCCCTTGAGCTCTATACACTTTGTCCAACGCTTCTCCAATTTTTTTATCCCTTCCAAAAAAAATTATTTGTCGAGGTCCTCAAAATAGGCCTTTGTTTGCGAGATGACTTCATCATTGGAGTCAAATCTTTTTCCACCAAGCCATTTCTTCAGGTTTGGGAACAAGAAGTAGTCGCTCGGAGCCAAATCTGGAAAATAGGGTGGATGAGGGAGCAATTCATAGCCCAATTCATGGATTTTTGCCATGGCAACTGCACATGTGTGCACCCTTGCATTGTCTTGGTGGAAAAGAACTTTTTTCTTGGCCAAATGAGGTCGGTTTTTTTTTAAATCGTCATTGAATCGGTCCAATAAGTTGGCATAATATTCCCCATTGATTGTTCTTCCCTTTTGAAGGTAGTCAATGTGGATTATCCCGCGTGCATCCCAAAAAACAGTCGCCATAACTTTATTGGCTGACAAACCCACCTTGGCCTTCTTTGGCGCCGATTCACCCTTAGAAACCCACTGTTTTGACTGTTGTTTGGTCTCTGGTGTGTTGTGATGGATCCATGTTTCGTCCACGGTTACAAAACGGCGCAAAAACTCCTCCATATTGCGATTAAACAACGCCAAACCTTCCTGTGAAGTTGTTACACGATTGCGTTTGTGGTCGACTGTGAGCAAACGCGGCACCCATCTTGCGGAAAGCTTTCTCATGCCCAAGTGATCATTCAAAATTGAAACCAATGACCCATGCGAGATCCCTACGGCTTCCACAATCTCTCGCACTTTCAATCTTCGGTCGGCCAACACCATATCGTGAATTTTTTCGATTGTTTCGGGTGTAGAGACCTCAACTGGGCGTCCAGGACGTTCGGCATCTTCAGTGCTTGTACGGCCACAACGAAATTCAGTAAACCACTTTTTTACCATTGAAATCGATGGTGCAGAGTCCCCATAGTATTTATCAAGCTTAGCCTTGGTCTCGGTAATGGTTTTTTTTTTTCGCAAGAAATAATGCTTAATAAGCACACGAAATTCACTTTTTTCCATTTTCTCCTCAAATTAGTGAGTAGTCTGATAAAAATAGCTGTCAAACACAAACTAACTGACGCAGCAAGTTTAAATTTTGACAGGAGTCAACTGACAGATGCCTGTTGACAGGAGCAGTGTTGCTGTATCAGTAAAGAGGTCAGAAATTCAAAAAGTCACGGACTTATTGACCCGCCCTTGTATGATAATGTGAAAGTTAAAATTCGACAAAAATGGTTCCATGTTAGTAATGTTTCAATTCAAATATTTTTAATGAATAATTAAGTAAAACAGAAAAAAAAATATAAAAACTCCAGGTTCCGTTTTCGAGAAAAACACGGTTTTTTAAAACGATTTTTTAACATTTTTATGATAGATACCGTTATTTTTAGATAAAATTACATTTTTTTCTATTTCTTGCAGATAGTATTAAGAACCTTTTGAATGTCAAGTTTTGAAAATATCGAGCAAGTAGATTTGAAATATTTAGCTTTTTTAAAATCAAAAAAATATTTATATTTATTTTACAAATATAAATATAAATATTTTTTTTAATATTTAATTTAATGAATGGTATTTTTTTGAAATCTATTTTGAGAAAAAAATTTCGGGTACCGTTATTTTTGGTGAAAAAAAAAAACAAAAAACCGTATTGAGAGAAAAAAATTGAAAATGTTATCTTCCAAGATTAAAGAAAATCGGCATAATTGTTCAGTCTGTAGCCGAACAGACAGAATTGTGAGAACCACTCTTATCACCTTCGTTATTAAAAAGTTCGATTTTTTACGAATGCATAAATTGTATATGTCGAAAGTGAAAACCAAGCAGGTTCTCTCCGTAGCAGCTATTCGCAATCTTAAGAAACTTCCATTAGATGATGAGTACCTATCATTCTCAAGTCAGTGCTTCTGATGCTCCAGATGTCCAGGAAACTATTTCTTACGCTTAACAATTGAATGCGATATGATAAGTTTGCTAAGAAGCTAAAATTGTGCAAGATCGAGGAGGTCAATAGTTGATTCTTGAAAATCTTTCTCCTATAGAAACTCTCAGGTGTTGGTGTAAGTAGTAGTGAAATACATACTTCAGTGGTATACACAGTGTATAGTATTGCTCTTTAGGGACTAGGGACTTAGGGAGTTATTATTCGTGCCTTATTAATGCATTCATCTATCTAAATTTACCAGAAAGCTTAGAAAATTCTTGTCTTAAATCTCCTGAGAGTCATTTACCGTCGAAGTTGTGTTCCAGACAACAGTTTTTGATCCTCTGAAATTAGTTAAAACTTTCTTATACAAAGTTATTTCCGCATCTTATCTTAGAAGACTTACCAATTTCGTATTTGAATTTTAATCCTATCTGCTTACACTTAAAATTTCGCATTCTTTTGCACTATCTAGACCCGAGCTCAAGAAAGTCAAGTTTTGGGAATACCATACTCGCTAACTTCCCGATCAAGCTCGAAACAAGTTCTCACCCTACGCTTATAATATTTATGATGACAACTAAAACGAGATATTTCCTTTTTACGATTTAAAACATTTTTTCTTAAATGACTCATGAATTCCCCAACTGTGTAAAATATCTTCATCGAAACTAAAACGATGTTCCTCTGTTTAAAAGAATAAAAAACTCATCACGCATTATTATCAGAATATGGAATCCAAAGCATTTTCCACAGCCTATAGCATTTCATACAGAAAGGCCGTAGCATTCAACAGATTTGTCATATAATCTGTGCCACCCAAATGTTCTCCAAAAAAGACAACTTTCGTGTCGTGTGCCTCTCAGAAATATCTACAACTTCTGTGTCTGCTTCTCGTTACCAATCCGAACAGATGCGTTCTACTTGGAGCAGAAATTAAATAAAAAAACAAAATTAATTCAAAAATGATAAAATTAAAAACCGAAGAAGTTATTATTTCTAGACCGAGACATCTTCGTCTGGCCGAATTAAAATTAAAATCTGGAGAAATCGTTGCCTCTCTGGGGCAGACATCATATCTCAGACATCAGGCCGCGACCGAACCAGTTCTGTAGATACTCTTGTATATGATAGGAACTGCAACGAGCAAATAAAATGACGGTATTGCACCATCTTCAACATCAAACAGTAAAATATTTTGACAGCAGGAGACCTTTTGAGGCCTGGTAGTTTCTCATTTTCCACATTATGCAATTTTCCCAAGAAATACAATTTACTTGTCCTCAAGCATTAGAGTCGCGTTAAGTCACGGTGATGGCGACTGACGGACGGTCGGTGGGGATCATCTTCACAACCAAGCAGAATCTTTACATATATGAGACTTATGGCGCATCACTCTATCGTTTGGACGATATTTTATAATTTTCATAAAGTGTCATATGGCAGGAGATATTTTTGCAGACAAACTGCCAATTTGTTTCATCCTCGGCAAAGGGAGCTCACAGGGTAGAGGGATTGTCAGACAGAGACTAGACTCTGGTATACACGAATCTAGACGGGAGAATGCTCGTTGCCTTTGATTGCGGTGAGGTACATTAATATTTCTCATAATTCATCTAAATACGAACCTGTTAAAGGTACTTGCGAACATAGCAACTTATTGCAATATGGTGCTGGTGTTCGGAGTCAGGATTGCCTTTTGAAGCACTTTTAAGTCGGGCATCTTTAAACGAAGGAATGCTTTATTTGTTTATTTGTTCATGTTTGATTGATTTACCAAAAATGAAATAATACCTGTAAGGTTTCGAAAATATTTCTGAAAATTTTAAATTTATTATTTTCGCATTGTTACTTGCGATATCATAGGTTTATAGTATAGGGCAAGCTCTGCATATGGAACACAAATCGAAATCGAGATTTTGATCAAAGCTGACATTACGATTATAGCGAAGACGAAAAAATTGGGTGTCGAAATTCTGTCTGTCTGTCTGTTCGACTATAGCATAACGGCTCAGCCGATTTTCTTTAAACTTGGTAGATATCGCTTTTAATTTTCTTCCCCCACGCGTTTTTTCTTTTTTTTAAGACCAACAATAACGGTACCTGCCATACGATTTTTTTCGAAATTTTATAATTATTTTTTTTTCTCAAAAACTGTCCCACAGATTTTTTTTAAAAAAGTTCCAAAAATTTTGTTTGGCTAAGGCTAGGTTAGGTTGAAAAAAAATTTCCAAAAAATGGTTATTTTCGGTAGCCCCCTGGAACAATTTTCCTTGTTTTTGATTTTCTTGAAAACGGTACAACCGACTTAAATCATTTTTTTTATGCTAAAGCTCCTCTAAAGTTTAAATATTTTAACATATTCAAATTTTCGATTTTTTATTTTTTGGATTTAAAAAAAAATTAAAATCTTTTTTTAGAAACTCAATCTTTTGAAAACCCCATGCTCGAATTTCTTCAAATTTTATAAATAAATGTTTTTTTTTTTAATATAATCTACAATATATGAGAAAAAGAATGTATTTTGCCTAAAAATAACGGTACCCACCATACAAATGTTAAATAATGGTTTTGGAAAATCATATTTTTCTCGAAAACGGTTCCGAGAATTTTCTAAAATTTTTTTTCTTTCGATTAATTGTTACGGTATATAACTTAATAAGAAAAATTCTGAAAACAACATATTACTGAATATATGTACCTACCAAAGAACGATTTTTTTTCGAATTTTGAATTTCTTATTATCGACACAACGGTTTTTAATGAATTTTTTATAGAGAAGCTTCTAAAAAGTTTAAGAACATTGCATTTGAAAACTTTAAGAAAAATATTTTTTTGAATTTTGAAAAAAAAATCTATTTATTTTTTTGGAAAATTCAATATCTCATAAACTGCTCAATATTTTTTTTTGTAAATTTAAGTTTTATTCGAACAATAATAAAAAAATTTTTAAATTTTTTTTATAAAAGCTTATATGTATTTTTAAAAAACCTCTACAACGACTTATAATTTTTGTTGTTGCATAAATTCATATTTGCATAACATTCTGTTTCTGTAAGTAAGTTGATTTTATCCTTATGAACAGTTTTCTCTAATAACATTCGTTTTTAAAATTCCTAGTCTATTACATAGGAGCAAGTTCGTGCGAGCCAGTCGTGCATTTTAGTTAGACTCTTTTACTACCAAGTAAGAGATAAAACAATGAATCGTGTTTTTATTATTTTTTGTTGAGATATCGAATTTTCAAAGAAAAAAATTTCAAAAAAAAAAAATAAGTTTTGAAATGAAATGTTTTTCAAACTTTTTAGAATACTAGGTAAACTATTTTTTTTGTCTCATATCTTGAATATTGTATTACGTAATTTTTATTTGTCAAACTCAAAAAAAATAGATGTGGTTTTCGAAATACATATTGGTTTTCAAAAAACAAACATTCTAAATTCAAAATTTCAAAAAAAAACAAAAAGCTTGCCTTCGAAAATTTGAATAAGCAGTACTATTCAAACTTTTGGAGAGCCTTACCATACAAGAACTGATCGAAATTGGTTGTACCGTTTTTGGGAAAATCAAAAGAGGATACCATTAATAATAATTTTTGAAAATTTTTCGCAACTATTACAAAGCTTTAACTAAATTAAATTTTTAGATTTTTTCTTAAAAAGATCTGTACAACAGTTTTTGAGAAAAAAAAATTATTTGTAAAATTTCGAAAAAAAAATTCCAATACCCTTATTTTTGGGCTTAAAAAAGAAGAGAAAACCGTGTGTGGGAAGAAATTAAAAACCACCATCTTTAAAGAAAATCGGCCAAGCCTTTTAGGCTAGACAGAATTTCGAGACCCACTTTTTAAGCCTTTGTGCTTAGAAGAAATATTCAGTTCAATTTTGTTGTATTGAACATACTATTTACAATTTGGCTTAAAACTAATAAGATAATACATATGTGTCAAAATTTACAATCGTTGGCTCATAGGGGGCCTAACTATATACAGTGACTTAAGTTTAATTATTTTTATATAAAATTTACATGACAAAAAAGCAAAATTTAAAAGGTCGGTTGACTGTATTGTCCTCAGGGTGTTTATTCCCGGTTATCAGTGGTGATTTTTGTGGGTTGTGGGCAGGGATGGCGTTTTAGCCGCGGTGGTAGGCTGACTCAATGTCAGCGAAGAACGAGACTACTTCCTCGTTGTCCATGATTACGTTGTCATCCACAGTTTCCATCACACTGAGGTACCTCGGCTGGGGATGTCGTTGTTCTGTGGTCATCCTTCTTATAAGCTGATTAGGGTGGTCGATGATGTTCCCCATTACTTTCTTCGTTTAATAAACTAGATATTTGTCCATTGGAATTAAATTCGTTTCTGTGTAGAAATGCTCGTTCCTGTAGTGTTTCTGTCGTTGACGGTCGAAGTAGAGTCCAGTGCAGATCCTCAGTATCTTCCTTTCGAATAGTAGAAGTTCCTTCATAGCTGTCTTTGAGATGGAAAACCAGACTGGGAAGGAATAGCTGATTACTGGTCGCAGGAGCTGCTGGCAGATTAATATTTTTGTCGGTTGGTTAAGACCTGATCTTCTTTTCAGCAGCAATGGGTGCAAAGGGCTGAAGGCCCAGCTGGCCTTTTTCAGAATATTTCTTGAGTGCAGGTTAAACCTTAGCAACTCGTTGAAGTGCACTCCCAGGTACTTGAGATTTAGCTTTGCCACTATGGAGGATCCGTCAGAGAGTTTTAGGACCAGATTTCTGCAAATTGTTGCGGTGCGAAGGCCTCTACCAGTTGAAGGTCTCCTGAAGCAGACAAGTTCCGATTTGGAAGTGTTGACTCGGATGTCCCATTTCTGGTAGAATTGGAAGAGTCTGTTTATGTGGGTTTCTACTTTTTGGACAGCGATTAGTGGTGACATTGATGTGGCGTTGGTGAGCGAGTCATCAGCATACAGAAGGTTCTCTCATCAAATTGGTGAAGGTTGGTCTGAAGTCATCAAGTTGTAGAAGAAGGGGCCTAGTTTTGAGCCTTGGGCGACTCCAGCTCTCATGGTCTTCATCTACTACTACTGCAACTATCTACTTGAACGAAAAGTTTCCTGAAAGAGAGGAAAGAAAAGAGAATTTTTATTAATGGCGGAGGTACTTGCATAAGATGAAGTTTGTGGATTAGACCGTCTATCCACACGCTATCGAATGCTTTCTCGACATCCAGAAAGCATCCGACGGTGACATGATTACTGTTGAGGGCTGTGGTGATATCGTGTTGGAATTATACCAGTGGATGCAAGGTTGAGTGATTTTCTCGAAAGCCGAATTGCATGTCAGGGATAAAACTCAATATTTCGAAAACCCTATGCTCGATTTTTTTCAATTTTGATAACTAAAAGTTTCTTAAAATAATCTAAAAGACGTGAGATAAAAACTTTATTTTACCTAAAAATAACGGTACCCTCCATACAAATGTTAAAAAATGGTTTTCGAAAATCGTATTTCTCTCGAAAACGGTTCCGAGAATTTTGCTAACATTTTTTTTTCTTTCGATTAATTCTTACAAACTATGATTCAATAAAAATTGAATTCAAGATATTACTGACTGTACCTACCATAGAAAGTTTTTTCCGAATTTCTCATTATCAGCATAGCGGATCTTAATGAAATTTTTTTATAGAGAAGCTTCTAAAAAGTTTAAAAAAACATAACATATCAAAACTTAAAATTTTTTTTTGAATTTTGAGAAAAAAAATCAATTTTTTTTATGAAAAATTCGTTATCTCAAAACCAGCTCAATATTTTAAATTTTTATTCCAACAATAATAAAACTTTAAATTGGCATACCAAAATTTTTCTTAAAAATGTTTTAAAAATTTTGTATATCGTCGTCGTTCTATGAAAACTCCCTAAGTCCATTTTAAAAAAAAATATGATTGAACTCTTATTTAATTCATTCCGAAATAAACTATTTGCAAAAAATTTCATTGGACAATGGCTACGCCAAACCCATTTTACAATTGAAGCTCAAGACCGTGCTATTCTGATAATTTTTGGATTTTAGTATATTAATTTCCAACTTTAAATGCAATTATCTCGAAACACAAAAAATGGACTTAGGGAGTTTTCATAGAACGACGACGATATAAAACCTTATTTTTTTAAGAAACCACTACAAGTTATCATAATTTTGCTGTTGCATAAAGTAATATTTGCTTAAACACATGGCATCCTGTGTTTAGTTCCAACTACTAAAGGAGTTGCTTAAGTCAATTTAAAAAATGAATTTTATGCTTATGAACAGCTTTTCTCTAATAACATTCATTTTTTAAATTGTTAGTCTTTTACATAAGAGCAAGTTCGTGCGACCCAGTCGTTCATTTTATTTTGAACTTTCTCCTTAACGGCTCCAACGTTTAAGCCAACATTTCATTTTTATGGAGGAGGTCCTTTGCGTTTGAAAAAATTTGGTTTTGTAAAAATTTTCGAAAAAATAGTTTTTGGATTTAAAAAAAAATAATACCTACAAATATTTTTTTTGAAAATTCAATATCTTGAAAACGGGTACACGATTAAATATAGAAATAACGTTCTCAAATGTATATCATTAAATACTAACAATTTGCATTTTTTTTTTTTTTTGATTTTAAAGAAAATTTAGTTTTTTTCTGGATCTATTTTCTTCAAACCCTCGGTACATAAGGGTCTTTAGTGATTCCCTACAAATTGAAATTTTTTTTGGCTTCAAAACTAAGGTTACTTGTCATAAGCCGTTTTGCAAAATCTAATTTATCTCAAAAAACGGCTCTAATGATTTTGATAAAAAAAAAAATAAAGTGTGCTATTATGGACATGGACTACATTTTAGTAGAAAAAGTTTTTTTTTTCATTTTCGACTTTTTCATTAACGGTTCTAACGGTTTTGACAAAAATGTATGTACATGCGCTCCTTTGAATTGAAAATAATGTTGTATATAAAAACATTAGAAAAAAATGTTTGGGTTTTTGAAAAAAAAAAAATCTTGAAATCTTGAAAACCGGTGAAGTGAACGATTAGTTTTTGAAATACTCGTAATTTCCTAAAATCTATATTATAAAATACTTAAAATTGGTATCTGTTTTTTCTAGAAATACACTAAAGAAATTCCTTATAGAAAAAATTAATTTAATAATAAAACTATTTTTAAACTTTTATTGCAATTAAATAACTAAATTCCAAAGTAGTAGAAGTAAGTACATGCGATCCAGTCGTGCATTTTATTAGGAAAATAAAATAAACAAACTGAAAAAGGTACTCATACGCCCTGTAATCCGTCTTAGAAAGTATGCTGTCTTTTAATTTTTTTAAATTTGGAAAATTGTTCTGTTTCAAAAACGTTGATATACAATGTTAACGGTTTCCGTGAACTGATCAAAATCGTTCAAGTCGTTAAGGAGAATATCGAAAATCAGTAGAACCTTTCTATGGAATGTGCCGTCAATAAGAAGTTTTAGAATTTGATCAAACTCTCTTTTTTGAAGTTTGGTTCCAATTGGGAACTTTTATTTAAAAACTTGTGTGGGTATATGAGGTGGCTAAATGCATCCATTGAATAGACTTCCACTAGAAAGTCAAACCATAGGTCGCCGAATTCAGTGATGATTGCTGTGCAAAAAGCTGGGTTTAAAGTGCGACGAAGATAAGGCTGAGGTGTTTCAATGCCCTTGGCACATTCTCACCAATGTTCAGAGTGTTGCTGATTAATGACGCGACTGAAATCCACGTCACTGATTGACGGAAATCACTGGGTTTGGAAAAGAGAGGGGGTCTTCAGGCAGGGTGAAAGTCTGGGAGAACACTTCTTTACTGTTTTGAACAATCTGTGCCAAAAGCAAGTAAAGTTTGGAAAACAAAAAAAAAGAATTTTTGTATCGAATATTAAAAACAAAATGAAGAACTCTAAGTTGGAGAAACTGAGGAAAACTCTGGTGGAGAATTCAGTTGGAAATTTAGAACAAATTGGAATACTGATCGAATACTAGAGAAGAATTGGTGGTAATTAAAGATATCATTTCAGACGAATGTGAAATGATATCCAGGCCGAATATCCCCCTCCCACTGCGATATTCTGACATCCAAAATTAAATGTCCATCGGTATCTGTTTTTAAGCCTCTCCAACTTTCCTTAGCCCTGGCACTGTGCACAAAAATTTCAATGGTAGCCGAAATACCTTCACATATATACAGACCAGAATTATGCATGAATTTTCTCGAGCTGCAGCTTCTAGGTTGATTTTAGAAATGTGCTACAGCTCGACTACTTACTCCGTAAATAGATAATATCTCAGAGCACTTGAATACTGGTGAAAAATAAAAAAAAAAAAATGTCAGTGTTGCATCTGCAGTGTTATTTATGTTGTGGGAGGCACGACACGTTGTAATTTCGTCTTCTTATAATTTTCCACATTAACGTTGCGTGTGCTTATGACACTTATGCGTAATTAAACGGAGGCGCTAACTTATCTGTGACGCAGACGATTAGACTCGCAGTAATTAAAATTCGTTCCTAGAACTGTGGTGAATCGCACATCGACAAAAATGGAAAACTCATCACCGAAAAGTGAAACACATCGAAACAGAGACTTTGTCAAGCACCACATGCGATAGCCCACAAAAATGTTTGCCCTTCCTTTGCGGCGAATTCCTATTGATTCATCCATCGACTCCTGCGCTAATTGTTTTATCGAGCTATTTGCTTCTATTAAAACAAAAAAAAAAGAAATCAAGTTTGAAGATTTGCGCACCTCTTCGTCTTCGCCAATGTAGGTATACCCGGCAGCAGCATCAGCTTCACTCTGACTCTACTCTTGTCGGCAAGTTCATCTTTGTGTATAACGTCATGGCCTTAGGGTGGTAGAGTGGCGGTGTTGTCCAAGTCCAGGCCAGCGAATGTGCCCAGACCTCTGCTCCTCACATGCGCTCCGTGTGTCGGATTGGTGAATATTTTGTTGTTGCCCAAAGTCATGTGTGTTGCATGTAACGGCGGCAGCGGCAATATCGATGGAATAGTAGTGGAGTCGATCTTTTTGCATGTAAATCCAGTCCGACCTTGCTGGCGCGACCCACCTGCGTTTTGCATTTTCATAGATCCCATGCGCACTCCACATAGATATACACAAGAGTTGCCTCCTCCTCGTTTGGTGGACGGACTTGAGCTGGAGTTGGCATTTTTCGTTCGTTGGGCTTAGGATTTGTGTATGTGTGCGGACTTGGATTGAAACACTCTGTTCGTTTGGGATGCTGTCGTTGGCGGCGGCGTCGTTGGCTTTGGCATGCTGCCGTGCCTAGAGCCTTCTTGGCATGCTGCTGCTGCTGGTGCTGGTGCTAGTGGTGCTGTTGGCAATGGACAAGGGCACACACATCGGATAAGAGAAGCTCGCGATCTGTGGGAGCAATAGTCAATTTGCAGAGGCTGAATACTGTTTATTATGGTTCCCGATAGCGTCTTACAAATTTTTCCCATGTCTTAATTCATAAAGGAAGCTTTGGTCGTTCGGTATAGAAGACTTAGTCCACCTACTAGTGTTCGGTGCTTCTCTCTCACTTCAGCTTATACAGCTAGCTAGTCTTTTTTGTTGTGTTTTTTTTTTTGTTGAAATGTGATCAATCTATGCGGACTCCGAAATGTTAAAGCACCTCACCGACCAATGTGTGTTTGGCATTGGACTTTGCGCTAAAGGTGGTGACTTAAGGCTACATAGTGGAGATGGGAGATATATCCGACTTGACTTCATAGACTCCGTAAACGCAATTTTGGCATTTGGTTTTTTTTTTTGTTTGTTTTGGAATCCTAATGCAATGCAATTTGTGGTCGATTAGAATTTGGAACTTACATGCGGCAGTAGGAGCGGTCAATTGGACGCATATTTAGCTTTTATTGAGGTAGTTTGCAAGGTTTTACCATCGGCCATTGGCAATGTAAATGGGAAATGACTACAAACTTGAATTTTCATTAAAGGACACATCAATTTAAGAAGTTAACAAAACGATAAAAAAAGATCTGTAAGGAAGCTCCATAACCTGTGTCTCATTGTGGATAAAAGTCTAGTTTCATGAACATTATTTTTATTTTCGTCAAAAGTATCCCAAGCAAAATATTATAGTCAGAAACTAATCTTAAAAGTGGAGAAATTTTTTGTATGATTTTTCAAAAAAAGCAAAGAAAGTTAAGACTTTTACCACTATATGCCACTGGCCATCTTATGTTGGAACCAGACCGACCAACCTGCTGAACTTCATTATTATAAAAGCCTCATTTTCTTATTTTGCCTCAAAAACGCAGCATAAGTTCTCTTTGTGAGATGACATAATGCCATGTGACATAATGCCGAATGTGGGTGGTTTGGTATTTTTACTTTCGCAAAGATTCATAAGTCCAATTTAGCCTTTTGTCACTTTCAATTGTTTTTTACTTGCGACTTATAGGTACTATATAAAAGGCAAGTTACGTATTCGTAAAAAAAATCGAACTCGAGATTTTGATCATTTTTAATTTTTTTCCCCCACAATTTTTTTTCTTTTTTTTTTAGACCAAAAATAACGAATACGAATTTTTTCGAAATTTTATAATTTTTTTTTCTCAAAAACTGTCCAGAACAGACAGATTTAAAAAATAAAAATACAAACAAATTTCATCATATAATAAAACGGCAAACATGTTTTTTGTGGTACACTTTTCTCCAAAAGTATTTAACCGATTTCGATAAATTTTATATGGTTGAAAAGCCACAGTTACGGAGATGTGCAGAATATACTTGAGACACGCATTTACACACTGTGGGTCATTTTTGTTTTTGCACTGTCGAACACTTTGCATATTAAATAAAATTTAATTTTATAAATTTGCTTGAAAACACTGCCAATAATATAAATAATAAATAATAAACAAATTGGCACTCGAATTTCGAGAGCTGGGTCGGCTAGTTTAGTTAAAGCTAGGTAGCAGTTGAAAAAAATTTTTGCGAAAAATGGTTATTTAGGGCACCCCCATGGAACCATTTTTGTCGTTTTTGATTTTCTCAAAAACTGTACAACCCATTTTGATAATTTGTTTTGCTAAAGCTCCCTAAAAACTTAAATAGAATTGTGTATTCCAATTTTGAAAAATCATTTTTTTGGATTTTTAACAAAAACTTCAATTTTTTTTTTCAAAACTCAATATTTCGAAAACCCCATGTTAAATTTTTTAATCTTGATAAATAAAATTTTCTTAATATAATAATCTACAAGATGTTAGAAAAAAATTTTATTTTACCTAAGAATAAAGGTACTCACCATACAAATGTAAAAAAAAATTTAAAAATGTTTTTCAAAAATCGTATTTTCCTCGAAAACGGCGTCTAGAATTGTGATAAAATTTGTTTCTTCAAGAAAAATATTTTTTTCAATTTTGAAAAAAAAAATCTTTTTTTTTTTTGGAAAATTCAATACTTCAAAAACGGCTCAATATTTTTTTTTTGTAAATTTAATTTTTATTCGAACAATAATAAAATTTTAAATTGGCGTACCAAAATTTTTTTTTTAAAAATGTTTTAAATTTTTTTTTATATAAAATCTTATTTTTTTAAGAAACCACTACAACGGCTTTTAATTTTTGTTCGTGCATAAATTCATATTAACATAGCATTCTGTTTCTATCTCTTACTACTAAAAGTTTATGAAATAAAATTTATCCTTATGAACAGTTTTCTCTAGTAACATTCATTTTTAAATTAATAGTTTATTACATAGGAACAAGTTCGTGCGACCCAGTCGTGCATTTTATTTTTGTGTGAGCAGTTACAAGCCAGTCCTTTTTTCAGCAAAACGATGTTCGATTTTACCGCTTCCTTGTCTAACTTTTAGACGTCTTCGGTGAACTATACGACCTTGGTAGACGTCATCTGCTGTTCCGAACAGTTCTGTATAGTTTAGTGATCTTTTTTCCATACAACATAGTCCAATCTGTTTTGCCTCTATGTATAGTTTTACCCATACTTCCCCTAATTAGAAAAATCTGTGAAGAAAATTTATTAAAAAGTTTTGAACTCAAATACTAAATTCCCGTCTTATTTATTGAGTAAAACTTTATATAATATGGCCGAACTAAGGAGGTTCAAACTACCCTTAAGATGATTAATACAGTGCAAGCCTCACAAAAATGGGAAATGATTTAGTAAGAGGTGCTAATAAAAATTAGATTTTAAAACTCTAAATATTGATAGTAGAGGAAAGACCAGAGCCAGGCGGGACATTCCACATTCGTATGGTACGGTGAAGGAGTATTTCGGCGGAATTTTTTTAGGTGAGGAATGCAACTGGATATTTAAACAGTATTTGTAAATATAATGATGGAATATTGACAAAAATGAAACATTGTGTCCGTCGGTGCTCAAGTTCTCATAGTTCTATCACATAAATTTTGTATAACACTACTTTTGAATTTAATCTAAGATTAAGGTTTAATGTTTTTGCAGATATTGATCGTAGTCAGCAGGAAACCACGGATTCGGCACATTGCCTAGTGGGAAGAAGTGAAAAATCTCCCAAGGGTATCTATAGTCATGAAAAAACCCTTTGATCTTAGCCGTTCGGATTCGCAGAAAACAATTCATGTTTATTTTGGCATATCAGCCATGTAGTCGATGTTCATAGCCTTGTAAGCAAAGAAACCTCTACCGACTACCCTGCACAGAACCAACAGCTTCAGTAACGCCTTGGCCTTGGTTAGAGTCATCATACTCTGCTGCCAGTGAAGTCTTTTAACACCTTACTTATTTCTTTTTCTTTAAGATTTATTTTAGCTTGGAAAAGAATTTGCTTTCGGTTTGCATTTTTTAACATTATTCCTGCTTAGAAAAACTTATTCTAATACAAATTATTTCATATAATACAGGGTGCAAGCGGCAATTTAACCTTTAATTTAGACCTGGTCGCAAATGCATGTTCCTCACTGTTCCAGCGCATGACGATGGTTGACCAGTAAGGAAAGACAACCTAGAAACAACGACGCCTAGGAGCTCTTAAAAATAAACTTATATAGCAGCACCCTGTACACAAGACTAATTTCAAATAGTTACCACTTCCAATCATATCGTATCATTCATATCAATAATCTTGGGATGCTTTACTTTTATTCCTAATAGAATTGGGAGTGTATATAAATAAATTAAATAAATTTGGTGGTGCAACAGCTCGAAGTGAACCAGGACCTAGGGACTTACAACTCTCAACTATTCCTGTGTGCGTGATATCAGGAACGGAGGGAACCTACAATTTTCTGCCGATTCCGAACGGCTAATGAGCAGCACTTTCCATGACAAGAGATACTCTTGTAGGATTTGTCAATTCCTCGCAAGAGGCAGTATACCCCTGAAAAAAGCTTTCTTACATCGGCTGAGAATCGAGCTCGAGACCTTCCGCATGACAGTCATACATACATTGGGAGTATAACCCCTTAATAAAAGTTCAATACAAGCTGCAAAGAAGCTATCAAGTTGAGAGAAGTAAATTTCCTCATTTTTATAAATGATCTTTTGTGTGAAACTTCTAATGCACTTCATTGTTTTGCCGACGACTCTACTCTCAGCTTCTCTTCTTTGTTCTTAAATAATCTAATAATCTGTAATCTGGCTCCTTGTTATTCGGCTTTTAAAAACTGGTCCTATTATTCTGACGTCGGGCTTATGATGGTATCAGACCATACTACGCCCCTGGTGGCACTTAAAATAGTATTCTAAAACGCTCTGGTACATCAGCAGGTACAACGCCCCTGTCGGTACTAAAAAAGCAGGCGAAAAGGGTCTAGTACATCAGCATGTACCGAATCCTTGGTGGCAATTAGGACGTTTAACTTCAAACTAAGGCCCCTTACAATTGATGGGGGGAAGCCTTAGTAAGAAATAGCTGAATAATCTCATCAACCGAACTTGTCTTTCCAAAAAAACACTCTTACCACAGGTGGGAGGAAGCTCCGAGAAAGCAAGTAAAGCTAAAATGACCGCTGCTAAATGCTTAGGATTTCTATATTGATGTAAGAAATGTTTTACCCCCTCTGATCCAAAACTCGAGTATAACTCACATCTTTGGGCAGGTGCAGCACAAACTTATCTCCACTTATTGGATAGAATACAGAACAGAGCGTTAAAACTGATAGGAAACGGAGCTATCTTGGAATGATTTCCATCTCTAGAACACTGACAGTATGTTTCATGTATTTCCTTGTTACTCATCAGTTCACCCTCAGAGATTCGTTTTTTAGTCGCACTACACAATTATGGAATAATTTACCAGGCTTTTCCCTTGCTATTTTAATTTGCAAGCATTCAAGAGCAATGTTCATCGACACCCCCTTTCTCCTCACCCTCTAGTTTCCTCATCGCTCTTGCTGAGTAGAACATTACAAAGGAGTCTCAATTAACCCTTGAGGGCATGTGAATTATAAAAAAAAAAAAAAACAAAGAGGAAAATGATACTCAGTCTTTTTCTTTAAGTCTAAAAACCTGAATCCTGCTGATCCAATAATAGTTCTTAGTTCTTAAACTTTTTAAGCCAATCACAGTTACAGAAAATTGTATAAATTGTTATATTTGGTTTAACTATATTGTTTATCCAGTCTTTATTCTTTTTCTACACATAATTACGCTGTCTTACGTGTTCAAAGTTGAACGCCACTGGTTTCAATTCTTGGCCCTTTCTTTAATAAAAATGTTTCAATTACAATCTCTGAGCCACAAGTTACTTTGGTAGGAAACCATTATCGTATAAAAATGTTCTCAAAACCTAATTTCGAAACCATAAGACAGGCCGAAAAAGAGGTTATCTCGACTCATTTGTTGTTATAGCAGCTTTTAAAAGTCACCCAAGCAATTGCCCAAGGTCTATTGCAACACAAGTATACTTACACAGAAATGAGCAGACATCTTCTGGTTGTGGTCCAATTCTAGTCAACTCATCAGAATCCTCACGATCTTCATCACTTGACATCTAACATTGCTCCAAATCCAAATTCAAGAATCCATCCTTCGACTTTTAATCGTATTGCAAAACACTTTCGGCTCATCTGTCATCATCGGGGGATCTGGAGAGAATGAAAAATTTGCGATTTGTTAAAAACGTTCTTGTTTTCTCACTTTTTCTGAGTAATTTTCATCGCACGCTTCGCGAAAGGTGTTCACGATGATTAGCCTAAGCGAACAGCCCAACTATAGAAGAACAACGCAAATATACGACAAGAGAGTTGACTATACGGCATCCAGCGACAACCACGATACGACAATCACGTCTTCTTGGAAAACCTATAGCCTCGCTCGAGAAGAACCTCAATCTATTCCCCCAATATATAATAGAACGGAAAAGCGTTGCACTTGTGTCACGACATTTACTCCAATAGCCCAATCTCCAAGCGGAGATCATCATCATCATCATCAGCATCGTAGTATGGCATCAAGGAGTTAAGAGTGTCCTAGTTGCAATCTGCTATCTCTTTGGAGTGCCATTGGGCCGTCTGATGTAGACCGCCATTCGTGATCCCGAATCGCTGATATGTGTATATTTGTGTGCCGAATTGGCAGACAAGATAGGACCCGGGCTGGGACATATCCAAGATCCAAAGGGAGAATCTTCCCATCGCCATCATCATCATCATCCAGCTCTAGCATCGGCTAACAAGCTCAATACCAATAGCACTAGGTGAGGAAAATATTGTTCATGGAGTGTCAACTCACCAACCGTGGTGGTACACCAAATTGACACTTTGAAGGTTGCTTTTCAGCGACACCGCCTCGATGACGAAGAAGACGCGAAGTGGTCGCGGAGTCGTCTGTGATGGATCAACCCAAGGACAATATTTCTTCTTGACTATAAAGATGCGCATTCCCGCGTCCGTTTGAATCAATTGGACCGCGGCCAATTCAAAATATAATAAAATAGTGCTTCACTCAACTTTCTGCATCTGCATCATCTTTCTTATAAGTTAATTGTCGCCAAGGCGTGACGTGACATTTTTAACCACTACATGCACTAGGTGTATGGCCGTGTGGTGTATGGGATTGTTGGATTTTTTGGCGACATGGACTGTCCGTGTCCATCCAATCGGCCGGTGAAATGCATAAATTAAATTCGGGACTTTTATTTATGCGATTTTTGAACGCAATGTGAAAGTTCTCTTAATGATCGAATTAATAAGTTTGCTTTGGACAGTCTTTACAGAATAATTAATTATTTTGCTAAATTTAATTCAATTTTGTTTGTCGGTCGTGAGCGTCAAAATTTTGATGAAACGCAAGGTAATTAGACCGGCGGAATACGGTCAAATTGCGTTAGAAATATTAAAATTAGGAAATGACGCAGATTTTTTCATTTGCCTACTCGACAAGTTTTGATTGACAAGCCGTTGAATGCGGGGAATCACATGAAGCAACAAACGAACATTTGTAAAGGGTGTTTTTTTTTTCAAGAGGCGGAGAACTTCACAAAGTAAACGTTTCTATGTATAAGCCATGAAATCAACTTTGCTTGGCAGATAGTCGTGTGGCATAAATGTTTGAATATGATTGTGACATGTGGTTGTGTCGCATTTTTTTTTTTTTAAGTAAAACTTCTTTTTCGGCGTTGGGGGTCAAAAATGTTCTATTTAGTTGTCAGCGACATGTCAAAACGTCTCGTTATCTGTCAAAGACAGCGACATGGTTTTTACAATTCTTGTTCGAACTTTGTTGGAGGTTATTTAAAACAATTTAAAAACATCTTTTATAGCCAAAAAGAATGTTCTTTTAATGAGAAAACCACAACAACTAAACAATCAAACAATTAAAAACATAATTTCATTAAAAAAAACACACAATAAAAGCTTTTTTTAATAAATTATGTAGCCGAACAATTTCACAAGCAAAAACCACTTCCCTTTGTAAAAAACACAAACGAATAAATCTTTTTAATAGTTTTATTTATTAAAAAGATTAAACACTCTATCCTACACAATACTGAATACCTATATACTATTGAACTTGAAAACTAAGCACAAGATAAATAATGCGACATATAAAAAAAAACACTTGTAAACAAATTTTCTGCTTTCTGTTGTAAACATAAACCAGCAATGCGAAGAATTTTAAAATCGGTATCAAAATTAAATTAGCATTGCCTACAATTATAAGATCCTTTGGCTCGAACACAATGAATGCGATAAGAAATAAAATGCACGACTGGGTCGCACGAACTTGCCCCTATGTAATAGACTAGGAATTTTAAAAACAAATGTTATTAGAGAAAACTGTTCATAAGGATAAAACAATTTTTTTTAAATTCATTTAGTATTAAGGGACAAGAACAGAATGTTATGCAAATATGAATTTATGCAAGAACAAAAATTATAAGTCGTTGTAAGCTTTTATATAAAAAAAATTTTAAAACAAATTTTTAAAAAAAAAAAAAAAACTTGGTACGGCAATTTTAAGTTTTTATTATTGTTCGAATAAAAATTAAATTTACAAAAAAAAATATTGCGCCGTTTTCGAGATATTGAATTTTCCAAAAAAATAGATTTTTTTTCAAAATTAAAAAAAAAATGTTTTTCTGAAGGTTTTGAAATGAAATGTTTTTAAAACTTTTTAGCAGCTTCTCTCTAAAAATTTCATTAAAATCCGTTATGTCGATAATGAGAAATTCATTTCAATGAGTCTCGATTTTTGATATCAGTTAACTCGATTAACTATGATTTACTCGATTCCATTTGTTCCGATTCAATCAATGTTGATTATAAACGTCAAACGAACGGTGGACTGGAATTTCTAGGTGTCTATCTGTATGTCTGTATGTCTGTACCTGTACCTCGTTCTAGAGCCTAAGCCACTAGACATATTTCCTTCAAACTCGGTACTTAAGGGTCTTCGGTGATTCCCTAGAGGGGAAATTGAATTTTTTTTTTTAGCTCTAAAACAAACTGTACCTCCCCCACACCCATAATGCATAATCTTATTTATCTCGAAAACGGCTCAAACGAGTTTGATAAAAAAAATTAAGTGTGATATTATTTTGGTCAAAAAAAAAATTGTATAGGGAAAAGTTATTAGGGGTACCTGTCATAGAACGGTTTTTTTAATTTTCGATTGTCTCACCAACAACGATTTTTACCAAAAATTTTCAGCAGAAGTCCTCTTAAGTTTAAAATAACATTGTATATAAAAATATTCAAAAAAATATTTGTTAGGTTTTTTTGAAAAAATGTGTTTTTTTTTGAAAAATCAATATCTTTGAAACCTATGAACGATTATTTTTTGAAACTATTTCTAAAAATCAATATTATTAAATACTTAAAATTCGCATTCCACATTTTTTTCTTGAAAAATTTTAAAGAAATTTCTTATTTAAAAAATTTATTTAATAATAAAACGATTTTTTAAAGTTTGTTTGCATAAATTTATACTTTTCTAGAAATCAGAAATCCATGTTTTATATTAATTTATAAAATGTATCTTAAATTCCAAAGTACTTTTACATAAGAGCAAGTTCGTTCGATCCAGTCGTGCATTTTATTTTATTTCACATCTGTTTGGTTGCTGAAATGAAACATATGGGCATAATTTATTTTGAAAACCATTTTCAATTCGAACCAATAATTCAAATAATAATCAAATAATTCTTTCAGTCTGCAAGACTATACTAGGCGAGTTTTTTGCAAGTTTAAAAGGAATTTTAGAAAAAAAAAACGACATCGGGACTAAGCGCTTTACATGTAAATACAACAACTACGTAAGTCTAAACGGACTTGGCTAAGTCCAGATAATTTTCGAGACTTAATGTACGAGTAAGTCCTGATAAAAACCGTGATGCCAAAATAATACACTGGTCGCTCGTTAACTTGAACACGGAAGAAACCAGGAGTGTTCAAGCTAAAGCTTAGGAAGAGGTATTCGCCTTCTCGGGGGTATTCCTTTCCTTAACCTCCACTTGAGCAATCATTCCCCCCACCAGGCCCGAAAGAGCATGTGGTTCCTGGCAACGCTTGGCAGATGAGCTTGAAAAGCCAGTGTCCGGTTTACCAATCTTAGGTAGATGTGGCAACCGCTGGTGTATAGGTGCTCTCACAAGGAACACGTGCGTCGTTGTCGTTTTCGTTCGTACTTCACTGTCGTACTGTAGTTGAAGGCGGTTTTCATAGATCAGGAATTCTCAGGAATTTTCACATGATTTTGCTTGGAATGTCAGAGAGCTCCTCTAAGTCGTTGAAGAAGTGCCTCCCTAGATGTCTGCTTCTTAGATGATATAGCGCAGGGCAGTGACACAGGTATTGAGGAGTGTCCTCATGTATCTCTTCGTCACCGCATCCTCTGCATAAGTCGTCCATACTGAATTTCATCTTTTTCTTGTGATAACCGAGTTGGTTGTGACAATGTGACCTGTGATAATGCTCACGAGAAGAGAGAGAGACTTTTTATTCAGTTGGATGATAATTTCGGTCTTTTGTTTACTGAAACTAGGCCATAATTTTCTGGTTGTAAGACAGGAATCGAGAGACATCCATCTCTTGTTTGCTAAGGCTAGAATTTTACTCTTGATTACCTGTTTAAGATTGCAGGGTGGGATTTTAACTGTTTTGTCTGCTTGATTAGGATCAAGTGTTGATCCTATTCTTGCCAGCTCGTCAGCGCTTTCATTTCCTGAGACATCACTGTGACCAGGAACCCAGCAGAGTCTAATGTTGTGCTGTGTACCAAGAACCCTAAGCTCTTCGCGACAGCAAGTTACAAGCTTCGATTTGATTTTAATGGCAGAAATCGTTTTTATTACCGCTCGGCTATCAATGAAAAAGGTGGTATCAGCTTGTGGTATTGCCTTCATTGAGACTTGTTTCGCAGCTTTCGTCACTGCCAGGACCTCAGCTTGAAAGACACTGCTGTAGTTAGGAAGTCTGAATGAGCTGGATAGTCCAAGGGTTTTTGAAAAGAATCCTGCACCAACACCAGTTTCCATCTTCGAGCCGTCGGTATATATAGATATCATCGATTCGCAGGTAAATGGCTCGTTGATTTTCCAGTCCTCTCTGCTAAGAAAAACGGTCTTCAACGGTTTGTAAAAGTCTAAGCGGGGTGTTAGGTAGTCAGTACATACCCTATTTCCTATGTATTTCTGTAAAATCTGCGCATGACCTATCGCACTATGTCGCCAGTTACACGTCTGGCTAAGTCGAAGTGCGCCATTGGCTGCCGATTCTTGTGTAAATAGATCTAGGGGTTTTAGATTGAGCATGGCTTCCAGCCCCGCTGTCGGGGTGGACCTCATTGCCCCAGGAATTCCAATACATGCCATTCTTTGTGCCTTGGTCATAATTTTAAGGTTGGTAGGTTTGTCTAGTGCATTCCACCAGACTACGTTACCGTATGTCAGTACAGGTCTGACTATGGCCGTATACATCCACTTCATAATTTTAGGGCTTGGTCCCCAAGTTTTACCAAATATTCTCTTGCAGGAGTAGGAAGCGAACATGGCTTTATTTGTTCTATCCTTAATGTTGAGACTCCAGTTTAATTTCTTATCCAGGATCACGCCGAGATATTTAGCGTGATCGGAGATTTTGAGTTGGGTCCCTTCAATTAGGGGAATTTTAAAAGTCGGTAGTTTCCTTTTGTTCGGTAAAAGAACCAGTTCGGTTTTTTGCGGATTAACCACTAAACCGCAGTTTTTAGTCCATGCATTCACTATAGATAAGGCATTCTCTAATTGTGGAGGGAAATTTACCTGTCGCTAGTAATGCTAGGACATCACCATAAGCAATTACTTGGACTCCACTATATTTAAGTCTCATTAGAACTGCGTTCATCACGAGTGTCCAGAGAAGCGGAGAAAGCTATATAACAAAATTATAATATTAATCAACAATCAGTTCTTATGTTGGCTTGTACAAAATGTTTGTACGTTTCTAGGTTAGAATCTTACTGTTTATGAAAATAGCGGGAAAATAATGATAGACATGAAACTTTGCTGCGTTGCTCTTGTAATGAAGCGTTCCATGCTTCTACCAATACTGAACACACTGGGTGATTTAATTCACCATGACTAAGCAGCCGCCGCCGCAGCACCGACCGACGACACCATACAACGCTGCAGCTACCAACGACACCAGTTACCTCGCCAAGATAAAGGGATTTTACATCTTGTCTTAATACAATATGCAGTCACTATAAGATCATGACGTCACAGTTGGTTAAACACATTGGGTGATTTGCATTCGACCAGTATATAGTTCACACACAGTTTATACGAAAAATATAACAAGAGAACCTCCTTTTGGGAAGGAAAGTCAATTGTTTGCTACGGTCGAAGCTGACGAGCTTGATTTTAGTTTACAAGTCATCTGAATTCGTCCAGCTATTTCGTTCCATCAGTTTGTTTCGAAGAATAAAAAAACGTCCTAATTGCCACCAGAGGCTTTGGTACCTGTTGATCTGTCGGTGTTTATACATTGGCTGTGCCTACCAGAGGCCTAAAACCTGTCGATCTAGTGCCTACCAGATGCCTAAAACCTGTTGATCTTGTGCCTACCAGAGGCCTAAAACCTGTTGATCTAGTGCCTACCAGAGGCCTAAAACCTGTTGATCTAGTGCCTACCAGAGGCCTAAAACCTGTTGATCTAGTGCCTACCAGAGGCCTAAAACCTGTTGATCTTGTGCCTTCCAGAGGTCTTAAACCTGTTGATCTTGTAAGCGCCCAGGGCGTAGTCCTGCCCTTAGTCCGTATTTATAAAAGAGTAGCCCGATACCGAATGCCAGTTAAAGAAGAAACCAGATGCCAGAATAAAGCTTTTTAAAGGAAACCAGCAGGACCCCGATACAAGGAGAATAACCGATGTTTACCAGATACACCAGGCAGGGTTTAATTAATTGAAATCAAGAATATTTAAGGTTTTAAAGGCCTTCCTACTGAAGTTTCGAGTTTTTCTACAGAGCGACCCTGGAAATCCGGCGATCAAAACCTCGGCTGGAAAGCAAAAAGCACATCACACTCTAGAGCTACAAATGTTTCAGTTGGACAACGGTCGTCTATCATTTATATAGCTCTGTATTTGTATTTGTATTTAAAGTCTGTCCAAGAGACTCAAAAACTTCTTGCATCGGCGGAGAAAGCGTAAATACTTAGCAGCGTTTTTGGAAGAGTGTCGGAGACAAAACAGAGCCCTGTGGCAAACCAACATTTATTTTATGATCTTCAGGCTTAAGAACGTCCAAAACAACTTGTATTGAGTGGTTCGAAAGGTTATTTCTTATCTAGTGAAGAAGAGATTCATCAATACAACATGCACGTATTTTAGATAAGAGAGCTAGATATCAAGCTCTATCAAATGCTTTTGAAACATTAAGTGCAATAATCTTACTTTTTCCAAAACGATGTAAAGATTTGTTCCACTCTTCAGTAAAATATACCATCAGATCACCAGTGGACCTATTGCTACGAAAGCTATAGTGCCGGTCATTAAGAAGCTTTCGTTCTTCAAGATATTTCTTAAGATGAAAATTGATCATCGTTTCCATGACCTTGGAAGGAAGGAATGTGAGTGCAATTAGACGATAGTTAGAGGGGGAGGAAGACTCGCGTTTTTAGGGATAGGCTGACGACAGACATTCCTTTAATGACTTAGAAGTACTCACCGACATTTCAGGCTATAGCTTGCTGAATCTCATCAACACGACAAGATCAACATTCAGCCCATTAACCTGACCTAACCTAACCTATTCTTGCTCACGTCGAATAAGGCTTTGTAGACGTAGCAGCCGTTGCAACCATCATAGTTTTTTGAAACTTCAATCAACCTAGAAGAAACATAAATTTGTTTAGATACGAAAAATTCATCGAAATGATCGAAGCTGCAACAAAAAACAGTCTTCTTATTATGGCGAGAGTTCGACCGGTCTTATGAACAGTCTCGGAGAGGACTCCTTTAAAAAGGGGCAGAAGTCTCATTAACCCAAGCGCAGAAGTCATAAAATGGCAGAACTACATCCGATTAATGTGGTAAATACTATTGCCTTCGCCACACAATATCTTATGCGTGAGATATCTTCCAACGACTTCAAAATGTACTGATATCTCAAGTCCAAACGGATGTGTTCTCCATGACGTAAACGAGGGGCTTTTTTATAGAAATTTATAAAATTACCCTCAAATAAAAAAAAAAACTCAAATCACATTTTTATATTTTTTGTCAGCTTACTAGCAACACTTTTCAATACTCAAATTTTTGGATTCCCTTCCTGGATAGTCTTGTTGTTTTGAATATATAATTTTCTATTCTACCTCGAGTTATTTTTTTCTAGTTCGTAATGCAATTAAACAATCAAAAACAACTTTTTGCTTTTGTCAGAAAAAAACCTATAAAATATTGTTTTATGGGAATCAGCAATGTTTTTCCCAGGAATTCAATATTTGCATGGAAACTTTTCGACTAGATAAACAAGCACACACCATATAGTAAAGTTGCACTATTCGCATTCGCTAGGTCAACAAAGATGGGAACAGTGAATTTATTTTCCCAACAACCAAAGCTCGTAAATTTTCTAGCTCAACACAGAAATGGAAAACAAAAACAACCAAAAAAAAATAACTCTTAAGCCTTTAAACCGGTCTCTAAAACCTTTACCAAATCCCGCCAAAAACAAAGCAAAATAAAATCCTAAATGCACTCAATTCCATCGGGATAACATAAGTTACACTCGGCATCAACATTATAGAAGAGTTTAGGTGCAGATATAGCTAAACGCATAAGGAACACGAAAATGCTGCCCCATCGCGTCGGGAATCAGGCAGCAACAACGCTACGCCACCGCCCTGCCAACTTTATATATTCCTCTGGGATTTGGATCTGGGTCTGGGCAGCACTACTCTAGAACAATAACACAAAACATTACACAGCCAAAAAGGTATACACAAAAAAAGATTCAACAAAACAAAAAAATATGCGCGCTACTGTTTGGACTTTTCTGAGGGCAGCAGAGCTACCGGGCCACGACCATCGCAGATATACACTGACTCCTACATTGTTTATGCCTGAATATTGCTGTAATATCTAAATGTCCTTCCTTCTTGCAGGCTTGGCCGCCCAGTTATAGTTCCCACATCCTGGATGGCCATATGGATACACTCGCCCAATCCATACACACGGACACAAAAAGCGCGTGTACCATTTTGCAATGTTTATTGCGGCGGTTGTGAAAATTAAGAGGCCATGTCATCTCCAGCTCTGACTCTGGCAAGAGGAGTCCCGCTCCCGATGAATTCAACATTTGCTCCAAATGCCTATAGACACGCACTGTTTGCCAATTGTACTCATAGATAACCCAGACTCTTTGCCGTGGACTCTCTCTTCTAATTCTGTTTCTGTTCCAAAACAAGAAGTTTTCAGTTGAAATTTCCGGCCTAATCGATGGACGGCAATGGTTTTGCAAATCCCTCTTTGATCTGGCCTGCCTTCGGTTGGAAAAGCGCCTCATGTATCTATGTATTTGGTACTTCCTATATTGCATATGGCAAGCAGTTTCTGCATATGGATATCGTGACATTCATTCGTAGAGGCAAACAATAGGGCACGATGTTGTGCCGAAATTGTGGCATTTATGGAACACACGCACAATGTCTTTCCAATAAAACGAACATGTCCGCCTTTGGTATACAAAAGGGATTCGTTTTCAACCTAAATGAGGCAAATTTATTTCACACCGCCACTAAATCATACAACGGGGACTTTTGTCGATGCCATTGCTATAGTTTGCTACCGCAATCCTTGAAATAATCGTTCGGACTGGGCTTCGAAATAGACATGTTCATTTGTTAAGCTGCAGTCGATGGCGATCATGTTGTCCATAGAAAGCAGCGTTGTTTGCAAAAATACAATGCGAGTACGTCCCAAGTTTTGCATTTACATATGAATTGACAGCGTTGCCAGACGTCCCGGATTTCAGACATAAATTCATCTGTCCCGCCGGGGCATATTTTTCTGGATTGGGACTCAAACTCACAAAATAATGCGTAATGTACCTACCTAAGTTTCTTTCATTGATAATGAACAATCGCTACATTATGGTTTAACCTTAAGAATTTGCTTTTAAAATTTCAATTAAACAAGAATGTATTTTTGCAAACTGACATCTGTCATTAAAATTGACAAAAGAAAAATATTTGCAAATGACAAATGACAAAAACGTCATTTAATTAGTAATTAATAAAAGTGTTTATTTATTTTGATCTACACGCATATTATAATTTTTACTTGTGACTTATAGGTACTATAAGGCAAGTTATGCATTCGTAAAAAAAATCGAACTCGAGATTTTGATCAAAGTTGACATTACGATAATAGCGAAGACGTTTTTTCTTTTTTTTTAAGACCAAAAATATCGGTACCTGCCATACGATTTTTTTTCGAAATTTTATAAATTTTTTTTTTCTCAAAAACTGTTCGACAGATTTAAAAAATTAAAATACAAAAAAATTTCTTTCAGTTAAAGATAGATAATGGTTGAAAAAAATTATTGAGGGTACCCCCTAAGGAACCATTTTTTTTTTGATTTTCTCAAAAACGGTATAACCGATTTTGATCATATTTTTTGTTAAAGCTCCCCAAAAACTTGAATAGAATTGTGTATTCAAATTTTCAAAAAAAAAATTTGATTTTTAAAAACAATTTCAATTTTTTTTTTTAAACTCAATATTTCGAAAACCCCATTCTAGATTTTTTTAAACTTGATAAATGAAAGTTTCTCAATATAATCAACAAGATGTGTGTTAAAAAATGGTTTTTTAAAAATCGTATTTTTCTCGAAAACGGCGCTCGCCTAGAATTTTGATAAAAATTTTTTCTTTCAATTAATTCTTACGATTTTTAATTTAATAAAAAAAATTTAAATTAAGATATAACAGCTTGCAACCTACTCGTACCATAGAACCATTTTTTCAAATTTTGAATTACTCATTATCGACATAATGGATTTTAATGAAATTTTTTTTTATAGAGAGGCTTCTAACAAGTTTAAAAAACATTGCATTTCAAAACTTAAAAAAAAAAATATTTTTTGAATTTTTGAAAAAAAAAAATCATTTTTTTTTTTGAAAATTCGATATTTCAAAAACGGCTTAATATTTTTTTTAAAGTTGGTGTACAAATTTTTTTTTTCTTAAAAATCTTAAAAATTTTGTGTACAGGATATCCGGTAATTCATGTGCCATACTTTGGGATGTGATTCTTGGTCATATTCTAAGAAAAAAATTGTTCTACAGTAAAGTCTGATTTTCAACTTTAACATCACTTTTTGACGATTAAAAAAAGGCTAACTTTGGTGTACCCTGACCCATGTTAAGGTCAATTTCTCTGTCAATTCTAATGGTAGCGACCTCATTCTAGACTTTTTTTAGACGAAATACTAACCTTTAAAACTACGTTTAAACTGAGCTGATATGTTTTTAGGGTAGGTTATTCAATTTTAAATGGTTTTCAATTTTTCTTGCCCGACTTTGAGGTCAATTTTTTTCAAAAAATGCGTAATAAACATAAGGTTTTCTTATTTTTACCTGATGAACAAAACAATTATAAAAAAATACTCATTAATAAGTGTACCCAAAAATCCATACATTTTATGATACTTGGGAAAATCTAAAACAGGTGAAAATCGAATTTTGGCTTTTTTACCTACTTATATTACAGCACTTGGCAATTGGAGTGGTTTTCCAAGAACTGATATAGTTTTTAGGTAGTTTTTAAGACTGTGCACTTACGAAACCGGTTAAAAGTGTACTTATACCTACTTGACTTGTTGTCAAAACCCTAATTACCTTACCTCTTCTCAGAGAGAGTTAAATTTGAGGTATGAATGTTAAATGGGCAAATTAACTAAATAAGTGGCATAAAAGAATAGAAAAAACAAATTCATTCATCAGATTATCAACTTAAGTCACGATAACAGTTGGATAAGAGTGCTTTTTGAAATGCCTTCATTTACGAGAGAAGATACGCAGACATTTTATTCGTTTATTGGTTGTGCAATGGAAATTCAAGAAGAGCACAACGATGATATCAAGAACTTTATCCTAACAGACGACTTCCTTCTAGAAATGATTTTGAAAATAACTTTCGAAGGTTTCGAGAAATTGAAGAAGAGTTTCGGTCGATGAAAGAATACTGGCAGCTGTTGAAATCGATCCTTCCATCAGCTTAAGACGCTTGGCTCTACAGTTTAATGTTTCCAAACACAGAATTTCCAGTATACTGCATGGAGAAAATATGTATCCATATCACCACACACCACACAATTGTGCAAGAACTGCTTTCCTATATGATTTTGAAAAGAGACTCGAATTTTGTTACTGGTTGCTAGAGAGAAGTTTGGATGACATCAAGTTTATAAACAGAATTCTTTGGACAGACGAATCTCAATTCACAAGAGATGGTATTACGAATTTCCATAATATCCATACATGGGCTTCGAGCAATCCACATTCAAGACAGCAAAGATCATTTCAGAACAGATTCAGTGTCAATATGTGGGCAGGTGTAATTGGAAATAAATTAACCGAGCCTTTCAAATTACCACCCCGACTTAATTCTACTATCTGGAGATTTTACAAAATAATCTACCACACCTATTGGATGATGTTCTACATACTTCAACTAGCTTCATCATATTTCCAACAAGATGGTGCTCCGGCCGACTATGGTCCTGAAGTTAAGGATTGGCTGGATGAAGAATATGGTGATCGATGGATAGTCAGAAATTGACCAATTCACTCGACTGCTAGATCTCCCGATCTCATTGTACTGGATCTTTTTGTATGGGAACAAATGAAAGAAATCGTTCACTCATCTGAAATAACAACTTAAACTAAATTAGAATAACGCATTTCCGAAGGATCACTAAAATTAAGGCAAGAGTTATCGAGAATAAACATTCAAAATGAAATCCAAAAATTGGCTCTAGCATGCATTCAAAACGCAGGAGTGTACTTTGAGCACTTATTATGACTGTATTTGTTTGTACATAAAATAAAAAATTATTTAAAACTGCACAATTTATTGTTTTATTCAAACCCTTTACACTTCAGGGCAAAAAATATTTTTTTTTTAATTTTATCTGTCTTAGATTTTCCCAAGTATTATAAAATGTATGAGTTTTTGGGTGCACTTATTAATGAGTTTTTTAATTTTTGATTATTGTTTTGTTCATCAGGTAAAAATAAGAAAACTTTATGTTTGTTACACATTTAAAAAAAAAATTTACCTCAAAGTCAAAATTTTGCTCGGGCAAGAAAAATTGAACACTATTTAAAATTGAATATCTGGTAACCCTAAAAACATATCAACTCAATTTAAACATAGTTTTAAAGGATAGTATTTCTACTAAAAATAAAATGCACAACTGGGTCGCACGAACTTGCTCCTATGTAATCGACTAGGAATTTTAAAAACGAATGTTATTAGAGAAAACTGTTGATAAGGATAAAATTAATATTAAATTCTTTTAGTAGTAACAGAATGCTATGCAAATATGAATTTATGCAAGAACAAAAATTATAAGTCCTTGTAGTGGTTTGTTTAAAAGAAGCTTTTATAGGTATACAAACTTTTTAAAGGCTTTTTAAGAAAAAAATTTGGTACGCTGATTTAAAGTTTTTATTATTGTTCGAATAAAAATTAAATTTACGAAAAGAAATATTGACCCGTTTCGGAGATATCGAATTTTCAAAAAAAAGAAAAAATAGATTTTTTTTTTCAAAAATTCAAAAAATATTTATTTTAAAGTTTTGAAATGCAATGTGTTTTAGACTTTTTAGAAGCTTCTTTATAAAAATTTTCATTAAGATCCGTTATGTGGATGAGAAATTAATGAGAAATTCAAAATTCGAAAAAATGGTTCTATGGTAGGTACAAGCTGTAATATCTTAATTTCAAAATTTTTTTTATTAAATTAAAGATCGTAAAAGTTAATTGAAAGAAAAAAACTTTTATCAAAATTCTAGGTGCCGTTTTCGAGAAAAGTACGATTTTTGAAAACCATTTTTTTTAATTTTTTAGCATTTGTATGGTAGGTACCTTTATTTTTAGGTAAAATAAAAATTCTTTTCTCACATTTTGTAGATTATATTGAGAAACTTTTATTTATCAAGTTTAAAAAAAATCTAGCACTGGGTTTTCGAAATATTGAGTTTTGAAAAAAAAATTTTTTGGGAATTTGAGTACATAATTCTATTTATGTTTTTAGGGAGCTTTAGTAAAAAAAAAATTACCAAAATCGGTTGAATCGTTTTTGAGAAAATCAAAAACAAAAAAAATGGTTCCATGGGGGGTACCCTCAATAACCATTTTTCAGAAAATTTTTTTCAACCATTATCTAGCTTTAATTAAATTAAATTTTTCTGTATTTTTATTTTTAAAATCTGTCGAACAGTTTTTGAGAAAAAAAAAAATGATTATGAAATTTCGAAAAAAATTCGTATGGCAGGTACCGTTATTTTTAGTCTTAAAAAAAAAGTAAAAAACGTGTGGGGGGAAAAAATTAAAAATGATATCTACCAAGTTTAAATAAAATCGGCCTAGCCGTTTAGACTGTAGTCGAACAGACAGACAGAATTGCGAGACCCACTTTTTTAGTCTTCGCTATCATCGTAATGTCAACTTTGATCGAAATCTCGAGTTCAATTTTTTTTACGAATGCATAACTTGCCTTATAGTACCTATAAGTCGCAAGTAAAAATTATACGTAGGACATAAGTCCCGAAAGTTTTTGCGGGACTTATGTTCCAGCAGGATGAGACATAAGTCCCGATTTCAATTCGAATTCAATTGCGGACTTATGACCCAGTAAAGTGGAACATAAGTCCCGAAAAAAAAAATCGGTACTTACATATGTCCCTGCGCCGAACTGAAGTACCAACGAAAAAGTAAGTTCTTAAAAATAAAGTGGGCTATTTTTAAATAACGTTTTCCATTATATTCCTTAGAATCTACTGAAATCATTATTATGCATGGTTAAAAAAGGCACAATAGATCATAATCTGGTTTTGTTTCTTTTCTTCTTTTTGCCGTTGACGGCTGATAATAATTACAACATATACATATGTCTTAAGAACTTGATAAAGTTTTAGTCATTATTACCTACACTTTTCACTTATATTTTTTAATTTCAAAATAAATCTGACACATTTGGTTCTTGTTCCTTCGCTTAACCACCTTCTTCGGTGGATTAGCTTAGTTAACGTCACTTAGTAAAAATTTTGATTTATTATTATTATTTATTATTATTATTTTGCTCGTAGTACCCCTTGGCATAATGGTTAGTGCGTTGGACTGTCATGCGGAAGGTCTCGAGTTCGATTCTCAGCCGCTGCAAAGTTTTTTTCAGGGGTGTACTGCCTCTTGCGAGAAATTGACAAATTCTCCAAGAGTATCTCTTGTCATGGAAAGTGCTGCTCATTAGCCGTTCGGAATCGGCAGAAAATTGTAGGTCCCCTCCGTTCCTGGTAACACGCACACAGGAATGGTTGAGAGTTGTAAGTTACTAGGTCCTGGTTCACTCCGAGCTGTTGCACCACCAAATTTATTTTATTTTTTTATTTTGCTCTTAGTCCATGGAATAAGACCTTACCCTTCGCTATTTACGGTTATTAAATTGGTTGATAGAGCTTACGGAAGCATTGTTCTGGAAATCGTGACAAAATTCAAAAGTACTACAAATCTAATTCTTTCTCTGATTTTGAATTGCGATATGTATGTGGGTACCATAAGGTAAGTTGACAAAACTTGGTAGATATTTAAGGTTCTTTGGTGATTCCCTTGAAGGAAAATTGAATTTTTTGTAGCTCTTAAACTAACGGTACCTGCCATTTCGTTATGAACAATCGTATTTATCTCAAAAACGACCAAACGATCTCGATAAATGATATTGTAGGCTTCTAGACTATATTTTGGTCAAAAAAAAATGTAAGAAAATAATGTATCATCGGTTAATGTATCACAACGGTTTTTTTGGTTTCCGCCTTCTCATTAATGGCTTTATCGATTTCGACCAACAATTATATACAAAAGCTGCTTGAAATTTTAAATATTATTGGTTATAAGAATTTTCGAAAAAATAGTTTTTGGATTTAGAAAAACACAAGTTTTATTTGATAATTTCAATATCTTGAAAACGGGTGAACGATTTTTTTGAAATTATATTTGCTTTATTATTTATCATGATATGAAATACTTAGAATTCGCAAAACAATTTTAGTTTATTTTTAAATATAAATTTTTTACACAATATGATATGAATTTACTAATATGACTCCTAAATTCATACTTTCTCTTAAAATCGGCCGGTATTCTATATTTTAAACCTCATACTATTTAAGGAGATGTTAAAGCAAATAAGAAACCATCAAATTTCATACATTATGTTTTAAATTCGAAAGTACTTTTAACTAAGAGTGTGATTGAGTCGTATATTTTATTTATTTTTTTTTTAACCCCACAATTTTTAAAAAAATTATTCAAATTAAAAAGGGTCACTTTATGAAAATTTTAATCAAAATCGCTTGAGAAGTTTTTTTTTTTAAATTCACACGCGCTCAAGGGTTTATGAGAGACCCTCATAATGTTAAACACAGCACGAGTGATGGGGAAATTAGGGGGGGTAAAGGAGATGTCGATGAACATTGATTTTGAATGTTTGCAAATTGAAATGACAAGGGAAAACCGCGCCGGGTAAATTGTTCCATAATCGTGCTGTGTGACTAAAAAATGAGTCTTTGTATTTGACGGTACGACCAAAATTAGGCTGGAGGGTGAACTGATGAGCATAGCGAAAAGGGTATCACGGGTGAACCAATCAAGGAGAGGAATGCAACTGGCTACTTCGAGTGAACATTGCTTGTGAAAGAAAGGTATGAAACATTTTGGCGGTGTTCAAGAAATGGAAATGATTCCTAGTTCTGTTTCCTATCAGCCTTAACGCTCTATTCTGAAATATATCCACTTAATGAAGAAAAGCTTGAGCACTTGCTCAAAGATGTGAGTTTTACTAGAGCTTCGGGAGTATGAAGTTCTTATATATATACATATAAATAGTGGCATAAGGGTTACATTTTGCTTCAACGACAATAGACAGTATTGAATTTTCGAAGCATTAAACTCCTCAACATTTTTTGTACCCCATTTGACATTGCTGTAAATATCGGAGTTTAATGAGATTATCATACGATATGCTATCGCAATCCCACTTCCTAAACAGATGGACGTGAATTTGAAAACGAATATGAGAAGCTGATTGTAGACCCGTGAGAAAACAATGAAATGAATGGAAAATTTCAGAAAATTTCATTTTTATAAAAATGAAAAGGAGCGTCGGAGACAAAATGGAGCCCTGGCGAACACGAGAATTTATTTTTTAAGGATGAGACTTGAAACCGTCCAATACAACATTATTGACCGATACAGAACGTAATTTCTCATCCAAAGAAAACGGATTTAATTGATACTAAACGCCGCATGCATTTTCGATAAGAGAGCATTAGAAATATAAATCGCAATAATGTTACTTTTTGTAAGGACCTGTTCCACTCTTCGGTAATTAAGATGCCAGTTATTAAGAAGCCTTCGATGTCCGAGAAATTTCTTGAGCTGATGATTTATCAGAAATTCCATGACCTTGAAAAGAAAGGACGGTAAGTGCAATTGGTCGATAGCAGGAGGGGGAGGATGGGTCACCTGTTTTCCAACTTCAAGAGAAGATAAGGTTTTTATCAGTTTTTATGACTTGACTAATAGAAACCTTCTTTATAACTACAAATTTGTTTTTTAAAATTTGGATTCAGAGAATGGGGTTTCTGCGTTTTAAAAAAAAGAACTTAATGTTGCCATAGCTTGTAGAATTTTGAAGAAGTAAAAATAATTGAACTTTACTTCGTACAAAATATTTAACCAAAATTGGACTCTTAGAGAATTATGAATTTACTTTCTCCCTGACTTTAGCTGACCTATTGCAATAATTATTTTGACTGAAATACATACATAAATTAAAATCAGAGCCAAACTGGTTTCAAATTTATATCAGACAAAATTATATCGAATTTCAACTCATGGGGAAAAATATGTGAATTCCTACAAAATTCAGAAGTGTGAATTAGAAAATCAAATTTTAAATTACCAATTATTTGAATTACACCAAAAAATCCTTTGATCATTCATAATTACGAGTATTATCCTCAAAACCATTTTATGGTAGAATATTTTAATATTTATATTTATGTTGTACTTACTTTATTTGCAGCCTAACCACCATATAACCCTAACAAAGGGACTAAAAAGGGTTAAATAAAATTACACGCGTATAGAAAAGCTTAAACCATCTGGCCTCCGACACGGCCACCAAAAAATGCTATTTGCATTAGAAATGTAAATTTTCCACGGCCATCATTAGAAACGTAATAATTATTTTAATTGGGTTTTCCAAAATGCAGCTTTGCATTTATGTAAATGAGAATGCGGTCGGGTTGTATTAATATTTATAAATTTTCAACATACCCGCAATTGCCCCTGCGTGCTGCTGCGTTCACCATGGGATGGATGGTGGCCATAGAGTGGACAGTAGACACATCCGTGCACTCCTCACGGCTCAGCTCTGAATATACCTATATAGGAGTTGTACCCGTTGTGGTATTAAAATAATATTGAATTTAAAATCTAGGCGGGCTTAGAGCTTCTATGGCACGGATATAGGGCTATAGTGAGCTTGTGATAGTTAATTTATCGCTGATTAAAAATTCCTAAACGCACAGTTCAACTTGTTATTACAATTCACCTGAATTAAAGGTTCCCTCCGCACCTACCTACACCTTTAGGGTAAGGTATATGGTGCCGAGGATATAAAGTGAAAGATGAGAGCGAATAAAAGTTAATCGCGGTGGATAGACGCCATTTCGAATGGACGCATCCTTATGGTGATGCGGCTGGCCCGACTCTTCGTTTTGGCACCATGTAGCTGTAGTCCGTGCGCATAAATGTACAACCATCTTATGGACATGAACGTTGTGTATTGGCCCTAATGGCCCCTCTGTATTGTCCCTGTCGCCGTCTCCGATGTACATCACGGGCTCTCCCTTCTGTCCATATTTTTCAAGAATAAAAGGCTGCGCATAGGTATACCTACTGGGGGCTTGACATGAACAATTTGCATTTTCAACATGGAGATTGGTTATTAGCGAGATTTATGGATATCATATTTGTATGTCAGTGTGTGTGTTTATTAGCTATCCTCATATGAATCTACAACGGTGATGATGCCGGGAAACATGGCAAAGGACTAAGCGCAGACTCTATTTTAAAGAAAAACAAGATTTTGAGGTGAAATAAAATTAAAAAGAATTTGATGAAGGACATTTTCTTTTGTGCTGGTTTTCTTTAATCCTATAAAGCGCATGTCGTCTGGGTCTGGGTAGTGTTTTAAAGTGAAGGAAGGGAAAATTATGATTTGAATATTCTTTTTTAGGAAATTAAAAAATGTAAGGTCACGTCTGCTGCAGCATGAAGGTTTTTAAAAACAAAGAGTAAATGAGAAATAAGTTGGAATCGAATCATAAAAGTAATACATTCAATTTTAATAAAAAAAAATAATAGATGGGTCTTAGTTTAAATGTTTTAAGTCAATGGTAGTACCCAAAGTTAAAGTAGCTACATGAAAATGGACTCGAAACAAAGCAGAAAAACGGCCCCAAAAATTCTTGTATAAGTGCAAATAAAATTTAATTTTCAAAATTTACTAAGCTCAAAATTTAACAGTACCTGTCTGATGCGATGCTTGGAATCCAAGGATCTTATCACTTTCTTTGGGTACACAGTGCTATGGGTGGTAAATTCCGCGCTACAACCGGCCTCGAAACTGAGCTTACCCTTAGCCAAGCAACGGAGTTTAATGAGCGGTACAGAGAACCCAAAAAAGGGGTTTAAAGTCCCGAGAACCCGGCAAGTTCTGTTGCCCAACTTGTAATATAGACGCCCGCCTTATTATTTAACCTTAAAAGCCCCAATTTTTTGTATTTTCATATCAAAATAATTTGGGGGCTATTTTGCATTTATTTCGGGGAATATTGTTATTTCTTTTTAATATAATTTTTCATTGGGACCATATTTCATGTAGCCTAATAATAAATCCAGGGGTGGAATCGCGTAAAGTGATAGTTGACTATCAATTCGTTGATTGTCGTTTTTGACTATAGCTGTCTCTATCATATCAATTAAGAATTACGTATAGAGAGAGCGATGGTCAAAACGACAATCAACTAATTGATAATCAACTATCAGCTTACGCGATTCGACCCCAGTTTTATATATCAGACGTTATCAAATTATCGTGCATTTTCGAACAAATTAGTTTAATTTTTACTTGCGACTTATAGGTACTATAAGGCAAGTTATGCATTCAGCAAAAAATTTAACTCGAGATTTTTGATCAAAGTTGACATTACGATGATAGCGAGGACTAAAAAAGTGGGTCTCGCAATTCTGTCTGTCTGCCTGTCTGTCTGCCGGTTCGACTACACCCTAAGCGACTCGGCGAATTTTCTTTAAACTTGGTAGATATCATTTTTAAATTTTCCCCCCACACGTTTTTTTCTTTTTTTCTTAAGACCAAAAATAACGGTACCTACCATACGATTTTCCTCGAAATTTAAAAAAAAAAAAAATTTTCTCAAAAACTGTTCGATAGATTTAAAAAGTAAAAACACAAAAAAAAAATTAATTTAGTTAAAACTAGGTAATGGTTGAAAAAAAATTTCCGAAAAATGGTTTTTGAGTTTACCCCGCATAGAACCTTTTTTTGTTTTCGATTTTCTCAAAAACGGTACAACCGATTTTGATAATTTTTTTTGCTAAAGCTCCCTAAAAACTTGAAAATAATTGTGTATTCAAATTTTCAAAAATTTTAGTTTGGACTTTTAAAAAAAATTTCAATTTTTTTTTTCAAAACTCTATATTTCGAAAACCCCATACTAGTTTTTTTTAAAACTTGATAAAAAATAGTTTCTCAATATAATCTACAAGATGTGATAAAAAAAATTATTTTACCTGAAAATTAAGGTACCCACCATACAAATGTTAAAAAATGGTTTTCAAAAATCGTACTTTTCTCGAAAACGGCTACAATTTTGATAAATTTTTTTTCTTTCAATTGATTTTTATGATCTTTAATTTAATAAAAAAAATTTGAACTTAAGATATTACAGCTTGTACCTACCATATAGAACCATATTTTCGAATTTATCGTTTTTAATTAACTTTTCTATAGAGATGCTTCTAAAGAGTTTGAAAATATTGCATTTCAAAATTTAAAAAAAAAAATATTTTTGAATTTTTCGAAAAAAAAAAATATTTTTTTTTTGGAAAATTCGATATCCCGAAAATGGCTCAATATGTTTTTTGGAAATTTAATTTTTATTCGTACAATAATAAAAACTTAAGGTTGGTGTACCAAATTTTTTTCTTAAAAATGTTTTGAACATTTTGTAAATAAGAACTTGTTTTTTTCAAAAAATCACTACAACGACTTATAATTTTTGTTCTTGCATAAGTTTATATTTGCATAGCATTCTGTTCTTGTCTCTTACTACTTAAAGAGCTTAAAAAATAAATTCGATCCTTATGAACAATTTTCTCTAATATCATTTGATTTTAAAATGCCTAGTCTATTACATAGGAGCAAGTTCGTGCGACCCAGTCGTGCATTTATTTTTTTTTAATTTTGAGCTTGAAAATATTTTTTTTTAAAAAACTGTTCACTAAAAAAACTTGATTTAAAAATAAAATAAAAGAAGAAATGTCTAGCCTTCCAAAATGGGTATTTCTTGGTATTGTAGGTATTATCGTTGTTTTTTAATAATTTTTGTTTGTAGTTTTTTTTTTTAGAAAATTGCTCCTCCGGATGGAATAGAGCTAGTAGTGGAAATACGAATTTTTCTCTAGATGTGGCTTCTTATCACACATCTTATGCGAACCACCCTATGTTTCATGTTGTCAGCAGGAACGGAGGTTACCTACAAACCCCTAAGATAAAAAGCACTGCGTGGCCGATTTTTTTAAATTTTGGTAGACTGCATATTAATTTTTTCCTCGAAAAATTATTTTTTTTTTAAATGGCTATAGAATAATTTTTTTTATTTTCGATTTTCTCAAAAATTTTGAAAGTTTGAATTGTAGTGTACATTCAATGTGAAAAAAATTTTTTTAGATTAAAAAAAAAAAACAATTTTTTTGGAAAATCACATGATCTATTTATAAAATCGGGAAATTGATAGTTTTTACCAATATATTCAAGATATATGTAAAAAATAGTATTTTATCTAAAAATAACAGTATTTACCATACAAATTTAAAAAAACATGATTTTGAAAACAGTATTTTTCTTGAAAGCGGCACTGTTCTATGTTCCACCTAATTCTTAAGATATTTATTTATTTATTTGAATCAAGCTAATTAATATCTAGCGTACAAAAAAATATTACTTAGAATTAAGAATTTATAAATTATACAATATTATAGAATATTTTTTTAAAACTATTATTTGAGACATCACAAAAATTTATTAATAAATTATGATTGACGTTATACAAATTAAACATTGTATTCAATGGTGAATTCTGCTCATAGTTGGTACGATAGTGTTTTATGTAAATTGGGTCACGAAAACCTCTTAGATTTCGATTTGGAACATTAAAATTAACACGACACAAAAGGTTTAAAGCATCGATATTACCATCAATAAGATTAACAATAAAAACAAAACATAAATAAGAACGTCTGCGCTCCAGACTCGGTAAATCTATGAGTTTTAAACGGCTGCTATATGAAGGAAGATTCAATGGATTCTGCCAGCCTAAGCCTCTAAGGGCAAATTTTAGGAATCTTTTTTGAATTTGTTCAATTCTTATTTTGTGACAACTGTAGTAGGGGGTCCATACCTGGCAAGCATACTCTATAATGGGTCTGACAAATGTAGTAAATAGTTGTTTGATAACATAAGGATCAGAAAACTGACGTGATTCCCTTTTAATCCAACCTAATATTGAATTGGCTTTATTACATGCCATATTGATATGCTGTGTGAATTCGAGTTTCTTATCGAACAATACGCCAAGGATAGATACATCATTTACATTTAATAGATTTACGCCATTGAAACTGTAGTCAAAAGATAAAACGGACAATTTTCTTGTAAAATTTATAATCTTACACTTATCGATATTTAACAACAAATAATTACGTGCACACCAATTATAGAAAGCATTTAGATCAATTTGAAGCTTTTCACAGTCAAGATTGCTAGAAATAGTTTTAAATATGTTAACATCGTCTGCATACATAAGACAATTAGAGTACTTTAAAACTGAAGGAAGATCATTTACAAACAATATAAAAAGAACTGGACCCAAATGGCTACCCTGGGGAACACCAGAATTTACGACAAAACTATTTGAATGGTAGCCCTTAAAATTCACTGAATAGGATCTGTCAAGTAAATAAGATTTTAGCCAAGCAATGAATTTTACGCTGAACCCCAGCCTACTCATTTTATTAAGCAAAACTCTATGCGATAGTTTGTCAAATGCCTTACTAAAATCTGTAAGAACACAATCCGTCTGTTTTTTGTTTTTAAAGGAATCGACACAAAACTCCGTTAACTCCATAAGTAGGGTGACAGTCGAACGGCCCTTTGAGAAACCATGTTGGTTATGAACAATAAATGATTTTGTGTAAAAGCTTAATGTTTTGCAAACAATTGCTTCAAAAAGTTTGGGAATGGCCGACAGTTTAGCTATTGGACGGTAATTAATAATTTGATCCTTTTTACCTTTTTTATGTAAAGGAATTATAAAAGATTGTTTCCATACATGAGGAAACTTACAAGTAGACAATGAACAGTTAAAAAGAACAGAAAGTGGCATAGACAAGTTATTGACACATTTTTTCAGAACTGAAGCTGGTACCCCATCAGGACCAGACGCGTCATTATCTTCTAAATTAGCTATAAATTTCATAATATCGTCAATAGTTATATGAAAATTTATATCAGTCAAGTGAGAATATGATTTCAAATGACCAAATAATTGATCATTTTCGTCAAGATTATCACAGTTTAGGTTATCACAGTTCGAAAAGTTATCACAGTTAGAAGAATCACAGATATATGCACTTTGAAAAAAGTCTGAGAATAGTTGTGTTATGATACGTGGGTCATGGTCTGAGATATTGTTATGCATAAGAACGGACGGATAAGGACAAGATTTTCGTTTGCTGTTAATAAAGTTCCAAAAGGATTTAGGATCCATTTTTAAATTACTTTGAACCTTTTGTATGTAAAAAAGATACTTAATACTTGATTCTCTGTTGAAAATATTTCTGGCCTCACAATAAATATTAAAATCGGTAACTAGTCCAGTTTGTTTGTATTTAAGCCATAGTTTATTTCTACGGTTTTTTAATGTTCGCAGTTCACTATCATACCAGCTAGGAGCAAGCGATTTTGATTTAATAGATATTAGAGGAACAGATGCTAAAAAACAATCAAATATTTTGTCATAAAATTTCAAAACCATTGAATTAATATCTGAACAAGAGCAAAGGCATGACCAGTCAATTAAAGATAGCAAGTTATTTAATTTAGTATAATCAGTTTTTTTAAAGTTAAATTTAAAAACATTGTCAGGATCCTGATTATTCATTTCAAAGTTTTGAATAGATATGGTAAGTGCTGGGTGATGAGAGTCTTCGTTCACTAGAGGATCAGTTGATCTGTCAAGTGAAATACCGGCATCAATTGTTGTGTAAATTAAGTCGAGGATCTTGGCGTTAGAGTTTTTGATGTCGTTTATTTGGTGAAGACCAAGTGACGTTAGACTGTCAAGAATTTGAGAATCATCCATTGATAGATTTCCTGTTGGAACCATTGCGTATGTATCGGGACAACGTTTCCAAGATACATTGGTTAGATTAAAATCGCCAAGGCAGATAACTTCATCATTATAACTCATTATCTCAAAAATGTAGTTCAAAAAAGAGAAGGCTTCATTGTAAGTATTAACTGGGCTCCCAGGAACAATGTACATAGTTACAAGATAGATAGTTTTGTGTGAAAGAATCATCTTTACACATAGGAACTCTTCGTTCAAACAAACAGGAACATTGACTAGTGACGTCACAAAACAAGATTTAACAGCAATAAGGATCCCACCGCCGACAGTATTGATACTCGGATCGGAGTGTCTATCTCGTCTATATACATTAAACGAAGAATCAAAAAGTTCCGAGTCATTTATCTCGCCAAACAGCCATGTTTCAGTCAAAGATATGACATCGTGAGAAGAATTTGAAGAGTTGTAGTAGACCTTATTAGTCTTTGTCCGTAGGCCTCTTACATTTTGATAGAGTATATCAATTAGTTGCGACGACGGTGTGTTGGTCTTGTCAAAGTCTTTCGAAAAGGAGTATTCATAGTATTTCGCTTAACGAACTCGTGGATGATAATGTTTTCCGGCCAGAAATGCTTATCCAATAAACGGGTGAATATTTCATGTGGAACGAATAGTTTGAAAGATGAGTAGTCAATTCCTTTTGTTGGTAACTGCTCAATTTTGAATTTGATGTTGGTGAAATGAGAATCAACATATGCAGATATATCATTGCAGGTAGTGTTTGCGTCGAAATTTGATAGAAAAATGCATTTAAATCTCTCAGCGGCTCTTAATTTAACTGCAGGTAATATTTCACCATTTGGTAAAGCTACTGACGATACAAACGTAGAAGACGGGGGCACTGAAGTTGTGGAGAGCTTTGAAATTGAGGAAGTTGCAGAAGAGGTATTAGAAGCCGGTAAACAAAATGTAGATGATATTGATGCGAATGACGAAGGGGGTGGTGACGAAATTGTTGGTGAAGATGTTAAAGATGTCGTAGACGTTGAAGGTGAACATGTTTCAAGTGGAGTCATAATATATGAAGATGAAGTAAATAAAGATGGTGAGGATGAAGAAGTCATAAATGAAGATGTTGCATATGTAGATGTTAAAGGTGTAGATTGTGTCGTAGATGAAGAAGTAGTAGATGTGGACGTTTTAGGTGAAAAAGCTGTAGATAAAGATGAAGTTGTCGAAGATGAAGAAGTAGTTGATGTTGAAGTTGCAAGTGAAGGTATCGTTGTCAAAGATGTAGTTAATGAAGATGTCGTAGAAGAACACGTAGTAGATATAGATGTTAAAGGTAATGGAGTCGTTGATAAAGAAGATAAAGATGTAGATGAAGAATTTGTACATATAGATGTTGAAGGTAATGGTATTATAGTCGAAGGAGTTGAAAAGGATGAAGATGTCTTAGGTGAAAGCGTTGAAGTTGAAGATGTAGAAGATGCAGGAATTGAAGATAAAGATGTCACAGATGGTGGTTGTGTTACAGTTGTTGAAAGAGTAGGTTTCTTTGTCTTTTGGACTAAAGGTGAGAGAGCTAAATTTGCTCTTTTGAGGGTATTGCGAGTGACACGTAAGGGACCAGGGCGCTCATTTATCTTAAGGGAAGAGTTGTGGGATGTTAATACCGCCTTTCTTAGATTTTGAATCTTAGGAGTCTTTGGAGTAACAGCATTAGATGAGGACATGCAGAGATTTGAAAGTTGCTCATTGATCAGAGCAACCGCGTCAATAAGTTTATCAACTTTTAGTTCTAAAGAATTAATGTAAGCACTGACATTTTCCATTTTTTAAATGTTTATTTTTTCTTGATGTGTATTAAAACTTACTTAAGTTCGGGTGCAATATTAACTACGGCACTGGTGATTTGCATAGGTTATAATAATTGAACCATATATAGCACAAAAGTATGCAATGAAACTTAAAAAAAGTATGCAATATATTTTAATGAATTTGCGAAAAATATTATATAAAAATCATTAAAGTATGCAAGCAATTACACAAACCAGAGAAAGAAACAACGATAGTTATTTGGAAATTTTTCACTCAAACAAAAATAGAAAAAAAAAAAAAAAAAAAAAACACTTCATAGAGATTAATTGTCAAGCACAGAATAAAAAAATGCAAGAAAGATTAAGTTAATTAATTTTATATCACTTGTATTTTTAGCTTAACACAAAGTCGAATTAAAAAACACTTTAAATAAAATAAAATATATAACCAACAAGTTAAATTTTATTGATGATTAAGTCAAATATTAAAGTACTTAGATGAAGCGCAAAAATAGACGTCACTCGCAAACAGAAGCAGCGATAATTTCTTAAGCAAGATCTATTATTCAATAAAAATAAAATCCACGACTGGGTCGCACGAACTTGCTTTTATGTAATAGACTAAGAATTTTAAAAACGTATGTTATTTTATAGAGAAAATTGGTAATAAGCATATAATTAATTTTTTAGACTCTTTTACTACCAAGTAAGAGATAAAACAATACCATATAATTTCTTAAGCAAGAACAAAAGATTTTGCTACACCAACTTTAGGCTGTTATTATTTTTTGTTGAGATATCGAATTTTCAAAAAAAATTAAAAAATTAAAAAAAAATTCAAGTTATGAAATGAAATGTTTTTCAAACTTTTTAGAATACTAGGGGCCGTTTTCAAGAAAAAAAAAACCATTTTCGAAAACCATTCTTAAACATTTGTATGGTGGTTACCGTTATTTGTAGGTAAAATAATTTTTTTTGTCACATATCTTGAAGGTTGCATTAAAAAATTGTTCTTTGTCAAACTTAAAACAATTTCGAAATACATATTTAGTTTTGAAAAAAGAATCCTAAATCCAAACATTTTTTTTTTTAAAACCCAATAAAAATTGTCTTTGAAAATTTGAATAAGAAATTCTATTCTAACTTTTGGAGAACCTTAGCATACAAGAACTGATCAAAATCGGTTGTACCGTTTTTGGAAAAATCAAAAACAAAAAAAAAATCCTCCCAAAAGATAATCATTGATAATACCATTGATAATCATTTTTGGATTATTTTTTTTTTGAAACATTACCAAGCTTTAACTAAATGAAATTTTTAGAATTTTTCTTAAGAAAATCTGTACAACAGTTTTTGAGAACAAATTAAAAAATTAATTTATAAAATTTCGAAAAAAAATTCCTATGGCAGATACCTTTATTTTTGGTCTTAAAAAAAGAAGAGAAAAACTTGTGGGGGGGGGGGGGGGAATTCAAAATCGTTCCACACTAAGGGCATATCTCCGACTTTTATATCGTATATCGGGGATTTAAGAGAGGTCTTACTTTGGTGTACTCTGACCCATGTTTATGGTAAATGCACTGTTAGTACTAATGATAGAACTTCATTTAAGCCTTTGTGCTTAGAAGAAATACTGGTCCTTGTAACTGCGCTTAAAATAATTGTATATCCTATTTCAGTCTTAAGATATCCAGTTTCTAGCAGGTTCCGTTTTTTTCTGCCCATGCGATTTTTTTTTTAACTTTGAGTAAATATTAGATTTTTTCTTCAAAGTATTCGGCCATTAGGTTCCTTGAAAACCGACAAGTCTTGACTGTTGACCATCTGAAAAATAATGGACTTCTCCGCCATTTCTGCCGATAAGTCTCACACACGAATGTGTTGATTCTCTGGTTCCGGTGATTTTCGTCATACAAACCGTTGGTTTCTATGAGTCCATGAGTCTATTCGTTCGAGCGTTCATTGTACATTACGGGCAACATAGATCCAAAGAGGATGGACTGATTTGCTGAATTTTTGTGATTCTCTAGGAAAAAAGTCAATTTTTTTATATTTTTATTTCAATTTTTTAAAAAAGAATTTTGTATTTTAAAATTTTCTCAAAAACGGAACATACTGTGTCAGCTAGTCTTTAATTTGTCAGTAATAGGCGATTTCAAGCACTTTTATGATTTTTAAGGTTTAATTTAAAGTTTTTTCATCAAAATCAAAACTATGTGCTTTTTAGAACCCGGAGCTAGTTAATATTGCTTTTCGAGTGAAAATAGCTCAGATCCAATATCGACAAAAGGACAGATTGAGCATTAAAAGTTTAACATTTTGGAAGCTCATTGACCCAAAATTATTAGCTAGGTTATGTCCAAAATACGAAAAAACCTGGCCTTAGAACAAGCCTTAAATAACAAAAAAAAAAATACGCCTTAGCCGAAAACGATGACCACAATTGATATCAATAATGTTGCACACGGAATTAGCAGTTGCACCGAGTGACAGTTGCGGGCGGCTTTGACCACATGCACTCGGCTATACCATTGCCGTTTTTGTCCCCATGTGATGATGATGGTGCCCACATATAACCAATATGCCAGTCTCCTCCTACCAGTGTGTCTTCCGTTTCGATATCTTCATACACCATTTAGTCGCATTCATTTGTTACCATTAACTCGGCTCGGTTCCTTATCTGTTTAAAAGGATTTCACTTTGTATTCTTCTGCACAAGAAGCGCAGCCACTTTGCCCTTCCGCGCTCCGCGCCGCACCATGCAATTCCTTTCGCCACCATTGTCTTCTTTCACCCATCATCATGGTGGCTAACAATTGAATCTTTGGCCAAGACCAACAACAACGAACTTTAAAAAAAAAAAAAATAAAAAAGGAAGAGCTCATCTCGTGGAATACTCGTACATGGATATGCTCGCAAAGCGTATACCTATACATAAAATTCACCAAACCGTTCGTCGTTGCAGGGAGTGGATTGTGTGCTCTGGTGACTGCGCTGGCAACTCGCGGATCCTTATTTTTTGATAGGCGAGCATTGCTGGGCTGCATCTGCTGCTGGATGGAATTAGACACGTTTTGTTCCACAAATGTTCCAGCGATAGGCTTCTGCTGCTGATGATGCTGTGGTTTCAATGTTCAGCTACAGCTTACCTACTTATCTATTTTATATGAGTATGCGCTTGGGAGCCTTTACTTTTCTTTATGGGTTATTTTAATGTCGTTAATGCTCATCGTAATTTTTGCTATGACTCTCGTACCGGGTTTAACATTCGTTTTGATCTGCATATCTTCATTTTGGAAAAGTCTTATTAAGGACCCGATTCGACAAGACACACAACTGTATAGGTATATACCAGAGACTCTAAGCGATGGTTGGCTGGGGCATATTTTTATTTGGAGATATTACGCTAGAGGAAATAATGAGCATCTTGGTTTCCATGGCTTAATGGGATTTGGAAAGAATACTTTAATTTATCATCAGCTTCCATATGGTGTTTCTTGGAATTTCTTATTTTGCTGCCTTAAGGTAGGTATAGTCATATCTCCGCGTCTATGGAATTATGATCTTGCATGATTTTGGATGTTTTGAATTTTAAAAAACTGCTAATTAAGGACTGAAATAATTTAGGTAGGTATGATCCAATATGCACACATAAATAGTTATATGTTAAATAAGTCTAGAAAACGATACTGTTCTATAGAACTCATCAAAATTTTTTTCCTGCGTAGATAGGTGTTTAAGCGTTCAGAAGGCTTTATAATGACCGAAAAATAGTGTGAGATACTCCTCCTCTGCCACCCTTTTGCAGTTTAGTTATCAAGAAATTTAATTTTAATAAAATTAAATCACTTGTTGTCTCCCGGCTAATCGGGAGTGGGTTTTACTGTACCAAAAAAAATAAAAATGTATCCTTCCAAATAACTTACTAGTCATTTGGTACCTATTTTATTTGAAAAATGTGCCCAAATATTGTTGGCCAGGTTTTAGACCAAAATACAACGCACTGTGCGTTGTTAACCGGTGATAGTTCCTGGGTATTCCGCGCTCTTAAAGCTGTTTCTCGCTTAGCGCTCTTTGCCAGAAGGCTTAGTCCTTCACAGGCAGCGTAATAATTTTAACTCATCGAAAATTTCGATTATTTTTATATTAGACTGTTCTTATAGCGTTTTTCTACGGAAAATGTTTCCTAGCAAGCCCGAATGATCTCAGACCTATTAGTCTGTCACTGTCATTTAAGAATACTAAAAAGATTGATTGATATCCATTTGCGTATTGGTATCGAAAAGAAAATTTTGTCTACGGATGACCATGCTTATTGCAAAGGAATTTCAGTTGATAGCACTGGTACGAACTATCGAATCTTCCTTCCATCGTAAAGAGTACACTATGCTCGAATTTCTAGACATACATACTTACTAACTTACTTTACTTAACCGGCTCCCCATACACGTGGGGTCTCTGATTGAGACAGGGCAGCTTTCGATCCTTTATGATCCTGAGCACGCTGCTTCCAGTCATCTAGGCCAAACGCTATGGCATCCGCGATGGCTTGGTGTTTAAACCGGAGGTTCGGTCTTCTTTGTCCCCGCGAACATTGGGGCTGAGACTCGAAGACTCTCTTAGCTGGACTATTGTTGTCCCTTCGCTCAATGTGGCCGATCCAATGTAGTCGAATTGTTTTGGTTTTCTAGACTATATCCACATCTTTGTACAGTCGACAGAGATCGCTGTTATAAATTCTCCTCCATTCGCCATCCCCGCACACAGGACCAAATATCCGCCGAAGGATTTTTCTTTCGAAAGAGTCAAGTATAATCTCTTCCTTTCTGCGTATAGCCAGCATTTTGCCTCGTAATGGGGGACTGTTAGTATAAGGGTTTTGTAGAGCGTGTACTTCGTCTTACGAGTGTGGAGTTTTAAACCCATTTGTTTTGCAAAACAGAAGAAGCAGCGGTTTCCTAGGGTAATTCTTAGTCGGATCTCCATCAAGGTGTCGTTCATGGAGTTAATATTAACTCCGAGATGGATGAACTCCTTAACTGCCTCGAAGTTTTTGCTAATAATAATGACATTTTGCCCTAATCGGTGGACAGACGTTTGTTTATTTGTTGATAGCATATACTTGGTCTTGCCCTCATTTAATTCAAGACCGACAAGTCTCGACTGATCTTCAACAGCCGTGAAAGACTCTATTACAGAACGTTGGGAACGGCCAACAACAGTCTGCTCTAGAACGAGATTACTTAAATCACATGACAGTACATACTACGAGTAGTCCTTGCTGAAACTCTGTTCATGTTTGGAATAGTTCAGAGGAGTGGCTCCCTAGGTGCACATTGCACCGCGTATTTTCAAATGTCATGCGATACAGTCAGGTCAGTTTATCCAGTATCCCGAGTTCGGCCATCGCTCCTGAGTACTGACGATGAATACTAGATTAAGTAGTTTTGAAATCGATAAATAGATGGTGAGTCTCGACTTCAAATTCGTTGGTCTTTTCCAGGATTTGTTTCGATATGAATATTTGGTCTATGGTCGATCTGTCGGGACGGAAGGTACACTGGTACTTGCCATCAAAACTATTACAGAACGATTTAAAAGATTCATAAAGCACGTTGGATAGGATCTTATATGTGACATTTACGAGTATCAGGGATATGCCTCGATAGTTCTTGCAAAACATGGTATCACTTGTTTTGTAGATGGGCATATAGAGCTGATAAGCCAGGCATCAGGAATGCTCCCTTCTAATAATATTTGGTTGATGATTTGATAAATGCCAAATACCAAATTAAAGCTTCGTATTTGAAGAGCTCTGCAAGTAAGCCATCAGATACTGCGGCCTTGTTGTTCTCAAGCTTATATAAACCTAAGCCTATCTCTTCTATATATACTGGGTGGAAGAACTGGTTCTTCTTTTCCTATTAAACGAAATGCTATTTAAAAGCATCTATTTGTAGAGACAGAAGACGCTTTTTTTACAAATTGGACACATCTGCTCTGTCAATCTGAGGTTAGATGGAATGCTTGGTGAACTGATAAGCCAAATGCTGACTAGTATGATTATCAATTCAAAACTGGGCGGCTTTTCTGCTAGAAAGAAAAAGGTGTATGCCATAAGGCAGTGTTCTTACCTTTTCTTAAACTTGGTAATTAATAATGTAATGTTATGCCTGGCAGCTGAGAGGTACAGAGTGATGGCTTGTGCAGACGATGTTCCTTTTTCATATCAGGAAAGTATCCTAATGTACTAAAACAACACTTGAAAAACTCTTTAAATAATCTATCAGACTGGGCAGAGCGGTATCGCATGGGAGTCAATCCTTACAAAACAGAACACTTGTCTTATTCTTTATAGGAAATCCTCCTCCTTCTATCAAATGTATTGTACTGGCTTTCGCTGATGAAAGAATGAAAATACTCTTAGTTTATGGTGGACCACTGTTAAGGCTGTTAATTATGACAAGCTAACAAAAGTCCTGCGATCATCTTGCCGGGGCATAAGCAGAGCACTACGAACGACCTCTTCTGCCTCACTAGATGTACTTTTTCCATCTGCCACCCCTCGATATTATCAGCAAACAGACAGCGACGAGACTAAAGTTCGGCATAAGCTTACAAGCTGTGTTATAGGCAAGCTTTGAATTTATTCCAACGATTTTTGCAAATGCTTTATGGACGAGGAAGAAGTTGAATCAATTCCTCATCTTGTATGCATATGCCTGCTCCATCCGATAGTCGTATACTCCACTTTGGGGAGTTTTTCTTCGAGAGACCTAGGGATCTAGTAAATATAGACATTTTTGCAGTTTCTCCCGATTCATACGGAGCTCTAAATGGTTCAACGGGTAAGAAAAAACTCTCCAGATTCATTTAATATATTAACAATAGACCAACTCTGGTCTAAGTGCGTGCAATACTGTTACTGTTACTACTGTTACAATTACTTCAAACTAACCTAACCTTATCCAGTTGGTATTTGATGACCGGGAAATTTGCATTGAACCGACGAATAATTCCACAACAAAACTATCGAAACAATTATTCCGCATTCTTCAGGACTATAGCAATTCATTTCTTCTTGGCGTGTGTTTTGTTTACTTCACAAATGTCAAACTAGAATTGACATTTGCCAACATTTTGAAATAATTATAACATTTTCCGATAGAGTGACAACTTTTATGCAACTTTGTAAAAGGTTTTTCAATTGTTGCAGATAGACTTTGGCGGCCATGTTGTTTTGGTTACATCTGTAAAATCTGTTGTTTATTATTCAATTACTGATTTCAAAACACCATGGTAAGTTACACGATTGAACAGCAATAAAAAAAAAACTGCTCTATCGAAACGAGTGTTCGTTAGTCCAAAATTTTTCGCGCATGGCACTCATAATACGGGCTGGCCCTTCAAAGTCGATTCTTCAACGTTCTATCTACAAATTTGAGAAAGTCAAGAGAACACAAAATCGGCCGAGAACATCGCCATGGTCCGTGAAAGTGACAGCAGAATCCGAGGCAGTCGACCCCTCACCTTTCTCATGAATGAATGAATTTTATGTACTCGTATTAGGTGTATTGTACTGCAACCTGGAGATCTATTGTGCCCCCTTTTGAATATGGATGAGCTTGCTTATCTTATAGTTCTTCCTACAAATTTATTGCTCTCAAGAATCTTAGTATTCGCGACACCTTCAGAAAGGAGAGATCGCTCTCTTTCACATGGTATTGTCCCAGATGGTTTTTCCTTTGGTGCATGAGTGGACAACATGTTCCTAGAAAGTGGTCTTAAGCTTATGCAGTTTGTAAAACGTTTCTCGTTGTAATTGCCCAGTAGTAGTTTCGCCTGCCTTATAGTGTTAGAAGTTCTTTCTAATTCCTGGCTCTGCTTGCTTCCTATTCTTGTTAAATTTTGTTTTTGATGAGATTCTCTCCTATTCCGCAATAGGGCTCAGGCCCTGTTAAAAGGGTTGATGTGCCTATTTTTTTCTAAGAAGTTTGCCTCTTCATTTCCATGAACACCCACGTGATCAGGGCTCTGACCTGTTTGTCAAGTTCGTTTAGCCTCTTAGAGTTGATTGTATATGAGCTTAGTGCCTTGAGTGCAACTCGGCTATCTGACATGATGGTAATATTCTTGTTACGATAGTTTTTTTTTTGAGGTTTCGATCCATGTTTTTCCCTATGTCGTGTACCTCTGCTTGTAAGATGCTGGTGGACTGGCCCATCGGCATGGAAAGTTTGGTTCTATCTATTTCCAAAAATTCCTGTACCAGTTCCTTCTCTTGTTCTTGAACCATCAATGTATCACTTGATGGTATTTGTTTCGAGGGTGACTCGGACTTGGGCAGACTTCAACTTGGTGAATTTTTGCGTCGGAACTTGGGCTTATACTGGTACAAGATCCAACTGAAAAAGTTCATATACAACGCCATTTGCTCGCCTGCCGCGCTTCAGAGGGCTTGGAAGAAGACCCCAATTTCGGCCGAAAAGTCATCTTTAGCGACGAGATGCATTTTTGGATGAATGGCTGTGTGAACAAGCAAAATACTGTATATGGGACGACACCAAACCTCACGAAGTACATCAAGTGGCAAAGCATCCTGAAAAAGTTACGATTTAGTGTGGGCGGCGGCTGTATCATTGGTCCCTACTTTTTTGAAAACGACGTGACGCATAGAACGCATTTGAGGTTTGTCAATACTTCACACTTAATACCTCCAAGAATTCTGACATTTCAAAGCCTTAAGAAGAAATGTAGGTGAAGATAGTTACCCAAAATTTGCCACAAAGTGGATCGATAAATTCAAAATTTCTGTGTGCGACCGCGGTGTGGAATCGAAAAAGTTTGCTCATTTTCAACTCGGATACATTAAATATTTTCGAAACTTCAACTAAGGCGCTGGCGCTGTCTCACTGGGACAGAAACTTCTTATACTGAAAATATTGGCACAAATGTATCCACTACAGCAAGTAGTCTGGTACTTACTACGTTTATATGAGGTGTTGAAGCGAGCCTGAAGCTCGCCTCGACCCTTTGTATACCTGTAATGAGTTGAAATGAGCTTCGTTCAACTCGATCCCACTCGCTTAGCGGTGTCGAGTCGAAATCGCTCAACACCATTTCAACTCAGCTCCAAATCGAGCTCTTAACTCAAATGACGAAAAACCTGGGTGGTAAATTCGACCCTAATCCAACTCGAACTTTCGATACTGCATATAAACGTAGTAACTGGTAGGCCAACTATGTATTAGGATTAATACTCAGAATTTCTGAAGTAATTTTAAAAATTTTACAAATGTTGCTCATATGTGAACTTATCCATCTTACTGTCAACCTTGGATCACATTTTGACATAGATACGAGCAGATCATAAAAAAGTTCAAGAGTGCGTTGGTATTAAAACATACACAATATTTTTGTCTCTTTTAAAAAACCAATGGTTTTTATCATTTTTCTTGTAGATGGAACAGCTGTCAATATCAAAATAGCAAACCTGTCAAACAGAAACCAGATTGAAATTCAGCTTGGATTGAAAAAAGAAAAAAAAAATTGGTTTTCAACTGATTGTTTTTTAAACGGCATGGTTATTTAAAAAAAATATATTTGGGCGTAACGTAGTTTAGGATCGGTTCCAAGGCCAACAAAAAGTTGCGATTAAAGAGCAAATAGTTATTACATTCCAATTATTATTGAACCCATGATCACATATCGGCGACCACCCACCTTAGAGAGATTTTGCTTTTTACAAAAAGGAAATTACTTGAACCTCGTCGATCATTAAATAGATAACTTTATGTTAGCAGTCATCCTGTGTTGTCAGTCAGTGATGAGTCCTCCATCAATCAGACTCATTTGCGATCGCTTGATAGGCTCCTTTTTTAAAATATTTTATTAGTCTTCGCGTTCGAGTCTCTGTGAATGGCTGCTGGCCAACTCGCTTATCCGCCAGCACATTTCCATCAATCTAATCAGTCGCTTCGCTCCCGCAATCGATTGTAATCATGTCAAGACTGTTGCGGTTGTGCTTACAGACTATACCACCATCAGCATCAAAATGCCTGGCGATATGATTGAAGTCAAAACCGTCGTCGTCTTCGGCTTCGGCTTCGTCCCGTCCGGTCCTCATTTACCGTGGGTCTTGAGACATTTATAATGTCGGTCGGTCGGTCGGTTCGTGTAGCGAAGAAAGCTGTGTTGCTCCTCTCCGTTCTCATTAATTCAGATAAATGTACTCGATCGAGGAAATAATTTAGAAAAATCCAGTCCGGAATAAAATATTTATCTGCGCATAAAACAATGATGATGTTGTTGTTGGTTTTCTAAGACTATGCTTCCATTTCTGATGACTCGATTCGATTCGCTGCGACTTGGACTTGGCTTTAGCTTTGGCTCGGTTTGACTTGACTTGGGGTTGGCATTCATCGATTCGTGTTTGGTTCTTCTTCTTTTCCTCATTTTTTTTTTGTTTGTCTTATATTTATTTTCTGCGTGCATAAATATGCACCATTTGCAAATGCATCTACGAGTATTTCAATTAATGAATATGTATCGGAATAATAGTGACATGGGTCCCCACGGAGCATAAATCGACTTCTGGCTGAAGTGTGGTGGTCTTCTTATGGTCTCCTGCTGTTGGCGCGTTGGGCTGCGCCAGTTATTGCCATGCCAATATCGAGGGAGAAGCTATTGTGGAAGCAGCGGAACAGCCTTCCAGTCCAGAGACAAAGATCGCATTTGCGTTTTAAACATGGTGATGCAGAATAGATATTATAAGAGAGATAGAGAGAGAGAAAGAGAAGGAAATTCCGTGGGAAATGTGCAATGCAGATGAAAGGAAATGTCAAATTTTTGCTTTACAATCGTAAAGTTAATAGCTCGAGGTCTGTGCTGTCTCCTGGCTTGGTGGAATTGATCAGTTAAAGAGATCGGATTGACATCTTATCATAGATTTTCATCACGAACTGACAGAAAATTGTATAGTGGGAATTTCTGGATAATTGATGTGTATGGTAAAGAGCCTTTGGTTAGTTTGTATGTTTGTAGGAGTCTCTTTCCTAGCAGGTGTTTAGTGGTAGTCTTACAAACTTTTTCAAATTGTATTTACTTGATCTAAGGGGCAAGTACTGGATTCGTGTTGAAATTTTTGTTTTTAATCACTTGTGAAACTACGAAGATGAAGAAGTCTAACGAAGTGATTATCTACGAACACCTCGCCGGTTTATGCGTGTGTGCGCTTCTGCGTTTGTTACACTGTAAACGTAGCCAGCTAGACCTGTAGACCATCAATGAATAGACCGATTTCATCCAAATTTAGAAGCTTTTACATATTTATGTTGTTTTCTAGAATATAAATTAAATTTTTATTTATATCATACATCGATTTTGATTTTGTATAATTTTGTGTAAGATGACTTAACGATTTTGATAGTTATTGAAGCCATGTTAAGTTTTTTTTAGTAAGGGCGGGTATATGTTGGAATGATATTTTAACAGTTCATATATGTCATTATGTATTCAATATATATAATATAAAATATAATAAAATAGGAGGCCATAACGGCTAGTGCCAAGCCTCAACCATTTTTGTGTGCGTGACACCAGGAATGGAGGGGACCTAAAATTTTTTTTCCGATTCCGAATGGCAAATGAGCAGCACTTTTTATGACAAGAGATACTTTTAGAGAACTTGAAGATTCCTAGCAAGAAGTCAGTTCAAACACATCTTGAAATCCAAAATTCTGTTAATTAAAAATTTTGTAATAAAGAATTTTTAAAACCGAATTTTGAATTTTGGCCACGAAAACCATTTCCGTAGCCACTGGCCAATCATGAAGTTTCTTAGGGGTAGCAATTCTGAATCATTAAAATGCACTTTCACTCTAAAGCGAAGATTTTTTAGTCAATTTTGACACCAGTTAGAACTCTAAGTTATCTCAATAGTTTCGCTTAGTTAGCTCAGGGCATATTAAAAAGATATTTTTGACAGATGAATGTTAAAAATCTTCTTAGTTAACTAAGAGTTATTTTCTCTTCAATCATTCCCTATTTTGATCGCTCTCGCACTATATTTAACTATTTTGAGGGTACCCAAAACCTATTTAGTGCGATTTTATTTTAAAAACCTCAAACACATCGTTAACTCGTCTACAAATATTGCATACAACTACTGTTAGTAGCTTCTGTGATCTAAACTCAAACTTGTGCCATTGAAAAAATAGATAATAATTATACGAGTATACCATCTGAAAAGATTGATTTGGTTTGTCTCCGAGTTGTCTGATTATAATGGTAAATATACAAATAAAATACAAAATTTTTTGCACTTTTGTTTATTTAAATTTGAACACAAATAATTTTCACAATTTTTATTTTTTATTATAATTTGGTTTAGCGAGGCGAGTTACGTACATTGACCCTTCCAAAGCAAATGAAGAGTCTACTGATCAAGACGCACTAAATAAATTCAATCCACATTCATCGTAATGTTAATAAACACCTCATTTCCTAAGTTTTGCTGAAATACAAATAAGTCAATTATCAGTACTAAGCATTAATTTTAAATATGTAGATATGTACGTATGTATGTATATACTTTGATAATAATAAAGAACGCAGAAGCAGATGATCGTTTTTTATTTCGGAGTCCACAATGTTGTCACTCACCTCCATCTTCGGGTAATTAACTCAATTTCTGAAAAGGTTTTGATTTTCTTCAAGCTAAGTAACTACCACAGTAATTTCTGGCTCCTTTTCTGAACAAATTGGTACGGTGCTACTGAGATCTCAAAAAGGTTCCAAAAATTGAAAAATTAATTTTGAATAATTTAAAGTATTGTGTTGCAATTTTATTTAAAACAAAATGCACGACTGGGTCACACGAACTTGCTCCTATGTAATAGACTAAGAATTTTAAAAATTAATGTTTTTAGTGAAAAACTCTTCATAAGCATACAATTTATTTTTTAAATGACTAAAACAGCTTTTTTAGTACCTAGTTGGAGGTAAAAATAGGATGCCATGTGATTCAAGTGATTCAAGCAAATATAGATTTATGAAAGAAGAAAAATTATAAGTCTTTGTAGTGGTTTCTTAAAAACATGCTTTTATATAAAAATTTCTCAAAACATTTTTTATGAAAAAAAATTGGTACGCCAATTTAAAGTTTTAATTATTGGTCGAATTAAAATTAAATTTGCAATAAAAACTTATAAGCTGTTTTCGACGTATTGAATTTTCCAAAAAAAAAATAGATTTTCTTTTTCAAAATTCGAAAAAAAAAATATTTTTCTTAAAGTTTTGAAATGCGATGTTTTTTAAACTTTTTAGGAGCTTCTTCATAAAAAATTTCATTAAAATCCGTTATACTGACAATGAGAAATTCAAAATTCAAAAAAATCGTTCTATGGCAGGTACAGTCAGTAATATCTAGATTTCAATTTTTTTTATTAAATTATAGATCGTAAAAATTAATTGAAAGAAAAAAATTTTAGGAAAATTCTCGGAACAGTTTTCGAGAAAAATACGATTTTCGAAAACCATTTTTTAACATTTCTATGGAAGGTACCGTTAGTTTTAGATAAAACAATTTTTTTTCTTAAATTTTGTAGATTATACTAAGAAACTTTTATTTGTCAAGTTTGAAAAAAATCGAGCATGGGGTTTTCGAAATATTGAGTTTCCAAAAAAAAATTTGAAATTTGTTTTAAAAATCCAAAAAAATAAAAAAATTGGAAATTTGAAAAAATAATAGTATTCAAACTTTGGAGGAGCTTCAGCATAAAAAAAGTTATTTGAATCGGCTGTACCATTTTCGAGAAAATCAAAAACAAAAAAATGGACCCAGGGAGGCTACCAAAAATAACAATTTTTTGGAATTTTTTTTTCAACCATTACCTAGTTTTAACTAAATGAAATTTTTCACGTTTTTTTTTTAAATTCTGTGGGACAGTTTTTGAGAAAAAAATATTTATTAAATTTCGAAAAAATCGTATGCCAGGTACCGTTATTTGTGGTCCTAAAAAAAAAGAAAAAAGCGTGTGGTGGGAAAAAATCAAAACCCAATCTACCAAGTTTGAAGAAAATCAGCTGAGCCATTTAGGCTGTAGTCGAACAAACAGACAGACAGACAGACGGACAGACAGAATTGCGAGGCCCACTTTTTTGGTCTTCGCTATCATCGTAATGTCAACTTTGATCAAAATCTCGAGTTTTTTTTTACGAATGCATAACTTGCCTTATAGTATCTATCTACTTATAAGTCGCAAGTAAAAAAGAGCAATTGGTTTTTAAAATATTGAGTTATTAAAAAAAAAAAATTGCCACTATTTTTTTAATTAAAAACAAAGTAATTGAAGTAGATTTAAATTGGATACATATTTTAACAAATTTGTTCTTTGAAAAATAATTTTATTTTTCTGAAAACTCAATACATACTCGTATCTCAATATTTACAAACAAATTTTCATAAAAAAAATAATAAAATTTGCTGGTGCAACAGTTCGAAGAGAATCAGGACCTAGTGACTTACAATTCTGAACCATTCCTGTGCGCGTGTTACCAGGAATGGTAATGGAACTAAATATATCGGGGCATATCTGACATTTTTAGAAATTTTAGGTACATATTGAAATTTTGAAAATATATTTTTCTTTGAAAATTCAATAATTTGAAATCGGTTGATATTCATTTTATTACAAAACTGGCATTCCGTATAATTTCACTTGTAAATATTTACAAAACTCTTTTGCTCATATATTTAAATTAATTACACAGCTCCTAATAGATTTTTTGGCTCGCTGATTTCAAATCCGGAGTCCGTTTGACCCAATCATGTCAGGTTTAAAGGCATTTGAAGGTCAAATCGTTGAAAAATCTGAAAACCTATATATATACGTTCTTGGCATCGCTGAATTCGAATCGGGGCTTCTTTTGACCGCAACATGTAAAGGTCAAGGTCAAACGAAGGTCAAATCGCTAAAATCTAACGATATGATATTTTTGATCCCAGATTCTGAAAGAGCGGAATATTTTACATCTAAATTCATCTAGACTTGTTGTTTGAAATGACCTCTGGAAGATGTTCCAAGGTCAAAAACTCCTTTTGGATCTTCAGTATAACTCGGACAAATCGAGAAAATGAAGAAAAATACTTCAGCCAAGTGAGCCCTTGAATCGTAGCCCCTAGGATAATCATGAAAAGTTAACCTTCTAACCAGCTAAAGGTTTATTTGTTTAACTCCATACAGTTTTGAATCAGGCATAAAGCCTGATTTTTTTGATGTTTTTGTAGCTACCATTAGTTCTTGGTCCTTTTATTTCTTGAAGAATGATTGACATTTTAGATTTTTCAAAGTTTCTGGTAGTGCAACAGCTCATACAAAGCCAAGACCTATGAGCTTACAATGAAGAAGACCTTTAATTTTCTGCCGACTCTAAACGCCTTAACTGGGCAGCGCTTTTCGTGAGAAGAGACACTCTTTGAAGATTTGTCACTTTATCACAAGGGGTAGTACACCCATGAAAAACAATTTTGAAACGGCTGAGAATCGCACATCCAAACCCTATTTTCTAGATTGAATGTAATACCTTATTTATTATTTACTTGAGTTTTTCTTAGATTTTTATAGGTTTTTCCATAATGTTAAGATTCTTTTTCGTGCTGATACAAACTGACTATCCCGATTTTTAATGTTTCCTGGAAAAGAAAATGCCTACAATCAAATCTTAAATTTTCATCCAGCTATTCTTACTCCTGGTCATACATCCAGAGGACCGTAAAAAAATATTATGATATCCCATATGAAATTCTCAAAAGATGGACGACCTGAAGCTCTTCCACCAAGCACAAAATTATGTCAGTAGAAAAAAAAACTATACAAAAAAAATCATAAATACTTCCAGAGTCACCCAATCGGATTGCAGCATCTCGTCTACCATTTCATATCTCAGTTAAAAGATGTTCCAATCTCCACCTTAAAGCAGAAAAATATCCCAATCAAAAATAAACAGCGGGAATCCGCAGTGCTGCGACCGGCCGAATGATGGTGCGGCGCCATTATGAAAACAGGTAACCGACACGACTTACTCATAAATCCTCATAACCGTGGAATCGAAGATGACAGCTGAATAATGAATATCGCGGCTTTGTTTGCCATTCACAATCGCGTCTCAAAGCAATCCTCCCATAGCTTTTGTACCAACATTATACTCCTATACTCGGTCACCCTCTTCTTCTTCGTTTTCATTGCAATGAGATTCCCAACTTCTCTGGGTTGGGTGCTGGTTGCTAGTTGTTCCAACACAAAGGGAACCCACGCTTCTTATGATTTCTTCTTTTTTGTTACTTTGGATCTCTCGATGATGATGATGATGACTGTGGTTGGAAACCTGTGCAAGTATAACCCAGCTCTCAAGTCATCATGAGAAGGAGGAGCACACAAGCGAGTATTATACTAATTCATCGTCTTTGGGAATATTCGACACAGAAATGGTTGACTGTGCATGGATGAGGGTTTTGCAAAAGGCGCGTCATGCCTTTACGATCATATTAGCATAAAGATGAAGCTAAAGTTTAAATTATTGCATCTTTTTTTGTACCATTGTTACTGCGTAGCAGGGAGGACTTAAGAACGTTATTATAGCTTCCTGCAGATATATAAGGGAATTTAAGAAAACAACTTCTGTATTGAACCTCGAAATGGTCAAAATAGAACTTCAAAAGATCCATGCTTGGAAATAAGGAACATCTACATACTTTACTTTAGGACCCTATCCATGGTTTGATAGGAGTGTTCTCATAATTTGACAGCATAAAGGGTCTATTAAGGTATTTGAAGTATAAGTTCTAATTATTATCAGGAGCAATACGAATAGGTTTCGCTTGAAAAATGTATTGTCATTGAAGATTGGAAACTTAAGATTCTTGAACCTCTTAGACCAATTTTTATCTACCACATTCATAAAAGTTGGTACTGAGAAAAATAGACTTATACCTAGTAGTTTTAGTGTGATAAGTGGTCAGACGGAAATGAAGAAATGAGTATCTCATTTTTGGTAAAAATTAATCAAAAGTGTCGAAATGGCATTTTTAACAACCAGCCTTAAGGCATGTTTCATTAGAAATGCCATTTTTTACCATTTATTTTCCAGTAACTCAAAACAGACATGAATCAGCCTTGCATGTCAAGTTCTTCTATCAAGAAAATGGGCTAAGAGCTTAAGACAGTCAGTCTTTGCTAAAACCGTAGGTATATCTATTTTCATCTAGAGACATAATTCGATCCTTAGAAATAATATTGTCCAGTGGATTATTTATCTATTAAGCATCATGCTAGCTTTAAAAAGAATATGAATAGCCTTAAGTTAAGTAAAGAAGGAGTGGCTGTCAACTGAGAACTGACGCATTTTGAGCAAATGTTCGCCCGTTGGCCCGTTGCGATGCAACATCTTTTCTATATTTATTATACCATTCCGAGCTCCTTTTCAAATGTGTAAGACTAATTATAATAAGGTCATTCAGATTTTTGTAGTAGAAGTCTTTGGGAAAAACTAGGACATGTAAAGGTGGGCCATTTAGTGGTTTGTTTTTAAATGATAGGTTATTTTGACACTCACAGCTGTTTCCCGCTCGAAATCTTGTCTGAAAGTTAGTATCATACCTCTGCGGAACGTGATGAGTCGCCATACGTTTGAAAAACGTTGGAAAATGCTGAAAACTCATTTCCAAATTGATTTCTGTGTAGCCGAAACAGTGCGTTTTTTGAAAAGAAGTTTTGGCCGAAATGAAGCTCCCGACCGCGCCTTCTGTACCTGAGTTTGTGCAAAAAGTTCGTATGAGACTGGTATACTGGTGGACAACACTCATGGTCCGTTCGTCGTACGGTGGGCACAAACGTGAATGTGGCTGCTGTAGCCGAAAGCGTGAGACTCAATTCACGAACACCAATTCGCCATCGATCCTAGAAGCTCAACATTTCACGCACTGGCCTGAGGAGAATTCTGCATAAGGATCTCGGATTATTCGCTTAAAAGGTCCAGTTTTCCCAGAAAATAAAGGCGCACGATTATCCGCTTCGTTATCGCTTCGTACTTTGAGCCTTAGAGGAGCTTGAATTGGACAACGATTTTTGGCGAAAAATCGTCTTTTCTGACGAGGGCCATTTTCATCTCAGCGCCTATATAAACTTACAAATTTGCCGCATCTGGGGCTCGGAAAACCCGCACGTTATTCTCCAGAAGTCAATCAATCCACAGAGAGTGACAGTATGGTGCGGATTGTGGAGTGGTGGCATCATTGGACAAATTTTCTTCTAAATTGATCCAGGGAAAAACGTTTCGGTCAACGGTGGGCGTTACAGAGCCATGTTCACCTACTTTTTTTTTTTACTAAAATTGAAGACATGGACTTAAAAGACCTCTGGTTCATGCAGGATGGCGCGCCATACCACCCATATAACACAGCCCATCCCATACCAATCGATCTTTTGCGCACCAAATTTCAAAATCGTGTTATCAGTCGTCTTGGCGATGTCAGTTGGCTGCCTCGGAGCTGCGATTTGACCCCTTTGGACTTTTTTTGTGGGATCCGTAAGGGACCTATGTTAAGCCAAGAATCCAGAAACGATTCAAGCACTAAAAGCCAATTTCATCCAAGCAATCCGTGAGCCACAGCCCGAGACCATCAACAAGGTCTTGGAAAATTGGAGTGACAGAATGCGCTACTTGGAAGCTGGCCGAAGTAGGCACTTGAACGACGTTGTGTTTTGTAATGGGAATGTTTGCATTTACTAATAAAGCAATAATACTTGGACAACATTTAAATTTGTTCATTTTATTACATACATTCATAAAAAGAAACTTGTATTTGGCCCACCATACATGGGTGGTTAATTGTTACATCATTCAATGTATACAGTTTCTGCAGAAATCGTTGGATTAAACTCCAAGCCGGTGGGCGGGCGTGCCTACCTATCAGCCAGTGCCCGGTCATGATACCTATCACCGAGATTGCCTAAGAACGATTGAAGCGCTTTAGATCCAGTCTTAAACCGATCTGTTTTTTCACCATCTTGCTTTATCATAAGTTTTTATGTATATCGATGGATACTATTATCTGTCCTATCTATTCAAATAGGTATGCCTGTTCCACTTTTAGCAAGTGCAAAATGCCAGCAAGATATGGCAGCTTAGGGCTTTTATTTAGAGTTGTTTAGGAGAAGAGTTCAGAGAGCTTGTTTATCTGATCCGATCAAGTTTATCTTATACGCCAAGACAAACTTTTTTGACCGATAAAACCTTCGCCAGTAACACCCTTTAATTGCACTTGGCTGGTTTACGGATAGGCTGGTTCCTTGACCTTACTAATTTTATCGATGTTTGTCACTATATCGAGAATGGTTTAGCATACTGCTATACTAAATTCATATGTATATATAAGGCCGATATAAATAATATTCATATAAAGGGTGAATACCACAATCCATCCAGCGAGCAACATAGGCATTTCATCACTAAAAGCATCAAGGAAGATCATCACATTCTTAGCAAAAGTTCATACTTATGGATCCAAGAAAACAGTTTTCTGAGTGAAAACCAGCCGGCGGGTTTTCGTAGGGATTATTCCATCAAAGACCAATCTATATTCTTGGAAAAATACTTGAGAGTTCATCCGCTCAAAACTGACCCGTAGGAAATGAAAATGTCCAGATCAAAACTGTTTCCCATCTTTAAGAACAGAACGGCAGGAAATTTTGCAAATATCACAGTCATTGAAGCACAGGGAACAATACATCAATTCATTTTTCAAGCAGCTTTCAAATTTCTAGACTGCCTTCATATGCCTCACCTACTAAAATAACGGTTCTACGTTTTGTAAGTTGTAGTCCGGTTTGGCAGATTCACCATAATCTTTATACTGAAGAAAATCCTGCAAAATACGAACTTAATAGCTGATTATGATAGCATTGATCGGCAGAAGAAGATCAGTAACATATATTTCTCCGAATATTCCATGTGCAAAGGGGGTATATTGGATGCTATCCAGATAACATAGCACCACCCAAGAGTTCCAGTCCCTAGTTTTGAAGTGAAAAGAAAGACGGAACCTCCTATTTGTATACCAAGACCTGCGAAGTGCCTAATCGGGAAACTGTTGAGTGTCTTTAACCTGGCAAAGTCCAGCAGCGCAACTTTTAGTAACGTCGAAGTGCTTCCTTGTGGTCTCCGGGAAATGATTTGTGTATCCACACAAATTAGCTAAAATTGGATAGCGCGAAAATCTTTCCTTACTCGTTATTATAGGTTACGGAGGCTAGCACACTCCGTACCTGAAAACCATCTTACTACCGAAACGGAAACAACGCCTCAGATAATTACTAATGATAATATGCTGACGACTTTTGGCCATCGAATCTGGAATGTCAGGAAACTCCTGGATGATGGCAGTGAAGGTCCCCACAACGCCAGATTCCTCCAAATAGAGAAGGAATACATGCCGTACAGGCTGGACATCTTAGGCCTTTGCGAAATACGTTGGTTGGGCTCGGGCACGTTCAAGTCACCATGGTGTAACACTGTACTGCTCTACTCCGGAAAAGTTCCAGGAAGCATACGTGAAGCTGGGGTTGGGATGCTGCTAACAAAAGCAGCTGTCAGTAGTCTGATTTCATGGAAGCCCCTTGGAGAAATAATAATAAAGCCACGATTCCGGACAAGAGTACGTCCCGTCATCATTATACAGTTCTACGCCCCAACGGGGATCGCATCCGATGAGGAGAAAAATGCTTCTAGAGTCGGCTAGGAGCCGCTTACAACAAGACACCGCGCGGAGATATTATGTAAACTGGTTATAGGAGATTTGAATGCTAAAGTTGTCAGCAACAACGATGGACTCAAACATACATGTGATGGGAAACCATGGAGTTGGGAATTGCAATGACAACGGCGAGCGGTTCATTGACTTCTGCAATACTAACTGATTCGTCATTGGCGGGACCATGTTTGAGCACAAGAAGTGCAACAAAATAAGTTGAGTGTCGACGGACAGACAAGCATCTTCGAATCAAATTGATCACTTCGCGATCGCTTTAGAAGCAGTCTCCTGGATGTTCGAAATAAAAGAGGAGCCGTTATGGCACTTGCTCGAGACCACCATCTTATGGTAGCTACTGTAAGACTTCATACAGCTGCAGCTCGGAGATCCAATGGCATAACCCGCTTATCCAGGTACAACGTCGACAGACTAAAGGATCCCTCAACACGGAATGATGACAATCAGCTACACGGAACTTCAATCCATCGAAAACCACTGGAGTGCTGTGGAAAATGTTCTTATATCAGTTGCTGAAAGAATAGTCAGTCGAGCGAGGGGAAACAATAACGCTTGGCTTTCTGAAGAAACCTGGATACGGATTGACGAACGACAAAAATTCTAGACCCGTATTGCAGCTGCAACTGGAGTAGAAAAAAAAAAGCTTTAATCGCTGTACCGCACGAGAAAGAGAGATTTTCACCGCAGTGGAAGATGTGACAAGTGTAACCACATCAAGGCTTTGGCAAAACAAGCATAAGATGCTGCTAACAGATGCGACAGGAGAGCCGTCTACAGTATTACTAAGGAACTGGTTGGTGCTCGCAGTTCCAAACAACACTTCATAAAAGACTCAGACGCCTCGCTACTTAGTTGGAATGAGGATCAGCTGAGAAGGTGGAAGGACAATTTCGCGTCGGTATTAAACCGAGTTACCGACAGCAATGCGCAACTGATACCTGCTGAGCTGACAGGAACAACAAATTCCCGAATCCGCACTGCACCTGCACACCCCAGTAGAGATGAGATCTACAACGCAATCTAAGCACTGAAGACCAACAAAGCAGTAGGACTTGATGGCATTCCTGCAGAGCTTCTACAAGCGGCGCCAACGACATCGAGCGAACTCCTGCATCCGAAGGATTTCCGAATCAGTGGAAAAGGGAATAATAGTCAAGCTCTCTAAAAAGGAGACCTAACTCGATGTCGAGCAAGCAGATTTCTGCGCTAGATCCTCATACATTCATATCAATACTTTAAGGATCATAATTGTGCAGTGCGTCGGATATCGATCACCACTTCACCGGCTATTCATTTACTTTGAGGAGGCTTTCGATAGCGTCAATAGAGAATATTTGGCTTGCCTTACGCAGGAGGGGTATCCCGGATAAACCAATAGCGAGTCACGTTTTACACGAAGGGAGGCTGTCAAAAGAGTTTGAAGTCCAAAGTGTAGTCAGACAGGGCTGCATCCGGTCACCAATATTGCTTCTGTTGGTGATAAGCGATGTCCTGCGAGCGGCCTTGATGGCAAACGGGATGGACTCTGATGTCTCACCTGAAACATCTTGACTATGCGGACGACGTATGCCTGCTCTCTCATAGGAGCTCCACCAAATGACAACAGGGGTGGAGAGAAAAGCAGAAATCGTTGGACTGAAAATAAACTCCGGCAAAACAAAGATGATCAGCCTCGGAACCCAGTCATTTTCTCTCATAAATATTTCTCAATAACCGGTCTGCTTTCGGTATGCTTAGAAATTTAGGGAAAACTAACTCTCTAAGCTTAAGAACCAAGCTACGGATGTTTTGATCCAATGTCGGATCCGTTGTATTACTTGGAAAGTAACAGAAGGTGTCACTAAGAAGCTGCAAACGTTCATTAATAGATGTCTACGAAACATCCTTAGGATTTTCTGGCCTAATCGTATATCCAACGAAGAGCTCCTCACTAAAACGGGTCATGAATCTATTGACTCTATTTGACATTCCTATATAAGACTATGTGAACGGTTTATGGAACTAAGACGGAGCACTCCAGAACTGATTGAGGGAGTAGGCCTAAGTCCAAGGTCGAGATTTATTTTATACCTACCTTCCCATACAAGAATTAAAACCACTTAAGCAATATCAACGCAATATGAGAGCATGGTTGTAACGTTTCTAAGACCGTATTTTTTAGACCCTGTCTATTCTACGGTACCTTAAAGTAGAAGTAGCAAAGATGCTATAAGGCTCCATTAATCTCACAAGGACAAAACACAAATGATTACTTCTCAATACGACTCATTACCAATTGATGGATATGGATGTGAATCATATAAGTGCAGCGAAAATAGACCAGCTTCCAAACACAACGCCAGTCCATCACCCAATCAGAAGTTCTCTCAAACAAGTGGATTTTTAAGGAAAAAGGGGATGCACCACAAATGTCATAATTTTTATTCGCACTGGATGCAGTATCTGTGTATTTATTTATCTGTGGTCTTGTATCTCACTCCCTAGTATCAAAAATTTCAGGATCTAAATAAATTAAGACCGGTTACTATGCAACTACAAGGTTTGATCATGAGCTCAGCAAGTTTCCAAAGTTCTCAACCCCTTACCTAATTTCTCCTCGATTTTCTTTTAAAATGAAAAATATGTCATTTATGTAAAAGTTTAAAGAACAAAATCATGCAAAACGTCCTCGGGCATCTTAAGAGCCTCTTCCCTATTGCATTAAACGACTTGTTAGCTTTAAAAACGAAGTTATTTTCAAACAAAATGTTGCTTTTCCAATGTGACATTCTTACCTTGCTAATGGGTTTGAGTCTTGGAGTACCTCGAACAAATTATTATTATAACGTTCTTCTTTTACCCTTTGGGGGTATTCATGTGCCGGTGGGTTTTGTGTATTCATTCCTCAGTCTGAGCCACCATAGCCCTTTGAGCCATCTGTTCAATCACTTATATGCGTTTATACAATTTCCATTTGCAACAATATCCAATATCACTTCTCCAAAGTGATCATCCTTCTTCTATCACCTGGAGACTTCAGCAAAGCCTACACCCATTCCATAGGTACCCTCTCAACAAAAAAAGAAGAGCCAAAAATCATTTCGGTACCGTGTACCTTTCATTGAAGTGCACACATTTTCATAAAAACAAAGCCCGTGTAATAATGTAGCAACACATCTTTTGACTTTAGCGCAACATCCTACATAAAGCCTTGTATCGTCGTCGTCGTCGTCGGTCAGCTATGTATATTACCGGCCGGCCGGGCGGCTGCTGCGGCTGGAGATGGTTGGCCGACTCCCATCCATCGATGTCTCGTCGTCGTCGTAGTCGTAGTCGCCTTTCGGTCGCTGCCAAGTTTTCACGTCCAGGTCGGCCATCTGAATTTCATCTCAAAGGAGATGGCCAGAACTCAACAGACGGACGGACCGGACCCCACCGGACATACACAGACGCGGATTGTGGCCGATTTTATGCCCGATACTATGCGATGTTTGCTTTTATTGTCTGCCATGTGATTCGCTGGGATCCTGTGTCCTCCAATTCGGCTCGAATATACATAAAGGTTGTTCGAGGGATTTTTATTGCTGTGGTGGTGAGCGGGAGACGTGCGACGCGGCGGAGGTGGCGGGCTTCAAATTCGAACATCGGGCCTTATGCTGTGTTATGCGCGCAGCCAACAATAATGATGATCATAAGTTGATGTCGAACGACAACGACACAACACAACACACAACAGATTCATGAGAGATGATGCTGATGATGTAGCGAACGAAAATGCATCCGCCAGGATCCAGAAGGGAGACGCAGCGGTAGCGCAGCGTATCCACTCCAATAGTATATCTACCTATACCGAGCCTGGTCGATGGCGTTGTTGATTAATGGCCGAAATAACTTCTTCAGCTTTATTGGCTGAGATTTCCATTTTAATTTCGCATTGGCTCCTTGTGGTTCAGCTCCAGTGGACGGGCCATCATCGGTGGAGCAAGCCAAGACTGATGAAGGAGGGAATTCTGTTCCGCGACCCAAAACCCAACCAAATGTGCCCTTGGTCGTCTCATAACTTCTATATCCCCGCTTCCATAACATAGCATGGCTGATGGGCATGATGTTCGATTCGCAAAACGACCAAAATATTTATAAGCAATAATTCTATATCGTCCCGTTTATGCGCGCGCATCCCGCAGGCGCATCTACTATAGGGCACTTACAATTCCGATAAGTGCTCTCTGATGCGCATGTCTGTTAATGATATTGAAATGTTCGAAGCACGCATGATATTGCACACCAGACACCACCGACACCGAGATCCTGATCCGAGCCTGTGTCGGCATCGGACATCAGCCATGCGTGCCATAATCTCAGGACGTGTTATGGTTCGGCATTCTAAAGGCGCAGTCACTATACTATGTTGCGTTTATAATTGCGACTTTATAAACCGGTCATTCGATCAGTGATCGTGTGATTAATAATATTTTTGTAATTATAACTTTTCGAATTAAAAGGAAGCTTGAGTTATTAAGAAAAATGTCGGCTTGGCTTAGAGAGATTTATTCCCTGGAAGATAGGCGGTCTTGAATGAAAGCCTATGGGATTAATTTGTTGCACTAAGAAATATTTTAACACTTGAATGTGTTGGCAATAATGATGCATATTTGTATGGTCCCCTTGAAGCAATGCTTTCAGTTGGCTATGCTTGAAGTCATTAAGCTGTGAAATAACTTGGCTATATGTAAGCTTTCCTGCCTTCTATATGTACTTAGGAATTTTTGAGTCAATAGGACATGGTTTCTAAGACTTATTACTACTTACTACCAAATTTATTTTCAAATTTTTGGAATTCCCCATACCAGTTCACTGATTCAAGATGAGTAACAAATGCAAGTATTCAGTACATCATCAATGTTACTATGTACTCAACCTTTATATGTATTCGTAAGCATATACAAATATTTTATTTACTGAAAACATGTTGAAATCCGTTCGAACTACATATACATAAGTATAAGCTGTTACATATCCAGTACAGATTTGAATGAACTGATTGCAGAAATATGTATTGAGTACATATTAAATGTACTGATAACAAAGAACCTGTAATCACTAAATATTTGTCAATCATTTTTAACTTAACTTCGCAGTATATCTTGAACTTGTTTATTTTTTAGTCTGAAAGTATAAAAATTTTAGTTTATTTAAAAAAAAATTCAGCTTATAGAATACCTACCTGAGCCCATGAATTTAAGCTCGAATCCTTTCAGGCACTGCGAGGACACTCAGACATTTGCGAAACTCAGAATATACATAGATGCAAGAAATAAATTTCTTCTATATTTGAAAGCGATATGGGTCCATTTAAAAAAAAATTAAAACAAAATTTCAAGGCTAAACAGTTCTTGGAGAACCAAGGCCTAGTGACAAGGCTATTTCATTTCTGTGAGCGTGTTTGTAATAATGGCAATGTATATCCTTTGAGGACTTTTCACTTCCTCAAAAGAAGCAGTTCCCCTGAACAAATTTTGTTTTGGTTTTAAGGTGACAGCGGCAACGCACCAACTCTTACACCAAAGGGTCCTTAAAAATGCTAAAAGTTAACATATCAATGAACTGAAACCTGGTTTACATAAAGGTTCCCAAAAATGTGTCCCCGTTTGGCCTTAATAAGGGACAGAATTCAATTAAGTGCGGATCAAGAAAACCTTTATATTCAAAGGGACGTCCGAAGAGCATTCGTAGCTAGAAGAGGACGTATGTCAGGTGTTTCAGGGAAAGAAATGTTTTCGTAATGGATGTAAAGTGTTGTGAATCTGGAAAGGAATATGAAAATCAGAGAGTGCTTGCCTTAGCGCAATTATTAGTGGACTCGTGGTTTCATGCAACATATCATTCATGAAGAGTATCGGAGACAGAACAGGGCCTTGGGGGACACCAGCAGATATGTTTTGAAATTCAAACTTATAACAGTCCAGAGCAGCTCCAATTGAATAGACTAAAAGGTAATTTCTAGTCCATCTAAGGAGAGGCTTATCGATACCAATTGTTCTATTTATAGTTAAAAAACTTTGAGATCTCCAGTGAACCTGTTGGTAGGAAAGCCATTCTGTCGGTCAATAAAGGTATCATTCTTGAATATATTTCTTATGTTAATTGTTTAACAGTGTTTCCATAGGCGCAAGTGTAATTAGTTAGTAATTAGAGAGAAGAGTCCTGAGTTTTGACTTAAAAAGGATATAAACTGTGGAACAGTGTATTTTTTAACTTTTGTGGCTAAGTACAGAAGGTGTCGTAACACTGTGCGGCACAATCGAATATGCAACAAACTGTTGTCATCCAATTTTTCGGGATGTTTATAAATTTTCCGGGTGCCATTTCGACACTGAAGTTCTTCTTAGGTTGGTCAATCAACTATGCCATTTATGTTTTCACAGGATCTATTTTCCTCTCTCGTTCTGTTTCGATACCATTTCCTCGCTGCTCTTGTTTTACGTCCCAGTTATTACGCATCTTTTGTCAGCCTATAGTCACTAGTTTCTTCTCTGGCGTGGTTGGTATTTTAGGGTGGTTTTGGATGCGTCTTTGGTGATGTCTTGGAACTGAATACTGAAGGACGGTTGGCGTCGGCAACGTAGAGTTTCAAATTCTAACTCAGGTAGGTACTCTCTGTAGACTCTGGCAATTCCAGTTTAGGACTCTGATGTCAATACTCTTATCTTCAAGAGGCTTAGAATTTTCAATATGGTTTTCTTTCGAGAACAATTTTCAAAACGATTTGCTAAATAATTTGATTCAAACAATAATGTAATGATTACTTAGACAGATTTTAATTCATGAACAAAATAGTTTAAAATTGTTGGTGCAGGTTTGCAAGTAAAATAGTTTTTCATATATTAAATCCTTACAAAAATTAAGAAAAATTGTAAGTTTTTTTTTTTATAATGAGAATATCAAAAATAAATTTAAATAAAATGCACGAATGAATGAATGCTTAAGAGAAACGACAAAATGTCACAGTCTCCTTCTTTCACTTAGCGGGTTTTTCACTCAAACGAACCCCGTTTAAGTGAAAAATAATTTCATTTAAGCGGAGTTCGGATAAGTGAAAAAAAAATCACTTAAGCGGGTTTAAAAATTCCATTAAGCAGAGATTTAATGCTAGAAACAATATTGTTTTTTTCTTTGGGACTTGCCTTGAAAGAAGTTAAATAAAAGAACGATTAAATAACATGAAAATAATTTATTGAAAAACGAAACCTAGCAGATTTTTGTTCTGTTCGATTTAATTAAATTAATGAGAAAGTTCATTTTTAACATTTTTTGTTATTTTTTTTTTACCAAAATGTAGTCAATGCCTGTTATAGCAATATTAATCTTTTTTTTATCAAAATCGTTATAGCCGTTTTCGAGATAAAAAGATTTTGCATAACGGCTGCATGGCAGAAACCGTTACCTTTCGACCAAAAAATTATTTCAATGTCTCCTATAGGGAATCGCCGAAGATTCTTAGGTAAGGAGTTTGAAGAAAGTATCTATACTATTAGATAAAAGCGAAACCATTTTAAAGTTTGGGATGAATAATCTCAGAAAATACTCAACCGATTTATTTGAAATAAATTTTATTATTTTTTATATTATTATAGGAGTGTTCGTGGCTATAATTTTTTTCATTAATTATTTGTCAAACTTAAATATTATTAATTTTACATTTTTTGTCCATTTTTTTTCATTAGATGACTTATGCAACCACTTATATCTTAAAGCCTATATAATAATCGACAAAGATTAGCATTGCTTCATAAGGTCAATATTGTTGGGCAAAGTTTAAGCCCAAAATCACTTCTTAGTTACACATACAACCTGAGAAATAAATAAAATCAAATTATAAAATTATAAACTTTTTGAATTTATTTTATCCAGGAATTAGATTTCATCAGAATCACGAGGTCGCTGCTTTGTTTCACGTCATTATCATTCCAACATTTTTAATTTTCTTTTCTTCCCATACTCTCTCTCTCTTAATATCTGTTCCATTCAATAGTTACATTTTTTTCACTCACCTACCTACCTTCATATTCAATTTTTCTGTATTATACATATAGTTCATCTAACTAATCTACACACACACATTGGCGCAAAATTTTAATTGAATTAGTACGATGCTAAAGCTGTTTTAGTATGATACTAGGTTATATGCAACGAATTTGCAAATTTTAATCGAATATAGCATCATACTTCCTCTACCCTTTTATTAAAGTTAAAATCTTCGAATACCTACTTTATGTTTTGAGTATCGTGCTAGCTTCATATGACTCTTTGACATTTGCAAACATCAAAAAAGGTTCGTCTACTTACTTTTTTACTTAAATGTCATTATGTTAGGTGTGTTCAGAAGCAATTTATTAAAAAAATTCTGTTAGTACGATACTTGTTAGAAAATTTTTAAAATTAAGAATGAGTTAGTAAACTACTATAAAGTTACCAAATTGTTAAGTAGTATCACACTAATACCTTAATAATAGGCTTTTTGAAATTTTGCGCCATTGTTTTTTGTTTCTCTAATTCTATCGTCACATCGCTGAGCAGTGTGGGCTCTTTGTTTTTTAAGTTACTTGAATACACTGAATACCATTTTGAGTGAAAAAAATGGACATTCAATTGACTACAGTGCCGTGCCCATGAAATGCCAGTTTATCTAAAGAAAAATTAGATCTTTTTTTATTTTTCTGCTTCGAGGAAGTGAATAGATTATAATTTTTCCAATTTAAAAATAAAAAGTTCCATAATAATAGCTTGAATTACCAATTTTTAATCACTTCCTCGAACAATAAAACTGAAATTAAGTTAATATTTTCTTTACAAATAACTCGAAGAAGGTACTTACAATGACGTCGGTAAGAAGAGCACAAAAATGTGGGTAGGTTAAGTCAGTTGCACTGCACTGAACTTGAGCAGGTGAATAAAAAAATGTGTCTATGTATATTTACACACGCAGTAGGAGAATACGCCCTGATTCCCCGGATACTAATGATACCAACGGATCTCCCTTTTCAATTTAAACGTGCGCAATTTCCCTATTAAACCATGCTTTTTTATGACAATTAACAAGGCTCAGTGTCAATCGTTTAAATTTATTGGAGTTGACCTTAGGGAAAATATCTTCTCCCATGGTCAGCTTTTTGTTGCTCTTTCCAGGGTAGGCTCAAAAACCAACCAATACATACTTCTCCCTCGCAGTAATATAACTGCAAATATTGTATACCCGGAGGTTTTAAAATAAAAAAAAAAAATATTTATAATATGCACAAACATGAACAAACTATTTTTTTTCAAGTGTGAAAGAGAATCTAATTAGATACGGTAAGTATGTACATATAAACTAAAATTAATATTATTGTAGAAAATATTATGCTCAGTCCCATTGAGAAATGTTTTCATATGCTAATATTAATATTAAAAAAATATTAGTAGTTACAATTTGCGAAGCAACGCGAGCACGGGTCAGATAGTACAAATATACAAGAGAAAATATACATCATACAATACAGAGAGAGACGGAATTACCGGACCCTTTTTTCGTGTTCTCTATCATCGCAATGTCAATTTTGATAAAAAATCTCAAGTCTGTTTTTTACAAATGCAGAACTTATCCTATATTACATGTATCGCAAGTAAAAATATCACTTACCCGTTCATTAACTGTCAAACAACAGCAGCCTGTCTCTAAAAAGGCGAATATTCTTCCCTCTCTACAAATCGGTTAATTGCACTTACATAAGTTCACGGAAACGCTGATAAGCTTTGAGCCCAAGTAATATCTTTAGGCACAAAAGCTCTTTAATTACCGGCAGTATGGCTTTTGTAGGTTTTGCTGTGATCTGATGGTATTTCTCACCAAATAGTGTCACACATTCTTACATCGTTTTGAATAAAGTAAGATTATTGCACTTGATAATGTTGTATTATAAAGCATTTGATAGACTTTGGCATCAAGCTTTTTTATCGAAAATGCTTGCATTTGGTACTGATGAATTTCTTCTTCTATGGACTAGAAACTACCTTTCGAACCGCTGCGCTGTGATGCTTTTTTCTTCGTGGCTGAGGTAAGATTCGTCGGTGTCCAGGGTTCTTTCCAAAGAAGCAACAAACTTGGGTTTGGAGGGTCTAAAGCTCCAAAAGAAATAATGTATTTTAATACTCCAAAACTTTCAATTAATTTATTTCGTGGTTCGTATTCCTAACATGGTATTTCATATACTTTTCTTAACAATATTTCTTTTCTTAAAATAAATAACACGGTATTACTAAACTCTAAAAAGAGAACAACCTGTCCAATGAGCTGCCTTGAAGAGGAGATCAAAGGAAATAAACGGATTCGGGAACCTTATCGGAAGCCCTGTATCCCTAGCACGCAACCTAGGGAAATAAACGGGTGGAACTCTAGAGAGAGAACCTGTCCAGTGAGCTGCCTTGAAGAGGAACCCAAAGGAAATAAACGGTCGGGAATTTTTAAAGAAAACCCTTGTCCCAAGCACGCAACCTATGGAAATAAACGGGAGGAACTCTATAAAGAGAACCTGTCCAATGAGCTGAATTGAAGAGGAGATCAAAGGAAAGAAACGGGTTGGTTTAGTAAATAATAATACTTTTAATAATAACAATAATAAATATTCCCCCACTCTAGCTAATACTCCTAATAATACTAAAGCTTGCCCTACTCTAGCTAATAATACCCTACTATTTTATAAAAAAAAATTAGATTAGCTTCACCATTACGGCAATGCCTATCTGTCACCGAAACGCCTTTCAAAGGATTTTCTTTGCAGCCCTAACTTAAACTCTCTATACTAGAGCTGTGTCAATCGGGATCGATTCAATTTTTTTGATCCGATCATCGAAAAGTATTGATGATCGAAATCAATCATTTTAATCGATCTCAATCTCAATCATTTACATTCTCGATTCTGGATTCTCGATTTTCTATTTCAATCTCAATCATTTCAATGAGTCTTGATTTTCGATATCAGTTGACTCGATTAATCATGATTTACTTGATTCAATTTCTTCCGATTCAATCAACGTGGATTATGAACGCCAACCGGACGGTGGACTGGAACTTCTGGGTTGAACTCGGCATTGAGCAACATGATTGATCGGGTTGGTCGTTGATGTTGTAGGCCGCAAAAACAATTGTTGGGTTGAACTGATGTTATTGGATGTATCAGGATCCGGTATGTTTAATGTGGATTTTTGGACGTTTCTTAATCCATCGGCATCGTAGCCATCCTTTGATGGACTTTGACAGTTTATGACTTGACGAATAGCGGACGAATTCAGTTATGATGTATAAAGTATATTTCGTACCAAATGTCAGCCGAAAGCCCTAAAATTGCACTTTTCCGAAGCAACAAATAAAATCTTTTTTTCTTGAATTTTTTGACACTTTTTAATTCATGAAGTAGCCATCATCATAGAGTATTTTGTGAGAACTATCAAAGCCACAAGTCAATCTTATCATCGAAATCGAAATTAATATCGAATACGAACAGTATTGAATCATTTCAGTGAAATGAAAATGATCGATTGATTGAAAAGATCGGATCATTTTCGTAATCGATTGTTGAACGATTCGATCATTTGAAATGAACGATTTACACAGCTCTACTCTATAGTCTATACACTAGATTGGTATCCACACTGGACGAGAATGAAAGGCAATTTTGTCATTTTCCCAACGTCCGCTTATTAAATCTACTGCTAAGAGATAGTGTGAATTACAAGAAATAAAAGACAAAATTGTACGTGTATCAAAGTAGGTATTGATCACATGACTTCGGGTACACACTGGGTATGTGTAATATGATCATTTAATAAGGCGGTATGTAGGTGTCGTAACCTTTCGCTCGGAAATATGATTAGGGGTCGTTGGTGTCGTAACGTTTTGCTCGCTAATATGAATACGGATATTTAGGATTGTAACGCTTCGTTACATCGCTCAATACGAGTTGTCCTGGACTGTCTAAAGTCTGAAGTTCATAAAAAAAATGTTGGTGTGCCAGCTCCGTTTCGTCTCCGGCTCTCTTTCTGATTCATCAATAATCTTTAGTCTAAAACTTCTATATTGTTTTACTCTCTGCTTCTTAATTCATTTCCAGATGCATATCCTTCTTGTTCCGATGTGGATCTTGAACGGCAGCGTACGATAATTTCATTGAATTCTCATTTCAATAGCATTGTTAAATGGGGAACAATAAACCGTAGAATTAAATTCTTCAAAAAGGCAATGCTTCCTTTTGTCGTTAAAGTTCAACCCACCCGCCATGCCGCTATACATGAGTGGCACCAGCATCGTGGAAACCGAACTGCTCTCAGTGCTCGGCATGTGCATCACAAACAACCTTTTGTGTAGAATGACCACAAATTCGACGTCGTCAAAAATGTTTCTAAGTGCTTAGTTTTCGTTCAAAATTGCTTTTATCTGATTTAGCTATAAATCTAGAAGGCCTTTATTCATCCAAACCTGGAGTACATTTCCCATATTTGGACTGATGCTCCAAAATCCTACTTGAGTCTCTTGAATAGAATCCAAAAAAGAGCTTTAAAATTGATGGGAGATAGAAGTATACAAGAAATATTTGAATCTCTCGAGCAGAGTGGCAATTTTTTTTGTCTTTCAGTATTTTCCCGTTATTTTTTATAAGCAGAGTTCTAAGGAAATAGGCACTTGCATTCCTCCCTTTAATCAATTCAACCGTAATATTCGAGCTTCAAGGAATACCCATCAGTTTACCCTTGAGCCCGACTTTGGACGTACTGTTAAATTAAGGGATGCTTTCTTTAACAGTACAACATGAATGTAGAATGCCTTATCCGTCTCAATATTTCCCTCCCATTACGATATTCATACGTTCAAAACCAACTGGTATCTCCATTTAAATCTTCCCCAACTTTCCTATAATTGCTTGCCTTGTGCTCAGACAATTTAAGGGTAGTCAAAATCCCCTTATAGTTCGCACAAAATAACGGGTGATTTTTTTGAGGTTAGGATTTTCATGCATTAGTATTTGACAGATCACGCGGGATTTCAGACATGGTGTCAAAGAGAAAGATGCTCAGTATGCTTTGACATTTCATCATGAATAGACTTACTAACGAGCAACGCTTGCAAATCATTGAATTTTATTACCAAAATCAGTGTTCGGTTCGAAATGTGTTTCGCGCTTTACGTCCGATTTATGGTCTACATAATCGACCAAGTGAGCAAACAATTAATGCGATTGTGACCAAGTTTCGCACTCAGTTTACTTTATTGGACATTAAACCAACCACACGAATGCGTACAGTGCGTACAGAAGAGAATATTGCGTCTGTTTGGTGTGGTTTGTACGCTGGTGGAATCATTGGACCGTATTTTTTCAAAGATGCTGTTGGACGCAACGTTACGGTGAATAGCGATCGCTATCGTTCAATGCTAACAAACTTTTTGTTGCCAAAAATGGAAGAACTGAACTTGGTTGACATGTGGTTTCAACAAGATGGCGCTACATGCCACACAGCTCGCGATTCTATGGCCATTTTGAGGGAAAACTTCGGAGAACAATTCATCTCAAGGAATGGACCGGTAAGTTGGCCACCAAGATCATGCGATTTGACGCCTTTAGACTATTTTTTGTGGGGCTACGTCAAGTCTCAAGTCTACACAAATAAGCCAGCAACTATTCCAGCTTTGGAAGACAACATTTCCGAAGAAATTCGGGCTATTCCGGCCGAAATGCTCGAAAAAGTTACCCAAAATTGGACTTTCCAAATGGACCACCTAAGACGCAGCCGCGGTCAACATTTAAATGAAATTATCTTCAAAAAGTAAATGTCATGGACCAATCTAACGTTTCAAATAAAGAATCGATGAGATTTTGCAAATTTTATGCGTTTTTTTTTTAAAAAAAGTTCTCAAGCTCTTAAAAAATCACCCGTTATAAAAGAAAATCAATTTTTCAGTAAACAGCATAAACATTCGTTAACAGCCATAAAATAGAGACGTTCACATTTCCCTATGCCAACGTGACTCCCCGCAATAAGTGGCGAGTTTCCCTTTCAAAACCAAACCAAATCGATCAATCATTTCCATCAGAGGTATACAAGCCCAGAGCCAGACATCATAATAACCCTCTCTCTTCACGTCATTACGCTGACATATTAGCCTACAGAGTGTCAAGATGTCTTTGACAATTATTACGCTCTATTCATGTGGCGTTGAATTTTGTCCAGACACCGAACAAAAATATACAACTCATAATCGTTCCCCCGGAATGCGTGAGAATACCACACGCGCTATAAGATGCTGACGAGACGATCTGTTCGCCATCATCTTCTTCAACTCCGACGACCGAGGATGATGTGTGATCCCGAAGACCACCCATTGGCGGCAAACACGGTACACCCTTCATCTTCTAAGATTATAAGCATCTGGAGGAACGGCTGCCTCATATTATGTGTTTATGGATGTGATGATTATGACTACGCTAATGACACTCCGAGATAAAATACGACGAGTACCTATACATAGATGGAAAGATATTGCACTGATGGGGGCGGAGGAGGGGGCGGGAAAATGGACAATCTTGTGTGCAGAGATAGGTACAGTTGCAAGGCGATTCCAGTGTTTGTATAATTAAAAAACAATTATTTTCTTCATATTGCTGAAGTCGTAAAGTGAAACGATAAAGGAGATCATCTCGAATATAATTTTCAATGAAGAGATATTAATTTTGACAGAGTTATTATCGCGAAAGAAAGTTTTGTATATAAATTATAGGCACAAGAAGTTAGAATTAATTTATGGGAATATGATTAATTATAGTATGGGAGAGAGTATGGCATTCACTAACAAATATCAAAAGAAATGTCACTTTTTTTGAAAATAAATTGTTATTAGCATTGGCATTTTAACAACTATTGTATAAGACTTTGGAGAGTGCAACAAAGTTCAATCTGGTTGCAATATTTTAATGAAATCATTTTTAATCATTGAAACAAACTAAGCATAGGAGCCAACACTCATAATTTAGAATGCACCTTTACCTCACCCAAAGTGACAGGTACTGCCCCGACACACCGAAGAAGCAACTTTCATTCATTGAAATCTATATCACCAATTGATGGTTCGTCGTTGTCGTCGGTTCGAAATCTTTTCTTCTCATATGCAAATCCGAGTCAGCCAGCGCCAGGAGCCCTCAAGAGACATGGGTCGTTCCCATCATCCTCCAGGTCTCGTCATTGTTGTCATCGTGAATCGGAAGAAGCAGCTCATAGGAGTTAGCTTGGCAGTGACTGTGATGCTGATGCTGCCGGTCGCAGTTATACCTGTGTGTCACCCTCTTACTCCTGGCAATGACACTGAAGACAGATGCCGCTGAAGTCGAATTGTGGCACATGATATCCATAAATACGTCACAATGTGAAAGTTAACATGAGAAAGACGCGCGCTATTCTTTATGAAATGGTAAGCAGAGGTATTTAGATTTAGCTTCTTTTTCTTCTTCTTCATTTTTTTTTTGCACTTCAGAAGGCTTCGACTCTCCAAGAGAATTTATGCCTTCTTTGGAAACATTTATAAACATTTGCATGCCGAAGCAGCACAATCATTTGCACGAAACGAAAGCAGCTTTATATGAGTGGGTATATCCAACGACAAGCACCATCCGCTCCCCTCCCCAAATCATGCCTTAGCGCAATCTGAAATTCAATCTGGATACAAAATAGAATCCATCAATATTCCTTATCGGCGTTATGTGTATTAAGCCAACACAAAGGATCTCGCAGCTCCCCCAGTGCTAAAGGATATAAATTTCACCACCCAACCCCTATAATGCATTGTGTGAGCTTATCTCTGAATAAAACACCCCCACTGGCAATGGCAGTGCCAACTAATATCGGTGTAATGGTGTGTAAAATTATGAAGGTCGTTCAAAATGTCTTCAAGTTGAATATTAATTTTTTTTTTTATTCAACAAAGTCGAAGTGCCTTGGGAGTGTTATAAATATAAGCTGAAGTTAGGCATGGATGAGTGCAAACCCATTGGCACGAGAATATCCTGAGGAGTTTGCATGGAAATCCTTGCACGTTATTCTTCTTCATGGAACACCGCCCCGGGAAGATGGGGGCTTATAATGATGGAAGTTTTAACTTTGGAAAATTCTTTGTTTGCTTGTGTTTTTTTTTTATTTTTTGGAGAGACGTGAGGAACTTTTTGGAAAAGATTTGCCATAATGATACCTGAGATAACTTTGGTTGGCGGAGGTATACGAAAAAGCAAGTGTATACCTTCTTATAGGGAAAGGGAATGAAAAGTAGCTTATGATCACGGAATTATACAATTTCTTGATATCGAGATGAGGATATATATTATGAGCCCTAATGGGGGAAAGTTTATTCAGTGAAAATTCTGGGGAGTGAGATTTTCATTTAACTTTTCGGTCCGCAGCAATTTAAGGGAGGCGATGGAAATACTAAAATATTCAATGAAGCCCAATATTATATTCGGAAAGGGGTTGTTGTTCCTGTTGGGCCTATTTCCTTTCCTGAAAAATAATATACATACTACTTTTGCTGCAACCAAAGGGTGGTTCCAATAAGAACTAAGTAATGAAAGATTTAGGTACAAATTTTTGCATACTGAAATCGCAACGTTTGCCAAAGTCAAGTAAGGATTTGAAACCTTTTGTGATATCTTAGATAAAAAATCAAGGCTTTGACCAAATATCTTAGGAGTAGTTAATTCTCCTTTTTTCTACTTTTCATAAAAATATTTACATGGTAAATGAATATTTTCAGAAAGTTCTTTCATCATAACAAAATTCAAAAAGACGGGATGTGCTCTAAGATTCAACAATTTTTTGAATACGTACTAGTGTACCCGCACTTGCATTGCTTCGTATAATTTTCAAAGTGAAAAATTTCTATAGCTCCGCTACAGTCTGCAATTTTATAGAAAACCTATTTAAATGTATTTCTGGTTTTTGTCAGTGATGGAAACTTAAGTCAAAAGCATGACGTCATAAATCAAACCCTGTTAAAACTATAAAGTGTAAGAAACTTAATAAAGTTATCTACTAAAAAGACGATCAAAAGATTTTAAGGCATGACAACAACAAATTAAGAACTTTGGGCGTAGGAATTTTGCTTGGAACAAATTAAAGCAGGATAGGCTAAATGAGGAAAATAATTTATCAATTTATTAGATGTCACTTTTCAGGCTCAGGCCCCAGTTATAGCTTTCATTGAAATGCATCATTAAAACAAATCAGTTAAATGCTGACTTCATTTTTTTGACAAGCCAGTTATATGTAGCAATCATTGGAAAATTGATCTCAGTAAAAGATCCCGTCAGTAGCTGATTACAACCAATTCTATGCATTTGAGGTTGAGTTGATCATTGAAAAGAAAAATGACATTTGAGAATAGAAAGAGAATCGAACACATTTAGAGGAACGATTGTGTTCCATATTAAAGAAACGAAAATCAGCTGTTCATTGCGAAATTGATTTCTATCAGTCAAATAATGAAATTCTAAAGGAAGTTTAAATCAGAATTTTGTATGTTAAAGAGTAAAAAAATTCTACTACTCATTACCTTCATTTTGGTACCAATTAAAGCCATTGCATTTTGTTTATTCGTCTTAAAAATGGGAATGAAAATTTACAATGATGCATTTCAATGATAGCTATAACTGGCCCCTTACATGGAAAAGTACAGTAAAAAATCCAAGAAGTCAAAAATGCTTTTTTTAGTGCCTGGGCTTAACATTTCTGAAATATTTTTGAAGTTCATGTAAGTATTCACTACTTTTAGTATGTTAAATTTTAATTACTTATTCATCTCGTCCTCTAGACCTTAACAATGACGGCTTACGACAAACCAAGATTAGTCAGTGTGAATTGTCGACTATACTACACACCAGAACAGATAGATGGGCTATTAGGGCTAAACTCAAGCACATGACAGTTAGGCCTTATCTCATGAGTTGCCTACACCCATATAGAAACTCCTTGAAAACGAACGAACCAAACGTCCCAGAATACGTATAGATATTAGATATAAGTTAGATCTAGACTAGTCCTTATTAAGCCATCCCCCAGGAGAGAGGCACCTGATACCAGGTGATGCTTATTTTGAATGCTGGAGTTCAGTTCAGTAAATAATAATTATAAAACCCTTATACCGGCCACCACCACCCCTATTCAAGTACATTCATGCACCAATTAATCTTTAAATTAAGGCTCCAACTACTCGTACTTTGAGTCAGCACTTTCCGTTCTATTCATTGGGTAATAAGGCAGTGGCCAATCACGTATGTCGATTGAAATAGACACACCGTAGACAATGTTCCCTTGTACTAGGAATTTACCACCTTTATTTCAAAATGAATTGTCCATTCCAACGCTATAGCAAATTAAGATTTTTTTGTTGATTATTTGGTCAAGCAAAACGGTGAACCTTTTTTTGATCAATTGTATGATAAGGCTCCTTTAAAGTAGGAATAACTAGTATTAAAATTTTCAAATAATTTTTTTCAAAATAATTTTTTGAAAACTCAATACATATTTCGAAAACCTCATTCCCCATTTCCTTGAAACTTTACAATTAATAGTTTTTTACTTGCGATATAGGTACTATAGGGCAAGTTCTGCATTTGGAAAAAAAAATCGAAGTCGAGATTTTGATCAAAGTTGACATTACGATGATAGCGAAGTCGAAAAAAGTGGGTCCGACAATTCCGTCTGTCTGTCTGTATGTCTGTATGTCTGTACCTCGAACTACAGCCTAAACTACCGGAGGTATTTTCTTCAAACTCGGTAGTTAAGGGTCTTCGGTGATTCCCTAGAGGAGAAATTGAAATTTTTTTTTAGCTGTAAAACTAACGCTATCCCCCATACACCCTTAATGCAAAATCTTATTTATCTCGAAAACGGCTCTAACGATTTTGATTAAAAAAAAATAGGTGTGATATTATGAACATGAGCTACATTTTGGTCAAACAAAATTTTGGGGCAAAATGTTATTAGGGGTACCTGCCATAGACCCGTTTTTTTTTTATTTTCGACTTTCTCATTAACGGCTCTAAGGATTTTAACCCAAAATTTTCAGCAGGAGTCCCCTTAAGTTTAAAATAATATTGTACACAAAAATATTCGAAAAAATATTTGTTGGGTTTTTTTGAAAAAAAAAATTTTTTTTAATCAATATCTTCAAAACCTATGAACGATATTTTTTTTAAATTATTTTCTAAAATCAATATTATTCAATACTTAAAATTCGCATCCCACATTTTTTTCTTGAAAAATTTTAGAGAAATTTCTTATATAAAAAATTTAATTATTTAATAATAAAACGGTTCTTTAAAGTTTATTTGCATAATTTCATACTTTATCGGAAACCAGACGGCAATTTTATGCATTTGAACATTATTATCTCATTACATCCATGTTTTATATTTATAAAATGTAAGTATCTTAAATTCCAAAGTACTTTTACATAAGAGCAAGTTCGTGCGATTCAGTCGTGCATTTTATTTATATTATATTCAATTAAAAGCTCAAGCGACCTCAACTTGAATTTCATTCAATCACTCCATATAAACAGAAATATTTTTCTATCTTCATTGTTTTAATATTGTATACAAGATGTAGAAACAAAATATTTATTTTATCTAAAAATAACGGTACCCACCATAAAAAAAAATTGGTGGTGCAACAGCTCGAAGTGAACCAGGACCTAGTGACTTACAACTCTCAACCATTCCTGTGTGCGTGTTACCAGGAACGAAGGGAACCTACAATTTTCTGCCGATTCCGAACGGCTAATGAGCAGCACTTTCCATGACAAGAGAAACTCTTAGAGGATTTGTCAATTCCTCGCAAGAGGCAGTACACCCCTGAAAAAAACTTTCTTGCAGCGGCAGAGAATCCTCTTCTTTTACTTAATTCTACGATCTTTAAATCAACAAAAAGAATTTTGAAAGAAATTATTGACAAAGAACTGTTTTTCTTTTCGATTTATAACCTTATGATTATAAGCATAATAGATAATGGATTTTAATGAAACTTAAAAAAAAATATTTTGTTTTGGATTTTTGAAAACATTTAATTTTAATTAAAAAAAATTAACTAAAATTAATTAAAAATTAACTGCTCAAAATTTGAGTTGAATTAGTACGATGTTAAAGCTGTTTAAGAATGAAAATAGGGTAAAACAACGATTTTGCAAATTTTAATCGAATATAGCATCACACTTTCTCTAGTCTTTTATTAAAGTTAAGAATTAAAATCATCGAATAGCTATTTTGTTTTTTTTCGGATCCTGTTAACTTCAAATGACTCTGACATTTACAAACATCAAAACAGATCGGTTTCCTTAGTTTTTTGGACGAACTGTCATTGTCTTAGATTTTTTCAGAAGCAATTTATTAAAAAAACTGATTTAGTACGATACTAGTTAGAAAATGTCTTAAACTAAGAATGAGTTAGTAAACCACTTTGAAGTTAGCAAATTGTTAAGTAGTATCATATTAATAACTTATCACTAGACCGTTTGAAATTTTGCGCCAATATTACCAATCCTCAAGCCCTCAAGCAAATATTAGTTTATTCAAGAACGAAAATTATATAAAGAAAAAATTGGAACGCCAACTTTAAATTTGAATTAATTTTTTTTTCCAAAATTCAAAATATGTTTTCAAACTTTTTAGATGCTTCTCTATAAAAAAATTTCATTAAAATCCGTTGTGCTTATAATGTGAAATTCAAAATTCGAAAAAAATGTTTGAATGATAGGTACAGTCTGTAATGTTATATTTTAAATTTGTTTATTGTAATATATATATTTAGATATGAATGAATGAATTTTTATTGGAGGATTATTGCACTGCGACCTATAGATCTATTGTGTCTCCGCTTAAAAAATGATGAGCTTGCTCCTTTTACAGTTCCTCCTCCAAACTTATTGCTTTTAGGAATCTTAGTATTTGGGGCACTTTTAAAGAGGATAGGATATTTATATATAGAATTAATCGAAAAAAAAAAATTATTAAGATTGTAGGTGACGTGTTCCAGAAAAATACGAGTTTCGAAAACATATGTTTATATGTATGGTTTTTGATAAGATAAGGTATTTTTCTCATTAAATTAAATTAAAAAAATCAATTTTAATACACATAACTATCCAACATTTTAGAGGATCAAAATCGGTTGTACCATTTTTGGGAACCTTTTTTTCAAACATTATCTAGTTTGAACTAAATGAAATATTTGGAATTTAAAAAAAAATCTATCGAACTGTTTTTGAGAAAAATAATATTTCATAAAATAGCGTTCAAAATTATAAAAAAAATTAAATAAAATAAACAAAAAATTAAACAAATTTCGTATGAGGTACCGTTATTTTTGATTTTAAAAAAAAGAAGAAAAAATGTGTTGGGGGGGGGGGGGGAAATTTAAAATGCTATATACCAAGTTTAAAGAAAATTGACCGATCAGCTTTGGCTGTGGTCGAGCAGACAGACAGACGGAATTAATCTCGAGTTTGGTTTTATGTTTCGAATGCATAACACATTCTTTGGAACATGTTGTGTACGTCAACAAATAAATTTTTTTCTTCAAGACGTTTATAGTGAAACGGTGGTGTAATTACTTTGTTCTTCTTTTTAAATGAGAAGTCTCCAAAAGGGTCTACGAAAATTCTCGAAAATTATTTCAAGACTTCTTTCGAAGCCTTGTGACAGTTGACTTAGTCTCCCACAGTTCCAAAACTAGTATTCTTGGTTACATCAGCCTCTGAGAAGGCTGGGTGTTTTAAAACTATCACTCGAGCAAATGCTGAACATTGTTGTTATCGCGACTGATACCTGTGAGCCTCATTTAGACAATCCGTTCAAATTAAGTTGCTGGAACGTTGGTGAAGTTCTTCATCTTATGACCAATGTTTTTGATCGAGATATCCTGCACTTATCTTCATGCCGTTCGCAACTAATCTTTCGATAGTCATATCCCGCCAGACTTATCGTGTATCTGTTCTTCTAATAACCTTTAATAGCTAATCTTCAAAATACTGAATCATCTATTTTGTCTGGCAAATAGACCATTTCCTAGAATTTAAATAAGCATTTTTTGCGTGGAACATTATGACCATCAGTATGAAAATGTTAAAATATTACTGTGCAGTTGATCCACTGTGTTCCAAGTCTTTGGGAGATATCTTAAATTGTTCTTTGGATACTTACTGAAAAAAGTATAAATTTTCGTTGAATTATCAGTATGATGGAGGCTGCGGAGGAGGCGTGGTTAGAGAGATTTGCTATTTTCATTTACAAACTCTTCAAACAATATACCATATTATTTATGCATACATTTTTAAAATACTTATTAAGTTAAGTGTTTCGCCAAGTTGATGTGATTTTAGCGAAACAGCTTTTAAAAACAATTGGATGAAATATTTACATAAACATTTAAAGATTGTAGTTTATTGCTAATTATTTACGCCGAAAATTTTTCAATTTCCCTATTTATCTACTGTTTTCTGAAATTTATTTCGCTAAGTTGGTATCAACTGCCTGTGTAGATAATTTTACATAAATTCTGATTCATCCTTTACATTAATCCTTTTTTCAAAAAAATTCTGAAAGCCGTTTCGCTAACTGACGCTAACTTAGCGAAAATGTATTTCTTCAAAAATGAAAGCAATATGATAGACACATACAAATATTTTTTAATCTAATGTCTCAGATAAATATTTCGCCCAGTTGTAATAGATGTCAAAATAAATATTGGACATTTCGACAACTTGAAATATTTTAACTAGTATTCTTGAAATCGTATGATTGAAAGAAACTACCGGGTTCTTAAACCTAGACCACTGCTTTGCTCAATTACTTTAATAATTTTCCAAGACTATTAAGCTCGTCTAAGGATAAGACGACCTCCTGTATAATTTCAGCCAGCAAAACAGATTAATATCGTGCAATCTATATTTATTTTTTTTTTCTATTAAAATCCTTTCATCCCTTCGATTTGAGATTCAATTCACAACCCATGAAGCATCAAACACTCATAACTCAGATCTCTTCTCGACTCTTACATTTTAGTGTGTTCGAGTTGAATCCCTTATCTATATCATATTCCAATCAGCAAAGGTAATAAAAACAACTGGCCACTTCAGCGGAATGAGCTTTTTTACGGAAACTATATTCCATACCTTACCCTCGTCCATATCCTCTATCGGGTAATAATTTAACTGTATACCCGCTCTATATAACAGGATAATACTCTCTGTATACTACACCAGCAGACCATGCATTATATAAATGAAAAGGTATATCTGATGGTTGATCGGAGAAATTTGTTGCAGAAAATTCAGGAGCTGAACGAAGTTCAATAACTTTTATGACTATATTTCAGGATCTCGGGGGGATTCAAAGGGAGCAAAAAAATTAAGGAAGGGTCAAGAAAGTTATATTGAAGTTGGGATTATGCTATGTGGGCGGAGGGGGGAAGAAAATATCTTCTGCCCAGTTTAATATTCTTGTGATTTCAGCAGTTTTTTGTTCGGAGGACTATTGTGTGGCATAAGTCGAATAGAGTTGTGGGTCATAATTTCGCTCAAATCAAAAATAATTCCTTGGGATATAATTTCTCAATTGACATGTTCTTTATCCCCAGAGGGTGCATGTTGGTCATAAAAATATTTTCCATGCCTTTTGCGAATATTATTTTATGATGTAAGAATATTTCGTTACACCTATTGAAAGAATATTGATTAAGCTGGTAGAAAAAGATTTTAGTTTGAGAAGACATCCTGAATATAATCTACTTAGGATACCCTCTGAAGGTTCTATCGTTTATATATGTTTGCAATGAGAGGAGAATAATTGATATGCCAGAAGGATAACCACCAAAGCAACAAGCAGAACATTATTTTGGGTTTAATTAAGTCTCTTGTTGATTGATCTTACCTCAGAAACCCTTATTCTACTTGTTGAAAAACATATTTTCGAAAAATCTTGTTTATTAATAATCAGTTCGATATTTAACGGTATAGTCGCTTTGAATCGCTGATAAGTTCAAATTCTCAATTCAGACTAAATATGTAAATTAATGTAGACTTAGTTGATAACGCTAACTCTCATTTACCTCAGAGTTTAACAGCACTCAAAAACCTGCCATTTCTCAAAAAAGCTTACAGCTCATTTTTGTGTCATAAGGTAACCAACAAATATTTTTGGTAATAAAGGGTTTTCCAATAAGGACTTGACAACTTTTTTTTTTAAATAAAACGCAAACCAGCGACTTCGTTCATATGGCCTCCGCGGGCACGTTTGCAGTGGTCGATTCGTTGGACTTAATTTTCAATGACTCGGCCACACATTTCGGCCGAAACGGCCACTATTTCGAGTTCAATGTTGGCTCTGAGCTCTTCCAACGTTCGTTGGTCGGCTTGTTGGCATAAACCAATGACTTAACGTAGCCCGAAAGAAAATAGTCCATAGGCGTTAAATCGCACGAACGAGGCGGCTAATCGACTGGCCCATTTCTTGAGATAACACGCATCAAAGTTACTCTCCAATAAATCGATTGTAAAGTACGCTGTGTGGCTTGTGGCACCATCCTGTTAAAACCACATGTCGTCCAAGTCCATATCTTCCAATTCGGGCCAAAAATAATCGGTAATCATGGCGTGATAACACTGACCATTCACAGTAACGTGACGATCGTTATCGTCGACGAAAAAATATGGCTCAATACCGCCGCCGCCGCCGGCATGCAAGCCGCACCAAACAGTTATTTTTTGTGGATAAAGTGGTGATTCATGAAGCAAGTGTGGATTTCACCCGACCAATAATGCATAAGTATTTTGCTTATTGACGAACTCATTGAGCCAAAAATGAGCTTCGTCACTGAAGATGATTTTGCGATGAAATTGGCTCTTCAAGTTGCGGTCACCGACTCCGAATTTCGGTAGAAAATATTTATAAATTGCAGAAGTTCCTCTTTCGTGTACCACGATGAAAATTTTGAGTCTACGGAATAAATTGACAATGACAGTTCGATGATTAGTGAAAGGGTGCATTCACAAATTAAATTCAAAGTTGTCAAGTCCCTATTGGAAAACCCGATAAATAAAGCTGTAGAAAATGACCCCCTATAATGAAATACCCCAAAATTTTGTAAGATGGTGTGATTTTTTTTCATATGATACTCGTATAAGCGCCTTAAGCTTGGGGACTTATAACATGGGTTTTTGGGGACATATTTTATTTTAAATAAAATGCACGACTGGGTCGCACCAACTTGCTCCTATGTAAAAGACTAAGAATTTCAAAAATGAATGTTATTAGAGAAACTGTTCATAAGAATAAAATTCATTTTTTAAATGACTAAAAAAAAACTTCTTTAGTAGTTAAAGGTAAGAATAGGATGGCATGTGATTCAAGCAAATATAGATTTATGCAAGAACAAAAATTATAAGTCTTTGTAGTGGTTTCTTAAAAAATAAGGTTTTATATAAGAAAATTTTAAAACATTTTTAAGAAAAAATTTTGGTACGCCAATTTGAAGTTTTTATTATTGTATGAAGAAAAATTAAATTTACAAAAAAAAGTATTAAGTTTTGGAAAAATCGAGCATGGGGTTTTCGAAATATTGTGTTTTCAAAACAAAATTTGAAAGTTTTTTTAAATACCCAAAAAAAAAAATGTTTTGGAAAATTTGAATACACAATAATATTTAAACTGCTTTAGCATAAAAAAAGTGATCAAAATTGTTGGGACAGTTTTTGAGAAAAAAATATTTATAAAATTTCGAAAAAAAAAAATCGTATGACAGGTACCGTTATTTTTGGTCTTAAAAAATCAAATCAAAAAACATCCGGGGGTAAAAAATTAAAACCCATATCTACCAAGTTTGAAGAAAATCGGCCAAGCCGTTTAGCTGTAATCGAACAGACAGACAGACAGAATTTCTAGACCCACTTTTTTGGTCTTCGCTATCATCGTAATGTCAACTTTGATCAAAATCTCTAGTTCGATGTTTTTTACGAATGCATAACTTGCCTTATAGTACCTATAAGTCGCAAGTAAAAATGGGGCGATATTTCACGATGATTTATTTGGGTTGTTACCTGTGTGGTAATGTTGCCTTAGAAAACTATTAACATAGGCCCAAGCCTGACGACTAAATATATCTTATTACCGGAGCAACCGAATTGCGAGAACGGTACAGATAACCCAAACAGGGATTTTAAATACTGGAACCCTTCGAAGCCCCCCAAGATACATTTGTTCAAGAAAACTGTTGATATAAGCGAATGCGAAAATTCAAATGAAATACTCCCCATAATTTTGTATGGAGTGGTGAATTTTTTCATATGACATAAGCCCCTAAGAAAACTGTTGACATAGGAGCCTGCCTGTATAGAGAACCCAAAATAAGAGTCTTAATCCTGGGAACCTTCGACCCAAGCCTCAAAGGTACTTTTGCTCAAGAAAACTGTTGACTTACCATACCGTTAGAGCAACAACGGTGTCGCGTAAGGGGAGAAGACCTAAAAATCGAACTAAAATCCTTGGAAGCCGCGTGCGTTTTACGTTTTGAAAATATTAAAGCAATGGAATTATTCCTTAATTTTCGGAGTTTATTTAATTTTTAGTGGTATTTCATTAGGAAGTCATTTCCTACTACAAATCAATATAAATCTAAAATAGGATATATATAATGTGTTTTGGTTTGAAAGGGATGAAGTTAAAAAAAAAACCCAAGTGCAGTGGTTTTTTGGAGTAATAGCTTATTATTTGTTGAATATCTCCACTATGTTGTGGTTCGCAGACAGAGTTAATATTGACGCCGCGTTTTGAAGATACCTTCTTAGTTACTTCAAAACTGTTGCTTTTAACAGTGAGGCTCTGTTTTAGTCGAAGGACATACATATATTTGTTTTCTTGTCGAGATGTCGAGACCATAGTTTATGATGGGGTAGAATCGGGTAAAGTGATAGTTGATGTTCAATTTTTGTAATGGCGTTCTGTCTCTACTTACTTACTTACTTAGCCGGCTCCCGATCCATGGAGGGTATCTGCCTGAGATATTGCGGTCTTCCATCGGTTGCGATCCCTCGCGAGCTCCCTCCAGTCGTCGGGACCAAGCGCTCTTGCGTCTATAACCGCCTGATCCCTGTAGCGGAGGTTCGGTATTCCTCGTCATCTCGAACCTGGGGGCTGGGATTCGAAGATTTTCTTGGCTGGAGCGTTGTTGTCCGATGTGACCGAGCCAGTGTAGTCGACGTGTTTTGGCCTTTTGGACTACATACACATCTTGGTACGGCTCGTATAATTCACGATTGAATCTTCTCCTCCATTCACCCTCTTCGCATATAGGACCAAATATCCGCCGAAGAATTTTTCTCTCGAAAGTGCCCAGTATCAATTTTCCTTTTTTACTTATCGTCCAGCATTCGGCGCGCGCCGTAGAGTACAACTGGTAAAATTAGCGTATTGTATAGCGTGCACTTTGTCTTTCGAGAAAAGAGTTTTGAACCCATTTGTTTGGCCAAGCCGAAGTAGCAGCGGTTTGATAGGGTAATTCTTCGTCGGATTTCCACTAAGCTGTCGTTCGTGGGATTGATGTTCGTTCCAAGGTAGGTGCACTCCTTGATTACCTCGAAATTACTGCTACCAGCAGTGACGTTTTGTCCCAGGCGATGGACAGATGAGGTTTTATATGTTGATAGCATGTACTTTGTTTTGCCCTCATTAACTTCAAGACCAACGCGTTTCACCTCTTCTTCAATAGCTGTGAACGCTTCTAGCACAGCTCGCTTGGAGCGGCCGATGATTTCGATGTCGTCCGCATAGCCAAGCAGTTGGGAAGACCTGTTAAAGATAGTGCCTTCCAGGTTAACACCACTCTTGGGCACTATCTGCTCCAAGACTATAGGTTGAAAAAATCGCATGATAGCGCATCTCCTTGTCGGAAGCCTGTGCATGTCTGGAATAGTTCGGATGAGCTGTTACCCATTTGCACGTTGCACCGCGTATTTTGTAACGTCATGCGGCATAGCTGGATCAGTTTTTTCGGGATCCCGAATTCCGACATCGCCAATAGAAGCTCTTGGCGACTTATGCTATCATATGCGGCTTTAAAGTCGATGAAAAGATGGTGGGTCTCGACTTGAAATTCGTTGGTCTTTTCCAGGATTTACCTCAATGTGAAGATTTGGTCTATCGTTGATCTGCCTGGCCCGCAGCCACACTGGTACGTGCCGATTATAGTGTTGCAGAAAGGTTTTATACGCTCACATAGTACGGTGGATAGGATCTTGTAGGCAACATTAAACAGGGATATGCCCCTGTTGTTTTTGCAGGACATAAGATCGCCTTTTTTGTAGATTGGGCATATGGAGCTATTTGACAAGTCGTCGGGTATTCTTTCCTCCTCCCACACTTGGTTGATGAGCTGATGCATGCACCCTATCAGGCCATCTCCTTCATACTTAAAAAGTTCCGCAGGTAGGCCATCCGAGCCTGCAGATTTGTTGTTCTTAAGCTTGCGGATTGCTTTCTTAATCTCTTCAGTACTGGGTAGTGGGACTGGATCTTCATTGACTGGTCTTATGCTTCTTTGCTCCCCTGTGGTTTCGTCTTAATAATGCCCATTAAGCAGCTGCTGGAAATGCTGCTTAAACACGTCGACAATTCCCTGTGCTTCGGTGACTAGGTTCCCGAGTCGAAGCGAAGGTGCTACTTATCACCGTATTCCGAGCTGCAGCAAAGTCGATTAGTCGGAAGCCGGTATCTGTTGTCGTTTCGCGGAGGCTGTGCTTTCCAACTAATCCGCCAAAGATATTTTCCTTCCCGACTTTAGCATTGAAATCTCCGAGCACGACTTTGACATCGTACTACGGACAGGCTCCGTAGGCTCTGTCCATGAGGTCTGTACGAGCAAAGCTTTTTTCACTCGCTCTGCTTAGACTTTAATCGCGAAATTTAAAAATTATCTAATTAACGAGTCTTTGCAGAAAAATGTTAATATGTTATTGTTTGTTGGTTTTACTTACTTTTTTAATTAACTGGAAGTCTTTAAAAATCGACCAGAAAAAAGAGAAACGTTAAGCGACGACGGTGGAGCGAAAAGAAAAAAAAAAGACGATTTTTTAACGATGTTTTCGTTTTGGTAGTCTGTGCTTGAATGCCCGCTCCTTCTTTAATCACCTCTCTTTTCTTTGTTTTAGTACAAGAATTTACAATAAATATGGCCGCTAATTTTTGGTGGCGGCAAATTTAAAAAGTTGATAATTTTAGTACTAGTTTAGATTTTAAGGTATAAACGTAATGATTTTTAGATGAGATTTTAGGATTTTAATTCAAATTTAGATTTTAAGTTTTTAATTCAGTTGTATACATTAAGTTTTAAATTTAAATTAAGATTTTAAGTAAAAAGAAATTATATTGCAAATAAAATAGATTGATGAACTGCTTCTGCTTCAACATTCCGCCCCCTTTGAAAGTACCCTCTTTCAACAAGGCAGTAGGGCAAGTTTGTGGATGGGACGTTTTAATGTGCCTTTCGCTGTACGAATTTCAGCAACTCTAACGTACCCGTCTCGACCAGGGAAAGTTTTCAGGATTCTTCCTAGTGACCATTTCATAGGTGGCAAATTATCTTCGTGTACAACAACCATAGAGCCAATAGCGATATTTGGTGAATTTGACGACCACTTTGATCGTTGTTGAAGTTCTTGTACATACTCTTTTTGCCAACGTTGCCAAAAGTGCGACTTGACATTATTGATGCGACGCCAATAAGGAAGAATGTCAGGGTTTGTAGACTCATCTGAAGGTTCTGGAATCGCTCTCATCGACGAACCAATTAGCAAGTGCCCTGGTGTCAAAGCTTCAAAGTCGTTGGGATCGTTAGTAAGTGGAGTGATGGGCCGAGAGTTCATCACGGCTTCGATTTCGCATAGTGCTGTAGCGAGTTCTTCGAAGGACAGCTTCGTGTTTTGAAGAGATCGATAGAGATGGCCTTTTGCCACCTTTACAGCAGCCTCCCAGATCCCACCAAAATGCGGAGCCCTAGGAGGAATAAAATGAAATTTAATGTGTTCTTTGTTACAAAACTTAATTATAGAATCATTTGTGGATTTATTAAGCCACATGCTACGAAATTCAGAAAGTTTGGATTCAGCCCCTACGAAGTTGGTTGCATTGTCACAGAACACATCGGATGGGAGCCCTCTGCGACTAATCATGCGCTTAAGTGAGGCGATAAAAGCGTCAGATGATAAATCAGAGACAGGTTCTAGATGAACAGCTTTAGAGGTAAAACAAACGAAAACCGCAATATAGGACTTGTATGGTACTTTCCCTCTGACCCGGTGGTAAATATAGATAGGCCCTGCAAAATCTACTCCACAACGTAAAAAGGGTCGACAAGCCGTTAATCTTTCGGCAGGAAGATTTCCCATGACCTGCTGCAGCAGCTTTGGTTTGTAGCGAACGCAATGTATGCATTGTCGTACTACTTTCCGTGCTAGATCTCGAGCATTAATGATCCACATTTTCTGTCGAAGTAAGGTGACCAATACTTTTGGCCCAGCATGACAATTGGTATGGTGAAGATAGTCAGCATAACACAGACTGAAGTTTGATTCTTTAGTCAAAAGAATGGGGTGTTTTTCTTCTTCTGGGATTCCAGCGTTGGTAAGTCGCCCTCCTACTTTAAGAATAGGGTATCCTAGAGAATTATCTAAAAATGGATTTAAATATTTTAAAGAGTTCTTTATCTCCTTTCCTTTTTGAATCTGACTGATAGCTTCTGGGAACATTTGGGCTTGTAGCATCCAGACTATGTTATTAAACGCGTTATCCAGCTCCACTATGTTCAAGGGTGGCGATAAAGATGAGTTTTTTAACTTCCGTTTTTTCAGTAGCTCAAAGAGCATTTGTTTTCTGACTAACGGCAGTATATTCTTCGATTTCCATCTTTTTAGTTGCTTTATGTATCTTAGAATATAGGCAAAGATATTTATGATCTTGGTGTAGCTACTGCAATTATCTATGGTGGTGAGAAAATGGTTTTCAGTTGTTTTGCTGCATACCAATGTAGTTTTTCGTTTTTCCATTTCCAATTCTTCAGGAGAAAGAAGATTCTGTGGATTTGTAAGCCAAAATTTTGAAGATTTGAGCAAAAATGGAGGCCCAGTAAACCAAATAGAGTTATTCAGCTCCTCAACAGAGCTTCCTCTTGAAACGATGTCCGCTGGGTTGAATTCAGTTGGAATATGCCTCCAGTTTATACCTACTGATTTTTCTTGAATTTCAGCTACGCGGTTTCCGACAAATGTGTTGAGCTTAGATGAGTGAGTAGAGATCCAGTGTAACACAACTGATGAGTCAGTCCAGAAATATGCCTCCGAGTCATTAAAAACTGACCTAATTTTCCACCACACTTTGGAGAGAAGATGAGCAGCGCAAAGTTCCAAACGAGGAATTTGTTTTTTCTTCGATGGAGCAACTCTTGATTTTCCAACCAAAAGTTTCACAGTGGCAAATCCGGACTCATCTACTGTTCGGACATAAAGACAGCATCCGTAAGCCTTGATGGACGCGTCAGAGAAGCCATGAATTTGAATATGTTTTCTGGTTTCCGCTAAAACGTATCGCGGAATTTTGATGTTCTGTACAGCGTTTAAATCAATCATGAATTGTCTCCATTCGGTATCAATAGCCTGTGGGATAGCCGAATCCCAATTGATTTTGTCTATCCACAGCTGTTGGAGTATTGCCTTTGCCCTAACGATAATGGGGCAAAGTAAACCTAATGGGTCAAATAGTGATGACGCGATAGATAGAATTTTCTCCTCCTTGTTAGACTCTCCAGCTTCATCAGTAGGGGCGTGTGCACATATTAGGCTAATGTTTTGAAAAGTAGCTTTGATGCGGATCACAGCCAGGCGATCACTAATCGGCTTAAAATCGATGACTTTTGATCTGAGTCGATTTCCCACGACGAATCCGCATTCTAGCATGTGCACTCTTTGATGACAGCTGTAATAAATGTTGCAATCTTTTATTTTCGCTATTCTTCATCCTATTCATCGTATCTCCTGGATCACGGTAATGTTTGTCTTGTACCGCCAAAGGACAAATTCAAGTTTTTCTCATAACAATTGGTCGGGTCGTTAGCCAGAGGCACTAACCTCCAATCTGTAGGGCCATGGGGTTAGTGTTGCAATAGTTCCCTTGGTCAACACTTGCACTTACAAGTTTAGCAAGTCATGACATAAAGCCAATACCAGTATCCGGCGGTTACCAATAAGGAGGTAATGTAAGCACTTGATGCGTAAGAAAAGATACAGCTCGAAGCCCCCAGTTCCTACAGCATCCAACCACTTATCTATATATCTGTTTCTATCATAACAAATAACCAATTAATTGAGCGATCGCTTTAATCTTACGCGATATGGGCCCTGATCTTCAATATCAATGCAATGAAGTACTCTATTAGGGAAAGTTGGAAACAGTCGATATACCCTACGCATACCCTTATAGTTGAACAGATTTGTTAAATATATAGTGCCCTCGGTGTTAATGACATACGTACCATCAGCTCTAGACCTGGGATTGAAGTAATTACATACATATAATAGCTATGTTTGGAATTGTACTGAGGACCTATTCCCTAGGTGTATACTGCACCGTGTATTTTCCAATGTTAAGCGATACGGCTAGATTAGTTAAGGATTCCGAGTTCGTATGCGGCTTTAAAGTTGATGAGAAGATGATGACTCTTGCATTGAAATATCGTTCTCTAAGGCCAATAAGCCAACAACGTTACAGAAGCTTTGAAACAATATCGAACGTCAAATTGTCAACCAATCGGTTAATATGTTTGGAAAAGTGGCGGAAAATTGGTTCCGAAAAAGAATGAGATGGAATTCCTAAAATTAACATTATGTAGCACATCTAGTCAAACAAAACCCGAAAGGGGTTATGTCTAGATTTTTGCTGCATTAAGCTAATTGACTCAGCTCTTTAACGAGCCTATTCGGATTCCTGACATTGCAAGTCAATCCGCCAACACTCTAGACATGTTTCTTACTTCCTAGACAGATATGGCCATTGTGTCATATCTTCAAATTTCTCATGTCAACAAAACCCAGTCGGAAAAAACATTCCTAATAGAACCATTTGGCAATACCGGAAAACCAACTGGGAGGGTCTTAACGATTTAACTGGAACTTTAGGAACTTTAACTGGTCACTAGCTATGTTTCCTCGATAGTGGTGATTTTATTTTCAATTTTTTTGAGAATGAGAAAGCTAATCACGAATAAGTAAAAATCTTTCAAATGCGGAAAAAAATTATTGGCTGGATTCGAGCTGTAAAGAGGTTTTTAGAGTTATAAATCGTAAACGATTTTATGGGACAAATATTCTTTCGCACTCGTACATTTGCAAGATCTTGATTAATGCTCATCTGCCAGCCCGGATAGTATCCCCCTATTGTTCTGAAGAAGTATTCTTTAACAATGGCAAAACCATTGCGTAAGCTTTTTCTCTGTCCTACTATACTGGTCTCTTTCCGAGTGTATGGAAAACAGCGTTTGTCAAGTCTGTCCTTAAAAATGGCGTATCTTCTTTCCCTCTAATTTCGTCCAATTATACTTACGTCCCTTCTTTCCAAGGTCATGGAAACGCTGATAAATTATCAGCTCAAAAAATATCTCGAAGAACGAAAGCTTCTCAATGACCGGCAGTTCTACTTTCGTAGCAATACGTCTATCGGTGATCTGATGGTATATCTTGTTAAAATAAGTAAATTTGTACTGCAACAAATATCACTTTGTTCAAGAGAGCATATATTAAACATGTGTTCATTTACTTTTGTATTTATTTTATTTGCTTAAATAAAATCTATCCTGTTTCTGAAACTCAAGCTGTGCGTTTGTTATTTTCTACGCTTCTAGTTCTTGGTATCTGCTTGCTTTCAATTTACCTTTTTCATCAGGTTATTGGCCCAGACACCTTACTGAAATGGCATCAAATATATTGGTTGAGAAATTGAAGGGCAGAGAAAACTTTGACGTGTGGAAAATCGCTGCAAAATCATATCTCGTCATTAAAGGACTATGGAGCTGTATGGAGACCGAACCTATAGATGCTGCTGGGAGAGAAAAGGACTTGAAGGCAAAATCTGAGCTGATTCTACTCTTGGAAACTCAGAATTACTCCTATATTGCAGATGCAATAACGGCAAAGGAAGCTTGGGACAGAATTACTAGTGCGTTTGAGGATTCTGGCTTATGCAGAAAAGTTGATCTGTTAAAGCAATTGGTTCAACTTAAATTGTCGGAATGTGACAACATGGAAGACTATGTGAATAAAATGGTTATGACATCTATCAAAGTGAAAAAGGCTGGTCTGAAAATTGACGATGAAATCGTTGCCTCTTTGATGCTGGCTGGTCTTCCTGAAGATTTCAAACCTCTTGTTATGGCTGTGGAAAATTCCTCTTCGAAGCTGACTTCTGATTCCGTCAAAACGTTGCTTTTGCAGCAAGTCCAATACAAGGGGAATGATTTTGGTCAGAAGGCGATGTTAAGCAAATCCTTCAAACCGAAATTCAAGAAAAACAAATTTCGTTGCCATAACTGCGGTGAGGTTGGACATTTTGCCAAAAATTGTTCGAAAAAGACGAGCAAAGAAAAGAAATCGGAATGCCTTTTCACAACTTTTTTGGCAGATGGAAGCAACTGTGAAGATGCATGGTATGTGGATTCTGGTGCATCTGCTCACATGACTATGAAGAAAGAAATTTTACAAGACCAGAATAAGCCATTGCATAAAGAAATAGTTGTAGCAAACAATTCGAAGATGTCTATAAAAAGTGTTGGAGATGTGAACATTTCTCTCTTAAATGGCAGCAAAAGAACGAGTGCAACGATAAAAAACGTACAATATGTACCTGATTTATGTGCAAATTTGCTTTCGGTGAGTCAGTTGGTAAAAAATGGCAACAAGGTGCGTTTTGAGAATAATGTTTGCAAGATTTTCAACAAGTCCCAGAAGCTTATCGGAACTGCTGGTCTCGTCAACAACATGTATAAGCTAAATTGCGAGTTTGAAGAAAAGAGCGATAATCCTGAAATTGCATTGAAGGTGGAAGTGGGTAAAGAAATCTGGCATCGTCGGATGGGACACATTTGCGATGATAATCTCCTGAACGTAAAGTCTGCTGTGAAAGGTATGAATTTTTCTCCTCGCCATCCATCAAAGTGTGTAGTGTGTGTGAAAGGAAAACACGCAAGGTCACCATTTACACATTCTGGAAATCGTGCTGAGAATATCCTGGATTTGATACACACCGATGTTTGTGGACCATTTTCTGTTAAATCTTGGACAGGATGTAAATATCTTCTGACATTCGTTGACGATTACAGCCGAAAGCTTTTTGTTGTTCCATTGAAGCAAAAATCAGATGTTTTTGAAGAATTTTGCAAGTTCAAAACTTTTGTCGAAAACCAGACTTCAAGAAAAATAAAGGTTTTCCGGTCCGACAATGGCGCAGAATATTGCCACAAACGTTTTGAAAAATGTATGGCAGACTGTGGAATCCATCATCAAAAGACAGCACCATACACGCCCGAACAAAATGGTGTTGCAGAAAGGATTAACAGGAATCTGGTGGAGAGAATCCGGTGCATGGTAATGGATGCAAATATCTCACTACGTTTTTGGGCTGAAGCAGCGAGTACGGCATCATATCTGATAAATAGAATTCCTTGCAGAGCAAACAACACGAAAACACCTGAAGAGCTCTGGTCAGGAGTGAAGCCGGATTTATCAATGCTGCGGGTTTTTGGCTGCTTAGCTATGGTTCACATTCCACATGAAAAGCGAAGAAAGCTCGATCCTAAGTCAAAGGAATGTATGATGCTGGGATACTCTTCGCATTCAAAAGCTTATCGATTATGTGATGAAAACCGAAACATAATTATCAGTCGAAACGTAATCTTCTTTGAGTCTGATGTTTTTAAGTTTTCGAAAAACAATATGAATTCAGGGGAAAAAGGCGTATATGAATTCGGTATTGTTGACGCTGATGATCTAACCAAAGTTAATGTACCAGCTATAGCTAACACATCAGCTGATGATCTAACTGAGGTTAATGTTCCAGCCGTATCCCAGAGTTTGACGACCGAAAATGCTGAAGATCAATCTGAAATCCGCTCTGAAAATAATGCCGTCGAAAATGATGCTCAGATGATCGAAGAAGAGATTGAAGAGGAAATTGTTCCAGAAATTAAGAACCAAAGGTCCAACGAAGAAGATCCTGTTTTACGGCGGTCTGAACGTATTGCCAAGTTAAGCCAGGCTGGTTTGATTGCAGAACTGAAGATGAAAAATCCTGAAACTGTGGATGAAGCTTTGTCATCTCCAGATTCACACTACTGGAAGGAAGCGATGGAAAGTGAGTTTGGATCGTTGCAAGAAAATAATACATGGGATCTAGTCCATCTTCCCAAAGGTAAGTCTCCAATTCGTTCTAAATGGCTTTTTAAAGTTAAACACAACGAAAATGGAGATATAATTAAGTATAAGGCGCGACTAGTATGCAAGGGTTATTCTCAAAAGAAAGGCGTAGACTATACAGAAACCTTTTCTCCTGTGACACGATATGCGTCAATAAGATTTTTGTTGGCATTAGCTGTGAGATATGACCTAAATATCTGCCAAATGGACGCAGTTACAGCATTCTTGAATGGAGAGCTTAACGAAGACATTTATATGGTTCAGCCAGAGAAGTTTTCTGATGGTACTGGTAGAGTATGTAAACTTCGAAAATCTTTGTATGGTCTTAAGCAATCCAGTCGCGTTTGGAACGCGAAGCTAAATGAGGTGCTGAAGAAATTTGGTTTGATGCGTTCTGATGCAGATCAGTGCGTATACTACAAAATTAAGAAAGGCCAAATGATTTTCGTTGCTGTATATGTGGACGATGTACTGATATTTTCTAACGACAAATGCATTGAAGAAAGCCTGAAGAAATTACTTTGTAATAATTTCAAGATGAAGGATTTAGGGGAAGCTTCTTCGATTCTTGGAATTCGAATATCTCGGGACAGGACAGCTGAAACTATCGCCATTGATCAATCACAATACATCGTTGACATACTTAATCGATTTGGCATGCTTGACTGTAATCCGGTTAGTACCCCACTTGACTCGAACCAAAAAATATCTTCAAAAATGTGCCCATCATCACCTGAAGAGCGAAAAAAGATGTCGAATGTGCCCTATATGGAAGCAGTAGGCTGCTTATTGTATGCGGGGCAAACTACAAGGCCTGATATCAGCTTTGCTGTAAATCTGTTAAGCAGATACTCTTCTAATCCTGGTCAGGCACATTGGGCTGCCATAAAACGTGTTCTTCGATACCTTAAAGGCACAATTGATAAAAAACTTGTGTATAGAAAAACAGGTCATGAAATTCAAGGCTTTTGTGATGCTGATTGGGCTGGTGACGAAGATGAGAGGAAGTCTACGTCCGGCTATGTATTCACTATGCAGGGAGGCCCGATATCATGGACTTCAAAGCGCCAGTCAACAATAGCGCTTTCATCAACAGAATCAGAATTACTAGCTGTTGTACTAGCAGTTCAAGAATCAATATGGTTAAAGCGTTTGGAAGCAGAAATGTTTTTAAATCACCCGAAACAAATGGTTTTGTATTGCGACAACAAAAGTGCGATACAACGTATTAAAAATAATTCGTATTCACTTCGAACAAAACATATAGAAATTAAAACTCAGTTCATCAGGGAAAAAATTGAAACGGGTTCAATTCTATTTGAATATGTTCCTTCGAATGAAAATTTAGCTGATGGCCTAACTAAAGGCTTAGTAAAATTAAAACTTGAATTAAATAATAGTTTACTCGGCCTTGATTAAAAATAAATGTAAATTTACTATGTTTATATGTATATGTATGTGTTTCATACAAAAACAAGAATGAAGTATTTAAATGTTAAATGTTTAAATTTAGATAAATCATTCTGGGGAAGTGTTAAAATAAGTAAATTTGTACTGCAACAAATATCACTTTGTTCAAGAGAGCATATATTAAACATGTGTTCATTTACTTTTGTATTTATTTTATTTGCTTAAATAAAATCTATCCTGTTTCTGAAACTCAAGCTGTGCGTTTGTTATTTTCTACGCTTCTAGTTCTTGGTATCTGCTTGCTTTCAATTTACCTTTTTCATCATATCTCACTGAGCAGTGGAACCATTATTTGCATCCTTCGGAGAAAGTTAATTTATTGTGCTTGATATTTCAAAAGTATTTGATAAAGTTTAGCATCAAGCTCTTTTATCGAAAATGCGTGCATTTTATATTGATGATACTGTTCTTTGATGGATTAAAAACTACCTTTAAAACCTCTCAATACAAGTTGTATTATATGATTTTAATTCTGAAATTCTGGTGTGACACAGGGCTCTGTTTGGTGTCCGACTCTCTTTCTGATATTCATCAATGATCTTTTGTCTACAACTTCGAATCCATTAAATTGTTTTGTTGATGACAGTACTCTCAGCTTCTCATATTCGTTTCCAAATGCATGTCTTAGTTCTTCGGATGTGGATCTAGAATCAAATGCGGAATCATTAACCGTGTAGAATTTAATGCTTCAAAACCGCAATGAAGTGTGAAGACGTTCCAAGAAATTTTTCACCCCTTCTGATGTGGCGTAATCTGTAAAGCCCATATTCGTCCGAAGCTAGAGTATAATTCATATATTTGGACAGGTTCTCCACTAACCCACTTGAGTCTCTTGAATAAAATCCAAAAACGAGCCTTAAAAATGAAAAGTGATAGAACTAGAACAGAAACATTTGAATCTCTCGAGGACCGCCACAATGTTTTTTGTCTTTCGTTATATTACCGTTATTTTTATAAACAGTTTTCCAGTGCAATAGCCCAGTTGCATTCGTCTTTTTAAGCAACTCAACCGTAATACTCGTGCTTCAGGATACATGAATGTGGAATGCCAATATTTTGCTCCCATTACGACATTCAGACTTCCAAAACCAATGTGTTTGCTAAACGCTTGCATTTCGCTAAAACATTTTAAGGGTAGTCGAAATCTGGGCTAAGTCTCAAAACTAGAAATATGGGTCTAAGGATAGTTAACTCTTAATAAACTAAGCAATATTTTTGAAAAATTGTATTTTAGCTTTTTTGACTCCTTGATTGCCTCTAATAAAAATTTCTACACACATTCAAATCCCTTTTGGGCTATATTCCAGTATTTTCAATATATGGGAATAGCCCGTGATTCAGAATCCCAAGTCTGAAGTACAAACATACATAGGTAATAATAATTCTAAATGCCAAAATCCCGAATGCCCAAACCCAAATTCGAAAACCCGAATTCCAAAGTGCCAACGCCGAAAATTACAAAATTCAAGTGATTCAATAAATTCCATCTTATACTTAGCTACCTTCTAATTCCTGTTTTGTATTCATTTAGAATTATTAACTGACAAGGTAGGACTTTTGTAAAAACTTCTAAGCTCAAGTCCGCCATAACTTCTTCTCGGGCATTACAATTTTTGGGCAAGAGTACGATAACTTAGGCGCCAAGAAATTATAACGGTTTTTTGTAGAACAGTTCAATACAAGC